>JAFIDH010000005.1:0-600000 GCA_020280135.1 Kurtzmaniella quercitrusa var. filamentosus (nom. nud.)
GGTTCTTACGGCACTACAATCACTCACACAGCGGCACCAGGAGAAACCGCTACTGTTGAAGTCGATGTACCTTCATCTTACACAATCGTCACCAACACCTGGACTGGATCGGAGGTGCGTACCCTCACCCATGACGTTCCTCCAGGTCAAACCGGTACAATCGAAGTGGATGTCCCAGTTCCTACTACTACGGTG
The DNA here is from genome assembly GCA_020280135.1 of Kurtzmaniella quercitrusa var. filamentosus (nom. nud.). Taxonomy (NCBI): domain Eukaryota; kingdom Fungi; phylum Ascomycota; class Pichiomycetes; order Serinales; family Debaryomycetaceae; genus Kurtzmaniella; species Kurtzmaniella quercitrusa var. filamentosus (nom. nud.). The sequence continues at coordinate 196 of JAFIDH010000005.1, forward strand.
ACCAGAACATGGAGTGGAAGCGAAATCACCACGGTGACGATATCTGCTACCCCTGGTGCTACTGCAACTGTACAAGTCGAGGTTCCTTCTTCTTGGCGTACTATTACCAACACCTGGACAGGAACTGGAACCGCCACATTCACCCACACTGTTCCCGAGGGTGACACTGGTACTATAGAAATTGATGTTCCTATTCCTACTACCACGGTGACCAACACCTGGAGTGGAAGCGTGACAAGAACTCTTACTCACACTGTCAATCCTGGTGAAACGGCAACTGTTGAGGTGGAAGTTCCAACAGCGTATACAACAATTACCGCTACTTGGACTGGTAGCAATACCACTACTATCACCCATACTGCACCTGTTGGAGAAACCGCTATCGTCGAAATTGACTTGCCCATTCCAACAACTCTTGTTACAAAGACCTGGAGCGGAAGCCAAACCACAACTGTGACTCACTCTGCTGTTCCAGGACAGACTGCAACAATAGAAGTCGATGTTCCATCTTCGTACACGACGATTACAGGGACGTGGACTGGTAGCGACACCACAACCATTACTCACGCCGCACCAGAAGGTGAGACCGGTACCGTCGAGATCGATGTTCCAGTCCCAACTACCACAGTCACTAAGACTTGGAGTGGTAGTGAGACGACCACAGTCACACACTCTGCTGCAGCTGGTGAAACCGGTATAGTTGAGGTTGATGTCCCATCGTCATACACTACCACGACCGGAACTTGGACTGGTAATGAAACCACCACCATCACCCACACCGCTCCAGAAGGTGAGACCGGAATTGTCGAAATCGACGTCCCAGTCCCAACCACCACCGTCACTAAGACCTGGAGTGGTACTGAAACCACAACGGTGACACACTCTGCTGCACCAGGTGAAACCGGTACAGTTGAGGTTGATGTCCCATCGTCATACACTACCACGACCGGAACTTGGACCGGTAATGAAACCACCACTATCACCCACACTGCTCCAGATGGAGAGACTGGAATTGTTGAGATTGACGTCCCAGTCCCAACCACCACTGTCACTAAGACCTGGAGTGGTACTGTACCAACTACAGTCACATATTCAGCAGCACCTGGTGAAACCGGGACCGTTGAGATCGATGTTCCATCATCATACACTACTACCACCGGAACATGGACTGGTAATGAAACCACCACCATCACCCACACTGCTCCAGATGGCGAGACTGGAATTGTTGAGATTGACGTCCCAGTCCCAACCACAACTGTCACTAAGACTTGGAGCGGTACTGAGACGACCACTGTGACACACTCTGCTGCACCAGGTGATACCGGTACAGTTGAGATCGATGTCCCATCGTCATACACTACGACCACAGGCACCTGGACTGGTAATGAAACCAGAACAATCACTCACACAGCTCCAGATGGTGAGACCGGAATTGTCGAAATCGACGTCCCAGTCCCAACCACCACCGTCACTAAGACCTGGAGTGGTACTGAAACCACAACGGTGACTCGCTCGGCTGCGCCTGGTGAAACCGGTACAGTTGAGGTTGATGTTCCATCATCATACACCACTACCACCGGAACATGGACTGGTAATGAAACCACCAACATCACCCACACCGCTCCAGATGGTGAGACCGGAACCGTCGAAATCGATGTTCCTGTTCCAACCACCACTGTCACTAAGACCTGGAGTGGTACTGTACCAACTACAGTCACATATTCAGCTGCACCTGGTGAAACCGGGACCGTTGAGATCGATGTGCCATCGTCATATACTACGACTACTGGCACCTGGACAGGTAATGATACCACAACTATCACCCACACCGCTCCAGATGGTGAGACTGGAATTGTTGAGATTGACGTCCCAGTCCCAACCACCACCGTCACCAAGACCTGGAGCGGTACTGAAACAACAACGGTGACACACTCTGCTGCACCAGGTGAAACCGGTGTAGTTGAGATTGATGTTCCATCGTCATACACTACTACTACAGGCACCTGGACCGGTAATGAAACCAGAACGATTACTCACACAGCACCTGATGGTGAGACTGGTGTTGTCGAAATTGATGTCCCAGTCCCAACCACCACTGTCACTAAGACTTGGACTGGAACGTGTACTACTACGTTGACTATTACAGCTTCTCCTGGTGAAACGGGCACGGTTGAGATTGTGGTGCCAGGTATTGATGTTAGCTCGAGTGTCGAATCGTTGCCTGTAAGCTCAACTATTTCGCTGCTGAGTGAGGTTTCATCGACTGAAGAGAGCTCCACAGATTCTTCAAGTTATTCGACGCCAAGCTCAGATGCTTTGGTCTCTAGTTCCCTGTCCGACTTTTACAGTCTGACTAGAAGTAGTTCAGACTACAGTCTTACAATGAGTAGTTCCTTTGACAGTCTGACAATTACCAGTTTTGACTCTAGCCTGACAATTACAAGTTCTGATTACAGCTTGACTGTCACTAGTTCCGATGGCAGTCTGACTATTACTAGTTCCGATGACAGTCTGACTGTCACTAGTTCCGATTACAGCCTGACCATTACTAGTTCCGATTTCAGTTTGACATTCAGTAGCTCTGGCTATTTTAATTTGACTTTTACTTCTTCCGACTACAGCCTGACAATTAGTAGTTCGGACTACAGTCTGACTATTACTTCTTCCGACTACAGTCTGACTCTTACCAGTTCCGACGACAGTCTGACTATTGCTTCTTCCGACTACAGTTTGACTCTTACCAGTTCCGATGACAGTCTGACTGTTACTAGTTTCGACTACAGCCTGACCATTGCTTCTTCCGACTACAGTCTGGCTATTAGTTCTTCCTACAGTCTGGCTATTAGTTCTTCCTACAGTCTGACTATTACTTCCTCCTACTACATTCTGACTATTACCAGTTCTGATGACAGTCTGACAATCAGCAGTTCGGATTACTATAGTCTGACTATTACCAGTCCCGACTTCAGTAGTTCGATCATGCTTTCGTCTGCAGATCCCTCATCGTCTTCAATTGTTTCACTGTCATACAGCAGTCACTACTGGAACTCGTCTGTTCCAAGTCTGGTGATACCACTGACTGAATTTTTTTCTTCCTCTGTTGAATCATCAAATTCGGGTCTTGTGTCTAGCTCAGAAACTATTTCAAGTTCCTCTGCCAGTTCGATTGTATCTGCTACAATTACCGACCTGTCCACTTCTGTTGACAGAAGCTCGAGCATTAAGTCTACTGTTGCACCTTCAAGTAATGACGTTACCTCGCAATCTTCGCGGACCGGCAATACGTCTGGAACTACCTTGCTGTCCCAAGCATTATCCACGAGCTCTGCCTCTACTTCTACCCATCCCTCGAACCCCGGAGGAAACCCAGTTGGTCCTACCCAATCTAGCGGTGGTAACCCGAGTGGTCCTACCCAATCTAGCGGTGGAAACCCAATCGATCCTACTCAAACCGGGGGTTCTGGAGGTACAGGTGAATCAAATGGAGGTTCATCAAATCCAACACGAACTGGTGTCCTGGATCCTACGAACACAGGAGGCACAGGAGGCAACATTGGCCTCCCTGCTGATCCAGCCAATTCGGCAAATATTGGATCTGATCCCCACTCTTCAGGCTCACCCGATTCCGGTTCTACTGGAGGATCTGGTCTGAATCTGAACAATGAAGCCAATGATGGGGGATCTGGCCAGAATCTGAACAATAGCGTCAATGATGGAGGACCTCAATCAGGAGTTTCAAATTACGCAACTCCAAGTTTCACCACTCAAACTCAAAGCACAGCTTCTGCTACTAATGCACCAGCAGCTAGCGTACCAACATATGAAAATTCGGCCCGTCGAGTATCTATACGTTCTTCAATGTGGCCATTATCGCTATCATTCGCTTTCATTTTCTTACTTTGTTAAAATTAATATTCGAAAACCACATCTTACATGTTAAGGTTATAAATTTAATATGATATTATATAAAACAGCTGTAGGTGCTTATTGACCGAAGTGTTCGGGATTTACGCTGATGATTCAGTAAATTTCTTATTATTTTAAAAGAAATTATCTTGATACTTACAGATAACGGCTACAATGGCTGCATCGGGTAACCGTAGAGACAAGTGGTGTATAGGACTTGGCACGAGTTATGAGAGTGGGATTACTAGTTGATGGAATACGAGCATGATGACTAGGATCGGGCGTGTATGACTAGGATATCGAGTATACGGTTTGTGATACGAGTTTCTTAGTAGACCAGTCGAGCGGTGTTTGACAACAAGGGTGTTGTGTTATTTTAGTACCGCAGGCAGACCCATGCATAAAGTAAGTACTAGCTGGATGCTTATAGTTAACAGCTACATTGGCAGCATCGGGTACTGGTAGATACACGTAGTCTCCGACCTGGGTGTTGAGGTGTCCGACTCGGGTAAGAATGTATGACTAGGGGGCCATGTGGTGTTGGTATCTTAATGTGAAGTTAGTACCAGTGGTAGCCCTTTCACACTTGAAACTCATTTACGATACTCAAAATGCAAAGCTAGAAAAAGAAATACCTGGCTTAACCAATGGCGATGTAGAATATGTAAGAGCGCTATGATATCACCCGATGAGTAAGGGTAACTCTAAACGAGAGGAGGGGTGCTATTATTATCGGTAAAAGTTTTTTTTTGACTAAAAGTTTTTCGTTTACAACACGCGGCACTAAGCGAACTCCTGCAAGTGTCGTAAAAGTACAGAAGCTCGGTTAGTACTTCTACGGGTAGAGCTCCTCTCTCGTTAACCCCATCAAGAATATCGATCTTTTCAGAAGAATATACGCTATATGCTCGTACATGCAAAGGGTCATCTTACATGACATCCCTCAGCTTATCAGTTACAAATTTTCATTATCAGACTTCATCAGTCTACAGAGGAACAGGGGTACATGTAGCAGAGTAATGATAACAGTGAAACTGCCCATCCTTTGAAAAACTCTAGATTCACCAAGTTATAAGGGACGCAACCAATTCCACCGTTCAAGTATCGAATGTTATATTTAACCACATTGTAAAATATTTGATCGTTTCAAGACCAATAAAAGATTATTTTAGATGGGTGAAGCACCAGCGCCCGACCTTGCATGGTAACTACTCGTGATAGGCTTTGGCCAGATTTAAAAAGTCTATCTTCCAATCATACGATCCTGGAACAATACAAATTACACCATGCAGGGAGTAGAGAAGCTAGGTTAAGGTTTGGTATCTCATCACGGAAGTTAATCAAACGCATTTACGAAGCTTAAGTGGGGAAGAGGTAGCTGCACTCAACAACCAGGAGGTCAATCACATCACTACAACGGCCCGGAGATCTCATGGCTCACTCTGTAGAGAGTTTTTTGATTGAGGTCACATCTTTCTTCTTCGGTTAACCCCGAAATCTTTCAATCACCCTGTCTACTTGGTAGAGAAAAGAAATTTTTTAGACAAGATTTTAATCAACATTATTTTTGAAAACGTATTTCTGGCGCACAGAACTGTGGTATCGTAAATATTTTCCACCCTGCGCATTCACACACTTATATGCAGAGATGATCGGTAAAGTTGTCAGAGAACAATTTCCCGAGAAGCTGAGGTGCATGGGAAAGTGGGGCGATAACAAGCAGAAAAAAGTTATATATGAATTTATATAGCTTCACGAGAAAACAGGAAGACAAGCGGTAGTATCAACAGTGTCGTTGGGATAACTACCTGTGGCTAAGAAGATTGGAAAATGTTTATGCGCCAGTATGCACATGCACGTCCATCTCGCTGCAAAAGAAAAAGCTGCATGCAAGAGTTGTGAAGGCTAAAATAAAACGAAAACCCCTGCTGATGACTGTTGGATCTATAGAAAAACTTTGTATATTACAATTGGGGCAGCCTCCCAAGTGGAGCGTTAACAAGAACCCCATATTACAATGAAACCCAGGATACCGACACCGTTTATTTACGGCTTATCCTTAATATCTCAGGCATATGCTGCCGTGTATAACGGAGGCTTCACTGGAATTACCTCGGTCAATTTCGTAAATAGTGGGGGTCAGGTAGACAAAGCCCCATCTTCTCCGACCTGGGATGTGTCCACTACCTGGAAAATCACATCTGACGCCGCCGTTGGCGACACCTTCACATTACACATGCCCAATGTGTTCAAATTCACGTCATCAAGCACGACGGCCACCTTGTCCGTTGGAGGTACCGTATACGCTACTTGCAATTTGTATAGTGGTTACATTTTTACAGCATTCTCCGAAGTCCAATGTACTGTGACACAAGCTGTCAGTGGTCAATCCACTGCTTCTGGTACCGTAACATTTCCCATCACATGGGGTGTAGGTGGTGGTGCAGACTCAGTGCAATTGTCTGAGGCTGCAGCCTTCACTACTGGAGCCAACACCTTCACATGGACATGTGGAGACAATGTTCTAACAGGCACCGCCAACTTCTCACCAGGAATGCCCTCAGGGACCATGTATAACCCTGCCACTCAACTAGGATTTAGACTTAGATCCATTCCACCTTTGTCCAGGTTCGACCTTTACGCCGTCGGTGGTAGTTGTGGAAACAGTCAAGGTATCTCAAGTGGAACTTTCGGTGTTACTGTAACGTCAGCTACATTCGACTGTGCAAATGCTTATATCGGCATAAGTAACAGTTTCAACAGCTGGTACTCTCCTTTGCTGGCATCACCCTTAGATTTCTCATGTAGTAAGTCCGGCTTACTGGTTGACTACTACGACTTGCCCCCTGGCTACAGAGTTTTTCTTTATACATTGGCAACATCAGCTGGTACTGGTCAATGGGTAACAAGTTTTCAAAATACCTGGGTATGTGATGATGGATATTATCACTCTGCGAATACTCGTACTTCTTGGAGTAGTTACTCCAATTCTGATGTTGGTAATACCGGTAATGCAATTCTATTCCTTACTTCCACTTGGACTAACAACTTTGCTACGCTTTCGACTATGCTGTTCAACACAGACTCCGGAAATACTAAAACTATTGTCGTTCGTGTGCCAGTCCCGACTACGACCGTGACATCAACCTGGTTAAGTAGCATTACATCAACTGCAACATATACTGCGACTCCGGGGTTGACCGCAACAGTAGTTGTGGAACTTCCAATACCCACTACAACAATAACCAAGACTTGGACGGGTCAGCTGACGCTGTTGACTACATACTCGGCAAATCCAGGTGGGACAGCAACGGTTGAGGTGGATGTTCCCTCCGCTTATGTGACGGTGACATCGACTTGGACAGGCAGTACCACATCTGCTACAACTAAAACTGCCCCAGTAGGGCAAACAGGAACTATAGTGCAACAAGTTCCAGTCCCCACTACAACGATTACTACTACTTGGACAGGTTTGGTCACTTCAACTACGTATGTAACGGCCACCCCTGGTGCCACTGCAACTGCTATAGTCGAAGTGCCATCTGCTTACACCACGGTCACTAAAACTTGGATAGGAAGTTTCGTGACCACCAAGACTGGTACTGCTTCTTATGGATCTACAGGAACAGTCGAAATTGATGTTCCAGTTCCCACAACCACAGTCACGAGCACCTGGACTGGTTCAGGTATTCAAACGATCACCAACACGGCATTGCCAGGTAATACTGCCACAGTTATCATTGATCTTCCAATTCCTACTGTAGTAAAAACAACCACTTGGACGGGAACTTATCTCACAACCACCACACAGACTGCCACAGTAGGCGGGACTGTGACTATTTTGGTTGAAGCTCCATCTGCATATGTCACTGTCACCAAAACCTGGACCGGAAGTTCTATAACTACCACCACTCGCACTGCTCCTTACGGATCTACTGGTACAGTTGAGATCGATGTGCCAATTCCAACCACCACCATAACTACCACCTGGACTGGGTCGGTCATCGCAACCGCCACATACACTGCAACCCCGGGAGCCACTGCTACTGTTGCCGTGGAGGTTCCAATTCCAACCACAACAGTCACAAAGACGTGGAGTGGTTCTTCAGCAGTAACGACCACCTACACTGCAATTCCTGGTGGAACTGCCACTGTAGAGGTCGATGTGCCATCTTCGTATATTACTGTCACCAAGACTTGGACTGGCGCAACTACCTCTGTTACGACCTACACTGCTCCAGTAGGTGGTACTGGAACCGTTGAAGTTGACGTCCCAATTCCAACGACCACAATCGTCCAGACATGGACTGGCACTGGCGGTACCACTATCACTCATACCGCCACTCCAGGTGGTACTGCAACAGTTGAAATTGACGTGCCATCATCGTACACGATCATAACGAATACCTGGACAGGTAACACTGTCAGGACAAAGACTTTCGACGTGCCTCCTGGTCAAACAGGAACTATTGAGCTCGATGTACCAGTTCCAACTACCACCGTTACCAAGACTTGGAGCGGCAGTCTGGCAGTTACTTCCACGTACACCGCAGCACCTGGAGCCACTGCAACTGTGGAGGTTGATGTTCCATCATCTTACGTCACCGTTACCAAGACTTGGACCGGAACTGCAGTGACTACGATCACTCACACGGCACCAGTTGGACAGACTGGTACTATCGAGATTGATGTTCCAATTCCAACCACCACCGTTACCAAGACTTGGAGTGGAACCGTGCCAGTTACCACCACTTACACTGCCGCCCCAGGTGGCACTGCAACTGTAGAGGTTGATGTTCCATCTTCGTACGTGACCATCACCAACACTTGGACCAGAACTGGAGTGACTACCATCACTCACACTGCACCAGTTGGACAGACTGGTACTATTGAGATTGACGTCCCAGTACCAACCACCACCGTTACCAAGACTTGGAGTGGAACCGTGCCAGTCACCATCACTAACACTGCCGCCCCAGGTGGCACTGCAACAGTGGAAGTCGATGTTCCATCATCGTATGTGACTATCACCAACACTTGGACTGGTACAGATGTCACTATCATTACTCACACAGTACCACCAGGACAGACAGGCACTGTGGAAATCGACGTTCCAATTCCAACCACCACCGTTACCAAGACTTGGAGTGGTAGCGTTCCAGTGACTTCCACATATACTGCCACCCCAGGTGGTACTGCAACTGTGGAGGTCGATGTTCCGTCCTCGTACGTCACCGTTACCAACACTTGGACGAGAACTGGAGTGACTACAATCACTCACACTGCACCAGTTGGAGAGACTGGTACTATTGAGATCGATGTCCCTGTTCCTACGACTACAGTTACTAAGACTTATGGTGGCAGTTTCCTGATTACAACTACTTATTATGCAGCACCTGGAGGAACGGCAACAGTCGAAGTTGATGTGCCGTCTTCGTACACTACAATCACCAAGACTTGGACCGGTTCCGACATCACTACGACTACTTACACTGCTCCAGATGGGCAAACTGGTACTGTTGAGATTGACGTTCCTGTGCCAAGCACTACCGTTACCAAGACTTGGAGCGGAAGTGAGGCAGTCACTACCACTTACACTGCCGCCCCAGGTGGCACTGCAACTGTGGAGGTCGATGTTCCATCTTCTTATGTCACTATTACTAGAACATGGACTGGCTCTGACACCACCATCCTCACTCACACGGCACCAGTTGGAGAAACTGGAACCATCGAGGTAGATGTCCCTGTCCCAACAACCACTGTTATCCAAACCTGGACGGGTTCTTACGGCACTACAATCACTCACACAGCGGCACCAGGAGAAACCGCTACTGTTGAAGTCGATGTACCTTCATCTTACACAATCGTCACCAACACCTGGACTGGATCGGAGGTGCGTACCCTCACCCATGACGTTCCTCCAGGTCAAACCGGTACAATCGAAGTGGATGTCCCAGTTCCTACTACTACGGTGACCAGAACATGGAGTGGAAGCGAAATCACCACGGTGACGATATCTGCTACCCCTGGTGCTACTGCAACTGTACAAGTCGAGGTTCCTTCTTCTTGGCGTACTATTACCAACACCTGGACAGGAACTGGAACCGCCACATTCACCCACACTGTTCCCGAGGGTGACACTGGTACTATAGAAATTGATGTTCCTATTCCTACTACCACGGTGACCAACACCTGGAGTGGAAGCGTGACAAGAACTCTTACTCACACTGTCAATCCTGGTGAAACGGCAACTGTTGAGGTGGAAGTTCCAACAGCGTATACAACAATTACCGCTACTTGGACTGGTAGCAATACCACTACTATCACCCATACTGCACCTGTTGGAGAAACCGCTATCGTCGAAATTGACTTGCCCATTCCAACAACTCTTGTTACAAAGACCTGGAGCGGAAGCCAAACCACAACTGTGACTCACTCTGCTGTTCCAGGACAGACTGCAACAATAGAAGTCGATGTTCCATCTTCGTACACGACGATTACAGGGACGTGGACTGGTAGCGACACCACAACCATTACTCACGCCGCACCAGAAGGTGAGACCGGTACCGTCGAGATCGATGTTCCAGTCCCAACTACCACAGTCACTAAGACTTGGAGTGGTAGTGAGACGACCACAGTCACACACTCTGCTGCAGCTGGTGAAACCGGTATAGTTGAGGTTGATGTCCCATCGTCATACACTACCACGACCGGAACTTGGACTGGTAATGAAACCACCACCATCACCCACACCGCTCCAGAAGGTGAGACCGGAATTGTCGAAATCGACGTCCCAGTCCCAACCACCACCGTCACTAAGACCTGGAGTGGTACTGAAACCACAACGGTGACACACTCTGCTGCACCAGGTGAAACCGGTACAGTTGAGGTTGATGTCCCATCGTCATACACTACCACGACCGGAACTTGGACCGGTAATGAAACCACCACTATCACCCACACTGCTCCAGATGGAGAGACTGGAATTGTTGAGATTGACGTCCCAGTCCCAACCACCACTGTCACTAAGACCTGGAGTGGTACTGTACCAACTACAGTCACATATTCAGCAGCACCTGGTGAAACCGGGACCGTTGAGATCGATGTTCCATCATCATACACTACTACCACCGGAACATGGACTGGTAATGAAACCACCACCATCACCCACACTGCTCCAGATGGCGAGACTGGAATTGTTGAGATTGACGTCCCAGTCCCAACCACAACTGTCACTAAGACTTGGAGCGGTACTGAGACGACCACTGTGACACACTCTGCTGCACCAGGTGATACCGGTACAGTTGAGATCGATGTCCCATCGTCATACACTACGACCACAGGCACCTGGACTGGTAATGAAACCAGAACAATCACTCACACAGCTCCAGATGGTGAGACCGGAATTGTCGAAATCGACGTCCCAGTCCCAACCACCACCGTCACTAAGACCTGGAGTGGTACTGAAACCACAACGGTGACTCGCTCGGCTGCGCCTGGTGAAACCGGTACAGTTGAGGTTGATGTTCCATCATCATACACCACTACCACCGGAACATGGACTGGTAATGAAACCACCAACATCACCCACACCGCTCCAGATGGTGAGACCGGAACCGTCGAAATCGATGTTCCTGTTCCAACCACCACTGTCACTAAGACCTGGAGTGGTACTGTACCAACTACAGTCACATATTCAGCTGCACCTGGTGAAACCGGGACCGTTGAGATCGATGTGCCATCGTCATATACTACGACTACTGGCACCTGGACAGGTAATGATACCACAACTATCACCCACACCGCTCCAGATGGTGAGACTGGAATTGTTGAGATTGACGTCCCAGTCCCAACCACCACCGTCACCAAGACCTGGAGCGGTACTGAAACAACAACGGTGACACACTCTGCTGCACCAGGTGAAACCGGTGTAGTTGAGATTGATGTTCCATCGTCATACACTACTACTACAGGCACCTGGACCGGTAATGAAACCACCACTATCACCCACACTGCTCCGGATGGCGAGACTGGAATTGTTGAGATTGACGTCCCAGTCCCAACCACCACCGTCACTAAGACCTGGAGTGGTACTGAAACCACAACGGTGACACACTCTGCTGCACCAGGTGAAACCGGTACAGTTGAGGTTGATGTCCCATCGTCATACACTACCACGACCGGAACTTGGACCGGTAATGAAACCACCACTATCACCCACACTGCTCCAGATGGCGAGACTGGAATTGTTGAGATTGACGTCCCAGTCCCAACCACCACTGTGACTAAGACCTGGAGTGGTACTGTACCAACTACCATCACATATTCAGCTGCGCCTGGTGAAACTGGGACCGTTGAGATCGATGTGCCATCGTCATATACTACGACTACTGGCACCTGGACAGGTAATGAAACCACAACTATCACCCACACCGCTCCAGATGGCGAGACTGGTATTGTTGAGATCGACGTTCCTGTTCCAACCACCACAATTCTTCAAACGTGGACTGGAACATTTGACACCACTATTACGTACTCTGCTGGTCCGGGTGAAACTGGAACTGTGATCGTCGAGGTTTCATCCTCGTACACCATTGTTACGAAGACCTGGACAGGTTCTGAGCCACGTACCACCACTATCGAGGCACCACCGGGCCACACTGGAACCATTGAAGTTGATGTACCCGTTCCAACCACCACCGTCACTAAGACCTGGAGTGGTACTGAAACCACAACGGTGACACACTCTGCTGCACCAGGTGAAACCGGTACAGTTGAGGTTGATGTCCCATCGTCATACACTACCACGACCGGAACTTGGACAGGTAATGAAACCACAACTATCACCCACACCGCTCCAGATGGTGAGACTGGAATTGTTGAGATTGACGTCCCAGTCCCAACCACAACTGTCACTAAGACCTGGAGTGGTACTGAAACCACAACGGTGACACACTCTGCTGCACCAGGTGATACCGGTACAGTTGAGATCGACGTTCCATCTTCCTACGTGACTGTTACCAATACTTGGACTGGTAGCGAGACCAACACCATTACGCATACATCTCCTGAGGGAGAGACCGGTACTATTGAAATCGACGTGCCAATTCCAACCGCCACCGTTACGATGACTTGGAGTGGTACCGAGACAACTACAGTGACATACTCAGCTGCCCCTGGTAAAACTGGTACCGTTCAAGTTCGTGTTCCTGCTTTGTATGCTAGAGTTACTCAAACTTGGACAGGAAATGAAACCACCACTATTACTCACACTGCCTCAGATGGTCAAAACGGAACTCTTGTAATCAACGTACCTGTCCCGACTACCACTATTACTAGTACTTGGACCGGAAAGTTCACTACTATGTTGACGATGACAGGCTCACCTGGTGAAACAGGTACTGTTGAAATTGTGGTGCCAGGTAGTGTCGTAAGCTCGAGTGTCGAATCTTCGCTTGTAAGCTCATCTATTATGTTGCTGAGTGTGGTTTCGTCGACGGAAGAGAGCTCCTCAGATTCTTTAAGTTATTCGATTTCAAGCTCAGATGCACCGCTTTCTAGTTCCTTCTCCGACTACAGTCTGAGTTTTACTAGTTCCGATTCTAGTCTGACGATCAGTAGTTCCGATTACAGCCTGACTATTACTAGCTTTGACTACAGCCTGACTATTACTAGCTCTGACTACAGTCTGACTATTACTAGTTCTGATCACAGCCTGAGTGTTTCTAGTTCCGAGTATAGCCTGACTATTACCAGCTCTGACTACAGTCTGACTTTCACCAGTTCCGATTACAGTCTGACAATTTCTAGCTCCGGCTATTTCAATCTGACGGTAACTAGTTCAGGTTACAGTCTGACAATTACTAATTCCGACTCTAGTCTGGCCATTACTTCTTCGGACTACAGTCTGACTATTACTTTCTCCGACTACAGTCTGACTGTAACTTCTTCCGACTACAGTCTGACAATTACTAATTCCGACTCTAGTCTGGCCATTACTTCTTCGGACTACAGTCTGACTATTACGTCCTCCGACTACAGTCTGACTGTAACTTCTTCCGACTACAGCCTGACTATTACCAATTCCGACTCTAGTCTGGCCATTACTTCTTTGGACTACAGTCTGACAATTATTAGTTCTGACTACAGCCTGACAATTACTTCTTCCGACTACAGCCTGACGATTAGTAGTTCAGATTACAGTCTGACTATTACTTCTTCCGACTACAGCCTGACAATTAGTAGTTCTGACTACAGTCTGACTGTAACTTCTTCCGACTACAGCCTGACAATTAGTAGTTCTGACTACAGCCTGACTATTTCTAGTTCTGTTTACAGTCTGACTATTACTTCCTCGGACTACAGTCTGACAATCAGTAGTTCGGACTACTACAGTCTGACAATTACTAGTTCTGACTACAGCAATTCGATCACGTCTTCGTCTGCAGATCCCTCATCGTCTTCAATTGTTTCACTGTCATATAGCAGTGGTCACTACTGGAATTCATCCATGCCAAGTCTGGTCATCTCACTGACTGAAATTTCTTTCTCCTCTGTCACATTATCAAGTTCAATCCTTGTGTCTAGCTTACAGACCATTCCAAGCTCTTCTGCTAGTGCGTCTGTAACAGCTACAATTACGGACGTGTCCACTTCTGTTGACAGCAGCTCCAGCATTAAGTCTACTACTGCACCTACAAGTAGTGACGGTACGTCGCAATCTTCGAAGACCGGCCACACGTCTGGATCTACGTTGCTGTCCCAAGTAGTATCAACAAACTCTGCCTCTACTCCTACCCAACCCTCAAGCACCGGAGGAAACCCAGTTGATCCTACCCAATCTAGCGGCGGAAATCCAACCGATCCTATCCAGTCCAACGGAGGAAGTCCAATTGATCCTACCCAGTCTAACGGCGGAAACCCAATTGGTTCTAACCAATCTAACGGTGGAAACCCAATAATCCCTACTCAAACTGGAGAATCAAATGGGAACCCTTCAATTCTAACACCAACTGGTGTCTTGGATCCTACGAGCACAAGTGGCGCAGGAGGCAACAATGGCCATCCTGTTGATCCAGCCACTTCGGCAAATACTGGATCTGATCCTAACACTTCAAGCTCATCAGATTCCGGTTCCACTGGAGGATCTGGCCTGAATCTGAACAATGGTGCCAATGGTGGAGCACCCCAATCAGGAGTTTCAAATTACCCAACTCCAAGTTTCACTACCCAAACTCAAAGCACAGCTTCTGCTACTAATACCCCAGCAGCCAGTGTGTCAACATATGAAAATTCGGCCCGTCAATTATCTTTACGTTCTTCTATGTGGCCATTATCATTATCATTCGTATTCGTTTTCTTGCTTTGTTAAAATCAATATTCGAAAACCACATTTTACATATCAAGGTTACAAATTTAATAAGAGATTATATATATAACAGCTGTAGGTGATAAACTTTTGTTCAATCGTTTCCTCTGTAGATATCGTCTACTGATGAATGCTTCTATGACCCTCCTTACGTTTGAATGAAAAAGACGCCTTCTTGGATTATTCTCCAAGACTTTTATTCCATTTTGAAAAGAAAGAAGGGGTATGTTAAAATTGAGTTTGGAATCCGAAATCATTTAAAACACTTTCGACATCCTTCCACAATAATTCACCATTGTCCAAACTAGATTGATCTAAGTAGTCCATGTTCATTTGCATTGGCAGGTTTCCCCATCCGACATCTGCATTCACTAAATTCTGAGGTTTATAAGTTTCGCGTTCGTCAGTGCTGGAGGTAGTATCTTTAACCTCATGTCGATTAGATGGGTTTACGGGCAACGTGGTATCTCGCTGTGACGTTAGGTTAACCACATTGAAGATAGTCAGTCGCTTTCCAGCGCCCGCTTGAATAGGTTGAGGATCAAGTGGTACTGTTCGTATAATTTTCCTAGCTTGTGTTTCCACATCATGGGTATTGGATAATGTACGTTTCTTCCTAGATGAAGACGACGCCTGACTCATAGGACTCGAATACGAGCCAGTGCCTTGGAGACCATTTGGCGTTTGTTTGGGAACATTATTGTTTTCAGTGTCTCCCTCACCATCGGATTCTAATGCTTCCTCAGAGGAAGAATCTTCCTCGACGCCCAAATTTTGATCCTCTTCTCCAGAAGCCTTGAAAGAACCAACGTGGCTACGTAATAAATTCAAACAATCAAAAAAGATCAGCGCTGACATCCGTGTACGAATTTGAACTTGAACTTCTTCGTTTTCCTTTTTCTCGTCGAGATCTCTAAACACTTGCCACATATTTCTCATTATGCCACTCAGTCTGTATGCGATGTCATGCTTGAGAATCAGTGCTTTTGCAACGAGTTCAACGGCCGCCTGGTACGTTGCTTTACCGGTTCCAAAGTCAATGAACTTTTTCAAAGGCAGGTGTGCTATTTTTCCAATTATGCACAGAGCTTGCCATATATTCACCACATGTACACCCGGTAAATATTTTACAAATTTTTGATCTTTGGATTGGCACATTTGGGCATGATTGACTAAAGCCACTGCAGCGTTGAATACCTGAACTAAACCCTTTTGAAGCTCAAATGGGGCAATTCGTGCCTGGTCCATAAAATAGTAAGTTAAAAGATGAACTCGCGCAAGTAAGAGTTGAAAATTTCGAAACCCATCGTAATGCTGAACTTGAGTTAATCTCATGTCCAATTCATCCAAGTGCCGAAGAAGCACTTTGATTAATGGTAGCCTTGCCGCTGGATCCGCAAGACCATAGGGATCCAGTGTGTTCAGATTGAGGGTTTTATTAATCTGGTCTTCAAATTGAGCAATTTCCATCATTGCTGTCAAATCGCCAGGAACCGTGGCACGCGAGGCTGACCAAAAGCATGAATCGAATTGAGCGAATGCTTGGTAACCAAACGTTGAGGCAATTGTTTGGGATACCACGTTACAGGCTATCCATGTTCGTACCTCATTGGCTCTGTCAGAGGTATGTATCCCAAGTCTTATTGCCAGATATATCGCAGCTCCCAACGTGTTCCAAGAAGAATCTGCACTAAGAGACGACGTTATGGGAGGCCAAAATGAATATAGTAACAATGCTTGAACACTGTAAACAGATGCTTCATTAAAAACAGGCAGGTCCAGTTCTTGTGGATTGTATTGGGTGACAGGGGAGATCAAAATCTCCGCCAAGATTGATTTGATTACGGGAGAAAGCTTCACCATCAATTCCTTCTCGCCTTCTGTTCTACGAAGTGACACAATCATGACGACCCAAAACAAAGCTGGGGAAAGTCTGTACAACTTTTCAGGACCTTTTTCAACTTCGACCATCGGTAAAATTGGATGATAATTGGCGACGTACTCCTTGTAAAGTATTTTGATTAGAGGCGGCTCCAAAGTTATGTCTTGGATGCACTTCGTAGTACAATTGAGTATCGAATTGTCAAGCTTTATGACTTCTTGTGGTGTATGTAATGTATTTATAGGTGGTCGAATAGACGGTGTGTTTGGGATGGAATTCGTAGACGGCAGCAATGCATAACCCTGTCTTCCATGGAAACCTCCCATTGACGGAGGAATTGATTGGGAATGTGGATCGGGCAAAATCATATTTGGTATCAGAGATCCATTGTGATGTGGGTGCTGAGCCGCTGGTCGGGTGTAGTCACTTTGTTGCGTGCCCTGCAACAGCCACGGTACGGATGTCTGAATATACGGATTCACCGCATTTAGAGATCCTTGAGGCATCTGCTGTGAGCCGGGAGGTATACTAGGGTTAACGTTCATACCTACATGTGTGGCTCCAGGAGTCAAATGTGAGCCATTGGTGCCTGAAGGTGTTGTGAAAGCAGGATCTTGAGCTAATGGTGAATCGGAAGCTAGCCCACCCTTCTGTGCATCCAGAAGCTTTTGTTTCAAAGCCAGAAACTCCTTTTCTATTTGGGCAAGCTTGGCCCTTTTACTGGTCCGCTTGTAGTCCAGTTTAAGACTACAACCTAGACCCTTTTTCATGCATCGGGTGCATGGCAAAGGATATCTCTCGTGAGCATCACAGCGTGATTTTTGCTGACGACATTCTACACAAGCCATTCTTTTTTGGCCGGTTGACATTGAGGACTTGGGCAAGGATTCCTCGCCTTTAATAGATGCTGGGGATGGTTCAGATCCTGAGGCATCTTTTGTTACATTTGAGCCTGCTGGAGCAGGCGGCAGCAGCCAATGTGTGTGAGAGGGTTGTGCACCACTGTGGCTACGCAATAGCAGATTCGATGCTTTCAGAGCATGCAAGGGACTTGGATCTACATGTGTCGTGATCGGCCCCTGGCTCCGGGCCACCTGGGCCAAGTTCTGAAGCAGAGAGTGCCCGGGTTCACTCATATTGATGTTTATGTGATGATATTTTTTTTAACTTTTGATTAAGCTAAACGGCGATGAGATGGCTCCAAAGGTGGAGATGGGCGCTACATCGTGATAGTGGCTATGGAGGTTAACTTAGAGAAGATGTCTCGAGCGGAACAAGGAGGGGAGTAACAGGATAGAGGCACGGCATTTACACATTACTGAATCTTAGAAGTGCTATTATTGTAGCTGTCTCATGATTTTCCATAACCTCAATCTTATTGAGCTTAGGAGTAAAGTGACCATAGGGTTAAAATGAGTGTAGATAGAACATCCCAGATAGAACGATCTGTGGATGTGTATGACTCTGTAACGTACAGATTGCTAGGAAATTATCCGGGTAGCCCTTGATCTGTTTGAACTCCCCTTAGATTACCTCTGAGTCATAAAAGCTACTCAGAAGTGACCTGAAAATGCCGCAAGTTGAAGAGCCTAGGAAACATGGATCCTTAAAATGGAGGCGGCCAAACAAAACAAACTAAATCCGTACAATACATAGCGTCACAAAAACCTCCACCTTAATTCATAGAAATGAAGGTACCAATGTCTCCACAAGCTGATCTTTCAAGTTACGTCATGTGACAAGCTGACGTAAGCATACTACTTGTGAATATCATCATTGAAATGCGGTTCTTTCAAGAGCTCCATGCATTTGCTATTATCTCTTCAGACGTCCAGTACGGACGTTCGAATACTATGGGCATCTGTGTTCTTCCGAATTGCAAGTTTTGGGATAACTAATCAAGTTCTTACCCTCTTCTTGAAAGATATCGGAGTTTCTGAGCCGCTTATAGGAGTTTTTATGACGTTAACATTGGTCGGTGACACTTTTCTCTCGTACTGGTTAACTTGGCATGCTGATCATCTTGGGCGTAGACTTGTAATGAGAGTGGGCTCGCTAATGATGTTTGTTTCTGGTGTTGTGTTTGCAACTTCTCTGAACTTCTACATTTTATTGGGAGCTGCAGTTATTGGCGTAGTGTCACCGCTGGGGGACGAAACTGGTCCCTTCAAATCCATAGAGGAAGCCGCTCTTGCCCATTTGACTCCTATAGATCACAGACCAGAAGTCTTTGCATTTTACGGACTATTTGCAACTGCTGGTGCAGCCATAGGAGCACTAGGATGTGGTTTAATGGTAGAATGGCTACACTCACAACGGGATTGGGTGCTATTGGACTGCTACCGTTTTGCTTTTGTAGTTTACGCCATATTAGCACTCGTCAAGTTCATTTTGATGCTGTTTCTCTCTCACAATTGTGAGGTGAGTGTGACAGAATCAGTTGACAGGTCATTGCCTGCCGAAAGAAGCCGTCTTCTTGCTAGTGAAGGGGAAGAGGACGAAGTACAAGAAGAGTTGGAAGTTGCGTTGACCTCTCTATCTCCCGAAACAAAATCTGTTCTCTGGCGCCTTCTTGTAATTTTCATGTTGGACTCATTGGGATATGGCTTCATGCCCTCAGCTTGGGTGGTTTACTACTTCAAGACCATATTTTTGATGTCTGCGTCGTCTTTGGGGTTGCTCTTCTTCTTCACAAACTCAATTGATGCATTACTGTCGCTTCCATCGGCTTATTTTGCAAAAGTATTGGGCCCAGTCAAAGCCATGCTATTCACACAAGTCCCGCTGGCAATTTTTTTCTTGCTTATAGCTTTCATTAGCTCTTCTGGACAATACTTGGCACTGGCACTTTTAATATTACATCATGCTACCAGTACCATGGATGTTGTTCCTAGGCAGATTTTACTAACCCTGGTAGTCCCAGCTCATGAATTGACAAAGGTCATGGGAATTGTCAATGTCTGTAAGACATTTGCAAGATGCATAGGTCCATTCTTTACAGGGAAATTGGCCAAAAGCGGTAAATTATGGGTGTCATATATCATCAACGGATGCTGCGTTTTACTGGCAGATTTCATTCTTGGGCTCAACTTCTTGCCTGCCAACTCCGAAATCAAAAGGAAAACTCTTGGTCGTCCATAAAGCTACTGGCATTTGTTATTATAAAGTTTATTTATTGTTCGTTTGTAAAAACTTCGTATGAGGTCGTAAACCGTTAATTTCGTATAGAATCAGAATAAGAATGCTCTTACCTTCAGGTACCAAGGGAGCTTGGAATGGATTTCCCGTTCTTCAGCCAACTCTTGCTGCAATTTTTCTTGGTCCTGGTCTCGGCGACCAGTGTCAATGTCCAATTCCGAGACAGGGATGACAATCTTCAAGTTTCTAGAGTACAACTTGTGACCCAAGTAGAATGCTAAGACAACTACTGCTCCGAGGTAATTTTGGAAGAAGTACTCTGCATCTGGCTTCTTGTGAAGTGGGTAGAGAGAGATCCAGAATTGCAAGCAGAGGACAACTACCAAGAGTACACACGAGTAGACCGAGCCCCAAAATCCGGTAATAGCTTTATATGGAAGCTCGTCAAGCCTTCTGCCTTGGTGTGACATAGCCATACGGAATCTGATATGAGCCATACAGACCAGGAACCATGTAAAAAGAGTTGAGAGACCAGAAAGAGCCATCAACCAACTGAAAACGGTCCCCTCCTTTGGTGAAGCTGCAACAAAAGAAAGACATCCAATAGCAAATTGAATAGCGAAACCAACCAACGGTCTACCTTGTCTATCAACGTATGCGCAGATCTTAGGTGCCAAACCTTGTTCACCAAGAGACTGAATAGTCCTCAGGAAGCCGTACACGGAAGCATTTGCAATCGATAACAATGCAATTAAAATGACGACGTTAAAGATAGAAGGAAGTGCATGAATACCTCCATTCTTGATTGCAATGACAAATGGTGATGAAGAAATAGTGGACAGTGAATCAAGAAGACCCTTCGAGTCAGAAGGAACCAAGAACCCTACCAAAGTGAGGGTGAGAAGATAGAACACAACGATTCTGTAAAATACCTGTTTGATGGCTTTTGGAAGCACAATACGGGGGTTTCCTTCCGCTTCTGCAACAGTGAGGCCGACAAGTTCAGTTCCTGCGAGAGAGTATGTTGCAGTAATTAAAACGGTGACAACACCCTTGAAACCATTAGCAAAAGCACCAGGATGGTGCCAGTATTTGTCGCCAATGAATGTGTTTTGCTTACCAGCTCCTCCACAAATGAGAACGATTGCAAGGATGTTGAAACCGATAATGGCGACGATCTTGATTATAGCAAAAACAAATTCAGCTTCAGCAAATCCTTTGTTACCAGTAAGATTGAGAGCAATGATCACTACGTAAAAGATTGCAACCCACACATCTGGGTTGATACTTGAACCCCAATAGTTGATGGTTAAAGATGCAGCAACGAGTTCTAATGGGAGAACAATAACCCAAAAAATGGCATAGTTCCACCCAATGGCAAAACCCCAAGAGGGTTCGATGAATCTGATAGCGTAGGTTGCAAATGAGCCACTGACGGGGAAAATAGCCACAAGTTCAGCCATAGCTTGCATGGTACAGTATAAAAATGTAGAGACGATACCCCATCCAATGAGAATTCCAGCTGGTCCTCCGGTTTTCAATGCCAGACCAGATCCAACGAACAAACCAGTTCCGATGGCACCTCCAATGGAAATCATTTGCAACTGCCTAGTTTTAAGGTTTTTCTTAAGAGCAGAACCATTTTGAAAAACGGGCTCACCACTTTCAAGTTGTTCATCAAGATCTTGCTTAGGTTCAGCTCTCTTGAAGGAATCAACAAAGTTCTTTAAGCGGCTTGGCTGCTGGTATGAGTAATCAGCCAGTGAGTCTTCTGGGGCGGATTTTGTGTCTTTTAAACTCATCTCGCTTCGAAGACGGACTGGTAAAAACTATGAAAAGAGTTTACTCGACAAGTGCGTAGTCACCGATTGATATGTTAGGGCATACTAACTATATATACTGAGAGGGAAACAATGACTAGTCGTTGTATGACTTAGCTCATTGCATAACAATTTTCACCGTTTTCCGGTGAAAAATGCGGCGTTTTGAGATGTGGGGCAACTGATGCACCAAAACCGTTGTCCTTCTTGGTAGGGCAGCATAACAGTGTTTCGAAGAATCTTTCTTGACAAATCGAAGAACGAAGACCTTATAAAGTAGAGAGAGTCGATGAGTAGAAAAAATTGATGGGTAGAGAAGATGTTCCTGTCTGCTGCTAATAATTCTGGGTGCTCAGTTGATGTTAGGCTATGTAGTCACGCGATGAGATGGCAGAGTGTGCAACCCTATGAGGTCAGAGATGAGGAAAGAGATGAGTTTCTTTTGTGAAAGGAAGATGCACTAAAGCGGATCTATTAGATGTCACAGAGCTCTTAGACAGAGGCATATCGGCATAAGCTGCTTATATATGACGGCTGAGATGGTCCAGCGACGAGCGAAACCGGCGAAAGAGAAAGGCATTTTTGCGTGTAAAAAGAAAAAGCCGTTCAGACTCGAACGGTGTTTTACCAGAAAGAAGCAGCGAGAACAGCATCGCTTAGCGAGGCCAAAAGCAAATGCTCACACGAGATTCGAACCCCAGCACCCTTGCGAAGGGAGCACGTGGGCGGTGGATACGTATATTTGGTGACAGCGCAGGACAGGGCAGATTGCATCCCAGATTACATCACCATCGGAATGTGCAGTGGATGGTAACTTTACCCTAGGCGTTTTGCATCCAGTCTCCCGTGTTGCATATCTTGGCTGTGTGTACGTAGCTCTTACTCATCTGCATTTCCTGTTCCTTGATTGGCCGGGGAGCTCATGCGGTGCTTGACATCACGCTTGGCGGCAGGGTACTGGTAGCGAGTTGTGCTTTGCAAAAAAAGTTCATCCTACAAGGCAGCTCTTCCAGACGCTTTTTAGCCGCAGAAAGAATTTTCACTTGCAGAAGTCTCTGGGGGCTGGGGCTCACCAAAGAAGGTAAACGAAAAATAGGGGGTTCGCCCATGCCTGATAACGGTAAGAAATGCAGTAGCGAAGGAGCCTGCTTTATCGTATGATGTGTTATGCTCATGCACTTACCAGCTTCTTTCCATGCTTTCACCCTACATAATTCAAGCATCTACATATGCATGCATGGTCTTATTTTCTTCTGACTTATACCACCAGTAGCTCCTACGTCATGCCGCAAGAACGGTTATCCAGCATTGTAGGCAGAGAGTACTATCTGACGGTTGTAGGCGAAGCGTGCTATCTATGACGCCAGGAACAGGGCTTCTGATCGACTCAGCACGGAGATTTATTATACAACCAAGCATTTATGTGGTGTAACCTCAAATAATACTCATAAAAATACTCATCGACATACTCATCAAAATACTCATCAACTGTATCTAAGCAGATACGAGCAGCCCAACACCTTCCATGCTTTTACCTGCGGACGGCACTTTTCCTTGATTGGCGGCACTTTCTCCTATTCTACTGTGTACCATGAGCAGTAGGGTTACGTACCATGAGCCCGCCACATACACTCCCGTCCTCTACAGTTAGTAGCATCATCGAGATGACGATGTCCTACATAGACAGGAGCAATAATCAGAGCATCACGTGACCATTTCCCCACTCATGGCTAGTGATATCCCGGATCGCTCTATCTATCTCTACTACAGAAACAGGACTATGTCTACGACTTTCCACCAAACCGAAACGCACGACGACTTGATCGAGCTTTTCAAGCTCGCCGGCACCCAATGGAACGGAAAACTCAGCACGGATAATTGGGCGCTTGGAACGACAACGGAATTCGAAAATTTGGCCAAAAAGGGTAAGCGGCCCCAAGGGTTCTACTTGCGGCATATCGGAACCAAGGAAATTGTCGCCTCTGTTGTGGTTACTAGGTTCCAGGGATACTATAAGGCAACGGACAACTCCCCTGTGAAAGTCGTACCCGATCTGACTACCATTGGTTTGAATCCGGCCACTTTTCTTCGTGTGGGGTACGTCTTCACTCGTAAGGAAAATCGAGGGGAAGGTTTGGCTGAGCTGTTGATCAATAGAGTAATTGAGCACGTAGAGAGTGAAATTGTCACCGAAAACTTGACCAAGAGTAAACCAGGACCACAAGGGTTCAAAAGCTTGGTCACCAATGAGAAAACCTGCGAAATTGACTTGACTTTGGCCAACTACTACTTAGGAAAACAATACTTCTGGATTTTGTACTCTGCCATTGGCACTTTTTACGAGAGATTTGGGTTCAAGGCTTATCCTCTGGACTTTTACCAAATTTCTAACCCCCCTAAGCCCGATTTGGTACAGCAATTGCTTGCGGGGGGCACCCAAACTGGTAAGAGATTGCGTCTTCTTAGAGGTGATAACGCCAGTGACAAGGCATTTATCGAGTTCATCTATCAGAATAAAGAAGTAGAGATCATTTCTGACTTGAATCGCTCTTTGGGCCACAGTGAGCTTTCGGGATCTAGAAAATCGTCGTCCTCCTTAACAAATGTGTCAGATGCATTGGAGCAAGTAAGAACAATGGGATCCACCAATGCTTTAGCTAACATCGGAGAAATCGCAGCCTATGAGTCTTCGACTGGAGTCTCTGATATCCGCAAACAGTCCGTTGCTCTCCAGCAAAGAATTCCTAAAGTTGCCCTCAAACCTGACATTGCTATTCTTGAAGAGCACGCCGGTATCACTACTTTCCTGAGAGAACATGCTGATTCCGGACAAACCGACGAGCAGATTGATTTCTCTAAAGTCTGGGGAGCCTGTTTAGAGAATGAATTGCAGCAGAAGACTTACTACATTCTCTGGAGTGAGCTCCAAAACCGTCTCTTTACCATCGTGGCTATAGGTGAATTGAAGAGCGATTTCTTCAGTGGGTTATTTGACAGCACTTCAGGAAATTCCCCGATGCTTCCTGGTGGTCAGGGAAGACGTAGAAGCTCCAATTTGAGTGGTTTAAATGACTTGGGTGGCTACAATTTCCAAGATTTGGACATTTTGATTAGTGCTGCAAACTTCGTTGCCGAGAAGAGAAAGGTCCCCGAGAAGTTCAGAACCTTTTTATCGGTTCAAGATCTGCCTTCTACCATTCCTGCTCCAGTGTTGCACGATTACTTTTTGAATTACGGTCCCAAATCGGGCAACAGCAACTCCGAAGTCAAGTTTATTGAGGACGCTGACAAGCAATTGGAAATTTTGCCTATGTTGAAGAGATTCGGTAATTCCAGTCCGGACTTCCAATTAGACTGGCTGTTCAACTCTATGATATCTTGGGGTTAGCCTGTAAAAGATATGATACATGATTCAACTGTAGCGATTAGAAGTATTGTAGCAAAAAATAAACCCACGGCGGGAGTCGAACCCGCAATCTTTTGATTAGAAGTCAAACGCGTTAACCATTACGCTACGCAGGCTTGAACGGCTGTTTTCTCTAGGCACGAACCAGGACGGTACTAGATGGAGGTACTAATGTGGAAGGATGGCTGTCTCTGTATCAGAAGCTTCAATAGCCTTGTAAAACGTATGAGCGGTTCTAAATGTGCTATTCCACGGCTCAGCTCTCAGATCCGGTTAGTAAAAGCTTTTTGAGTCTATCCGTCTTCGACATCGACCACTTCTACATCAGTCAAGGTACTAAAGTCTATATTAATTCGTACACACACATGATCTAAAATTCTACTTTGTCGAGCAAACTAGTAAGGCTCCGCTTCTGTCTATACTGCTCGTTAAGGTTTCTTTCAACTATGTCGTCAAAGTCGAAATCGAACTCGAAATCTTCTCTCTTGGTGGTATTCGAGGCGACAGAGGAAGTTGATGGCCCAACCCTGAAACCAAAAACGGTTTTGGCGGCATCTCCGAAAAAGTCGAGGGTATTCTTGGCGATTCCAGGGTACAACAAGTTCAGCTTACGAACAGTTCTCTTACAGCCCTTGACCAAGTTGTCCTTGTGGGCAAATCTGTTTTTAAGCCAACTGAATGCAGCAGGGCCTCCGAATACCATCTCTGTAATATGACGAGTGGTCTGCGAGAGGGTGAATTCGAACGAGCCAATGTTATTAGCACACCATTGATCGTAGATGAATTCTGTACTTGCTGAAGGAACGATAGCATCGTCGACACCAGAGTACAGGAAGATTGGGATTTGTGGCATCTCCGTGGGGTCAATTCCAAGAGTGGTGTTTCTAAGGATGTTTTTGACAGTGTCAGTGTAGAAAACAGCCAAGCCATCCTTCACGAGTTTGTGAGGACCCACAAAGAACTGGGTGTAAGCAGTGGAAGCAGCAGCCATAGCAATACACGAGTTTTTGGCCTTAGAAAGCAACCAGCTCATTCTCTTTGGGAATAATGAGTCAACGACTGGTCTCAAGTCTGGATATTCCTCACTCAAACCGTACATACCAGCAACGAGTAAACCAGCGTAAACGGTTCCGTCCACCGCCAAAATGGTCTTGGTGATGTTAGCAGGAACTCCACCAACGGCAGCACCAAGAAGGTATTTACTAAGATCTGGAGCATAGGTCGGTTGAAGCGCAGCAGCCCAAGTGGTGGCCAAAGCACCACCGGAGTATCCCCACATGGCGACCTCAGCTTCAGAGTTAAGCCCAGTCTGGTCTTGCAAAGTTTTGACTGCTCTTATACTGTCAAGAACACCATGAGCTGCCATACGGCCAGCGGTAAAGGCAGCATGTGGACCCTCGTAATCGGGGGTATTGACCCACCAGCCCTCGTTCAAACCACCTTGGAAGAAAATAGCTTCAAGCTGCCCCACAATAGTGCCAAAGTTGGCACCATAAAGGTAAGTGTAACTAGCTGGGCAGTTTT
Organism: Kurtzmaniella quercitrusa var. filamentosus (nom. nud.); assembly: GCA_020280135.1. Classification (NCBI taxonomy): domain Eukaryota; kingdom Fungi; phylum Ascomycota; class Pichiomycetes; order Serinales; family Debaryomycetaceae; genus Kurtzmaniella; species Kurtzmaniella quercitrusa var. filamentosus (nom. nud.). Next base: position 27,240 of record JAFIDH010000005.1, read on the forward strand.
TGGACGAAGAGTCTTCCGCCATATTGTACTGCAACATTCTAGAGTTGTTGGCATTGAATGGCTCCATCAACAAGCCAACTGCATAGGTAGGCTTACCCAAGGCAGATGTCGTTCTGTACATGTACTGGTAAGCACTTTTGACGTTCATTTTGACCTGAACACTCCGCAATGCATTTGGTGCTTTTCTGAATCTGAGCACCTCGCCTGGTTGGGCACTTTCATAGTTATCTGGTGCTTGATAGAAGTCGTCCTCAGTTGGTAACAAGGGCTTCGAATCTGCCGCTGGTGCTGCAGCTACTCGAGTAAAGAAAAGAGCGAAAAGAGCCACAATCAATGCGTACAACTTCATCGTTGAAATGCCCACACCTAGCTCCTAAAACCAGGCATTCATCCAGGCTTTATAGGGTCAACAAATTCGACCCTTCTTGTTGGGTGGGTATGCTTGTCTTGTGAGTGGTCGCATTTTTTGAAATAGTTGCCTAATTAGGAAGTAAAATTAAGCTTTTCCGCTTGGCTTGATGTTCCCGAGTACGAAAGCAGGCAAGACAAATAATTTCGTTCCTAAAAATATGGGGTATCACCCTTCCAAGACTCAGGATCCGGAAAGGCGGAGTTATCTGAGGGTCACGGTCAATAGTTGTGGGAAAAAAGAGTGGCGATTTGGAGAACGAGCCGGACTCGTAGTGGCCCCTATAATATCTGCCTCTTCGCTTGAGTCTCAGTAAGCAGTAGAGAACTAACAAAGAGCTGATTAGGTTTGACAAAGCCAACACCGAACAAAACAGGGATTCTATATCCGCACCGTGCATTAAAAGATGCAATTTTCGGCACCACTTTAGCTTTCGCTTGTTCAGATTGTTTCCTTTTGTAGTCACATTTGGAGCGGGCTTCCAAAAATATGTTTTCAGTCTACGCACATTCTTAGGTCGAAGCGATTAATTCCTTATGAGGTAATCATTTGTCTGGAGATTATTCCGATTCGTAAGTTCTCTTTCAAAGATTTTGTGTTCCTGTTCGAGGAAAGGAACCATCCTATTCAAGTTAAATGTAAACGTCAATTCACAGCCAAACTCATGGGTGTCTACTTTACAACAGTCGAGTAGATCTTGGATGAAATGGTTAGCTTTGACCACAGACCCGGTCAGCGCTCTCTATCACTAGATGGAGTATTCCGCGTATTCTACTGGACCATCTAATACCTTTTCTACCCAGTCTTTATGTAATTGGTGGAGTGGAACACCAACAGCCCCACCACTTACTCTCTATCGATCTATTTCTTTTAAATATCTTATCAGGGCCTTCAACGCAGAGAGCTGTGAAGCAAGGCTAGCACGCAACAGGAGTAAGGCTATGTCCATTTGCTCGTCCAGTCATTCTTCCCGTGGCATTTGCACTCCCTGCCTCCCGACCTGAGCCACCAACCATCCGCGTAGGATAATTCTAACCATAGTAACCTGAACCCAACATGCGCCAAGCTACTCAGAATTTCAGGATCTCTTTATCGTTAGGACTTTTGCAATTATCTGGGTCCAAGATTCTTCTGGGGAGGGCGTTATGTTGCAGGAGTTGCAGCGGATCTAAGGAGAAACAAATTGCAAAAAGTGCCAAGATAGGTAAAAAGGCGTTATCTTGTAGGTTACCAACGGCAGGCTATGCAGGGGAAATAGTTTATTAACATAACAAAACCTTACCTGTAATCTAGATAGAGAAAATCCCAGATCCAAGCTTGAAACAAATATGAGTTTAGTGCCTACTCGAATATTCATCTTTTTAGTAAGCCAAATATAACACAGTCGCAAATAATGAGAGCTAAGACCTCAGCCCTTGCACAGTCTCAGAGAAAAGACCAGTCTCGTCCTTATAGACGATTACAATACATGAGTAGCCAATTGTACCGGTTAACACATATAGTATGTCTAAAGTAAGGTATCAAATTATCATTTCATGTTGATGGTGCGTTTGGTTATGTTAGAAGCTTCCAAAATTTTGGCTTTAAGACCGGATCGAGTTTTCGATATCTAACTTTGAATATCCTCGATTAAAACATTGCCTAGATGAGTGCTCCATCTCTATTTTGAAATGCTTTCTACCTAGAATAAACCATTTTTGATTAATCTGTCGTAAACATCAAAGTACTGGACAACTTAAAGGCGAATTGTACGGCTCATGCTTCCATACAAACGGCTATGCTAACTTATCAATCCAACAGTGATCGAATCGGTCATGAGAAAGAAAAGTAGCCTGAAAACGTTCCACCCTCAATTGACATGGCACGTTTCCTTACAATATCACAGAACAGATCAGAACACATCATACGACATCATATCACATCGTTCAAATCAGGTCACAACATGGCCAATACCACTTCAAATCTCTCTAGTGACATCCTCTCCAGTCCTCCCGGTGACCCCCTCCACAAGCGTGCAAATTCTGGCAAACTCCCACATAATCATATCTACAAATTTCCTGCACACCAGCTTCGTGCATCCACCGTGAAAAATTTATACCCTTCCAAAAAAACCTTCCACCGTTAAAACTCCAGCAAGATGTCACAGTACGATGATATAGAGAACGCCACGCCAGATATTGTCATTGGTGGACAGGAGGAGGAGAGCTACGAGGTGCAGTACGAGCACGACGTCGAGTCAGAAGACGAAAACGCCGCCACCCTGGCCCAGGGCGGCTCTGCTCCAGAGGGATCAGCTCAGAAAAAGCTGGTGGCGTTTGCCCTTGATGAAGAGGACGCCTTCGATGAGGAAGCTGCTCGCAAGGAGTTTGAAGAGGGAGGAGGACTTCCAGAACAGCCAGAAAACCCCGACTTCGCCAAGTTAACCCCTCTCTCTGCCGACATTATAAACCGTCAAGCCACAATCAATATCGGAACAATTGGCCATGTCGCCCACGGTAAGTCCACCGTTGTTAGAGCCATTTCTGGTGTCCAAACCGTCAGATTCAAAGATGAATTGGAAAGAAACATTACCATCAAATTGGGTTATGCCAACGCCAAAATCTACAAGTGTGACAGCCCAGAATGTCCCGAACCAGATTGTTACAAATCTTTCAAATCGGACAAGGAAATTCACCCCAAATGTCAACGTGAGGGTTGTCCTGGACGTTACAACTTGGTTCGTCACGTCTCTTTCGTCGATTGTCCTGGTCACGATATTCTTATGTCTACTATGCTTTCAGGAGCAGCTGTCATGGACGCTGCTCTTTTATTGGTTGCTGGTAACGAACTGTGTCCTCAACCTCAAACCTCTGAACATTTAGCTGCCATAGAAATCATGAAGTTGAAACACATTATAATCTTACAGAACAAGGTCGATCTTATGCGTGAAGAACTGGCCCTGGAGCACGAGAAATCCATTGTCAAATTCATCAGAGGTACCATTGCTGATGGTGCCCCAATCGTGCCAATCTCCGCTCAATTGAAGTACAACATCGACGCCGTCAATCAAATGATTGTGAAAACCATTCCTATCCCTCCACGTGACTTCATGGCCCTGCCTAGACTTATTGTCATCCGTTCCTTCGATGTGAATAAGCCAGGTGCCGAAATTGAAGACTTGAAGGGTGGTGTTGCCGGTGGTTCCATTCTTACTGGTGTTTTCAAGATCGGTGATGAAATTGAAATCCGTCCTGGTATTGTCACCAAGGCTGATAACGGTAAGATCCAATGTAAACCAATTTTCTCTAACGTGGTATCTCTCTTTGCTGAGCACAACGACCTTAAATTTGCAGTCCCTGGTGGTCTTATTGGTGTAGGTACAAAGGTGGACCCTACTTTGTGTCGTGCTGATAGACTTGTGGGTCAAGTGGTTGGAGCCAAGGGCAACTTGCCTCTGATTTTCTCCGACATTGAAATCAACTACTTCCTCTTGCGTCGTTTGCTCGGTGTCAAGACTGACGGACAAAAGCAAGGTGCCAAGGTGCGTAAGTTGGAGAGTGGAGAAGTTCTTATGGTTAATATCGGTTCTACTGCCACCGGAGCCCGTGTTTTGGCCGTTAAGGCAGATATGGCCCGTCTTCAATTGACTTCGCCTGTTTGTACTGAGGTGAACGAAAAGATTGCCTTGTCTCGTCGTATTGAGAAGCATTGGCGTTTGATTGGATGGGCTACAATCAAGAAGGGTACTATTTTGGAACCAATTGCATAGTGTACTAGTAAATAGATGGAGTAATACAGGTTAGAAGAGATACATAATGATAAGCCGCTGTCTGGTTGGATTGGCTGGTTAATTGTAGGAATCGCTGCAGTGAAGGGTCTGGACGATGGCTCTACCATCTTACTACATGCAAGTTGGTTATGTTGTATATTCTTGTTGCTTTCTATGTCACCCTTCTATGAATGTTCTACACTGCTACCTTCTACTATTTTAAACTTCTCTGTACCGTTTCATATCATTCCTTCGCCGCGCACGCCACCTTCCCCTCTTAGCCCTCTTCTTCACTCTGTATTCACATTGTCAACAGCAAGCTCCTCGTATTTATGTCTTCCGTCGATGATCAATACTGTCTTTGTCATCTCCTCAAGTGCCCCACTCTCCAAAAATTTGGGTAGAGAGTTGGCGCCCATGAGCCGCCATACGTATCTCTGGACATCTTTCAACAAGGTGTTGATTTGGACCAACTGTGCCGATACATCTGTCAGAGTTTCCCGGTCTCTTGCAAACTCCATCACCGCCAGGGAAACAGATGCTCGCAGATCAGAGTTGATGTTGACAGAATACGGAGAATCAAATGCCAAAAACCCAGAATATATATACGTGATAACAGCTGTACATCGCTCTTTCAATGCAGAAATCACCGCTTCACTGGACCCAGACCGCTCCTTCTTGACCAAATGGACCACCAAATGCTGGAAAATGTTGCAGGTGACGTAGAACTCGTAATTTTCAACGCAATGCTCCAATCTTAAGTGCTCCTTGAAGAGGAGCCTAAGCCCTGCATCACTGTATACTTGCAAAAGCAGGTAATTTGGGGATTGTAAAAGTAAGCTATCCGTATCTTCCGAAGCCTGGGACTCGACTTCGCTTTTCCAATGGCACACTTTGAGCCCCAATCGGCTGATCCTATACAATGCTGCACTATTTGCTACAAAGTAGTCGTGGTTTGCTTGCGAGTTTGGTATGGGCTCAATTAGACGGGTAGTTAGCACCAAATTGGCTAATACTTGCGCCTGAGAGTCGACCAAGCAGTCTGTACAGTCGCTGAGCCATTGAAAAATGGCCTTCCCGGTCAAACAATTAGATACTGTAGCCGTTGTACCATCTGCCACCGGAACAGTCACACTTTTTAGTAGACGAATCCCGTTACCTGATACAAAATATTGGACGTGGGCATCCGATTCAGGGTTCTGAAAGTATCGATGGTAGCTCGGAAATGAGTCTACGGGGCCCACGGGATGGCTTGTGTGGTCTGGAACTTCAGGGCCTAAAAAATTTGCTCGGTGGTTGTAATGCTGTTTAAGACCAGAGGCATAGGTTCCCTGGACTGGAGTTTTTGGCACATCAAACTCATCGTCACCAAACAAGTTCTCTTGCTGTTGTTTATGAGGAATCTCAACAACGTGCTCAGTGTTTGCATCCCAGCAATGTGGCTCTTTCCCCATCATGCGTATAAAGATCATAAATAAAAGAGACCTCAGATACAAGATATCGCCATTGGAATCACGTTCTAGCGTAGTGAGCTGCATGGAGTTGAAGCAGGATCGAAGAATAGGCGGCAACTGCTCCGGTGGAAGAGACTGCTGGGAGAACTCCTCCCGTAAAAATGCTATTCCCTTCGGGGTTGGCTGGATCTCCAACCCGCTTTTCAACACGGAACTGGTTCGTTCGCGAGGGTGGTGAAGCAAGCGGGCTGCAAAGAAGCGCTGGAGAAGCTTGGATGCCTCCTCAGGCGACATGCTGGCGTAGAGTCGGAGAGTTTCGGAACTGGGGACTATCTCCAACTCTAGCTCCTTTAACACCAAGACAGCCTGGTTTTGGCGGAAGCAATATGGATAGTAGTGGCTGAATTTCAAGATGTGCTTGGGTTGTTTGTCCTCGAGCCTGAGTTTCCAGATCATAATGGCGAACATGCGTGCAAACCACCTGACTCCTAGCTCGGAGCCCGGCTTGATGTGGGTACGCAAGTAAGTCTTGGGTTCCATGGGCTCCAGCGAGGTCATGGCGATGGACGATTTATTCCACGTGTGTGGTACAAGAGCTACTCAGACTATCGAAAAGCTGTTTCTTTTCTAGTAATAGTGGTGTGTTCCTCTCGCTTTGGAGAGTTGGCATGTGTTGCAGAGTTGGGAAGAGCGACCTGCGGATGCCGTTGGAACGGCAAGACAATTAGGCCCTTATATGCACTAGGAACCCATTGTGTCCCAAACAGCTCCCCATACCCACCTACAGGCCAACAGTACCACATTTGGCCCCTTTAGAGGTGTTCTACCACTCCTGGAACATCATACAAGGCTGATGTTTCGGATATGCGCAGCGAAAAATATGGTGCATGAAAAATACCACACCTCACAAGAGCTCTACAAAGTGGAGGTGGAGATGTGGGAGTGTTGGCCGGAAGATGGTATAGCCGATGCAGAGGTGTTGCAGATGTGTAGCGGGACGGACTTGCTGGTGGTTCCCCGACGCTTTGCCGGTGCAGCTAGAGCCGGGTGAATCGCCGGACCGCATGATTATCAGCGGTGATTCTGTGGAGCTCCTCCAATGAGAGATCCAACAGCACCATGCGGTCACTCTCGATCACTCCACACTGATAGCCCGGAGTCTTTTCTGTAGTTGGGGCCGTCGGTGGTTCCACCAAAAGCTCCGATCTCAAAAGGTTCTCCCAATACGGTTTGAGGACAGCCTGCGGCCATATCTTCTGGGTGACTTTGATATTGGATACTACATTGGCATCGGTAGCGGAGGCTGCTCCAACAGTACTAGTAGAGCTCACATTGTACTGCTTCACCATCTCTGCGTATTCACGGTAGGCTAAGTTGAAGTTTACCACTTGTAGCTCATATTTCTCCACCCACCTTGCTGCAGCCACGAGAAGAAGAAGCTCCAACTCCGACAATGACGTTGCCGTAGTCTGAATTTTGTTCACCAGCAGTGCCAGCAAGTACTTGGCAAAGTCCTGTTCATTTGGGAATGGCTGAAGGGCGGATACTTTGGAGATGGCGAATTTCACCCAGTTATTATAATCTCGGAAATTCTTGACAGTGTAGAAGTTTTGGGCCACTAGCTGTCTCAAGGTCCTCTTCTCTGGTGTAAATGTAGACCCTTTGTCGTCCTCAGTGCCACTCGTTTCACCGTACATCTCTAGAATATTCTTGTTCCACTGTTCTCCATATTTGCGGTCTGTCAACGAATCGATGACACTCTCTGGGGCAAGAAGCCCCAATTTGGCATCGCTCCAAAACTCCTCGATGGTTCTAGCTTTGTTGATTGTGATGATCCGCTGACTGAATCGACTCCTAACCCTTTTCTCGAAGAGCTCTCTAGTGGTGACCTTGGTGGAAATACCACACACACATACTGCATTGGACGAACTCTGTGCTAGATCGAAAAGGTTGTAGAGCAACGTCTGCTTGCTGGGTAAAGTAAATTTCTCTACTTCGTCAAGAATGAACACCACCGAAATTTCCCCCACTAGTTTACTACTCTCTAAAATGTTCAAGATGTTGTTGAAAGTATCACTAAGAGATCTCTGCTCAAAGCTTCCTGAAAACTCAAACCCTTCTGCAAAGAGACCAGCAAAGCTACGGTCCAATTGCCTGGCTATTTCACGCATGGCAGTGGTCTCATCGAGCTGGTGGAACGAGTTCAATTGCACGGTGATGAACTTCTTAGGGTACTTGATCTCGAGTCTGCGGAGGGCCAAGTTGACTATCTCTGTCTTTCCTACACCTCTGGGCCCTACAATAAGAGCTGAATGTGACTCTTTGTCTCTGATGGTGTGTTCAAACATGCTAAATACCTCATTGTACTTCGGTGCTAGGGATGACTTTTCGAGGTCAAAATAGCCACATCTCCCCGACAATTGGTTCATTATTGTTCTTTTCACAGTATGGATATCACTTACAGAGGTTCCGGAGCTGTTCAACTTGAAATTGAACGTGAATTGCTTTGAAACCGGCGTTGAATCGGAGACTGTCCTCAGTGGTACAGCTGAGGAGGGAGTGGCATGGTTTTGAAGTGTGGCTACATGGGGTGCTTGCTTTGTCGTGTCGTCTAGGTCTACGTCTCTACTCTCGGGCACTACGTAAGGACTGGGTTCCTTTTTGGAGTTGAATAGCTTGAACTTTTTGAGGTTGATCGTCTGCAACCGCTTCCGTGGTTTAGAAGAAGGAATGGCAGCGGAGGCGAAGATATCCAGGATGTTTTGCGCCTGTGACAGCGATCTTTTAGACAGCGACACATCTTCATTAGATCCAAGAGCGGATTGACCTTCCTTTGCGGTGTTGTCGTCCTTGTGGTCAGCTCTACGCAGATTTTTCAATGCTTGGATCATTCTGTCGTTGGAGGCTTCCTCGGCGGAAAGGGCACGAATTGGCTCGAACTCGTCGCCAAAATCATCTTCCATTGCAAATGTGTGATCTCTTGGGTTGAGGAGTTGTTAAATGAGTGGATCTATGGATAACGGGCTTCTTAAGGGCCTCTTCAGGGTTCTTTGGAGGCTCTGGTGTGTTGATGATGCAGTGAAAAATAGCGACAAATAGCGACAAATAGCGAAGAGTAGAGACGAATAGCGAGAAATAGCGAGAAATAGTGAAAAACGGCGCTAAGAATTTCAAGATTAGCGGCAATTTTACCTCGCAGAGACAAAGAGCGCGCTAAGTAGCCCCTACAGACTGCACTCCGCAAAATCTACTTCTACGGACCACATCTACGTGATACACCACCCCAATACTCCACGAAATGCCCTCTGAGCTCCTTCCAGAAGCAGTGACAAACCTCTTGCGGTCTACCCGTTACATCCATTTGGCAACCTGCCGCGATAACGTGCCGCATGTCTCTTTAATGATCTTCACCTATTACCGGGATGAGAGCAACGACTATATCTTGTTCTCCACCCCAAAGAATACCATCAAGTACCAGAACATTGTGGCCAATCCCAACATTTCCATGTTGGTACACGACTGGACCACCAGTGGCCCTAATGAACATGTCTCCAGCGAGAGCCTGGACCCCTCCGCCAGACGCAATTCCCTCTATGAGCTCTTGACCAACTTGAACCGTAGCGAGATCAGTAGTGTGTCAGTGATGATCAACGGGAAGGCCGAGGTGGTCGACGAGAGCAATGCAAAGTTCGATTTCTACCGGTCGTTGCACGCCAACAATAACCTGGAAGACCCTGGAGCCAAGAGCTTCTTGGACGGGAGCGACAATGCCTTGGTGGTGTTGAAGATCGACTCAGCCAAGGTCACTGATGTGGACAACAACATCCAGGAGTACCAGGGGAAGCAGAGCAATTGAGTCGACGAGAGAGAAGACGAGGCTGTTTTCAAAGTAGGGGGGACTAGCAAATCATTCAGAATGATAACAGAAGCAGTAGGCGGGATATATCTCAATATATGAAGTGCTGAAGGCTGAGGGGTAGAAGATTAGATAGTGTAGATGATTGGATGAGGAAGTGGAGAGTTACAAGAAATGCAGTGCAACAGAGAATGGAATAAATGTAGGAATCTTGTGGTAAATGGGCTAAGCGATGGGTTTTACAATTGAAATGAACAGTCAGTCTTTGGTCCGTCCTGGTCGTCCTTGGTTTGAAGAAAGTGGTTATCTAAGCGCCATCACTTGTTCCAGCCTTGTATCAGAGGAGTAACAAGTCGCTTCTATATTCTATTTGCCGATAGGATATGATAGGATTTCATGCTGACGTGCTTCTGTATAAGTCATTCTACAAGTATTTTACATACATGCATCACAGTCACTTTCAACCACACTGGTAATCTACAATGATAGCCATAATGATACCCTCCATGTGATCACCCCTTGGTAGCATTCTCTCAGTACGACAAATTTGGGACCAAAGAGGCACCCAAGTAATGCACCCAAGTAAATCGTCATTGACACCTTTTTCCCATTCAAAATCACGATAAGCAGCTTCTCCTTCTCCAGCCACTTCAACCACCTAAATAAACCACCTCCCTCCTTGACGCTGCCCTGCGCCTGCCTTCCCTTCTCTTCTCTTCCTCTTTGTAGACCCTCCCATCCTCCCACCTTCTTCCCTCTGCTGCAGCACCTTCCCACTTGGCCAACCGAGATTTCAGTTGTTCCACTCTTAAGACCTACAAGCATGGCTAAACGGCAACAGAAGGCCCCTCCAGCCGACGATGAAGACCTCATCAACCTGGTCTTATCTGGATCGACCAACATTCATCAGCTGGGCGGGATGAGCGACATTTTCGATGTCACAGGCACGGAGCACGATGCAAACGCCATTGATTTCGAAGATATCGATGAATTGGCTGACGACGAGGACGAAATAGCCCTCCAGGAGGCCCTGAAGCTCCAGCAACAAGACCACAGTCGGGCTGAAGCGTCCCGTAGTGCTGATGCAGCTATGGCTGCCGCAAACAAAGCAGTAGGGACCCTCGATTCCGCCACTGAAGAAGCCCTCCAGGAGGAGGCGGATGCTGAGTTTGACGGCATGTTTGGTGATGACGAACACGACATGGATAACAACTTGATGGGATTACAAAATGCCGTTCCAGAGGATGAAGGATTGGACTTTGGCGGTGTTTTCGAAGACGACGACCATTTCCCAGAAATCAAGCCTGAAAACGACCCTCTGGGTACCACCAATGGCTCTGCTGATGCCTTTAAAATTCATGACGCCATCCCAGAGTTGACTCCAGAAGAACAGCAACGGAGAGACGCTGAAAGAGCTCTCAAAAAGGCAAAATTACGGAGAATAGTAGCCAAACTCGAACGCAAAAGGGATCAACGAAACTTGGCAAAGTACTTCCCAGGATACTCACCTGATAAACCATATAATAACCATCTCTTGTTCCTTCTTCCTCCACGCTATTACGGATTCCATAGGCCCCAAATCGCTCAGAGGCAGCAGATCAAGCCCCTACTCCCCACAAAAGTAAATTTGGAGCCAGCAAAGGACCAGAGAAAGCTCTTCAAGGCCAAGAAGCCGGTTGCAAACGACGAGTTGCCTCCCAACATTTCCAGTGAAACAAGCGGCCGCATTGTTTCCATCACTCCGGGTGATTTTGAAGCCTTGAAGGCTCTCCAAGAGAACCACGAATCTGCATTTAAACATAATTTCAAAACCATCTCTTTCTTGAGTTCTGATATTCTGAACGACATGTTTCAGGACGTATCGAAAGACCTTGTATTTAGCACCACTTCCTGGGATGACGACGCCATAATTAACGCAGATGAACCACCGAAACCCCCTCCTGTTTCCCTTCAAGAGGACGACTTCAAAAATGCCAATGATGATGACTTAATGGACGATATTTACGACGGAAATGTGGCTCAGCCACTTACTTTGGATATGAACGATCCCAAATTGCTTCTTGTTCCAGGGAAACAGCAGCAAACTTCAAAAAATTCGGCTTTGCCTTCCAAGCCCTTGCTGAGATTCGATGTGCTGAATGACAAAGACTACGAAATATTAAAGAAAAACTATAACACTAAGGTCAGACAACAGGTCAGTAATTTGAACATTGATCATTCTGTTCCAGCAGCTAGACTTCAGCTGCCATATTACAAGGTCAAGTTGTCTAAGCAAGAATGTCGCTCCTTCCATCGACCCAAGTTCCTTGTTCGTCCCGGTGCAACCATCACATTTCACAAACTCAAGGTCCGTAAGAAGAAGAAGGATAGAGGAAAAACTGCTCTGGAGATTTTTGCCAAGACAGGGGATCTCACTATCACTGATAGTGCTGCTATTTTAGGGATGGAATATGCCGAACAGTACCCACTGATTCTTCTGAATTTCGGTATGGCTTCAAAAATCATCAATTACTATCGTAAAGAGCGTGAAGATGATACAACCAGACCCAAGGCTCCTTTCGGTGAGACCCACGTACTAGGGGTAGAAGACAAGCTGCCTTTTTGGAATTTCGGTCACGTAGAAAGAGGTGATTTTGTTCCTACATTGTATAATAACATGGTGAGAGCACCGATTTTCAAACATGAAATGAAACAGACTGACTTCTTGCTTATTCGATCACAAGGAGCGGGTCTTCATACCCGGCATTATCTCCGTCCCTTGAACAATGTCTTTGCAGTTGGTCAACTTTTCCCTGCTGTGGAAGTTCCAGCGCCTCATCTGCGTAAAATTACCAACACTCTGAAAAACCGTCTCAAGATCATAGTGTATAGGACGATGAATAAGACCGGTGAAGCCCATATCTCTGTCAAAGATATTCTGCACCACTTCCCAGATCAAAACGATATGCAAAACAGACAACGACTCAAGGAATTCATGGAATATCAACGTAAAGGTGAAGGGCAAGGATTCTGGAAAATGAAGTTCCTTGACCATGTCCCTACTGAGGAAGAGATCAGACAGATGATCACTCCTGAAGACTTGTGTTTGCTTGATAGTATGCAACTGTGCCAGCAATTGCTTGATGACTACATAGCAATAATGACTGAAGACAAGAGTCAAGAGGATCGGGAGAGAATCGAGAAAGAAGAGAGAGAAAGGAGGGAACTTGAAAAGAAAAACCAGGACGCTGCTGGTGGACCCACTAAGAGAGAGCGTAGAAATAGAGAGATTCTTCAGGAGGACATTGAAGAAGAGCTTTGTTCGTGGAATACCTCAAGAAACTTTTTGAGTGCCAATCAAACCAAGGCCACTCTTCAACTCAATGGAGATGGAGATCCAAGTGGTATCGGTATTGGATTCCTGTTATTGAGAGCTACACAAAAGAGCACCTTTTCGCCGCTCTTTGGAAAGGAGCCTGATGGACCCAGAACAGCCGCTCAGCTGCAAAAAATTTACGATGACGAAATCTCTCGGATTTGGTACGCTCAAAGAAGACTGTTGACTGTAGAAAAGCAAACTTCACACGACCTTCAATCGGTTTTTAAGGAGTACAAGCCCAAGAAGCTTCCACCTGTCACAGAATTTGAGCCTCTTAAAGGGCAAGTGTTGAAGATTGTTCGCAGAATCAGAGACGAGAATGGAATTGTGCAAAGACGAGTGTCTACCATTCGTGATCCGTTGGTTATCAGAGCATACACGAAGAGAAAGCAGCAAATTGAGGATGAAATGTTGAGAAACGCCGAAGTGGATGATATTATTCCCACAAACGACAAAGAGCTCAATAAGTTACGAAGAAAGGCACTCGAGGAAAAATTGGCAAGTTTGGAGAAGAGAGCCAAGATTGGACGTGGTCGTCGAAATGCGGCTGCTGCTGCCGCTGCAGGTAACAGTGGTCAATCGAAGGATTCAGTGGATACCGGATCACCAGCAGAGATGCTCCTTGCTGGGGCAGATGATGTCAATGGTATCAAGCTTCCAAATGGACTGATTGCTATCAGTGGTAAGGGAATTGGTAAGGGTAAAAGCACGGCACGGAAATGTACTGCTTGTGGAGAGTTGGGACACATTCGGACCAGGAAGACGTGTCCGTTGTTCAACCAGCAGAACTTGCAGAATGCTGACTTTAAGGAATCTAAAAACGATGGTGATGGCATGTCTCTCATGCCTCCTATCTTGTAGTCATAATAAACATTATATGTTGAGAGATGTAGAGTGGCAGGAAAGGGTAGAGGAAGGGTAGAGTGGATTGTACAGTTAGTGGTAAAAAGAGAAGGAGACCAGAAAAGGAGGGTAGAGAAAGAAAAGGGTGAATGATATAGTGGTAGAGAAGGTGTGCTGATCGATATGACAGTGGATAGAAAAGGTTGATCGATTTATGCTCTGATGAGGTACAACAGCAAGACAGAAACGGCAGAATTGAAGAGAGCTAAAGGATTCTCAGGATATAAGTGTGAGTAGGTGTCTTTGTAAACAGCATTATTTACGATTGGCAGAATGAATGTTAGGTAATGCCGTCTGGAAATACGGCTTCCATATACTGTCTTCATACTGAGGTGAGATGCTCTCAACAGAAAAAGCTACACGCAAAAGACTCAGGAAAAGGTTCTACAGCCGTCAGCTTTGCAGCTTCACAGTTGCAGCTTCGCCAATGCAACCATCTGCAGCCATCTTGCAGCAACCCCTTGCAGCGTTTCTCCGTCAGCCTTTCTCTTGCAGCTCTTCCAGTCATCTCTGTACCTTCATCACCGCCGTTACTAATCGACCCCCTTACGTAATCTCCTGCGCAATCAGTAAAAGCCACTGATTTCGAGTTACTAAAAGCGAAATTGCTAGTAGTCGCATCACTAATCTCGCTATTTTTTCTCACTAATTTTGGCGCGCCACGCTAATTAAAGCTCCTCTCCCACTAATCCAGTTAGTAATGGCTTATAAATTTTAAAATGTGGTGACGTGCGGCTGGAATGTTCTCGGCGGGGGCCTTACAAATATTGACTAAGGACGTAGACATGGTATATATCAGCTGGGGTCATCGCTTTGTGGGCCCATGGGTATATAAATGAAAGCAATATCGTGGTTAGTTTGCTCATCAGTAATTTTTTCACAGTTGACCATAGCAGCTAACTCAGAAAACACAATATCATCATCAATGGCTTCCAAACTCAGATCTGCGCTCAAGATAGTCCATGCCCAAGAGCAGGCCGAAGGGGTCGGTGCCCGGGTCAGAAGGTCTATCGGAACTATGTCGATGCGTAACTTTAACCCATTCTTGATGCTCGATGATTTCAGTATCTCTGGTGATGCAGGATTCCCCCACCACCCACACCGTGGACAGGAGACCATCACCTTGGTGTTGCTGGGGGCAGTGGCCCATGAGGACTTCACTGGGTCCAAGGGAATTTTGTACCCTGGGGACTTGCAGTTTATGACTGCCGGAAAGGGTGTAGTCCACTCGGAAATGCCTGTCCTTTTGGAAGGCGATGACAGGGTCAGTGGTATGCAATTGTGGGTGGACTTGCCCGAGCAGTTGAGAGACATTGAGCCCAGATACAGAGACTTACGGTCCTACGAAATCCCAGAGACCACTCAGGATGACGGGAAGGTCAAGGTCAAGGTCATCCTGGGCAACTCGTATGGAGTGGAGTCTCTCCACGACTTGGCTTACACCCCAGTCGAGTACTACTACGTCAACATTGCCCCAGGTGGGAAGTACCAACAGAGGCTTGATCCAGCCAAGAACTTCTTCATGTATGTGCTCAAGGGACACCAATTGTCGGCCAACGACAACAAGATTGGTCAGCACCACACGATATTCTTCAACCGTGACGGTGACCAGCTCGAAGTGAACAACCCAGCTGGAGGAGACGCTGCAGAGTTTGTGGTCATTGGAGGAGAAGTGTTGGACCAGAAGAGTGTACAATATGGCCCATTTGTGGCTGGCAGTCAAAGCAAGATCCAAGAGGCGTTCATGGATTACCAGTACGGTCAGAACGGGTTCGAAAACATCAAGACCTGGAACTCTTTGATCTCCGGCGGTGTTAAGAAACACATGATCCCAGAGCTTGGTGGAGGAGATGAAGTACGTCGGGACTTTGAGGCCAAATACAAGGCCAAGTGTGATGCTGAAGCTGCCGCTGAGGCAAAGGCTAAGGCGGAAAAGGTAGACAAGGATGAACTTTAGGTATGCTTTATAGAATGGATTGTTTATGAATTATAACATGTAGAGATGAAGAACTGAAAACAAGATGTAGAGATGAAATAACGATGATGTAGAGATGAAGAAGTTCGAGAAAGAAGAAGATTGTATAGATGAAGGAGAGAATGGAGGCATTGTGGGCACGGAATGGTTCTTGAGATGCTATAAGCAGATTCCAGATGAAGATAAACAGACTCCATAGCATCTGTAAAGCATCGACATATCATCGGAATGGCGTCTATATATCATCCAAATAGCATTTGAATGGCTTCTGAATATATTGAAAAATCACTCATAAGCATCTATATAGCATCTGAACAGTACGAATAGCTTCTTTATGGTAGCTGTATAGTAGCTAAACAATTCCAACCGAAGTTGCATTTTTCCTGGTAGACATACACTTTTCTCTCATAGTGGTGGGGACTCCTTCTGCTCTCTATTCTTCTCCTCTTCTCCAATACTTATTCGATACTTCTCTTCTCTAATGTCTTTCTTACTCCTATACTGCTATATCCCCTCTTACCTACTTCTATACCTACTTGCTTTATCTCCTGTATCTTCCTCTTCTTCCCTCTTCCTCCTTCTTACCGCGTCTATTTACATTTTTAATATTTACTTCACTTGATCCACTATGACTTCGGAAAAGGAGCAGAATACAGAAGAAAAGGCCTATCTTGAGCTCTGCAAGACCATCATCGAGCAGGGAGAACACCGTCCAGACCGTACTGGAACCGGAACCCGCTCTCTTTTCGCTCCCCCACAGCTCAGATTCGACCTTTCCCAAGACAAGTTCCCTCTTCTTACCACCAAACGCGTCTACTCCAAGGGCATTATCCATGAACTCTTGTGGTTTGTGGCTGGCTCCACTGACGCCAAGTTGCTCCTGGACAAGGGCGTCAAAATTTGGGAAGGAAACGGCTCCAGAGAGTTCTTAGATAACCTTGGTCTTACCCACAGAAGAGAGGGTGACTTGGGACCAGTGTACGGGTTCCAATGGCGTCATTTTGGGGCCGAATACAAAGATTGTGACGCCGATTATTCTGGCCAGGGAGTCGACCAGCTCCAGCAGGTAATAGACAAGTTAAGAACCAATCCATACGACCGCCGTATCATCATGTCTGCCTGGAACCCTCCAGACTTCCCCAAAATGGCTCTTCCACCATGCCATGTTTTCTGCCAGTTCTACGTAAATTTCCCTGAGGGTGCTCCTCGACCGAAGTTGAGCTGCTTGTTGTACCAAAGATCGTGTGATATGGGTTTGGGGGTGCCATTCAACATTGCATCTTACGCCTTGCTTGTTAAGATGATTGCTCACGTAGTCGATATGGACTGTGGGGAATTCATTCACACCTTGGGGGATGCCCACGTGTATTTGGACCACATTGAAGCCCTTCAAGAGCAAGCCACCCGTGCTCCTAGATCTTTCCCAAAGTTGGTGATAAAAGAGTCACGCAAGAAAGAGATTAAGAACATTGACGACTTTGTCTTCGAGGACTTTGAGATTTTAGACTACAACCCACACCCTCTGATTAAGATGAAGATGAGTGTATGAGCCAAACAACACTGACTGAAGGAGAGTTACAGTAGATGGAGGGTGGCGAGATGCTAACGGTAGAAATGTTGGCAGAAAGCTGTAGATGTGCTGATCTGAAACAGCAGTTATGTACCATATAAGCACCAATTGATATGTACGTTACATTGCAACAGGTAAAGAATCCCAAACACCTACTTGGGTCTCTTCTCTCTGCTTCTACCCTCTGCTTATTTTCTTCTCTATTCTTTTCATCTCTACAAGGTCCTCACCTCATATATCTTACTCTAATTGCCCTTATTAGTAATATTAGCTAATGGCCGGCGCTCCTCCTCTCCCACAGCAGTGAAAAGCACGTTAGATTTACGACGTAGTTTCTTCGAGAGACTTGGGGGTTTGTAATCGACCTCTTTGGTGGCTCTTCGTGGACGCTTCCGTAGCATCCCTTCATTTTCCTGTTCGGCTGGCGGCGATGACTTCACCTTGGCAGTTCTCTGGATTTTCTGGCTACCGGTTGTTTGATCAAAGGGTCTATCGGTTGATTCCCCGTCTTTACCGATGGGTTCTTCTTGCATTTCTTTGTCGGTAGCCTGTTTGATCAAGGCCATGGCTCTTTCCCTTCTGGCCTCTTCTTTCCTAGCCTCTATTTCCTGCTCTTTCCTAGTCTCTTCTATTCTGGCCTTCTCCAACTCCTTTCCTTTTTTAACCTCTTCTTCTTTCTCTCTCATAACCTCCTCTGCTCTTTCATTCTCGATGACTTGTTTTTGTAATTCTTGTTCGATTCTTGCTTCTTCCTCTTGCTGCTTCTTGATCCGCTCAGCTTGCTTCTTCAATTCCTCTTTATGCTTCAAATTGAGCTCAACCTCGTGCATCATGGCCAGCAATTTGCGGGTCTCTTCTTCTTTACGAGCTTCTCTTTGACGGAATTCTTCGACTTCTTTCTCGTAGTTGGCATCAATCTCTTGATTGTAGATATCCTCTACTGATTCGTAGAATTTGCCGCCTTGCCTTTCCGTGTTATCTTCACTGTCGTACCTCTCCTTCTTGTCGTTCTCTTTCCCAATCTCACCACCTACTTCGAATCTTTCATCTATATAATCCGAATCCTCATCAGAGTCAAATCGGGATCTCTCTCGTGAATGTTCGCTGATCGGGTCCATCTTTAGACCACTCTTGGCACTGTGTTGATCGATATCATGTAGTTCTCTTGGGTTGTCGTTTGAAAACTCACTCGTTCTCTCTGTATCACCAAGTCTTTCCTTAGATATCACCCCTTCTCGATCTATTGGCGTACTAGCGATTGCATCCTCCAATTCCCGGTGCAACCTGAAGATGTTGATCTTTTCATTGTCGGGCAAATCTCCTTCGATCCTCACATCTCTGAAGACATCAAAGATCTCTACAAATCTGTCATATATGCTATCTTCGACCGCCCGCATGGCTCTGTCCAATTGAATCTTTAGGGGTTGCTGTTGCTTCTTGGTCTGGGCTCGAAGCTGTGCGTTCTCCCGTAGAAGTTCGTCTACTCTATCCTCCAAAGCACGGATCTTGGCCATGCATTGTGAGTTGGTTCGTGCTAGGGTCTGGTTCTGTTCGGCGAATTTCCGGCGGATCTTCTCTATGGCCTGCTGGAGGTATCTCTCGCCCTTGTCAAGAGAGGTGGTAGCTAGTGTCGATGCCCGGGATGTGTTGTGGCTAGATTTGGCCCTTATGGTGGTGACAGAGCTAGAGGTGGATGGAGTCAGCAAGGACTGGCGTCTCTGGCGTTCCTTTTTGGCAAGCTCAGCCATCGAAGGGGAAACAAGCGACGGACGGGCCATACTTGGGTATGCTGGTGGCCCACTGTGTGAAATATCGCTTTGTTGGAGGGGGTCCTAAGGATTGGAGGCCAGAGGGATGCAAGAAGGACACAAGGTGCAAAAGGCTTGTTGATTCGCCACTTGAAGTTCTGAAAAGGTACAGATCAATGCAGCAGCTGGAACGTAATACTCTCAGCGTTAGAACTGCTCCAGATAGGTCTAGGATGGTCCAGGGTGGAGCTCAGGACGGGTTGGTGGAGCTGGAAGGCGATGTAAACAAACAAAAACGCAGCCGCGCTGAAGAAGCAAAGAGAAGGGAAGGGAGGAAGGGAGAGGGAAAGACGGAAAGAAGGAAGCAAGGGGGGAGAGAAGGCAGTAGTATGCTTGGGAGCGCTGAAGCTGCTCTGTGGGATCGTTCTGTCGAATCCTGCCCGTCCTGTTTACCCTGAAACACCCTGAAACACCCTGGCTCATCCCCCTTCATCATCTCTCGGGCTTTGGAGAGCCTTATTTAGGCGCAGTCATTTTAAATCCACATCAAGAAACCACAACAAAGGTCCGAGGGCACCACAACAGGCCAACCAGCACCGGAATACACACAGAACGCATACAGAACGCATACAGAACGCATACAGAACGCATACAGAACGCATACAGAAGCACTGACACGCGTAGCAAGCAACCAAGAACCCGAAACCGACACACACACCGTATTGAAGACCACATCGACACTCTCTTCAGTGTCTCATTATTGTTTCATAAACCACCGTGTTGCATATCGTCACCAGCAACATCGCCAGCACTACCAGCACTACTTCGCGTCCTTCGACACCACAGCTATCGTCATAGCATCAATCGGATTTCGCTAGAATCCATATACTATCGAATCATAGCTACGAGATCATTCATCGCAGCTCCACCATCCACCCCACATAAGCATCACATAAACATCAACACTTCACACCAAACCATGTCCAGCTCAATCCAGCAGAAAATTGCCGAGAAACGTGCCGAACTCGAATCGCTCAACGAAATCAAGCACTTCACTTCAACTTTGACCCGCCAATTGGAGCAGTTGGAGCTGAAGTTCGCCGACATGGCTGACGGGACCGAAGCCGTGGCCTTGGTGTTGTCAAATTGGCAAAACGTAGTCAACTCGGTCTCGCTCGCCTCTTTGGGGCTCTTGAAATACTCCCAAGCAGACTACGATCAAGGCGCCCCGTTGCCCGAGTACTTGGTCCGGATTCCCTTGGAGGCTGCTGAAACTGACGACCCTGAATCTGAGGCAACGTAACTGCAAATCACCTGGGTCTGCTCCGATGCCGATCGAGGATGAGAACTCGACTAGAGCTATAACACGCAAGTAGAGCAAAGCCACAGAAAGCTGAAGTATATCAACCAGCGAACTGGCGGTCCACGCCAAACTGCCGTACACGAAAAAGCTCCATATAAACAAGGCTTGATCAGCTTGTGCTCTTTTACTGGATCAGCTCGTTTTGCTGGGTTTTAAGAATCTACACCTCTCGTGCGTTCTACAGTCTATATCTTAGAGTCCGGATATTCATACCGTATGGCGTAGGAGGCACACGGTTCCTACAATGGCTAAGAACTCTCTATATCTGAAAGCGTTTCCTCCTCGGCCCTACACTAAGTTCATCTACACTAAGTTCACCTACATAGTCTCTTAATAATACATCTATGCGTTACGTATCTGCTCGTGCACGGTCTGCACCCACTTCTTCAAGTCATTCTTTTGTAAGTACTCCAACACTTGGCGCTGTGCGTTGGTCTCGTCCTCCACGTTCTTGGTGTTGGTAAGAACGTATTCTAACTGCTCAGTGAAGTCGCTCAGATCAGCCCCGATCTGCTCAAATGTCCGGTAAAGCACACTGTTCTCGATCCGCAGCTTGACTACTCCATCTTTGACGTGTTCAACCTGTGAAAGCTGACTCCAATCGTCGGTGAGGCCAAGTAATCTGAGCCATATTAATCTGGTTTGGTGCACAAATACTGACTCATTCTTGAGCAAAGAAGCGATCCGGAGTGCATGACCGAATCCCTTTTTGCCCGTAATGGATGTCGGCTTGATCAACGTCAATAATGAAATGAGTTGCTCTGGCTCCATAGATTGCTGGTTCACAAAACTGGTCAATGCTTCCAGGCACTCGGCTTCGAACACCTCGGGAGTGACTTTTTCATTAACAAAATTCTTGCTAACATATTCAACACCCAAAATTGACTCACCGGCGCTGAGATCCTTATACAACAGCTTCTGGATTCTAATTTGAACCAATAGAGCGTTAAATCCAGCGAGCTGTTCATCCCGACGAATAATTTCGTCTCCATCGCCGTTATCTACATGCATGGCATCTCTAGTTCCTGCTGTCCCGGCAGCAGCGATGTCTGCAAGTTTTGCCAATGACAACTTCAATTCTCGGTTTTCGAGGTTACGTTCTCTTACCACGGACTCAGCGAGGGCATTTGAGCCATTTTCAAATTTACCATCCAAGAAATCACGAATCCACCTGAATTGGGCAGTCTTTTTCGGATTTTCATCGAAATATTTACTCAAGTAATGTCTGTGTCCCGGAAATTCAACCAATAGACGTTGAATCTGATCGTTTTCGATTAAACTGTCATACCAGTTCAGCGCAAAATTGTAACCGAACTTTTCGAAATAGTGCTCAAACAACTGCTCAAGCTCTCCACCGAAAGATTCATTTTCTCTACGGTATTCAAGAATACTTGCAAGCGAGGAAAGATCACTGTAATTTTCAGCGATTTCTAATGCCTCTTGAGTCAATCCTCGACTGAGGAGAATTGAAATCCATTGTTTCTTGCTAAGCTTGAACCATTTCAGGTATTCTTTTAATTGTGTCAATTCCCCAGACACCCTCATATATTTAATGGCTCCGTTCACCGAGTAATACAATAGTTGACACAATTTGAATGCACTCTGCTTATCTTCACCTAATTTGATCACTTCTGGAGAAGGTGACAGAAAAGCTTTACGGTATATCTCCTCGCATTTGACAATAAGATCCGTTTCATAGACCCAAGACTTGACTGGAGGCATGAACTCTTCGATAAACTGAACCTCGTTCTGGTAAATTCCATTGTAAAGAGTAGACACCAAGATCGGTATCAATGAAGACACATTTTCGTTTTGTAGCACCAATTTTTTAATGAATGCAGTCAACTTATAGTTGATATCTTTGATGTTACTTGAAAAGAAATCCCGTGCTGGTTCGGAACCAAGGATTTCTTGAAAAATATCATTGTATTGCAAGTTTCCCTGTAAGATCTCCCATAAGTTGAGTGCTACGGAAGCTTTCTCTAAACCTTCCACAATGTTAGGCACTAAGTCGTTTCCAAAGTTCTTTTTCACATAGTCGATAAGTTTGGTGAAAAGTTGCACTTTCTGGCTTAAAAAGTCCGTCACAGATGGCAAGAAATCTGGAAGATATGGCGAGGAGCTGTCCATAATTTCGTCCCGTACTTGCAAGACAGCTTGTTCGATAACTTCTGGGTCGAAGGATCCTGAAAAGTCGAAATCGATAGCAGAATTTTCAGAAAAGTAGATTGCTTGTTCGATGTGTGATTTGACGATTGCTTCTGGCAGTTTTGCAAGGGACTTTGTTGGGTGGCTAGGGCTTGAAGCGAACCTTTCAACCCGTAAAATACCCAAATCGATGGATATTAAGATCACTGCAGGGTTAAAAGTACCGGATTGATCCTCATACCCATTTCCAACGATGTTGATGTTTGATTTCAATTTGATGGTGTCCTCCCAGCGTGGTGTGTAATAAGCATTGGTGCTTTGGGTCTCGATATACGAAATGTCTACATCTGTGAGCACTATTTGTGATCCCAATACTACGAACGCTGTCTTGTGGGGTGCTGGGAGGTACAATTTGGGCTTTATAGACAGTAAACTGTTGGGGTTTGCTTGGTGAAGCTTATGGGTGCCGTAGGTCAAGACACCTGACTTTTCGACCCTCAAAGTTACAAGGGCCAATTCTTTAGGGCCCACGGAGACAAGAGCCAAGTATACCAGGGGTCTAGTGGTAGCCTTCATGGGCCACAAGTCTACGACTTTCAAGTCTAAGGATGCAAACCCTTCGAGGTTTTGTCTGATTTGTTGCAGAATCAGCTGTGAAAACGACTCAGACTTGACTACATAAACTGATTCTGTACTCTGCTGTAAAGTGATGAGGTTAAAGTTACCGCTGGCGTCTACTACAGCGATTAGCTGCAGTTCATTGGCGGTTTCCACGGTTTTGATCGATACTATTTCTTGTTCAGAGGAGTCTGACGAGCTGAAAAAGGGCAAGTTCAAAAGTCCTCTGTTTCCAGAGAGTGGCAAGTCAACAACCTTCAAACTAGGCTTGTTGGAGTAGTCCCTAAGCGAGATCAAGGCACATCTTCCTCTAGATGTAGCTATGGCCACGCCCGCTGGCTCGACGTTTTCAGCCAAAGTGATGTATTCATCGGTAGCCAAGGGCACCTGGGCCTCCAAAAGGCGGTTTGTGATGAGGCCTAGGGCTGGAGCGTGCTGGACAGACTCGTAGAACTTCATGTTACCGGAAGCAGAGTCGATGATCAAAATGCCCGGGTCGTCGGCAAGAGTGGGGGCCGTCAAGATGGCTAACGGGAGCACATTCAGTACCGGGAACTGTATCAGGAGTGGAACTGGGTCTGTGGATGTGTAGCGCCACACATTGAGGGTGTTTTCGCCGACAACGAGGGCGTAGTTGGAGAGGTGGTCTGCGTAGCCATTGAGGGAATCAAAGGACTCCTTGAGGACGGAAGGGCGTGCTGGGAGCACTGAAACGCAGTAGTATTCGTTCTTGGTCAACTCTGTAGCCTGGGCGGCATCCGTGGACCCATTGGACGTCACTGGGGCCAGCTGCCGTGGCTTGAAGAGCGATCTTGGGTCCATGGTAAACAACGATTGAAAATGCGATGAATTTTTTGGCCTGAAAATCACGCTAAGAGGTGTGGAGGAGAAGTACAGAGAAGGTGAAAGAGATAGGTGGATGGGGCAGGTGGGGGTGAATTGTGGGAATTGGGGGGCCTGAGTGCTGTAGATGGGTTCTGTGGTGTGCTGGGGTGATTTGGGATGATTTGAAGTTGTTTTATGGTGTGGAATGGTGCCGTTGTATGTACTAATAGTGTGAAAGTGAGCGAGTGAGAAGAGGTGATTTGAACAGTAGTGAAGAGTGGTGTAAGGGGAGGGAAGAGGTGAAAATGGCAGAGAAAGGCTTGGAGAGGTGAAGGATGCTTCACAGTGGATACGGAGCATCTAATGATGTGTTTTGTGCTATGACACTTGTATAATGCCATTGGGTCGTATAGCCCCATTGAGTGTCTAATTCTGTGGGCTCAAATGAGTATAGCCTTATAGTGTACACATTGAAATATGTTAAAGTATGCTTAAGAATGTTTGAATCTGTTTGAATCTGCTGAAATCTGCTCGAGTATATCGATATCTACTACAGTGGCCCCAATTACAAGGAAAGGATGCTTAAATGCCAGGATACCCCAAAGCACTTCATATACTCTTCTCTGTCTGTGGTGATGTCTCATATCAAGCGGCGGGGCCATGATACCTGGAAACATCTGGGGCTACACTAACACGTTTGTGGATGAAAAGTGTACAAACAGCAGCCAAACATCCAGACACCAGGTCCTGGAGGCACAAACAGACCCAAATAGGGCATAAATAGGGATAAATAGGGTCTATTGTCGTCCCTGTAGCTTCATTCACTGGTGGACCGATATGACCCTCGGAGACAGCAACCGAGTACATAGACCCAATTCTGACTCAGTAGACAATATCTGGAACACAAGGAAACAACAGAAGCCACAGAACCTTGTCAACCTCACCATGTATTCAAATTATCACTACATCCTACCATAAGTCTCCTCTGCTTCTTCCTACTTCACCTACTGCTTCTTCTTGCTTCACCTACTCCTACTCCTTCTACAACCTCTGATGATCCCATTATTCCTCTATACCGAAACTAGTTGTATCCTCACTTCTTTTGCTTCTTTGGAGCAGGCTCGCCCTCGTCAGCACTGACAAACTCCTCTTCATCATCGTCAGCTTCCTCCACCTGGTCGTACTTGGCCTTCAACCCCTTCATTTTCCTGGTCTGAAGCTTGCCCAAGTCTTGGTTACCCACGTGAATACGGGCCACCTTGTCACCCATGGTGTCCATGGAAACGTTCTTCTTTTCCTTGGCTTGCAATTGCTTGGGCTTAGTAAGAGCCTCCTTCTCCACTTCAGGAGCTGGCTCTATTCTACGGCCAATCTTAAAGTCGAAACGAGGTCCAATCTCGTCTACTTCTACTCTAGGCACCTTCTGGTTTGATTTGTAAGTCTTTAACTTGTAGACCCGGAAATGTAAAAGTGGCAAGTTCTTGGAGTTGTTGGGGTCTTCGATTTCGCCGGCGGACAATGCAATGATATGTTGCAATCCAGCAACGTCTTGTAAGTTTGTCTCTTCTCCACGGTAGAAGTCCAAGAACAAGGACTTCAAATGCTGGAACACAGGGTGAGTGTCAAAAGCAGGTCCATTGAATACAAACATGGGCTTCAATCCAACGGCAAATGTCAATTTCTTGAAATCCTGCAACAATTTCACATTAGACTGGATCGAAAGTTCAATCATATCGTACACTTTGTGGTTGAAGAATCGGGCAAAAGTCATGGTGTTGGGTCTCTTCTTGTTGTTGGACGAAAAGACCATCAACGATGCATCGTTCTTCTCTGAAAAGAACTCCAATTCCCCAGCATCTTCGAAAGGACGAATTTCGTTCTTTCTGGAAAATTTTTTGACATGCGGTTTCTTGAGGGCCATTACATCACACATGGAGTCGTGAAGGAGCTTGTTGCTGGTGGAGCCGGGGACAAACAATGCACTTTTGGTGTTTTCCACATACTTGGCTTCTTTCTTGGCCAAAGCACGCTTACTTCTAGCCGTTTTGGGCTTGATGGTTCTGATCATCGCTGCTTGATTTTTCTGGCGATGAGCTCGCCCTTTTAGGCGATGATGCGTGTGTGCAGGATACCGGCCCTGGCTGCAACACACTATATGTAGTCTCGATGGGGTAGGTGATGGGGAAGGTGATGGGGAAGGTGATGGGAAGGGCTTGATGGGAAGGGCCTGGTCTATAACAGGCTGGTATGTAAGTGGAATAGAGTATACTCTCCTATCCCCCGAATACTCAAATTCCCCTGGCTGTTTTAACTAGGTTAAATCTTGCTACATTGTTTTACACGAATTCATTAAGCATTGCTGGACTATCTCTAGTCAACCGGGGATCAATACCCTCTCCATCCCTTTTCCCTTTTCCTCTCCCTACCTCAAGCACACAGTTCTCCGAACCTCATCGGTTCTCCGATCTCATCGCTTCTCGACTTCGAGCGGTACCTGGATGGTCACAACCTCTCCCTTATGCAACGTCACTGCAAGTGTCACATAGTACATTCTCATCAGTTTGCACATCTGAAACGTAGGAACCAAACAAAAGATCTTGTGTGCTGTTTTGCTAATGCACTCCGTCCCTCTGTGATGAAGGGACCGCAAGTCCAATTTGATTTTCATACTCCTCTTGAAAATCGGTGGCTGCTGCAACTCCCCTGGAGGCATCTGTTTCTTGATCCATGGAATCTGGTCGATACCACTCGTGGTTTCATCTTCCTCCAGACAAATCACCAAACCATCTATTGGCATTTTCAATCGCTTGTAAATTGCTCTTTGTATACATTTCATACCTCTTACTAATTCGTTTTCCACCTGGAACTCAGTTCCAAGCTTCAGAGTATAGTGTCTAAGTTTGTCTATCCTATCCTGGATTGGCATCACGACGTTAGTTTCGAACTTGTCCGAGTCGTAATGAGATGCCATTTTGTGAGCTTTCAATACGGTTTGATTCTCGTCAAACATCATGTCGTATGAAACATCAAAGGGAATACATTCTCCATTACTCCTCCATGTAAACACTGTGAGCTCAGCACTTATTGATGAAATCACCGGTGGTTTCAAACTCAGGTTTGCGCTGTATTCCAGCAGACACGCAAACTCAATATCCAAAGGTATTTCAATGTTCCAATCAGGATCTGAGGCTTTTTGATTTGCTTCAACGGTGTATGCTTGTGGCGGATAATACTTGATAGTGTGAACAATTTTTGGTGTTGCAATATTAACGGTTCCGAGATGTTTGGGGGGTCCAAACAATTTCTTTTGGAGCGGAAGAAATACATGGTAATGCTTTAGCTCTCCATCGCTAAGCTGTTTGCATTTCCGAGCCGAGCTTGGTTTATATGCTTGTTTGACTTTCGCTATCTCTGCTTCTAGATAGCTGGAGTGTGGAGAAGTTTGCGTTTGCAAGTCATTCGAAGTGGAACCTTCCAGTGCGTTCAAATTTGCATTGAGTAGCGCCGAGCCGATTTCTAGATATTCATCTACTCTGCCCAAGAAGCTTTTAAACCTTAACAGAGTGATTTCGTTCGAAGCTTTTCCTTCTTGAGTAGTATATCTCTGGCTTTCTGCTAAAATCCTAACAACGGTGGAGCGATCTTTCAAGACGACGTACTCAACACCTTCTGGGTCCACGAGGGCACTTTTGGTTGTATCATTCTCGGCATTAGGAATTGCTGACTTACCGATAAATCTTGCCGATATGTTGTATGATATACCGCAGTCGGTGAACATGAGGTCGTTTACGACGTCTTTTGTGGAGGAAAAAATTCTTTGGGTATCTTCTTCAGAGCGTAGAGGAGTTGCTTGCCCTATCGTTGGAGGGATTTCAGTATGGGTGGAGATACCATGAGCGCACGACGAGTCAAGAAGCCTGTCTGGGATTTTGAAAGAAAACACTCGTTTATAGCAGCTGTGAGCTCCAATTTTCCTGTCGACAAACTTTACCCTCATATTGTCTACGGCGTTCGTGAGGGAACTCAATTCATCGTCATCGATTGTTTGTGTTGCTCCGTAGTTCCAGGATGCACCAAAATCGAACATTTCTAGAAACTTTTTGACGTAAGCATGGTGGCTGGGTTGTTGGGCGAGAGGCGGCTTCACTTTGAAATATCCTTCGAAAACTACATAGAACATATCAAAGCTTATCGGCACGGAGCCTGTATTCTTCACGTAGATGAAACCGTTGATGGAGTCGCCTTGCTTGTACTCGTGGTTCAGAATATCGATAAATTGGGGCTGTCCGCCATCTTCGCCTAGGTCCTTAGTGAACCTTATATCGATTTCGAGATCCTTTCGGTCATAGTTCTTCAACTTGTGGATATTGTGGAGAATGGTGTTCTTCCAGTCTGGCGTTGATTCGTCTGCAACAATCGGACCCGGATCGGACAGGTCGGTATGAGTGGGAGAATGTGGAGAAGAGACCAGTAGGGATGGACGGGCAGTCTCGCTGCCACTTGAAGAAGATACCGAAGCATCGTCGTAGGTGGGGAGTTGTGCAGTGTTGTTTTCCATCTCAGGATGGAGACTCTTGGACACGACGGATGTGTACATGTGATACAGAGGCAATATGTGGCTCACACTGGATTCGTGCGGGTCGGGATAGAGACCGGGAGCATCGACCTGCTGCTGTTCTTGGATAGATACCATGCCGTGGGGATAGAGGGAGGAGATGATGTGGAAGTGATGGAATCAACAGTGGAAAATATTTAAACTATATAAATTAAAGCAAGTGACTCAAAATTAAGCGCGGCTGCAAAATATGCACGAATATGCAGGGAAAAGAAGCCCTAATGGTATGGGGAACAGGAGGAGTTTATGGAGCGGATGGGGCCTGGCGGGGTCTGGTAGAGTCTGGTGGAGTCTTGGCGGTCGGTGTCCAGAGTAACAGGGGGTGTTCAAATGGGATCGAGCACCTGGCTGGCGTTGGACGTGGTTGAGCCAGTGATGTCTGAGATCGTACTGGTGTTGACTCAACGGCTGGCCGGATGCAGGAGCTGAGTCAGCCTACCGGTCAGCGCTGGTAGCTCGATGAGTCGGTGGGCTGCCCTGTCGATGTGATTCACCAGCCCCTCCCCTGCGCCACCAGCACGACATCGGGTTCTCTGTCTCTTTGTCGCTCGCAGTCTCTTTTTTTGTATCCCTTTGTCTTATTCTGGAGATCCTCCCTGAGCCTCTCGAAATCAGCAAAAATTTAGCAAAAAGGTCGCGCCCGGATTCGAACTGGGGTTATTCGGATCAGAACCGAAGGTGATAACCACTACACTACGCAACCGCTTTGTTTAAGAGATGTTAATGGATCGGTCTTATGATGGTGGATGAAGGATCACTTGGCCACAACGGTTGCATTATTATCTGGCTATCTTTAACTCCCATTGGTTGTGCTCTCTAGGATATGAGCTCTTCTGTGTCTGACTCCGGTCGTTTCAGTGCTTCTCTGAAGCGAGGTTCCTCGCATCACAGTCACCTAGTCGGACCCTTTAGCATGCTACAATCTCCCGAGCACCTCGAACTCGTCTTCCTCGGGCGGGCTGTACCCTGTCTAGCCTCTGCTCCTCCTCGGCCAGCTGGCCATCGGATGCATCTACTATTGTGGCTGCTGATAAGCTGATAACGGCTGCTGATTAGCCCTGTGCAGGCTGCTCGGATGACAGGGTAGTGCTCACGTGAGGGCATCAGCAGCAGCAACAAGAGCATGTGAAGTGGCTGTAGTTGCTACGGTCACCGTTGCTGGGGCGCCGTGGGGCATCCCCCGGTTCTATGGTGCCAAATTGCTTACGCTCTCTGTCTCTGTCGTTGTCTCTCTCTGTCTGTCTCTGTTTCACCTTAACTGTGGCCGTACAGCCCCCATCTCCCGCCTTATCACATCTTCACATCTTCAACCAGTCGCATCGCAGGGAAATTTCTTAGGCAAAGCTTCGATGCATACCGACGCCGAGGTCTCCTATTTCCACCACTTGCTTCGTTGCTGTGAGACGTTTGCTGCTTTGGCAAGTCAGCATGTCCAAAGTCTTGTCACTGGGGTATTCTCCTCATCCTCCACACCGCGGCCCTGGGCGGGCATCAGTTGTAACCCGCCATTGCCGTGCTCCGTAGAGCCGGGGTCTGCACGGGTCGGGCCGAGCTTTCTTGGTTGTTCTCACTTAGGGGCATCCACCTGTCAACGTCTGATGATGGATGGTACAGTCAGGTGAGCTGGAATGTAGCTTAACAATCCATTCAACTCGGCTATCCCATTTGTTGCTCTCTATTATGTATGGCATCCTTTTCCGTCCTCTCCTTGCCCTCCCTTGCCCCGTCCTTCTCTGTCATCCACCACCTCCTCTCCTATATCCTCTCACAGCCCGCGGCTGATCTCCCAGTTACGCTGCCCCGTCTCTGCCCGGCCCCTTTAAAAGTTCTTTTTCCTGCTCCTCCAATTCTTTTTTCCGGAGCGTATTTTCGATTTTCGCCCGTTTCGGACGCAGCCCCTATCGCAACTTCCGGCCTGACAATCGCTGCAAAATCCGTCGGATCTGGTTTAAAGCTTTTTATCTCTGCCATATCCAGCTCAAGGATATTTTTCCCGACTTGCTGAATCCCTCTGGTTTCTTTGCAAACTTCTTCAGCTATTGACACAGATCAGCTACAAATACCCGATCTGTTGCTTCCGATCTATTGCTTCCGATCTGTTGTTTCAGTTCCTATTCGATCCCACCTCAAAAAAGGCCGGATTTCCTCATACCGGTCGTTCCTGATTCGGCCATAGTTATAGGATCTTTCTTTTAATTTACCCAAAAGGCAACAAATCAAGCTCCGCAAGCTACTGTTACACCCACATCAGGCCTTCAAACTTCCTGTGTGCCAGCACCAGCGTTCCAGTCGACCCAGTTATCAGCCTGGTCGTATTTTCTGGCCCCTTTTGAGCCTTGAGCCGCAGCTACCAAGGGCCCATCCTCGGACGTAAGCTTCACCCTCCTGCCGAAAGTCCCCCCGTTTAAACGGCTCTACTTGTGGAATATCACCCTGTGACCTCTGCTAGCTGTTCGTCTGTCGATACTTGACTGCCGTTCGATCCATTCTCGAGGTTTTGACCGTTATTCGTCGGACTTAGTTGGGCTGTTTCATCCTCCACTGCAAACCCTTCACACCTGCCTAACAACCTTTGCCAGGTCCCAATATTGATCCTGTGCACCCTAAAGGCATCCCCATACCTACTTGTACACCTATAGCATCTATCATACTGCCAAATCCCATGATAGACGTCATTCTGAACTCGTCTGGCGACCTTTCGCCGACTCCATCTCCTCGGTTGGACTACTCGCCTTCCTCCAGCGCCTTCAGCCGGTCTCTGACGCCACTGACCCCTGTAGACTCACATGAACACCTCTGTACGGAGCTGCTTCTGCTCTGTGCCCATCAAGAAGGTCGTAGTGGTGTTGATCTGTCTTCTGCTGGCACAAATCCATCTCCAACCCCATCCATCACCTCGGCTCAAGATGAGTACCTCCAGTTCCTTGAGCCGATGCCCATAGCTCCACCTGGGTATTCTACACTCCCTCCTGGAGGCTGTCCTCGGTTCCCAGTGTATATGGACCACAACGAGCCCCAGAACTTGCCTCTGTACTCTCCAGCAGCATATAAGATAGGTCTTGTACTCCGTAAGCAAGAGTGGCTTACTCCGTACGAACCACTGACCACAAGACTGTGGAAAACGGTCATAGTTGAGCTCAACCTGACCCAGATCAACTTCTACGCCATACCGAGCCTGCTTGAGGCTAAAACTCTCAACTCCTTCAACCGTATTCGCCTCTCTTGCTCAGGATCAAACCCTGACCATGGTGCCTCCAATGGCCACTCTCTGTTGGCTCTGTCGGTCACTTTACCAGCCGACATCCTCTTTCACAGCTTCTGTGTCCGCGAGGGTATCATTCAGGGCTCCCTTATCCAGGCTGGAGCTCCCTCCCGTAACCTTCTCCGCTCATACACACTTCAACACGCCCGAATGGGGCTTGCATCTGATTATAGGAAGCGTTCGAACGTCCTCCGTATTCGAGCAGAGTCTGAACAGTTCCTCGTAGATTTTGGCGAAGTCCAGGAGCTTATCGACTGGAATATGGCTCTCGGAGTAGGAAAGGACGTCTCTTTGGACCTTCAGGAGCGGGAAATGCCTATATATCGTACTGTTCCACGTCGTAGAAGAATCAGACGTCGCCAGACCACGCTGGGCGTGCTGGTGGAGGTACCATCCCGTGAGCTGTGGGCCGAATTTGGCCGCCAGCGGCTGCTGCTGGATCTGAAAATCCGGGGCCGTTTGGGCCGTATTCGGCTGAAATTGCTGTTAGGAGGTTCCAGCGTCTCGCTGCTGCCTCCAGGATTGCTGTCGGGTGTATTTGAACGGGTTCCCAACGATCCTGAGCCTTCTGTTGGCGTCATAGGGCGTTATCCCGGTGATAACTCCACTGAAAGGATTCTGAGGGCAGCAATCTTCAATGTGGGGGCTCCAGACGAAGTCGACAGTGACCGTGGCGGGCTGGAACTGGTACCGTTTGATCGCAACGGAATGGACCTGACTCCTTTTGAGAGTGGGGCTGATGAAGACGACCTGGCTACTAACATGGAAGACCCTGAAGATGACGACTTGGACGAGTATGACCCCGAGATGCGTGAAGAACGTACTCCTTGCGGTTGGAGTAACTCAGACGACTTGAAATGGGACCCTCTGGCCTCTACTCTGGTGTCTATACAAAAGTACTACCGTACATGTCTCCGTTGCATCAAGCCGTTGACTGCCGAGGAACTCTGGGTGGGCAAAGTGCTTGTTAAGCCAACAACTATCCTGCCTTTGAGTTTCTGGTATCTTAGGAACGTCAAGTACGGTGACATCGAAAGCAGTCTGACCTCCTTGGTTAGCATGTCTTCCACTGGCCGTCGTCGTGGCCTGTCTCAGCATGAGCTTCCACATATGGACCTGTCACTCCCCAAGGTTCCTAATCATTTCGTGAAGGAATACACCGTGGGGACACACGGGTTAGTACCAAAGTATTTATAAGTTTAGAAGTTGCATTTCCTGCTCCTGGAGTGGCAGTAATGGCTGGTCTGGACCAGGTTACTTAGAATTGCTGGAGAGATAAGTCGAACACCGTGTGTTCGATCACGAAGTTGATACACTTCACACTATGACATTGTGGCATGATATAAGGTGGTGGGTAGGTAGTTGCCCCCAATAAAGAATAGGTTATAGACTTACATGCATATATACCGACTTACCAACTGTAGGCTTACCACCGGAGAGTTACCAAATAGAGGCATACATGATAGCTACAACAAACAAGATTTATATAAATTTCTATATATATCCCTTTGAAACAGGCGACTTCCCTTTGCTTCACGTCTGCTTTCATCTGCTTACACCTGTTCTATTGGGGGTAGGGTTAAACCATGTTTGCTTCGTCTATTCTTGATCTATTTACACTTGCTGTTCCTGTCTTCAACGCTGGCTGTGTGTCTTTATATACGTCTATTTGTTCTACTTGATCTACTTTTCCTCCCTCTTGTCCTTCTCCTCCTTTATCAACTCACGAGCCCGCTTTTCGAAGGCCCGGATCATCACTTTCGTGGCCGTTTCGCTGAACATGGCACTGGCTGCTTGGTACATGGGGTTCTTGAACTCGTATTGCAACGAAAGAGCCACTTCACAGCCAGGAGACTTCGATAATCCACCCGATGCCGGCAGTAGCACCCATTCAGCCGTCAAGCTTCGAAAAAGCGACATGGTGACCGATTCCGACCTCACACGAGCCACTCCATTCGGGCTCTGGTCACACAGCTGGCACAGAACAGCGCAAGTGAAAGATTCGTCAAAATGACGCCAGCCGACTCTGAAACCTGCTTCGGATGGATTTCCATGCTGGTCGGTGCTGTTGACGAAGGAATCTGTCACAAAAGGCACAAATTCCTTGTAGAGGGCCACCTTTGACACCACCTGGAACATGAGCTCGGGTGGAAAGTTCACTCGGCGCCGAATGTGGTAGGTCTGGGGGGACGAGCCGAAAAGCAGTCTGGTTTGGGGGCGTATCACGGTAACAACCCTGGCGTTGTGTAGAAGCATTGCTGAAGTATTCAGTGGGTTGTTGCCTCGAGGAATAGCTGGTTCGGGCGTTCTTTCAGAGCCAGTTTCGAAATGAAGAGCCGAAGATTCAGACGCTAAATATTTTGAAATGTGGAGAAGAGATGAGAGGAAGAGCTGACGATAGATAGAATATGACCACGAAATGCTGTTTGATGTCGATGATGTTTCGAAGATGATGTTTCAGAGACGATGTTTCAAGTTGAAGATGATTGAAGTGTTTTAAATGTTGTATAATAGTTGTTTCTATACCTGGTTATATATTGCTTTATTGCTATGTCTTTCTATGTGCTCCGATGCTTGGGAAATTTTTGGTGGGTTTATCAAACACGGGCAAAATTGTGCCAGAGAAGAAGGGCAATTAAGCCAGTAGATGGTCAGATTTATGTCTTTGTCAGTTTAGATGTCCATATATACACTGTCACCAACAATCTCTTAAAAGGACAATAAGCCTGTTTAAGTCGGTTCGTACCAGTTCTCTTCTTCTTCTTCTTGACTTCTGTTGAGTCTGCTTCTACTAAAATGCTTGCTGAGCTTCTGCTTATAATGCTTCTCCTGAAATGGTCCTATTAAGGTCGCCTTCCTCTACATGCTTCTCTCTTATCATTCTTGCTACACAGCTTATAAGTGTCGGACACACACACACAAAGCATTCAACGCTGGCGTAGTCTTGACGCTAACACTACCTATTCTACACTGGCTCTCACTAGATGTTTATACATTGCGATGAATTATTTATTCGGCACGGGTGTAGATGGCCTGCTTGGAGTGCTTCAACACTGGGGTGATGATACCATCTCTCTCCAATTGTCTCAAAGCAACACGGGCAACGGAACCACCGATCTTGAGTCTGTCAACCAAAACGGAAACAGAGACGTACTTGTAGGTTGGGACGTCCTTCAAGATTCTGTCGTACTTTTCCTGGTCAAGGATGACAACGTGTTGGGCCTTGTCCTTAACCTTACCCTTGTTCCACTTCTTCTTACCCTTCTTACCACCGGCCAAAGCGGCAGCAGCCTTGGCAGCCTTGGACTGTTGAACTTTTGGAGCCATTCTGAATGTTAGTAAGATGATTTGGAGGAAAATTGTGAAAAGAGATGAGCTGATGGGATTGCAAGATTTTCAAAGACGAGATGGATAGGAGCATTTGGTGTCCGACAAAATGCCAAAAAAGGACTAAGGTACACTTTCCTCTAGCATACACAGATCATGGAGTGACAAGCATTTGGTCGAATGCATATACTCAAATCCAGAGCATATGGAGGCTTGTGTTGTTCTTTCCATCTGTGGAACAGTGATGGCACACGAGACACTGTCAAGTTTGGATCAGGAAAAGACAGCTTACGTCGCTTGTACCCCAGACCAGCTCGGCCTCCTGAGCTCCCTGACAGTATTGGCATCCACCTCTGGCCATAATGAAGATATTTGCACTGTATGATTGGGACCTCCTCATCTGGTCGCCAAACACCGTTGAAGCGGGCTATCCACCGTGTTCTTCACGAATCGTCGTACTGTCTCTCGGTAACTGTATCTATAAGGCCATCTGCGGTCTCTGCAACGGCTGAGTACCGCCCACAAGCTCAAAGGCTCATCTTTTCACCCTACCCGGGCCAACATACCTGCTTGATTACTGTGAGAAAAGAAGGAATCGAATTCTTCGTTTGAAATTTGTGAGGAAATTTTCGCGGCTGTGTGCAGGGGACTCGGGCACGTGAGGCAGAGGGCTCAGCCCTCGAAGCTGCCGTTAGAGAGCGTGTAAGGCTGGCTAGGGGAGAGCTGGAGAGGTGCTGAGCTGGTAGAGGTGCTGAGCTGGTTAGAGCTGTCTTAAGGGCATTTTGGCAGATCTCTTGACTCAACTGCCATGTTCGTTAACTGCCAAGTTCGGTGCCAGTAATTAGTCCTAAGGCGGCTGTAGTGGTACTCTAGGACACGAGATGAGAGATAGATGTAGAAATAGAGGAAGAGGATACGAATATAGTGACCGTCAACCAATAGGTTATGGGACCTCGATGCATTGTGGTCCGCTGATCAGCAGAACTACTGACACTTTCTGGCATTACCTTTGATAACTATGCGATTGATCGCTGTATGGATATGCACGTCCACACTGCACTCTCTGTTCCATCTAGTCGCTTCTCTTCCCTTTCCACTTCCTCTCATCTCCCAAGACTCTCTTCTCCCATAGTCTGTTCTCTTCTTCCATAGACTGTTCATTCTCCCACAGATTATGTCGCCTCCTCTCATACTTCATCCTCTCACACCTCATCCTCTCATACCTCATCCTCTCATACTTCATCCTCTCATACTACATCCTCTCACACCTCATCCTCTCAATTCCCTTCTCATCTTTTAATACGCAACCTCTTCACAGAAGAAGACACCATAAAAGAGGGCCGTCCATGACAATACATGCCACGGCTGGGACCGCCAGTCTAAACTTGCTGGCCAATTCCACATTGAGGCTATGTCATCTCATCAGTATCTTGATCCCCTCGTCGCTGGTCATTGCCGTCCTCGCTAACTATAGCCACACCTCTGCGCTAACTAATGCCTCTCATCTAATGCCTCTCATCTCACATACTAAAGACTACACATCCTCTCTCACAGTGTTACAACCGCTACATCCATCTGAACGCCAATACCTTTAAAATGTCCACCACCCGTCGTCTCTCACCCTCATTTTCCAGCTACTCCACCTCACCTCCTGTTCCTCTCTTCTTCATTCTTCTTCATTCTCCTTTCTTCTCCTTTACTCCTCCCTTTCCTTTTGCCCTCACTCCCTCACTAAATGCTTCCCCTCCATCTCGAGGTCCGTATCCTGCACACAAACATCTCCAATTATTCACTTCGCTTTGCTTCTTTTACAACCAACCCATGTCGAAACGTGTAGCTCGAGGCCAGATCACCCGTGATCCTGGGCAACAGGACTTCTCCGACAGTGACGGCGAGACCCCTGCCACCAGTCTGCGCGCTTCAGCCGATGTTTTGGCGAAAAGAACCATCATCAAGCCCCGCCAACGCAAGCAACCTGCTGCGTCCGGGTCTTCTTCGAATGCATTTTCTGCCTTTGCCGGCTTCAAACCTTCCGCTGGTGCATCTGCTTCGCCTACAAACGGGTTCTCGTTTGGATCTACCCCTGGTGCCGAAAAACCGCTCTTCCTGACCCCTCCAGCATCCAGTTTTGGTCTGTTTGGTTCCACTTCTGGGACCAATCCTGGCTCAGATGGGTCCAAAGCTGATCAGAGTGCCTCCAAATCAGAGCTTGTGCGTGCCTTGAACGAGAAGTTCGTGGAATCACTCTCAAACGCCCTCAAACAAGGAGGAATTGCCGACTTCTCTGCATCTGCTTCCAAATACATCGAGTATTACAAAAAGATTCAACTGGGTGAACAGTTTACCGAGGAAAAGCCAACTTCTGGCCCTTCATCCGCCGGTTCCATTCCCCTGTTCTCCTCCAAGACTGAAGAACTGGCAAAGCCTGCTTTTTCCTTCACAAAAACTGCCCCAACCGCCCCAACTGCTCCGACTGCTCAACCTGCTCAACCTGCTAAAACTACCCCTGCTTTCTCCTTTGGGGCTCCAGCAAACAGCTCTGGCACGTCAAGCAACACTCCCGCTTTCTCTTTTGGCAACTCTGGAACTTCTGCTAAGTCCAGCACCGCTTCTGTGCCTGCATTCTCATTTAGCACAGCAAAGCCTGCTTCCAACGCCACTGAAGAGCCAAAAGAGCAGAAACCGGCATCGACTACCACCACAAAGCCATCTCAACAACCAGTAGAAGTAGAATCAAGCTCAGACGACGAATCAGAGGAGGAGATCAAGATCCAAGGGCCTCTGTTTTCCTTGGCTTCCAAGCCAATCATCAAGAACTCACCTTTCTCCTTTGGGCCCAAGAAGGTGCAGCCTAAAAGCGATTCCGACTCTGAGTCTGAGGTTGAGATCAAGGGCCCTGTGTTCAGTTTCAACAAGCCTATCAAAGACAGTGTTTTCAAGCTTCCAGCACTGACAAATGGTGAAAAGAGTGCATTTTCTTTCACTTCCAGCACAACAGAGAAGGCTGAAGAAAAGGCTGAGGTAAAGAATGAAGAGAAGCCTGGGGCAAAGGCTGTAGAGAAGCCCGAAGAAAAGCCCAAGGATACTAATGACAAGAGCGTAGCCCCTGCCTTCACATTTGGTAAGCCAGCGGGAACTGCAGTTGAAAAGGAAGTCACCCTTGCAAATGACCAGCCAAAACCAGCATTCTCATTCGGAAACCTGGCTCCAGCCTTTTCCTTCGGTAAAAGTGCTTCCCAGGACAAGCCAGCATTCTCGTTTGGTGCATCATCGGGCACTGCTTCAACAACTGCTCCAACCACTGCATTCTCTTTCGGCAAGAAGGACGATTCTAGCGATTCTAAGCCTACCAATACCTTTGGAAGTGCAGCACCAGCTTTTTCTTTTGGTTCTAAGAATGCCAGTAACGACAGTAAGGCTTCCGAACCCAAGGAGACTGAAGCTAAGCCTTTGTTTTCGTTTGGGGCAGCTTCTGGCACTGGTGCTCTAAATTCTTCAGCACCTGCCTTTTCATTCGGCAATTCAGCACCAGCTTTCTCCTTTGGCAAGAAACCAGAAGGAGCAAATGGATTCTCTTTCCTGCCTAAACCTGATGCTGCCAAGGTTGAAGAAAAGAAGGATGAGGAATCAGTGGAAGAAGAATCCACTGCAACTTTTGCCCCTGTTGCCCAAATGGGGGAAAAGGTCGAATCTACCACAGGGGAGGAGAACGAAACCTCCAAGTACACCAAAACGGCCAAATTGATGTTATTCGATGCCCAGAATAAAGAAAACCCATACACAAATAAGGGATTGGGTGAATTAAAGGTGTTGAAGAACGAAACTACTGGTAAAAGCAGAGTGTTGTTGAGAGCTGACGGCAGTTCCAGAGTCTTGTTGAATACTTTGATTAGTAAGGACATCAAGTACGACAAACTCGGTAACGGCTCCATGGTTCGAATTCCAGTGGTGGGTGCAGCAGGTTTAGAGACGTACGTAGTTAGAGTTAAGACGCCCGCCGACGGAGACGAGCTCTTGTCGGCAATTGAGGCTGGAAAAGAATAGTGTATGATAGAATAATAGTGGATAAGAATGGAGAGGAGTGTAGATTGTATTTCACAATATCCAATGCTAGCCAGGGTGTTGTAAGCTATTCAATCTAATGGAGCTTGTTTCATAATTAACTAACTCATTTGGAATAGTCACCTCTGAAGGGCATGTGCCCAGCTTTCTTCTACGTTATCAGCCACGGTTCTGTTCCTCTTCTAAAATGGATGTATTTCGTACATATGTCAAATCGTAATGCGTTATCTATACCGTGTATGCCCAAACCTATGAATTAATCCTATCGTACATCGATCTCACTCTCTCAATAAACTCATGCTCTATACCCACATTCATATATTTGTAGGACTCAGGCGAGGTCTCTGGACCCCTTTGGCGGTTCAACAATTCCCGGCTGCGTTCGCCAAGGATGTCTAAAGTCTCCTGTTTAGAGCCATAGAGCTTGAAAGAAATTTTGTCCATGAGTGCCAATGCAGCAGCCTCTAGCAAACCATCACCTTCGAAAACAAACACATCAAGTATACGGCAACTGACGCCAAAATCTACCAAATTGCTTAAAAATCCAAGCACGATCTCCGGAGCATATTGGAGTGGTTTGAGTCCTACCACATCCAAGTGTACAGCAAGTCTGTTGAGGTGGGATTTCAAATTCTTGTCGAACAGAGACATGAATCCTTCATCAACAGCACGAAGCAAGACATCCATCTGGCCCTCGGTGAGTCTAGACAGAGTCTTGTTCACTTTGTAAGCCAACATCAAGCTCAAGGCGTTGCTTTGATATAAATTGCACAAGGAAAGGAATGCAGAGGAGAGGTTTTTATAATGGTAGTAGATCACGGCAGCCATGTTGTTCAAGCCAGTGAAATAACAGCTAAAATCAACATTTGAGAAGCCCTTGGTGTCGAGCTCACGTGCCAGGTCTGTCTCATTGTAGTAGAGAACAAAGGCAGTAACAATCAATTCAAGATCGTTGAAAACATTACTCTTTTGAAAGTAATTGAGGTCTGGGAACGTATTCATGAGATCATTTCGAAGGCGGTCGAAGAAGCGCCTGAGAGCGATGATATGAGGCCGTTGTGCAGCCATTTTTTCAGCTCGGCCACTAATCCTAGCCGATTGTTCATGATGCTGAAACACATTTTTCATCTCACGAGAGAGATGGAAGTAATGTCTGCATAAGCTTTCATTGATTTGAAGTCTGTTACCTATTTGTTCGAACCATATATGTCGTCTTAAGTCGGTAGGTATGCCACGCCAGATCATGTTCTTTCCGGCTTTCGATGCCATTTTCTCCTCGTATGCCTTTTGGGAAGCCTTGGTGCCATCTGGAAGGATATCATTCCATATGCGTGCATCTTTGGCCTTGAGTTTGCTGTCCTTTTGCAAGCTGGCAATTCTCTTTGCTTCTGTCTTCAGCTCACGAAGTTTGGCCTGGTATAAGATCCAGTCTGATTCCTTTTGATGCTGGATTTTGTCAGCCGTAGGCTTGGGGGGCAACCATGTCGGACGGGTGAAGCTTTGGTATTTGGAAGTGGTCTGTGAAAAAGTGTTGGTGAGGCCAAAAGGGTTCATGAAACTGGATACGTAGGACGAGTTGGGACTCTGTTTAGGCAATGATGCTGAGCCAGCGCCTTGTTTAGGGACAACAGGAGGTGGAGCAACCGCCTCTTTATCTTGACGTGCGATGTTGGGGATTTGTGTGTCTCTCGATATGGGATTCACCTTCATGCTGTATACGGATTCATTGGAATTTGAAGGTCCAACTTTTTCAGCTCCAGACTTTCTATTTTGAAGTACATTGGCTTCTCCAGTACTTTTGTCTGCACTTTCTTCGATGAAACTTCCGTCTCCTTCAGGGACCTCCTCCTCGAGCCTAGGACAACTCAAATTCAAGCGTCCAAAACTGGCCAACATACGCTGTCTTTGGGCAGACTCTTCGCTAATCAAGATGGAGTCCGTTTTGTTGAACAAGAGCGTCAATTTGTGTGCTTCTGCCGATAAATGGAGGTCTTCTATGTTTAACGAAGACGTCAGATCCATGCCTACGGCACTCTGGGTACACACAGTGCTGTCCTCTTCGAAACTGGTGACACTGGCGGTGTCTGTGGCCGATACATGGCTCAAAATACTGCTGGCACGGGTGCTATCGGTGTTGGTGAGCGACATTTTACGGTCCTGGTTCGAGAAGACGTACTTTTCACGCTGTTGCAATGCAGAGAAGGCCTGAGAGAGAGGGACGTTGAAGATGTAGGTGTCCGATTCGATGATTTCCTCTTGATCGTCGAGGTTGGTGTAAGGTTTGGGTGTTTTGGGGGCCGTAGAGCGACGTCTGAGGATCGGGAAGCTTCCCTGACGACGTACGGGCGGCAAAGAGTGTGGTTCTGAGTACTTTATGCCATTGGGACCACTGCTTTTGTTGTAGTCTTCGTGCTTGTACTGGGAAATGGCGTTGTTGAGCTGGCTTTTACGCATCTTGAGCCTTTGTGACGGTGTAAGGTTGGCAGGTGTCTTGTTCACGGGCACCACAAACGCTTCCTGG
Source organism: Kurtzmaniella quercitrusa var. filamentosus (nom. nud.) (assembly GCA_020280135.1). Taxonomy (NCBI): domain Eukaryota; kingdom Fungi; phylum Ascomycota; class Pichiomycetes; order Serinales; family Debaryomycetaceae; genus Kurtzmaniella; species Kurtzmaniella quercitrusa var. filamentosus (nom. nud.). The sequence goes on from JAFIDH010000005.1 coordinate 69,002, forward strand.
GACTTGACCAGTCTGTTCAGCGTGTTTGAGCTGACGGACAGAGACCTGGACGGTCTCGGGGCCTGGAAGGGTGCCGATATGGCCGATTTCCCCGATATGTTCAGCGATTGCAGGACGATCAGGGGTTTTCTGCTAAGAAAGTCCGTTGACGGCGTGGAAGAAGATCTAGGGAAGGTCTGAGACTCGTCTACGCCGATATCGACCTCTTGTAGGGGTGGAAGAATGGTGTTTGTCATGAGTTTCGTGTTGTGGGGAGACTAATATGCAAATATGGGTCGAATATGGGGTCTTTTCAGGTATTCAACAGTGGTACACAGTATGGCGGGTTACAGTGTCTTTTGGGTATCTGGAAGCCTTTCGAAGCGTTAATGGAGCCTGATACAATAGACTATGGGGGTATGTTTCGTTGTATTCGTTGTTTTGAACGGAAAGCGGGTATAATTGAACGGTTTTGCCCGGTTTCCGAAGGTCTGAAGGTCGTACAGCAAACGATTCAGCTCAAATACCAACGTAATCGAATACTTGTTGGCTATCGTCTCCCTAGCGGACAAGGAGCTGTTTTTAGTGGTCGGGTTCTTAACGAGTGAAAAGCTGGCAGGGAAGCGCTCAGCCGGGGAACCAGTGGACCAGAAGTGGTAAAGGGGAAGTGGGTGTGGAGAACCAAGTTCCGGCGGGAAGCGGAGAAGTCTGTGTCGATATGTATTGCCTCAAGTCCTGGTAAACACAGCTCTAATACAAGTTAAAGACGAGTTTTGGAAGTCGAACCATGAAAGTGGAAAAGAGGTAGAGTTTATCCGCTGCTGCCTCATGCACTCCTGGCAGAAGCAAAAATAGCGTGCGTCGTGATTGACAAAAATAGAGGCGCAAAAGAACAATTGGAGAAACAATCGACTGGATTGGGGGAGAAAGCTTCGCAAAACGGCAGCGCGCCGATTTTGGCAGAAAGCTTCTGTGCGACTCGGACGCGTATGGGTATGTGCCCGGAGCAAGGGGCCTGTGCAGGCTATTGGTGGCGGTTGGTGATTGCTGGGGAGAGGGAGAGAGGATTATGGTATGGATATGGTATGGTCTGGGCGCTTTGGTGCAACACGTCCATTGCTGTTATGCACTGCTTTGTATTTTTGGTTTATCCTGCCTTTGTCCTGCTGTTCCATCATCATCTAGCAGAAATGGCACCTCTGCGCACAATTTGATGAGTCGCCGTTTCTTTTTCGGATCGTTCCCTGCTTAACTCCTGCTGGAATGCCTGCTTAATGGGGACCTATTGCTCTTACCACTCTCGTGCCCGTCTGCCATCTCCACATCAGTGCTATCTCTTCATCAATGCCATCTCTCGGCAATATCTTAGCTCCACCTGTTGTGCTGCTTGCATGTGCCGCTTCTAACTCCTCTCGCTGTCACGCTGCCCCCAGCCTTCCTCTTTCTGTCTTTTCTTGTCCTGTCTTCGTCTAGACTAGTAAATCCGTCCCACCCGTGTTGCTTTGGCACTTGTTGCCCCATGTCGCTCCATTTCGTTGGTGTGCACGCTGCACAGGGTGCCTGCATCGGTTTGTTTGTTTATCCAGCTAGCGAGCTCCTGCCTTGTTGGCTCTAAGGTGCACAACTGGGCAGGCTTGTCCCCGTCGCTCCCAGACATTCCACATTGTCCTCTAGATTGGCCTCCAGATTATCTCTACATTGTCTCTACATTGTCTCTACATTGTCTCTACATTGTCTCTACATTGTCTCTACCTCGTCTCTTCCTTGTCTTTATACAGATATCCGTTGCCTATTGTGTATAGGTGTATGGTGTGTGAGTGAATCTCTTACTTTGCTGCACTACACTACCTCCTGCCGTTTTCTTTCTCCAATTGCTTCTCTACATCATTTGGCTTTGTTGTACCACTCCACACTTCCATGTGCAACGGTTGGTTTCTTGTCTGATGTATCGAACAAAGCAACACCCTACATCCATAGCGTTGTGTTTCTCATGCTGTCATTGGAATGCCCACACGTGTGACGCTACTGGGTCGCACCTCTGGTGTGGTCTAGGACATACGTTCTTCTTTACTCAAGCAGATGGATCTTTGTACTGTAGAACCACGCCTCGGCCATTCTCTCACCGAGCTTGCCGGAATCAGTCCGCAGGCGTTGGGTTGAATCTTTCATAGCCCGGATTTAAAGCTGGGATGTGTGTTTTTGGTGCTTTGTTCTGGGCACAACATTAGTATCCCGCACCCCATGCCATTAGTCCCCCTATCACCGTCTCTTCCTTTCTATTCGGCCACTGGTTGTTCACTTATCCATCCTCTCTTCCGCAACATCCTCTCTTGTGCCCTCTGCGCTAGACTCCCCCACGCGAATCGCGCAATCTCCAAATACATCAAAAGCTGCATCCTCCTGTACGATTTCGCGTTTCTTCGCTGCGTCTTCAGAAAAAAAAGCATATCACGTGATCAAGTGGCTCCATAAACTCTGCAACAGCCATCGAAGACCAAAACTGTTCAAACCTTCAAGGGCCTTACATACCATGGTAACTCTTGTAAGCTGTTAAAATTGCCACCTTCCTTCTCTTTGTATCAGACTGCCCACTCTGGGTTCGTCTTCTACTCTACATTGGTCTATTTGTTTATATTATTTACACTATTTACATCACTCGTCCTTGTTGGGGAAGAATCTACTCAAGAACTTACCTATCCGGTTCGCCTTCTTGGGCAGGCTGTCGCCATTGGCAGTCTTAGAAGCATCAGATTGCTTCTCTGATCCCTCTTCTTCGATATCGAGCTTCCAATGTTGTTCTGTCCGCTTTGCTTCGTTGTCATTGAAAGCGTCTGCTAAGGCTTCAAGCAACGCTGTCTGCATTTCTGTCTCCGGAACGAGGGTTTTGACGTTAAGAACTACGTCCATATCTCCTCTGTTGTTGATGTTTCTGTTGATAGGTACTCCTTTCTCTGGAACAGTGAGTTTCCGTCCATTCTGGACGCCCGGACGGACCTTGAGCTTGATCTTTTCGCCGTCGATGGTAGGAACAACGATTTCACCACCCAAAGCAGCAGTGGTCATCTGGATGTCCTTTGTGATCACCAAGCTGTTGCCAGAACGAGTGAAAACGGGATCTTTCTGCACATGAACCCGTACAATCAAGTCACCGTTTCTGGTTTGATTGTAGGCGTCCTTTGTGACGATTGGAGCGTCTCCGGCGCCCGGAATCCGCAACCGGGACCCATCCTGGATCCCACATGGCAATTCTACATTGGTGGTCTTGGCTACTTCTTCGACCCCGTTACCTTTACAGGTTCCACAGGCATCTTGGACAGGAATAGTGATACCGGTTCCATGACAAGAGCCACAGGTGCTGGCCATGTGAAAGCCTCCCATGACGTGTGTGGTTTGACCCAGACCGTGACATTGCAGACAGGTGGACTTCTTCTTGCCTGGCTTGAGTCCAGACCCTCTACAAGTGCCACACAGGTCCACGGCTTGGTAGTTGACCTTCAACTTGGTGCCAAAGATCGCTTCTTTGAATGATATGATCTTGAGAACCTCGATGTTGTCTCCTACGTGTTCAGAAACATACTGGGCCCCTCCACGGGCTCCCTGGCCACCCTGGCCGCCTTGGAAAGCCTGCTTGAAGAGGTCTTCGAAATCAAAGCCCATGCCTCCGAAGGGATTACCGCCTCCAAAGGGGTTACCACCGCTCTGGTTGCCGCCGAAGGGGTTCCCTCCAGCAAACGGATTGGCGTTCCCGTTCAGATCGAAGGCTCCAGGCCCAAACTGGTCGAACTGGGCCCGTTTCTCCTTGTCACTAAGCAACTCGTACAGCTCCTGGATCTTGTGGAACCGTTTCTCTGCACCCTCCTCCTTGTTGACGTCCGGGTGGTACTTCTTGACCAAGCCATAGTAGGCCTTTTTGATGTCTTTGGCCAGTGCCGACTTGTCGACTCCCAAAGTCTTGTAGGGATCGAAGTCGATGAGTCGGGGTGTGGCGGCGTGGAAACGACGAATTTGGGGTGCTGTAAAGACGTGGGGGATCTCCCGGGCCCGTGGATTGAGCTGGACCACTCCCCGCCGAATTCCAGCCCTCGAGGCCTTCAATATCTGTGTCTTTATGTGCATTTGGCCACCTACAACGAAGGGTTTGGCCTTTTATAAGAAAAAGATTCTGGAAATTTCCAGCCGTGCTTGTGTGCAGGAAATCTGGAGAATGGACTAGAAAGGGAAGAGAAGCCTACGAAGAGGATGGGAGACAGAGGTGGGTGGTGGTGGGTGGTGATGGTAGAGTGCTTGTGTGGGGTGCTCTGATGTGGTATAGTGGTGTATCAAAGAGAGATGTCCAGCCGTTCTATCCGACATGATAATCGATCTGGTCACGTGATGTATATGACCAGAACCTTCCACGATGAAGCAGATGAAGAGAGGAAGAGCTTGAAGGGGGAGGAAGTATGAAGTAAGTGTGAAGTGGGTATGGAGTGAGTATGGAGTAAGTATGAAGACAGCTGAAGAATCAGTTTCCAAGGTCCATGTTAAAATGGAAGGCTCAAACTATCTAACTACCTAACTAGCTAAACTCTATCTAGACTCCATATACACTCTACCTAGCCTTTATCTAGACTATCTCTTGTCTACTTGTCCTTGTCTTCCTGTGGATGCTCAAATGTCTACATTTTCCCCGGTTATCTTGTTATATCTTATTATATACTATCAAAACTTCTTGTCCCAAGAATCCAACTTCATGGTACCGTTCTCCTGGAAATTCAAATGCATCTTGAACGCATCCTTCAAAATGTGTGGCTCGTGCAAGGACTTGTTCTTGGTGGAGTAGAAGATGGCCCTGTCCAAGTAATCGGTCAATTGATCCTTGTAATCGGGATGAGCGGCCTTGTTGATTATTTCACGGGCTCTGTCCTTTGGCGATAATCCTCTCAAGTCAGCCAACCCTTGTTCGGTGACAACCACGTCTAAGTCGTGTTCAGTTTGGTCAATGTGAGTGGCAAATGGAACAATGGTAGAGACACCAGTAGGATCAGTCTTGGAAGGTCTGGCGGAAGGTGTGTGCATGATGGATAACTTGGCATTTCTCAAGAAGTCGGCTGATCCTCCCAATCCATTCAACATTCTAGATCCCATGACGTTGGTAGAGTTGGCGTGGGCATAGATATCCACTTCCACTGGGGTGTTCATGGCAATAACTCCCAATCTTCTGATGATTTCTGGAGAGTTCGACACAACCTGGGATCTCAAACACAATTTCTTGGTGTATTCATCCCAGTTTTGGTAGAACTTCTCGAAACCAGCCTCGGTCAATCTGATGGAGGTGGCAGTGGCATAATCTAAAGAGCCAGATTCGAAGAAATCCAAGAATGAATCCTGTAACACTTCGGTCCAGACAGTCAAATTCTTGAACTTGGAAGAAGCAAGCCCTTCGACGACGGCATTTGCAATGTTACCAATACCGGACTGCAATGGGTGCAAATTGGCTGGCAATCTTCCTGCCTTGACTTCATCTTCAAAGAAAGCAATCAAGTTGGCAGCAATACGCTTGGAACCTTCGTCAGCTGGGGTGTTTGGAGGAACCTTGTCGAATTGATGGGACTCAACCACCGCTACAACCTTGGAAGGGTCAACCTTGATGGCAGTGACTCCGGATTTGTCCAGGGCTGTCATGTATGGGTAAGGTTTTCTGTGTGGAGGGTTGACTGGCATGTCAATGTCGTGGATACCTTCGAACGATGGGGTCTTAGTATTGACTTCGATGATGATCTTGTCAGACACGGAAAGCATCTCTGGAGAGCCACCCACGGCAGGACCTGGGACAATGGACCCGTCTTCGGTGATGGCAGTGGCTTCAATGATGGTGAAATCCAAAAGGTCGTCCAGCTTGTCCCTGGTGTAGAAGCCGTAGGTCAAGTCCTGAGGGAACATGGACAAATGCTTGTCGAAAAATTTGGTACGGCCTTCGTTGATGGCCTTGGCGATAGGCTTTCCGACCTGATGCGGAGATCTCGAGAGGATCATGTTGTTTTCAGCCCATCTGGACTCTTCAGGACCAGCAGAAGCGCCAACGAACAAGTGGAAACCGAGCTGGCCTTGCAAGTTGTTCTTTTCGACGTGGTCTGCGAGGGCTGAAGGCACCACCTTTGGAGCACCCACACCGGTGAAACCCGACCAACCGAGATATTGGCCTGGCTTGAACAAGCCGACGACTTCTTCAGCGGAACGGACCTTTTGGAGGTATGGGGCGTATCTGACTCTTTGCTTGAGAAGGGCGGACATTGTGGTTATATTAGAGGCTTGGTTAGTATATGAAGAGATGCCTGGAAAATTAGGATAGACGGATCTATTTGATGATAGAAGTTCTATTTGTGGGTGGTGAAGATAACCTGTGGAGTGAAAAATTCACAAGCGGGGGTGATTCTGGCTGGAGTGATGATATTAGAGCAATTGAGCGGTGGGTCAGTTGTTTTGTGGGAATCCAGAACGGCCAATCACGTCAAGTGGAGCTGTTATCACGTAAAGGGTGCTGTCTTCACGAAAATGTGCAGAATTCGAGTTGCTTTTCGGGGCGAAACAGGGCGAATTTATAGCGCCGGCCCGAAATTTAGTGGGCTATTCGCAATTTAGCGGCGCAGAGCCCGCCAATGCTGCTAAATCGGATGAAATGGCAGGTGAATTCAGCCAACAAATAGAGAGATGGGTGGAAGACGGGCGAAGAGATGGAACGATTGGAGGGGTGGAATGAGTGATGATTAGAGGATGGAAGGTGGAGCGATGGAAGGCTTGATTGGAAGGTTTGATTGGGAGGGTAGGTTGTTGGAGAGCTGGAGCTTGGTGTTTTGGATTGTGAGACACTGCCCCCGGTATTCTGTGCCCAAAACTCGCCCGGTCTGTCCAGGTCGGGCCAATTTGGGCCGCCACTGCCCCATCTTTGCCCTCACCGTGCACACCAAAGCCAACAAAACGCGTCAGCCGTGTGCCCCGCGTAGATAGAGGAGAAGTTCCCCGCCATGGTCTATACGAGGGTATGAACTGGAACGACCGGTCGCTCCTGCATGGCCCTGTAGAGGCCTCTAGAGTTCAGGGTGCGGGAGCAGCCGTTGACAAGTTCCGGTCAACAGTGCTGCGCTAACCGGGGCTCGGCCTCAACAAATTTCTCTCAACAAATCGCGGCCTTGTATAGCTTGCAACAGATTTGCAAATCGGTCGCGCTCCGAAACTCGCTGAATGGAACACAGAGGAACCCAGGATTGATAAATTTTGAGACGCCACCAGGGTTTCATCTCCAGGCCACAATGTCCTGTACGGACAGAATTGCTGGCTACCGTGTGTCCATCTTCTGCTACTTTAGCTGCTACTCTGAGTCTCTCTGACCCTCTCTTCCCTCTTTCGCTGCATAACCGGTCGTTTTTAATTCCGATTCACCACTGTTCCATTACCGGTGTCTCGCCCGTCTTTTTTTTCAACTGCTGAATTTCATCCGAAGGTTTTTTCCACACAATATTTGTCTCAAATAGTCTAATCCTAGTCTTAAAGGTCAGGCTTACCACCAGTTTATACATACCTTTGCCAACAATTCCAACCCAGAGGAAACGTACTCCTTATATGTGAGCCTGTCTGCGCTCTCCAAGCTGCACGATCTTTCCAGCGGTGCCAACTCCGATTGGCCCACCGTGCATGAATGAGCTGATTGGTCCAAACTCCGTGGATGGTGGATCCGGGGGGCACGAATGGGGCGCCGCTAAAGCTTAATTTCTCGCCAAGGTTAGCCAACAACTCTAGATTGATACAAGTAGCAAAGAACTGCTTGACTACTACGCCAGTCTCAATACCGTTATGATGTTCCTTGCCTCCAGAATGACCACCTCCGACCACCTCCGACCACTTCCCAAAACCCTGTCCTTGATCAACTCTACGGGAACGTCCGGAATAGAGTGACTGAAAAAAGAATTCGCGAGCTGCAGCCAAATGAAGCAACTTGTCTGGAGTCGAAAGACTTTGTCAACAGAGGCAAACAGGCGAGATTGACCAAAAGCTGCCGATCTTATCCGGTTGATGAGGTGTTCGTTGGTGAAGTGGCTCTCCAAAGTACCAAGTTGTTAACTTTACAATTGTACTTGAGATCTTTCAACTCCTAGTATTCCCCAGCCTGGCCTTCTTGCTCCGGTTACGTGATAAGTCTCTCCATACCGGCCATTCATTCTGCAATATCTCTTGACTCTGTCCTTATATTCCCTCGGAATTCATTCACTCACCGTTTATGCACCCCCACAGAACACATTTTTCACTCATCGGATCCCGGATTTCCCCAGATTATGCAAGTCTACCAGTGGAGGGCCATCACCCCCAGACACAACTAGCCAGTAATCACCACTCAATTGTTGCCTTTGCTGGTACTATCTACTCTTCAACCTCGTCTCTACGCCTCGAACCCGCTATTTCACTCCCCAGACTCGCCCTCGCTTCTCCTGGTCAACTCCGGATACCCGTCGGTGTTTAGGTTCCTCGCGTCATACTCCGAAGCATTATTTTTCACTCCGAAACCGCCTTGCTTCAGGTGCTGGCGCAACCAAAACACCAGCAAATCGGGCTCTAAAGCTTTAGATATTGTACCAGCAGAGCTACTGACTAAAGCCACCCACTGACTGACCCTTTTTCTCCATTTCTCCCCTTTTTTCGCCCTTGAACCATCTTTGTTCTTCCACCATTCTCTTCCGAAGCAAGTCTTCCACACTTTATTTTAAGAATTTTCCCCGGACTCGTCAAAGCTTAACAAGAAAGGGAAATAATCAAAGTGGCTGTGGCTTTTTGCCCTGCTCTGTGAAAGTAACCTCCTTCTCTTTGGGTTTCCTTCATCCGGTCATTGTTTCCCTCTCCTACGTCTCCTACATCATGTCCTTTTTCATATTCATGCTGTCATAACTGTCTATGCTTCTCTACCACATCATGTGTGGAATGCCATCCTTGCCGCCTTGAAACGACTCACTTTAACCGGATTTCCCTCTTCGTCGATGGGCTCAAATTCAAGCTCAGATTCACTCTTCCTATACCCATGTTCACGGCCCTGCAAAAGTTTTCGACGAAGCCGGTGGTATTCTTGTTCCACCTCGTCCTGGACGATTCGATCCTGGACATCATCAGACGGTTCGTCTGGGTCATTTTCCATAATATCTACTAAAACATCACCATCGTCCTCGTCTAACTCACTCCCTTCCTCATCTAATTCTTCTTCTTCTTCTTCAATGAGTCCTTCCCGTTGAAGCATAGCATTGTGTCCCTCTACAACCCGATTGACCTTTTCAAAGTCATCCAATTGGTTCACAACCGGGCCAGGCAAGTCAATATCGTCATCGTATGCGCCGTTAATGTAATCTCTGGCCATAACATCTAGCTCTGACTGGAGATTGAGAGTGCTTTCTACCTCTTGTTCAACATCATGAACTGGCGCCTTTTCACTGCCTTTATCTTCATTTTGAGCGATGCTTTCAGCCAATAATTGCTTGCGGTCCTTCAATGGTTCGAATTCTGCATCACCATTTTTCGGCAACGTAATTACTTTGGCCCCTTTAGTTCTTCCCATCTTGAATCTAGAAGGCTTGCGGTTACTCGTAGGGGCATTTGCGTTGGAAATACTAGAAGCAGTGTTTCCATTGGGGGCAATTGCTGTCTTTGGAATCAAAGAAGATCCTCCAACGTCTCGTTCAAAGATGTCGTTCATGACAGAGCTTTTTCCGCCAAAGACACCATTGGAAGGATTGTCTCTTTCAATTACTTTGTTCACCACATTGTCGATGCTCGTGTCCTCCAAATTTAAATCTTTGTCAAAGATATCACCAACCACTTCAATTTGTGGCTTCAGATTTTGCTCTTCCATATTAATCTCCACAATGTCATTAATGATGTCTTTTTCAACAATGGCCTCCTCCATTACATCTCCCTCCTCGTCAATCTCCTTCTTCCCTATGTCGAGTTCATTTTTCATTTTCAGTTCCTGGACATCTTTTTTCAACCCCTTTTGGTCTTTTCCTGACAATGAACTACGCTCTCGCTTATCATTTTGCATCATCCGGAAACGTGAAAGTTTGGTAGATTTAGGAGCCGCTTCTTCCACTCCAAGCTCCCTGTCAATCACCACTGGCTCTACGGCCCTCATTTCCTCGGCAGTTCTCTCGAATATGGACCTTTGATTCTCTGTTTTGTTGGAGACACGGTTTTGCATGAAGATTGACATGTTTTGGTTGGTATGACGAATCTGCTTCAACTCGGCACTGATGTTTTCGATTTCGAATATCTCTAATTCTTCGGCAAAACGGACTGATTTCTTAGCTTTTCGAAGGTTTTGGGGATCGGCCAGCTCATTGGCATTATTCTTCTTTTCGTCAAAGGCTCCTGCTCCCTGTTCCTCCTTCATCTTTCGTAACTTCAACACCTCCTCCCAAAGTCTCGAATTAGACCTCTCATTAGCAATGAAATTCGACTTAGGATAGAGCAAGCTGTCTCCTTCATCGTCGTCGTCATCTCCTTCGTCACCATCCTCCTCTCCTTCGTCGCTAAACTCGAAATCCCACTCTTCATCGTCAGCAAAATTGGCGTCGTTGAAATCTTCACCGCTATCGAAATCATCAGCTAAGATTTCAAGCTCAATCATGTCTTGTTTGGCTCTCTCTGAATCTAGCATATTGGATGCATCCTCAGACTCAGTAGGGTTCTGTTTGTTCCTATACTCTTCAAGAAGTAATGCCTTTAATCGGAATTTGTCTTCTGCAGAGATGTCTAACGAATCCAACTTCTCTAAAAGCTCGTCTTCTTTCGACAGATTTGTGTTTCCTATGACTTCCATTTCCTGGAAGAGATCTGAGATACTTTCGGGGGTCTCTGGAGTCGTATTGGTGGTTTCGTGGGTCAGTTTTTCCTGTGGTAGTCCTCTTTCAGAAACACTCGAATCTGGTACCTCTTTGTTGGCCAGTCTTGCCCCTGGAACCACTACAACGGAGGTGATGTCATCTTTTACGAAGTTAGCGTCAATGCTGGACATCTTTTCAACCACATCGGTCACGATTTCGGCATTTTGGCCAGTAAAATCACCAGTTTTACCGTCTTTTACACCATTGTCGTCCAGTTTATCAACCATCTTGATGTCTGACTCGCTAGAGTCGAGTTCATCTAGCAAATTCAAGGTTCTGGGCTTTGCTGTGGGAGTGTCAGCATGTGTTGTAGGAGTGTCAGCATCAGCACTAGCCATTTGCTGATCATGCAAGCTTTTTTGTGATGGTTCGTCCTCAGTTTCACCATCTACGGGGCTGTTGTTGTCCGTTTCACCCACTTCGTCGCCGTTTCCATCCAGTTCCACTCCAAACTCTTCGTCATTAATCGTCACGTTGATCACATTGCCGTCCTCGTCCAACTCCTCCCTGATTTCGCTGAACAAGAGCCCTTCTTCGTTGTACTTTTCCTCTTTGCTTTCCACGATGCTGACAAAGTCATCCATCTTCTTTAGAGCAGCGTTGACCTCGTCTAAACGGCTCAGAACTTCACCAAGAGCCGCTGTATTGTGTTCTATCCTCCTCAGGAGAAAGGCCTGTGCACTTTCAGGCGAGTGCTTCACAAAGTACCCGTCTCCAAGCAAGATCATGACCTCGTCTGTCGAAGAGGACTTTGCAATCGATGAGCTCAAGTCGGAGTACTTGACATTTTGTGCCTCTAATTCCTCACGCTGGTGGTTCAAACTGGACACGATCGCATCCAAGTGCTGTCTGAGGCCTCCTGTGGGGTCTACCTCGGACTTCCTGCCCATATTTGCGCTGTTTCCGGGGTGTCTAGGGCTGTTGGAGGTGCTTTCAGGTCCACCTTCACTGCCTTTGAAGGAGATCTGTGAGATGCCTGAATTTGCGGACCGGTTTTTTTGCTTTTTCCCTGATCTGGCGGCTGTGGGTTGCAACGGAAAGAGGCAAGAAAGGCAGGAGTATCTGTAGAGAGGGGGGTTTAGGAGCTGGTGAACGGCCCACAAATCCGCTGCTCTGTGACTGCCGTCCTGTCTGTCCTCTGCCGTCTCCGCTGTCTGTCGTCTGTAGTCTGTTATATTCTTCTGGCGTGTTTCTCATATGTAAACAGAGGAGTAAAAATAGCCCCAGTTTCTCCGTGAGTAAATCCGCACCAGGCATACGCGGATTATTCCCTCTGCAACCATGAAGACAGAGGAGATGAAGAAGCCAGCAACGGTGTGATTGGAGACAAGAAAGAGACAATTTAGAAGATGAAGATATCTGGCAGGCACATGCCATGCTTGCACAAGACCAAGCCTAAATCACAGCGATCAAAAGCCCTCTGGCTCGAAAAGTGTCTCCCTTCCTCTTCCCTCTTCTCTCCTCTCTCTTCCTCTCTTTCTCGCCTCCTCCTGCACGGCCGTTTTTCACCCAAACAACCAAACACTCCGGCTAAAGCCCCCAACCAGAGCCCCCACCACCCCTTCACGGCTCGAAAACCACCCACCGCCCGTCCAATGGCCCTCACCCCCATCCAGATCAAGATCAACGCGATCAAACGTCTCCTCAAGGAGCAGGCCCTCTACAAACAAGAGGTCGAAGAGCAAGAGCAGTACGTCGCCGGAATGAGAAAAGCAAACGCCGATGAGTACGAGATCAAGAAGCAGGTCGAAGTGTTGGAGGAAAGCAAGCGAATGGTGCCTGAGGTGACCAAGAAGGTGGTGCAGTACAAGGAGGACTTGGCTATTTTCTTAAAGAGCTACACAGGCACTGAAGACTTGGCCGAGGCAAAGTCCTTGGTGGAGTAACCTAAATAAACTAAAGTAAGCTAGATGATATATGTAATGGAAGACACGATAATGAAGCGTAGAGAAGTAGATATTGAAGTGCTACACCCGGTACTCTATACTGTATGAACCTATGTATCCTATCCGTGCTCTGTGTGAGCGTCTATGTATGCTTTTCTTCTGTCCTTCTATCATTTTCTGTCCATCATCTTCCTTCTTCATCTCCTTCTTCATCTCCTTCTTCTTCTTCTGTCTCCCTCTAATCTTCTCTCCTCTATTTTCCTGCCATCTGCTCGCTCTCTCGTACCATTCTTTCCCACTCTTCGTCTTCTGTCTCGGGAACTGCTCCATCTTCTGCCCCCATTTCCTCTGCCTTCCTCTCCTCCTCGTCGTACTTTTCCTTGTAATCGATCCATCTCTCATGAATGTCGATCTCTTTGTAGCCGGGCAATCCTGCCACCCGTGTGGCTTCACTCCAAACACTGTCTCCGCCCACCTCGCTGCTTCCATAGCTGTATCCCACCGCCTTGTCTATTACCGAGAGCAAATTCACCATGGCCTGCTTGTTTTCAACACTAAGCACTTCGAATGACACCAAGTTGAAATCCTCAACCACCTCGCCGATCATTTGGGAGAGTTTGACGTACTTTCGGCCCAAAATGGAGTTCAGCTCGTGCTCCAAATGGGGCGCCAAATACTCCAAATCTTGCACTTCCGTGTAGTAGTCTAACCTGAAGGGCAAGGGGCCGTAGTTTTTGAGCATGTCAATCTTGGATATAACGTTGATGTGGGGCAAATCAAACTGCAACATCAGCCGGAGACACAAGAGCAAAACAGAGATGTACTGGCTGGGGCTGGTAAGATAGATGGAGTCGACCAAAGAGACCACGCAGAGCTGCAAATTGACCGTCTTTTGGAGCCGTTTGAACACCCGGAACAACAGATTGTGCAGAGTGAACAATTCCACCTGGCCCGGGCAGTCAAAGATCAAGTAGTTTTTGGCATCAAGCAACTGCTGGACTTTCCCGGCAAAGACGTCCACTTCATTCTCGTCTAGGGCCTCCAAGGCATACATGAGGCCACCGTTGGGGCCCAAGTGTTCCAACTCCATGACTTCCTCGAGAGTGATGAACTCACGGATGTCCAAAGCACAGGGGTACGGAGTTCTGTCGTTAGCCGGGTCGAGGTTGACCACACACAGTTGTCTTCCGATAGCAGACATGAACTGGTGCATCCCGTGGCAGTAGGTGGACTTGCCGGCACCTGGTGGGCCTATTACTACCTGTCCGAACATGGATATAGGGGCACGGCGGCTGGAGTAGGCGTGGTGGAGGCAAAGGTAAATGGCTGTAAAAAAAGAGAGCACAGGAAAGAATATGAAGGGAAGAATATGAAGGGAAGAATATGAAGGGTACAGGAATTTAATTTGGCTGGGGAAGGAGAAGGAATCGAATCGAAGAGATAATGGGTCTGGGTAATGGCGAAGAGGGGGGAGAGACAGATGAGAGAGTGTGGGGAACTATAAGGACGATTGGAGACGAGATATAGGAGACAGGAGAAATGAGCTTAGAGAAGAAGAAGAGCACCAGAAGCATAGATGAGATGCCCAGATGAGATGCTCAGAGAAGAAAAGCAGCACAGTTAAAGAGAGAAGGGGAAGTGAGAAGGAGAAGAAAGCAGGAGAAGAAAGAAGGAGAAGAAAGAAGGAGAAGAAAGGAGGAGAAGTGGGAAGGAGAAGAAAGAAGAGAGAAGGAGATAATATGAGACGGTCTATAGGTCTGCCGTCTCGATTTCACTCTTGTGTATCGTCACCATCTCTTCTCCCGTCCCCTCCAACCTGTCTCCAATCTGTCCTCTCTGGCCCTCTACCTCTGGCCCTCTACCCTTGGCCTCTACTAGCCTCTCTCTGTGTGGTCTATGTGGGACGTAATGGCGTTGTTCTCATTTTATGGTGTATGGTTGGCTAGCTGAATGATATGAAGGATTCAAAGGATACGAAGGATACGAAAAATACGTTATCTGAAGTCTGATGAAGAGCTCTCAGCCTTTTTGATAGACACTTCACTTCTACAACACCCCCTACAAGCAAGCTTACTCCCCTTACCCCAAGTACTTCTAGTAATCACCTTCTTCCCTTCTTCCCTTCTTCCCTATCACTCTTCTTAAGTGGGAACCACACTGCTCTTCCCATATACCGTCTGTCCTGCACACAGTCCCTCCTCCTCCCCACCAAACTTGTTCGCTCTCCTTCAGAGGCAAAACCACCCATGTCCAGTGCTGAATCCTCCTATCTAAGCAAAACCGTGGGGGTTTCTCCTTTGGTTCTCCTTCTGGTGGCCGATCACTACACCCGAGTAGCCAAAGACCTGCGCAAAAGAGTCGTCGGTGTGGTTTTGGGCGACAATTCCGGAGACACCATCCATGTGTCCAACTCGTTTGCCATACCCTTCGAAGAAGACGAAAAGAACCCCGGCGTGTGGTTTTTGGACCACAACTACATCGAGCTGATGTGTGAGATGTTCAAGAAGATCAACGCTAAGGAAAGACTTCTTGGCTGGTATCACTCTGGCCCAAAGTTACGCCTGCTGGACCTCAAGATCAACGAAGTGTTCAAGAAGTACACCGCCAACCCACTCTTGTTGATCGTGGACGTGCAATATCGTGAAGTAGGTATCCCCACCGCTGCATACTTTGCCATTGACGACATCAAGAACGACGGTTCGCTGGCTGAAAAGACCTTTGTCCATGTTCCTTCGCTGATTGTTGCTGAAGAAGCAGAGGAAATCGGAGTCGAACACCTCTTACGGGATATTAGAGACCAGGCTGCTGGCACCTTGTCGTTGAAGGTCACCCAGACCTACCAATCTCTTTTGGGCTTGCACCAGAAACTCAGGGAAATCGCCAACTACTTGGACAAGGTCTATCTGCGTAAGCTCCCCATCAACCATACCATCTTGGGCAAGCTTCAGAATGTTTTCAATCTTTTGCCCAATTTGGCCCAGCAAGAAGGTCAGGAAGCCGGTGAAAACGGCGTCAGCTCAGACAAGTCTGGCTCTGTGGGCAGCTCTGGCCAAATCCAGCCTTCTAACCCATTGGCCACGGCTTTCACTGTCAAGTCTAATGACGAGCTCATGGTGGTCTATATAAGCACCTTAGTACGGGCAATCGTGGCATTCCACGACTTGATTGAAAACAAATTGGAGAACAAGAAGTTGCACGAGGAAACGACCAAGAAAGATGACGATATAGACGGGATTGTACTGACCAATGCCACCGAGGAGTCTGGAGAGGGTGTCCCACAGGAGTAGGGTAGAGGGAGAGATCTAGAATAGCTCATAGATGCAAGAAGCGATAAAATGTGGTTGTAGGCAGATGATAGTGTTTGTGGAAGAGGCGAAGAGGAGCAGTTTTGGTGAGAGGTAGATGAATGTAGACGGAAGGGAGTGAAGATGAAGAGTTACTTTGCGGTGCTGGTGAAGCGATGACTGAGGCTGCATAGCAAAGACTGACTGGTATAGAACGGGAAGGTGATTATTGATCAAGTCGATGATAAGTAGAAACAATGAAATAGCGATCAATGATGAAGTATACGAAGTTTTAATGCTACAGCATTCAATGAAACTGTACTCAATGATGAACTGTTCAACGAATTATATTCTATGATACGAATATGAAGCATGAATTGTTGAAAAAGGTCAATAGAGAAGGGTAGAAGCGGTAGTCGAAACAAAGAGACAGAGGATCTGCCACTGGAAGTGGGCAGAAATTGCGATATAAATGGCAATATAAGTTCCTTAAGAGATGAAATTATCAATGGCAATGGAAGTGGCTACATTTAGCTAAGGGATGGAAAGCCTAGGACCTTTTACAATTCTTCCTTTCATCTTTCATCTCATCTTTCATTTCAAATTTGTTTCATCTTTCCTTTCATCTCACCTTCATCTCACCTTCATCTCACCTTCATCTCACCTTCATCTCACCTTCATCTCACCTTCATCTCACCTTCATCTCACCTTCATCTCGCCTCCTCCGCTTATGGCTACAGGGGACGGTGCCACAGGTACTCCAAAAATACCACTATCCGCCCAAAAAACCCACAAAAAAACTGTTTACATCCTCACCTCTTCATCCCCATTCCAACATCTACTCCTCTTCCAGATCCTCCCCTTTCCTCTCCCCTCTACCCTCCCCTTCCCTTTACCTCCCTTCTGCTCTATTCCTGCACACCCCACCCATCACCTCAAAATTTCCAGATTTCCTTCACGGCCCTTCCAGATCACGGCTGCCTGTGCCTTCCTTTCTCCCCCCACACGTCCTCCGGCCCTCCAGTGGCGCCATGTCCCGAATGGTCATACCCAGGCTCAACCATGCCTCCAATTTCAACTTCTTTTTCAGCAACGTCAAGAAGGGCTTGCTGGTTGACCAGAGCTTCATATCGAACCATTTTTTGTCCTTCAGGCACAAACAACCACAGAGCTCCACGCCTCCAACACCGGGCCTGTTTCAGACTGTGGCGGTGAAAGTGCTCAACTGCCAGGACAATGACCTCCTGAACCGCCACGTGCCGTTTCCGGTGAAGTCGAAACCCAACAAGTCGACCAGTCTTAATAGTCCCAATGAACCATCGTCGTCCGCCTGCTCCACGTCATCTTCCTCTTCACGGCTGGGCCAATCAATAGACAAGGCTGCTCTTAAAAAGCTCATTTCACCCTACATCAAGCTCTCGAAACCGAGACTCACCATGCTTGTCACCCTCAGTTCCATCTGTCTGTACGCCATGAGTCCTAACGCTGTAGCCCTCCCAGAACTCACATTCCTCTTTCTAGGCACCATGTTGACCTCTTCGGCGGCCAATGCTATCAACATGGGCCGTGAACCGGAATTCGACCGCCAAATGTCTCGTACTTCGTTGCGTCCAGTGGTCACCGGTGCAGTAACCCCAGCTCAAGCGTACAGCTTTGCATTGGGGGCAGGTACTCTAGGATGTAGTCTACTCTATTTTGGGGTCAACCCTACCGTGGCAGCCCTTGGGTTCGCCAACATCGTGTTGTACTCGTGGATTTATACATCCCTCAAGCGTAAACACATCATCAATACCTGGATAGGTGCTATAGTGGGGGCCATTCCTCCTCTTATGGGCTGGGCTGCTCTGCTGAGTCTTTGGCATCCAGGGGCCTGGTGTTTGGCAGCCTTGCTCTACGCCTGGCAGTTCCCTCACTTCAATTCTCTCTCGCACAATATCGCTGGTCAATACAAAAGTGCTGGATACGTGATGACGGCTGCTGAAAATCCTCGTCTCAACGCCAGAGTGGCTTTACGTTACTCTTTGCTCATGTTTCCCATCTGCTTCGGTTTGACCTACTTTGGCGTCACTGATTGGGTGTTCCCCATAGATCTGAGCATTGCCAACGGATGGATGACATATGGTGCCTTTCTTTTCTGGAAGCAGCAGCGCTCAAATTACGGTCCAGCCAGCCTAAAAGTGGCCCGAATTCCTACTCCGGAGGGATTGAATATGGCCAACATCTACGCCAAAAAGCTCTTCTGGTGTTCGGTATGGCAATTGCCGGTGGTGTTGACCCTTGCCATGTTGCATAAGAAGGGCCAATGGGACAGATTGTTTGCTTATTGTGGAATTACAGACGGGAGGGAGAAGTTGGCATAGTGTATATAGAACTGAACTCCTGATTTTCACCATTGATGAGGCCAAATGTGGCAACAGCGTAGCTTGTTCGAGTAGAGAATAGGCTGTAGAGACAGGGGCTTCAAATAGGTGATCATGGAGAGCCTAAGATACCTGGACTTGAACTCTACAGATGGCCCCGGCATGACTTTTCAAGGTCCGGTCTGAAAATAGCGCAAGGCTAATACGTACATGAATACGGATGTATCTAAAACTGGTACATTGTTACGAAAGTATCTAAAGCTGGTGCTGAAGACTATCTTCCACCTAGATTGATTAAAGGGACATTACATTTTACATGGAGAGGTGAATTGGAAGCCCAACAATGCTGTTGATAAAACTTGTCTCTTACAACACTCTTGTGCTTGCCTCTTGCAACACTCTTGTGCTTGTCTCTTACAGCACTCTTGCGCTCAATTCGCTTGCACCTTGAGAGAGAAGTAGTGGTACTTATACTCAAACGCCTCATCCATATGAATGATTTCATCACAGTGCATAAATGACCACAGTGACCGAAGTGACGAAATCGATATATGAAGCTACCCTTTGCCAGGGGCTCCAGATTTATACCTGCCTTGTGGCTCCGTCATCCGTAACAGCCTCAGTACGTCAAACACTGCATTCGATATCGCCTAAAAAAGCATAATTAACTAGCTGCAAGTAAGACATGTTGAGTACGCTACTCAGCCATGGATCAAACGCATGTGAAAATGCCTCGGTAGACGTCAGTAGACGTCTACTCTATCTCTGTCACAAGGCCGGGGCACTCAACACCAATTGTTATGCTATTGTGACGGGAATTTCATACGGTCTACGACATCCGCGAGATACGCTCACTGAAAACGTGGTCTATGTTATTAGCCTAACGTTTCTCTCTTTCCATCCCTCTTTTCCCAAAACTTTCCAAGCTCAATTGAGTCTTCTTGGGCACGCGTGACATGCACGTTTGTTGACTGATCTTGTTCGAGTAATTTCAGCCTACACGTAATGATAATAGTTCATAGTTCATTAATCAACGCCCAATTCAGCTAAAATAGTCAGTAATCAAACGAATGTCTAACACACATGGCTCAAATCTTGGGTTTTCATACCCCTTGACAGTTCCAATTCCCTCAACAAGAACTATCAGCTAAACACCTCCCCTAACCCCACCTTCCCCTATCCTCTCGTGTCCCTCCAACCCGTCTCTCCCCGATACCAACGTTCATCATGCACGTTACCTGGCGTGGCTGCAACCTGACCCCAGACTGGCAGCCTGTCCCATATAAAGCACTTTTCTGGTGTAGATCTGCACATCCAGGCCGCATCCTGGACAATCCTCCCACTTACACCCTGCAACTGGTAATATTTTCTCTTTATCAGCGCCCTACCTTCCTGAAACGGCTCACGCACGTGTGATTTGCAGCCGCTGCTGCTACACGTGGGGGCAGCCTTTGTCCCAACTACGTTGGAGACATATAAAGAGAGTGCATTGCCCAGTCACAAACTACCTCTTTGACTCAAAAACATCTCCGCCATGACTCAAGTAGAATCAGTCGGATATTTCCCCGTTCTGACCCTCCAATTTGTTGCAATCTTGCTCATTGGAGTTATCACTTACTCTGCCATCACCAATGATAGCTTGAAATCGCTCTTCATTTTTGCCTACAACTGCTTCTTGAAGCCTTTTGGTAAAAAGTCGTCGAGCGGTGATCAGCAGGAGGCCTTGGAGTCATTCTACAAGAACCAAGCGCTGATTTATGATCAGACCAGAAAAGTGTTGTTGAAGGGCCGTGAAAATGCCCTTCAATTGGCAATG
Organism: Kurtzmaniella quercitrusa var. filamentosus (nom. nud.); assembly: GCA_020280135.1. NCBI lineage: Eukaryota > Fungi > Ascomycota > Pichiomycetes > Serinales > Debaryomycetaceae > Kurtzmaniella > Kurtzmaniella quercitrusa var. filamentosus (nom. nud.). The sequence goes on from JAFIDH010000005.1 coordinate 89,225, forward strand.
ACCCACTTATTGGCCCTGCATCCTTCTGGTAAGGACTTGATTTGGATCGATATCGGTGGAGGAACTGGCTCCAACTTGGATTTCATGAAGCAAATCTACAAGATCAACAAGAAGAATTTCAGAAAAATCTACATGATCGATTACTCTTCGTCTCTCTGTGAACAAGCCAGAAAGAAGTTTGCCAAAGAGATTGATTCTGGGATTGTAGAAATCTTGTGTTCTGATGCATCCAAATTTGAAATCAGTGGTTTGATGAGAAACTCCGTGGATCTTTTCACCTTCTCTTACTCTTTATCTATGATTCCAAACTATTACTCTACTATCGACCACCTTGTTCCATATTTGAACACTGAGTATGGTGTCATTTGCTCCATTGACTTTGGAACCCAGTCTAATGACAACTCTGTGGGCAGAATTGATACCTTGGGCGGTTTGGTGAACAGAAATGGTTCTTGGTTCACCAGACACTTCTGGAGTATTTGGTTTGAATTTGACAAGGTTCATTTAGACCCCTCCAGAAGAAACTACCTTGAATACAGATTCGGTACTTTGAAATCTTTGAATTTGCGCAACAAGACCCTTGGTAACATCCCTTACTACATTTGGATTGGGTGTGATAAATTCAAGTGTGCCAACTTGGTTGACAAGATCAATGCCCATGTGACTGAATCCCCTTACCTCTTACCACAAGGGATTCAAAGTAGAAAAAACTCCACCAATTCCATGGCACTGGGAGCTATTTCCAAGGGTCATGAGGCTGCAATTGAGAACCAAAAGAGAGGGTTGCCATTCCCTTCCATGTATTACCAGAAAGATGTCAGCAGAGTCTATTATGACGAATTGAACCCATTATTTGGCCAATTCAACAACCAGTACATCTATGCTTTTACTTGGGAAGATCCTCGTGAAGACCAGAAAATCTTGAACATCACCTCTGACGATTCTTTGTTGGCTATCACCTCTGCTGGTGACAATTTGTTGCATTACGCTTGTTTGCCTAACCCTCCCAAGAAAATCCATGGTGTTGACTTGAATCCTGCCCAAAGTCATTTGCTTGAGTTGAAGTTGGCCTGCTTTAAGGCCCACGTTCCTCAGGAAATTGTATGGAAGTTATTTGGAGAAGGCAAAATGGATGACCAAAAGGATTTCAAACAACTTTTAATATCGGTTCTTTCTCCCCACATGTCATCCAATGCTTTGCAGTACTGGGTAGACAAGGGAGAAAGAACATTCAGCCCTAAGGGTAACGGTATGTACTACGATACCGGCTCCACCAGATGGGCTTTGAAGCTTGCCAGATGGATTTTCGTTCGTTTTGGTCTTATGAAGCACGTTGAAGCCATTTGTGAGTCCAAGACTATAAAGGAACAACAAGAAATCTGGGAGAAAAAGATTAAGCCAACTTTATTTAATCCATTGATCGGAAAGTTCTTGATCGGTAATTCGGTCTTCCTTTGGAAGGCACTCGGAGTGCCAATTAACCAAGCCAACATGATTCAAGGATCGATTTTGCAATACGTTATCGATACTTTGGACCCAATTGTGTCTAGATCTTTGATCAGCACCGACAACTACTTCTACTATTTATGTTTAATGAGCAAGTACGCCAAGAACAACTGCCCTGCTTACTTGACCAACGAAGGGTACAGAAAGTTGACTGCGCTCGAAAACAACCCTATTCCAAACTTTAGATTGCACACTGATACCCTCAATGATGTTCTCAAGAGATTGGCTCTGAGATCATTGACGATTATTGTCATTATGGACCATATGGACTGGTTCGACCCTGCTGGAACAGATGCAGTTGAAGAGATTAGATTGTTGAACAAAGCTCTTTCCGAGAACGGAAGAGTCATGCTCAGATCGGCTTCAACAGAGCCATGGTATTTGCAAACGTTCAGAGAGAACGGATTCGAGACTGAGGCAGCAGCGGTGAGAAAGAGCGGTGAATCCATCGATAGATGTAACATGTACGCATCTACCTGGGTGTGCACCAAAAAGAGAAACCTTAGACTGGGTCTGACCTCGACTGAGAGTATTAGTGCATTGCAGATTTGAGAGATAATGCGACTCAATGCACAGAAAGATGCACAGAACTTTGTAAGACTAGAGAGAGAAAATGAAAGAATGAGAGAAGAATTAGAGTAAGAGGAACCTAGAAAAGATAACAACGATGTGAAGAAATGGGAACAAATGGCCCGTGACGAAACCAGCACATAGAGGTCGGCAGGGTTGGTGTACGACAGAGCAGGCCAATAAGAATTGGCAGTACCCCACCGAAACTGAATCATGTGTTTATTTAGTGTAAGAAGAGAGTGCAAACAGTCTAAATATCGTGTACTTTAGTGTTTCTTCGCTATCAAGCTAGCTGTCCTTTGATTTTCGCCAGCAGTTCTCTGTAATTCCATCAGTGTCTCGTCAGTCTCCTTCAGTACTGCCCCACTGTTTCCTCATCATGCCCCCACTGTTCGTTCAGCATTTCCCTGCTGCTTCTTCAATTTTTCGTCGATTTTCATGCTCTTATTCAGTGATTTCTCCATCCTCAAATAGATGCTTTCTTGTACATTTTATACGCTTCTTTCCCCGTTTTTTCCATCTACCTCTGCTCAGTATGTGGCGACTTCCAATTCATGCATCCTAGAACCGTCGTCGCCCGTTCCCATCACCTAGCTTCCCCCACCTACTCCCTCCATACAGCTCTCATCCTCTTGCGTTCTCCATTGTACAGCAAGTACCCGCACTTTTGGGTACGGCTCACCACCAAAGCAAATTCGAGGCTGCGAGACAAGTGCCGATCGAGTTGGAGTCGATAAAGCACTTAACGGAGAGAGCTTAGGCAGGTGCTCACATCGCAGGGTGAATCTGCGTCCACAGAAGCTTGGATCCCGTAAATATGGACATCCAGAGGCTATTGCATATGGCTCCGTCGGCGGAGGCCGGCTCACCAACACCGAAACGGCCCAAACACCAGAACCATGGGCCAGAGCCACGAACTATAAGCGTTGCAGCGGATCTTAAAAGCCCAGGACCCGGTATCGAGTGCTATTGTACCAAATACAGCACCAGCAGCTCCAAAAGTAGCTCAGAACCCCACTATCTGGACCCTGTGGCCGCCTCTATCGACTGCCCTGCTGCATTTTTCACTGCTCTCAAGCGGAATATTTCCGCCCCGCTCACAATGTGTGGAGTAAGGTTCATCGACAAAGACCTCCCCAGAATGCCCATACGGGCTAATAAGGAGAAACTGGGTGGAACTGGATCAACTCTTTCTTCTGAAGAGCATGATGGCATATGTAGAAAAGCTATAGACATGATTCACGAAAAATACGTGGAGCCTCTTGTGGCTCTAACTGGGTATCGGTGGGTTCGTAAAGAGATACCCTCCAGAAGAAAAGGGATGAAAGAGCTTCTGGTCAAGTACAGCTGCTCGCAAGAGATTCCAAAACGACGCAAAAGCAGCCAGTGCTCTCTGAATTATGTGACGTCAGCTGTGGCTCAGGAAGGTGCCCAACCAGGCAGACATCAAAGAGGGCGCCAACTTTCACATCCACTCAAGCAATTTGAGTGTAACTCTCACTACTGTATCAAATACACCTGGCTGACTCAGGAAATTGACGTCAGTTACTCTCATTGCAACCACGCGCCATACAAGCGACTTCCAGACAAGTTGAAGCCTTTTATAATGGAGCGATTGGACATGAAGGCCCAGGATTTGTATGACATGATCTTGGTGACGCCTGAGTTTGAAGACATTCGGGAACTCATTCATTTCAGCAAGGTGCAGAGCTTTTGGCTGAAGGAGCGTGCCAGAAGGCGGGAGGAGTCTACGAAGATGGCCTTCAAGACGTTCTTGAGCCGATAAGGGTGGGTGTAAGGAGCGGCCTGGAGGCAAGGAGAGATAGAATAGATATAGACATAGACATAACATAGAGATAGACCTAGAACAGACATAGAATAGATATAGGATAGACTTGGAATAGATATAGAATAGACTTAGAATAGACTCAGAATAGACTTGGAAAAGGCTTAGACATAGGATTGGCTTAGAAAAGGCACATAATAGACACATTATAGACACAGAATAGACATAGGCACAGGTATAGTAGCACCTGACGAGCGCGAATGGCTGTTTTACATGTTCAATATAACATGCACATTAAATATAACACACAACAGATTTGGCCATTTCCAGCTCGGCCAAGTCCAGCTCCTCAGTTTACCACCCTCCTGGTTCTACGACACAGGGAGCTACAACATGCCTCTCTACAAATTGTCTCTTGACTCCGTATTATTATGTCCGATGCAGTGTATATAATTTATAGTACAGAAATTTCTTCCAAAACTACTAGGCTGACTTATTTCTTGGACTTACCCTTCTTAGAAGTGGCGGCAGCCTTTTCCTTCTCCTGCTGGTCCTTGAGCACTCTCTTCACAATCTTCTGTTCTTCAATAAGGAAAGCTCTGACGATTCTCTCCTTGACACAACCAGCACATCTAGATCCACCGTAAGCTCTAGAAACGGTCTTGTGGGTCTTGGAAACTTGAGCGTATTGTCTTGGTCTCAAAGTAGAGATACCAGCCAAAGCGGATCCACAGTCACCACACTTGACTCTGGAAGCAGCCTTCTTGACGTGCTGGGCAACCAACTTGCCACCTGGGGTCTTGACAACCTTGATCTTGTTGGATCTGGTGTTGTATGGGTTTCTTCTTCTGTAAGTCACACGTTGAGCCATCGTTAGTGTTGAAGTATACTTGCGAAAAATTTCAGTTGTCGCATTACCATTTTTGAGAATTTTCCAGTTAGGGCTAGGGCTTTGTAGATCACGTGATGTACGGCGACTGCGTATCTTCTTCCATTTACCTGACAAGCTGCAAATGGGTTACATAGGGCCAGTCATGGCGGGGGCTAGAGGGGTGAAGGCCATATATGGTTCTACAGTGTGGCCATTTAGGCGTATTAGTATGGTATTTCTTCTTTTGTTGTGTAAAATTGAGCTGATCAAGCTGATTTAGGGGGTTTTCTCGTTCATGGAATTTGTTCTCTCTACCTCTACTACATCTACCCTACTCTAAAGCAACTCTTCAACTCTACACCCTACTATAGCGAGACTATCTCTGTCTAACTTATGTTGTTTATTAAGCACGACGAACGAACTAATGTGAATTATTTCAACCAACAAACCAACTTAACGCAATCTTCTGGCTTCACGTTCAGATTCCATCAAGCACAAGATGTCGTTTTCTCTGACTGGGCCCTTGACGTTTCTGACAATGGTTCTGGAAGAGTCTTCGACGAACTCAACACGGACCTGGGTGACACCACCTCTGGAACCGGTTCTACCTAACACCTTGATGACCTTAGCCAAAGTAACTGGAGTTTTAGTGTCCTGGAAGCTGTTAGTATTCTGATATGACCGTTTGAAAAAATTTCCAAAATCTTCAATCGAAAAATCTGTTCGGTCGTGGGACCCCTTGTGGCGCCAGAGGGTGGGTGTTTAGCTTGGATATCGATGTGTGACATGCCTGGGGGGTATACGACGTCCTGGCCACTAATCACACCTCATCATGATCTCGATTTTGGGTAACACCGTACATACCATATTTGCTTGTGTATTATATGAAGAAGTGAAAACGAGTGAATGAGAATTGAAAAAAGTGAGACTACCCGAGCCAGGGCGGTTCGCGGACGACCTTTGATCTTCTGCTCCTAGGTCGTGGCGCGGCAAAAAGCCTTTCACCTGTGTGCAGGTTGCCGTTGCAGGTCCAGATGAGAGGCGTAGGATGCAGTACCGAAGAAGAAGCAATGGACCTGCGTTGTTGTCTTGTGGACGATAAGGATGAGTGTACGGAGTTGCTTATTTGGGTTGTGTGTGCTTGTTAGGTTACTCTATTGCTCTACATCCCTGACTTGGAACTGATCTCTGACTGCCTCAGTAATAAATTACCCTACGCTCTGCTTACCTCTGATACGGCATCTCTATCTGATTGCCTCCGATTGATTACCTCTGATTGATTTACCTCCCACTCTTTCGACGGCATACTGAGTGTGGCCATCATCAAAGCTTTCATTCCGCCCGGCCTAGCCAACACCCGTGAGGATTAATTCACGCAATCAGACCATTTCCAACCACCACTTCTAAGTTTGCCACTTCCGTGGCAATTTTCACACCTTCGCCCGGTTGGTCGGCTTTTGAGCTTTCTCCGTGTCCTCTTCTCCGAGTTTTTCTTAGGCGGAACAACGTTAATTCCGAACTTCCCTTATCGATTTGACAACAAGTTGCGCCCGTATATAATCCGATGGGTGGCCAAAATAAATCCAGCAACATGGCTACTGAGGTTGACGAAGTAACGAAGAAGCAACAAGTTAATGAATTTAACGACGGTCGCGTAAGAGCTCCCTATACCTGGGGACAGTCAGCAACTGACTGGTTCAAGCAGACCTTATATCCCAGTTACAATGATGAGGCGGTAGAGAAACAACTCTTAAGCGTATTGCCTTTTTTCCCAACATCCGATGGCACCAGAAAGGCTGAAGTCATAAACACTCCTGTGGGGAATGGAAACTACATCCACGAGTTTTACATCGAAAACTTAGAAAAGCCAAGTGCCTCTTCTCCTCCAGTCAAAGATGTGGTTTTGGTACATGGTTACGCTGCATCATTAGGACTCTTCATCGACAACTTTGATGACTTGTCGAAAGTTCCAGGTATCAGAATTCATGCCATTGACTTGTTAGGATTTGGATTCTCCTCCAGACCCAAGTTCCCCAAATTCGATGTCGCCACAAAGGAAGACATTTACAAAGTTGAAGATTGGTTTATTGACTCACTTGAGGAATGGAGAAAAAGCAGAAAATTGGATAGATTTCTGTTAATTGGCCACTCTTTCGGAGGCTATTTGAGTTGCGCCTACGCCCTCAAGTACAATAAGGCCTTCATAGATGCTGCAGGTAACAGTGTGAATCCAATTGACAAGCTTGTGTTGATCTCCCCAGTTGGTTTAGAAAGAAATAAGTATTCATACTTGAAATCCATCAAAACCCCCGCTGTTAGCGCTGGAGAGAAGATCAAGGAGAATCAAGAGAGTTCGAACTTGCGTATTTCTCAAGAAATCACGGCAAATCAAGAAGATATCATAAATCCCACTGTATCTGCTCAAGATATTCCTGATGGACCTTCAACCACCAACTTCGACGATCCAAACGCCAGCAGAGGCACCAAATTATTCAAATTTCTTTGGGAGAAGCATTTTTCCCCATTTTCTTTTATAAGAAGTCTGGGTCCCATTAGGTCCAAAATGATTGCCAATTGGACCACCCATAGGTTCGCTCATACTTATTATACCGATCCAAATAAGTTCTACGCTGTACATAATTACATCTATCGTATTTTCAATGGGAAAGGATCAGGTGAGTACGCAATCACTCGAATTCTCGCCGTCGGAGCTGTAGCACGACTTCCTTTACTCGATAGATGTCCCCAAGCTTTCGCCGCCCAAAATTTGCCCACATTCTGGATGTATGGAGATAAAGATTGGATGAATGAGAAGGCAGGCTACCAGATGGCAAAAGAGATCAACACATTAGCTGACACTAAGTTAGCCAGCTTTGCTATAATACCCAATGCTGGTCACCACGTATATTTGGATAACCCCGCCCTGTTTTCAAGACTGGTTTTGAAGTTTTTGAATTTCAAGAGGTAGAATAGATAGAATAAGGCATGATCATACACAATATAAGAGAAACAAGAAGAACGCATCGTAAAATAGTTGAGTATAGCCAACACTTGCCAAGTAGTCATCTCGTCACAGTTTGTATTTATTGATGAATCGAAGAAAGTCGTGCAAGGTTTCTTCGTGAAGACTATTAGTATCTCTCACAATTCCCTTCACTTGGTCGAGTATCAATTCTTCCCTTTTAGCAACTTGTCGCTGTGAAGATTGCATTCTAGCTTGTAATCGACCCCGGAATGATTCCATTTCATGTACCAAGTCTATGCTTCTTGAGTTTTTGTATTCTGGAGAATGGAATAATGCGGTTTCCATGGTAACATCGGAGGTGCTGTCTATTGTGTCAATTCCATCGGTATCTGTTGAAGAAAAGGCTACTCTCCTCTGCCTTTTTTGCAACGTGACATCTCCATTTCTAAAACTGGACGGAGACACTGAAATAATCGCACATTCATCTTCAGAATTCATGTCATCAGGCCCCAGTCGGTTTTTAAGGACAGGACGAGGAGAGAGAACAAGTTGGCCCTGTTGAGACAACAGTGACTGAGATAACTGCGATTGATGATTCTGCGATTTTGCAGTCTGGGCAATTTTTTGAAGTATACCTGGGTATGAATGTGGCAGATATTGTGGTTCTGGGGATTTCGGGACCTGATTTTGAGTTTCAATTGGGCAAAATGTACACGAGAGTTTAGGTAACTTCTTGATATACTGAACGAATTGAGTCATTTGCTCTGTCTCCACAAAAGTCAAAATCAACGATAGTTTTTTGATTTTGGTGTGAGGAGTCACAATAGAGGTGGTGAGGCAGTCACTTTCAAAAAATACACAGACTGCATCCTCCGAATCTTGAAGATATGAACTAATGTGGCTAGTTTTGAAAAAACACGGCGCAACTGCGTCCTTCACGTAACTCCAGAGGACAATTACTCCATCTAGCAAATGGACGTAGCACGTTCTTTCTTGTTTCAATAGCTTATTAGTAGAACTCGAAAGAATTGATTTCAATGAATAAAGACCATCGAAACGATGTAATTCCAGATAAAATGGAATTATCGGGTGGTAAGCGCAAGGGAGTTTGGCAAAACCCAAGTTGAAGTCATAGCTTTCACAGGTAGAATACAAAAAGTATGCAGATGTGACATCACACAGTAACATGACAGTTCTCAAGAGTGCTACAATCTGCTTTTGCAGTAAATAGGCCTTCAAATTATCCCTCATTTGCACCAAAAATGACTTGCTGTGTTTATGCAAGCACCAAGCATACAACCATTGGTTGGGGGATATAGTTAAAGCTTGTTTCACGAGAAGACTCATCACTGGTGCGTCGCAATGGGCAAGGGTCAAACTTGTTAGACAGGGCCAGAATGGGGCAAGCTGAGGGATTTTGAGGAACAACACAAGGATTATCTGTTGAGCCCGAGGATCAAGGTTAGCCGAGACGGTACGGATGGTGGTGAGACAATTATCGTAGTCACCAATAAACAGGGAGCTTTCAAGCATTTCCAGTAGGAAGCTGTCTAGCCTAGCATAAGCTCGATGCAATTTAACTGCGTCAATTGGAGCACTGAACACAGTGGAGAGCCATTGGGCGACTGCATTTACGTCGAAGGGCATGGCGGGAGGCTTGGGTGGATTATTGGACGGAAAGGGATCACTCAGGGATTCAAAAGGTGTTGAGCAGAAAAATGAAGAAGAAAAGGTATAATTCGGGATTAGCGTGGGATTTGGCAGCCATTCCTGTTTGGGAGTGCTGCAAAAGAGGCACAGGAGTGCTTTTTTTTTAGCAGGTTCAAAAAAAAACAGGCTTTTTGAAGGAGAAGCTAAGAGAGTGCTAATGAGATGGAGAGGTGACGAAGAAGATAAAAGAGGTAACAGATGAGATAAGGAGGATATAGCGGATGATGGAGGAGGTAGTAGATGGGGTAGAAATCCACATGCTAACAATTGGGTTGGTTTAGCTCAACGTAGGGGCCAAATGATCGCTGGTCCATAGGGATCCGGCTGGATGCCAAACCAGCCTCTCCAGGGATTTGCTCTACGATTCACTATTTTTACGGGTCATTCACTAATTTTCCAGTGCTAATCTCTTCAACAGTAGCCGTTCTTATATTGCTGCTATCCCGCTGTTATCCCGCTGTTATCCCGCTGTTATCAATTCCAATCACTCTTACCCGATGACACTCGCTACCATTACTACCATTATCGCTCTACCTTCTACATTTTGAGGCTCCTACACTTAAAGGCTCGGCACTACACCTCTTTGTTCACGTTTGCTTCGTGTAATCGACCCATTGTAGATAACGCAGCATTGCGATAGCGAGGCAGCATATCTAAATCTGAAACTGAGAGTTCCAAACACACGCCAGATAAGGAATAGACAGATCAGGGGCAATTTTAACGGGATAAATGTGACAGCAAAGCTAATATCTAGCCAGATAATGTCTCGCCAACCACTGTTACAAAATACCGTGTCGCCTTGTTCCTACCGTCCCTTCCCCTTGCCCTTGCCCCATTACTGAGTTCTATGACTCAGTGTTTCACATTGGCGTCATCTTTCTCAGCCCTCTACCCACAAAAAACTCCCACCAGGAAACTCTACTTAAGGCGCAGTTCTCCCACAAAAAATTCACATTCAAAGCCAAATTTGCCGTGCAATCTTTTTTTACTAATTTCATTCGCTTCCACCCATCATCGTCACCATGGCAAGCGACTTGGAAACCCTCTTTGTCAACTTTGGACTTGCTGAACCCAAGGCCAAAGAAGTGTTGAAGAACAAAAAGGTGTCCACCTCTTTAGCTCAAATTATCGAAGAAACCAAAGGCGCCAAAATCGAGGATGACAAAGTAATTGCCCTCCTTCATCTGTTGGCCGCTGAAAGCAAAGGCGCAGAAATCCCTCGCAGAGGGTTGGTCACTGCTGCAATTGTGGACGGCCGTTTGAAGACAAATTTGCAAGTCTCTGAGGCTTTGAAGTATGTCAAGCTGAACCCTGAATCTGCCAATGAAACGGACCTCAATGAAGCCTCCGGAGTGGGGATCAATCTCACGGAAGACCAGGTCAAGAGCCATATCCGCAACTACATCCAAGAAAACAAGGCCGAAATTGAGCTCAAAAGGTACGCTGGAGTCCCAGCGCTCCTTGGACAGGTCAAAAAAGTCCCAGAATTGAAATGGGCTGCTCCAAATCTTTTCAAACCCATCATCGATGAGGAAGTTCTCATTCTCTTGGGACCAAAGGACGAAAGAGACGTAGTAAAGAAGGAGAAGAAGAAGAAGGAAACGGCCAAGAAGACCGATGCTGTTAAAGCGGTTCCAGAGAAACCCCGTTCAATGTTCTCTGAAGGTTTCCTCGGAGAATTGCACAAGCCTGGTGAAAATCCTCAAATGTACCCAGAACTCATGAAGGAACACTTAAAGGCTACTGGTGGACGTGTGTACACTAGATTCCCACCTGAGCCAAATGGATATTTGCATATCGGACACTCTAAGGCCATCATGGTCAATTTTGGATACGCAAAGTTCCATGATGGTGTATGTTATCTTCGTTTTGATGATACCAACCCTGAGGCTGAAGAAGAGCGTTATTTCACCTCTATTGTCGACTTGGTCGACTGGTTGGGCTTCAAACCTTGGAAAGTGACCTACTCTTCCGACTATTTCGACCAATTGTACGCCTTGGCTGAACAGCTCATTTCTGATGGCCACGGTTACATTTGTCATTGTACCGCCGAGGAGGTCAAGCATCACCGTGGTCAAAAGGAAGACGGAACCTTGGGAGGTGAAAGATCTGCCTGCGTACACCGTGATACTCCAGCAGAAGAAAACTTGGCCAAATTCCGTAAGATGAGAGACGGCTTCTATAAGCCAGGTGAAGCTACTTTGAGAATGAAGCAGGATTTACAACTGCCATCTCCGCAAATGTGGGATTTGGTCGCTTACCGAGTCTTGAACGCTCCTCATCATAGAACCGGTGACAAATGGAAAATATACCCCACTTATGACTTCACCCACTGTCTTGTCGATTCGTTTGAAAACATTTCTCACTCATTGTGTACCACTGAGTTCATTTTGTCAAGACAATCTTATGAATGGCTTTGTGATGTCTTGAAGGTCTATAGACCAGCACAAAGGGAATATGGTAGACTCAATATCACTGGTACCATAATGCTGAAGAGAAAGATCGCCAAATTAGTTAATGAAAACTATGTGCGCGGATGGGATGATCCTAGGTTGTTCACATTGGAAGCTATCAGACGTAGAGGTGTTCCTCCGGGAGCAATTTTGTCATTCATCAACACATTGGGTGTCACTACCAACACCACAAACATCCAAGCTGTTCGTCTTGATGCAGCAGTAAGGGCATATTTGGATCAAACCACTCCAAGATTGATGATGATCATTGATCCAGTTAAAGTCGTGATTGAGAATTTGCCTGAAGATTATGAAGAGTCCATTGAAATTCCTTTGAAACCAGGTTCCAAGGACCCTGCTTTTGGAGACAGAACTTTACCATTCACCAAAACCATTTACATAGACAGGTCTGATTACAGAGACGAGGCAAGTTCTGACTACTTCAGATTGGCTCCTGGTCAACCAGTCGGCTTAATGAAGGTTCCTCACAATATCAGTGTTGTTTCAGTTGAGAAGGATGCAGAAGGAAAGGTAACCTTGATTAAGGCACACTACGATTCGGAAAGTACCAAGAAGCCAAAGACTTTCATTCAATGGTTGCCAGAGAGTGAGAAATTTGGCTCTCCTCGTCATGTTTCTGAAGTTAGAGTGCACAACGCCTTGTTCAAATCTGAAAATCCAGGTGCTCATCCTGATGGCTTCTTGGCTGATATCAATGAGAATTCCGAAGAAACGTATAAGAATGCCATCATTGAACCAGCCTTTGACACCATCAAAAAGAACGCGCCCTTGAACGTGAAGATTCCAGACTCTGACTTTAACATTGAAGAAAAAGAAGGAAGACCGGAAACTGTTAGGTTCCAAGCTCTTAGAGTGGGATACTTCTGCATGGATAAAGACTCCACCGACGACAAGTTGATTTTGAACAGAATTGTCACATTGAAGGAGGACTCGGCCAAGAACTAGAAGATTCACAAAAATAGAAGAATTGAGGTGTTGGGGTGGAGTAGTTTATAGAGTGACACCAATAATAATATATTGAAACCTGTTGTAAGCGAATGAGAGAAGAAGAAGAAGAAGAAGAAGAAGACGAAGAAGAAGACGAAGAAGAAGAGTAAACCGTGGTAGCAAGGCGTAGAAGGAGGAAATAGAAATGGCTAGCAGAGGGATGGTAAAGATAGTCACTCAGAAATGCCTATATGAAGTCACTCAGAAATGCCTATATGAAGTCAACCGGATCCTGACCGGATTTTGAGAGTTACTGATCTAGAATGTTCAGGCAGTGAGAAGAGAAAGACTCTTCAAATGCATGACAATGACGTTGGGCATCTCAGCAGTTAAAGCCGTGCGAGCTCGCAACCAACAAAGAACAAAGCCGAGATAATGTCCAAAGCCTGGCGGGAAAAGAGCGAAAGCGGCAATACGATAAGAGGGGGAACTTAGAGCATGGGAGCAACAGGATCAAAGGCGGGTGGAAGATCAACAATAGCATAACAATAGGCCTTGCCTATAGAATTAACCTCTTTCGGACAATTTTTCGTTGAAAATTTCATAACAATCTAGAAGGGGAAAAATATCGAAGGCTCTAAGTTGGGGATATCTACGAGTTCAAAGTGATCAGCAGATGGCTGTGAATATGGAGAGCTTGGTGTTTAGCGCACATCCAGGTAGACCAGTTGTGCGGATCATGTGGACCAGAAGACCAGGACCCTTGGACCGTGCAACTAGCACCACCCCTGTGCATCGACCCTACATATTCCTTAGCTTGCGTCTTCTGTTGTGGAAGCAGAGACGGAAAAGTTCGCTTCTCGGTGAAAAAAGTCCGCCTGACGCGATGCACAATTTTTTGTTCACCAGAAAAAACAAAGGGTTGCAAGGGTAAACAGAAGCGGAAGAAGAAGAAGAAGAAAAAGAAAAAGAGTAAGACCAAGAAGGTCCCGGAGCTGATAGATGCTGCAGATGGGACCAACGGATTGGAAGCTACTGCTGTAGAGTCTATTATGGAGCCGAAAGTACCTGAAGAGGCGCTGCTAGATGTAGATGGTGAAAGCGAGCAGAGAGCTTTGGCGGAACCAGTAGAGACGGACTTTAGAATCCACAAAAATAGGACGGTTCTGACCAATAGCATGTCGTTCCTGGTAGCTTCGGGCGTTCTCCCGCTCTGGAACCGGTCGAGTCAATCCTTGGCCCTCACTGAGTACAGTTTTAAGGAGTGTGAGGAGATTCCTGGAACCAGCCTAGATCAGTTACAAACAGAAACACGCTACATCCACCAAACCGCTCCAAACAGCCAAGCCAGTGCAAGCAATCTCTACTTTTTACCCTCTTCTCCAGTTGACCAAGCTCCCACAGCAGCCATGGTCCTGGCACTTGAGAGTGAGGGCTACACCCAGTACATGACTCACACTAACAGCCACTTGCAACGCAAACACGCCGACGATCTCCGAGGCATGCTTCTGGAAGGCTACACCTTCAGTGTCAACGACCAGTTGTACCTCAAGCTCCCCTGCTCCTCGTTGGACTAGTCAGCACCTTGCTGCCCAATCCCGGAGCTTTCATTGGCCGGAACCCCTGCTACATCCTTTCCTCCCTTCCTTCCCCGGGCCGGTTCCCCCACACTTTTTGGCGTGCGGCCGGAAAAATATCGACTCAAGAAACCTTACTTTAAGCGGGGGTACCCACATTTGATGATTTAGAGTGTGATCCCCACTGATATGAGGCTGATAGCTAGTGTAAGATGCATGTACAGGGTTCGCCGGTTTTCCCAAACTGCGCAGCTCTTCAAAAGAAACCCACTAGAAGAATACAACTACCAAGTGGAGCAGAAAATCCTCTGCGACGACCCATACCAGCGCAAGATCATCAGCAGTATGATCGCCTTGCACTCCAAACTAGAGACCTATGAGCCCCCGAAAATACATCTCCCTAGCATCGACGACGTCAAGCCAAAAAGGGGATTCCTGAAGCTTCTTCTGTCGTTCGGGAGCGGGCTCTTCAGTAAACAGCAAGTCGATGCCGCCGGCGACGAGTTTATCCGAGGCATATACCTCTATGGTGATGTTGGGTGTGGGAAAACAATGCTTATGGACCTTTTTTACAAGACTATCCCCGACCATTTGGCTAAAAGAAGACTTCATTTCCACCAGTTCATGCAGTATCTCCACAAGCGATCCCATCAACTCAAAATGGCCCATGGGCTGTTCGATTTGGATGTGATGCCGATCTTGGCGAGTGAAATTGCACAAGAATCGACGATTTTGTGCTTTGATGAGTTTCAAGTCACCGATGTGGCAGACGCTATGTTGCTTCGTCGCTTGCTTGAGACTGTGTTGCTGCCACTGTATGGGGTTGTTCTTTTCGCTACCTCGAATAGAGCCCCGGATGATTTGTACATAAACGGTATTCAGAGAGTGTCTTTCATTCCATGCATTCAACAGATAAAGCGCCAAACGAAGGTGATATATTTGAATTCTCCCACAGATTACCGTAAAGTCCCCAAACCACTATTACCAGTATACTACAGTCCAAAACCGGGGGTGAAATACAACTCCAAAACCAGTCAGCTGCAAAGAGAAGAGCACGTCAAGCAATGGTACAGCTACTTCAGTGGAGAGGAAGAGGGGGAAACAGGGTACACTGTAGACGTCTGGGGGAGGAAATTAGAGGTCCCCAAGAGCACGCCTCCTAAAGTTGCCCAGTTTACCTTTGAAGAGCTTTGTGGTAGTCCCTTGGCTGCTGGTGATTACTTGCAATTAGCATCGCATTTTAGAGCGTTTATTGTCACAGACATACCATATTTGAGCATTGATTCGAGAAACCGGATCCGGAGATTCATCACGTTCTTGGACGCAGCTTACGATGCGGGATGTAAGCTCAGTGTGACTCTGGCGGCGCCGTTCAAAGACATATTTGTAGAGCCTGAGGACATTGCTGCAGAGATGTTCGAACTATACAAGAGCGAGCGGAAAAAGAGCAAAGGAGAGGCCGTTGGGGTTGAGAACGACGAATTAGTCACCAAACACGGATTCAGCAAGGAGGTCGCCAAGAAGGCCAACATGTTCGACAGCGACGAAGAGCGGTTTGCATTTGCCAGAGCATTGTCACGGTTGTCTCAGATGAGCACCAAGGAATGGGTGGATCGCGAGTAGCATATGTGGCTTAGAGGTGTAGAGGGTATTTATTAGAAGCATGAGCATGTATATTTGAGCATATACTGACGAAAAAGAGGTGTAGACGGGAGAGACCAGGCGGATCAAAGTGGATCAGTGTGGATGGTAGAGGGCTGGGTTTAGATTAGAAATTCTTCTTCAGAGGTTCGTAAAATCAATTAGATTCTATCCTCTAGGGCATTGACAGAGAAGATGTATTTGTATATTTTGCTTGATTAGACCGCCTGACGCAACATCAGCAATGTAAATATTCTAGATCGGGTCCCATTCCCTTTTCTATTACAACCAGATCGGGTCAAAAGGCTATTGTTACCAAGCGTTACAAAGCACACAGTGAAAATATTGTTGTAGCGAACAATAGCCTACACACGAAAGAGACAGGGGGAATGCCGATAGGGGCGATAGAAGAGGTGGATTCGGTGTGTCGAGATGACAAAGAGTGGAGATGGTTGGCCAAGCTGTCGAAGCTGGACGGGCAGCAGCTTCTAGTGACACATGTTTTGTCCGTGTAGCACGATCAGTGTGGCACGCATGATGATGAACCCAATGGACAGGTCCGCTTGACACACGCAGAGCGCCTAACAATGTAAGTGAATATTCCCCAAGCAGGTACCACATTTGGGCGAAGCGGAATGGGAACAATCGGAGGGAAGATGGAGGAGAAAATAGACAGCAATAAGGCGACAGATTGGGAGCATTAGACAAGAGAATGGGAACAATAGGGGAGTGAAGTAGGTCTGTTTCAGGAGCACATGCTCTGTGAATGGACCCGGCCATCGATCTAAAGAGCGTCTAGATGGATCGGGGAGATGCAATTCCAGAGATAGGACCACGCATACAAGCCCTGGTCCATAGGAAGAAAGCAAGCGGAGATACAAGGCGGAGATACAAAGGAGACAGGAGTTGAGCGGCAAATGGCTAGGATGAGGACACTGTGCATCCAAAGACCAGGAGGCCAGACCCGAAGCCTGGCTAGAAGCCGGCCAGAAACCGGCCAGGGAGCCCAGCAATGGTGCCCAGATAACAGAATGCACGTAGATAGAGAAGATCCAAAGAAGGAAGAAAACAGCCGAATTCGGGAGCAGAGTTTAGATAATAACGGTTGCGAGATATGGACTGTTGGGCCAGGATTGCTGCGTTGGAACTGTCGAGGAGGGTGCTGGGGCATGAGTAGACCGAAATAGTGGGTATGTAGAGTGCCTGAGAGCGGATTGTAAGTGGCTTCGTCTAGGAGGAGCAGGGGAATGGGCAGCACAGGACGCCGAAGGATAGGCTTAGATCCAAAGGCTGCAGGGCGACAGGCGGGCCCGCTATTTCTGTCCAGGAGGCGACGGGGATCTGGACAGAGGGCGCCGCAACGGAGCAACATGCATTGAACTAAGCTCTATCAAGAGGTTGCGTCTCTAAGGTCTCTGGGTCTCTACCTTCTCTATCTTCTCTATATTCTCTGGGGTGTCAGATGCCCCTATGCCACGACGCAGCGTCTCCTCTGGCCTTCGCAGGGTACTAGCGAGCGCGCTGTGTCCCCCATCGACCTCAGCGGGTGCCCGCAGTAGCGAGGGCTTGCATTCCGCCTGTTTTTCTCGACAGGTTCCCCGTCGTCTGCTCTCCTTCTGCTCTCTTCTGCTCTCTTCTGCTATCATTAGCTATCCTAATGCTATCTTCAGCTCTCCTTGCCCTTCTCCCCCCTTCTACAACTCTCCTGTCTTTCCGTCTCCTCTCCTTTACTTCCCTCTGTCCTAGCTTCATGTCTGTTTCATCTTCTCCCTACTTGCTACTTGCTGCACCAATGCGAAAAAATTTTCTGGCTAAATTTGGCGCACTCCGACCCGTTTTAGTTTCTGTTTATTTTGTCAGATTGTCTCTACTTGACGCCACTTTGACACCAGATTATATCCACCAAGGCCGGTTGCTTGACTGCCTTTTCGTTCCTTCTGTTGTTTGGAAACCCCCACCCCGCTCATCTTCACGCCAGCCTGGCTGTATCCCTTCGTTTTGCTCCCCAATCCCTCGGAGAACCGCTTTCTTCGCTCACTAATTTCCACAGGACGTGTTAACCCTTCGGGATCCCGCCCAAAACCCTCCATATACCTCCAAGGCCTCTAGCGTTCTGTGCTGCGCTACCCTGCGAAACAGCCTGTCCTACGTCGATACCCCATCGCCTATTTTGCCTCGTTTTGCTCCACTTACACCCAATTACCACAGTCATCTTGATCCCTGCTGATCCACGTCAATCATGGACTACTCTTCCCATCATACCCAACTGCTAAGTTCTCTAGGTAATCTTCTGCTGGTGCTGATCAATTCCCAGTCTTCATCGCTGACATATGCCCTGAGAATATCCGGTCCCCGCCGTGTGAGCTCGCTGGCGCTGCTTTCAGGCGAAATGAAACGGCCCGGTGACTATTTCGTTGCTAAGATTGGGCAAGAAGCCTCCAATAACAGCAGCAATAACGTCAACACCAACAAGAACAACCACAGCATTACCCAACCAACACAACCCGCCTCAAATAAGCCCTCTAAACAGCATCCACACCTTCTACGCAGCTATTCCCTGTGCACACGTCTTCCTAGCGAGGCCCGAGCTCCTCCAAAGATAGCACCACCAAAAGCTCCGTCAACCGCAAGTCAGAATCCAAAATCTGGCCCCGCTGCCGGTCCTGCTGCCCTTGCTGAAATCCCCCATCAAGCCCGCCCGTGTCTGGGAGATCTGGTCCTCTCTCTACCTCTGACCGATGACGATAACTCTCAGTTCGAAATGCCAGAAAACCTTCTGTCCATAAGTAGTAGCAGCATGGTTTCTCCGTCCTCGTCCCCCATGATCAACAATTATGCCTTCAATAACACATTTTCCTCGGAGAGAATCAATGAGGAAGACGAATCGAGTTTTGCTGATTATAGTACCCCAGACTTCTGTGATCTGGCCGATAGTTCCATAGTAAGTGGATCTCACCTGACGATTACTTTACGCAAACTGTCCACTCTGAGCTTGTCTATGGCTGGAAAGTCCTCTCGAGGGGGTAATCCACCATTCCCACCTCTCAGATCGGTCTCCACTGGTCAATTGATGCTCAAACGTAACAAATCGAAGTATTTAAATGCCCAGGAAGTCAAAGAAAGACAACAACTTCGAAAGAAAATGTACGATGAAAACGATGATGATGGTGATCTTCTCAATAATGATTTGGATTTGGTTTTCAACGTCCCGGTGATTCGAAGTCAATCTGAGCTTTTCTTGAAGACAAATCGGTCTCATTTGGATCTCATGCTGCACGGAGATCTCCCCGGACCAGCAAAGCATACTAAACTCCCAGGACTTGACGTCCTGTTCGATAACAATTCTGATTTGTTTATCGAGGAGGAAGAAGATCAGGAAATCAGTGATCTGATCTCTAAATTTTACATTCAAACCCTGGAAAGCATCAGCAAACTTGTAAAAGATCAACGATCTAAGGAGATGATGTACAAATTGCCCAGTTACATTCGTTCCCAGGGTCTGATTGATGACGTTTCACTCATGTCACCGCAGAAGCTCAACGTATTAGACCATTCTCGGCCAATCAACTTGCCTCCAAAGTCTCTGGAAGACATATCGAAGCACAACAAAGAACTTAGAAAATGCTTAGAGGCTCGAGAAGCTGTGGATTCTAACATAAAGAAACGCAACAATACCTATTCCCTGGCTCAGTTCTACAAGCAATGGAAGAGCCTTCATGATTGCTCAGGAGATGCAAAAGAATTTGCAAAAAAGCTCTACAATTCGAAGAATTCCATCCGTGGGCTCAACTGGAAGTCTAGATGTCCTCAGCAGTTCAAGTACGACATATTTTTGGCCTTTTTAACCACTAATTCAACCGCAGGGGTCGAGCTGTCTGTTTCCCAGATAGAAGCAAAATACGAAACTTTGTCAGTGAAACTTGAGGAATTCCCCAAGTCTGTAACTTCACCCAAAGATGCTGAGTATTATGCCAAAATTGATGAGATTATCCTGAAACCTTTTTTTGCATCTATTTTGACTTTTTTGGGGGAGGAAAGTACTTTCGATATGGTATCTTTCAAAAGATTTTATCGAGAATTGCTTTACTTGCAAACTATGAATGAAGAAGGTCTACAACCTCATGAAAGTGGCCTTTTAATTCCATATCTACTTCTCATGTTCCCTGACAGAAGTCTCAAGCAAATATTTGTATTGCTTGAACTCATAAACCTCAAAATATTCAACAAGGATCTTGTTCGAGAATTGAACATTTTGTTGAGCCAAATGCCACAACTGAATCGGATCCGTAAATCTTACGGATTGGCACATAGTGCTGAATTTGAAGGTTTGGATTCGACAAAGCTCTGGAATATTTTGCAGCAAATGGGCGATGCTTCTCCTTCAGGATTGTCAGCTCCATCTACCCCTGTCAACAAGCATCCGGCACGCTTCAGCATTCAGCTGTGTTCTCTGGGGTCGCTGAGTGCACTGAGCGAAGAACAAAAGGATGGCCCAGTGTCTCTCTCTCTTGAAATCTTAAATAAGTTCATTCAATCTTTGGTGGTGTACACCAATTCAAGTTCCCCTAAAAAGTTCCAACTTAAACTTGTTCAGAGTCTTCTTCTTACTTTATTCAAGTACTACCATTTCGGCTGGAACAATTATGGTGACTTGTTGAGCAAAAACATCTCTATCAAGCTCAGTAAGAGCAACGATCCAGTAGAAAACTTCTTGTCTTTCTCAGACAAGTGGAATGCATGTCTATTGGAAGTGTAAATAACGATATATGAAGTTGGGTTCGGAAAGTCTAAAAAACATCTGTGTCTCAGTACATCTGTATGAATTTATGACATATTGCTACATAGGTGTGGTAAGGTTTATATAATAGAACAACAGAAACTTAAGTTTCTTTTTCAATTGAGTGTAGAAGGTGGAAAATTATAGGTGTACTTAGGTTTCTTTTGAAATGCTTTGGGTTCGATTATCTTTATATAAACAATATTATTGACTTTTGAAGTATCTTGGACGGTGAAATGTTGATCGGTTCACCTATTGATACACGAACGCTCTAAGATCAAAGAAATTCTACCCAATGTACAAATCTAGTCTAGTTATAGCTTATCAGACGTGCAATTGTATTATAATCGTCATTTTTACATCTCCTTAGCTGTTTTTCGGGAGGACAATTTAAACGAGTGGCTCGATTGATTGCTAATATAGTAAGAGACTTAAGAGAGTAAATGAAACAGAAATGAAGAACACACCAGAGGTGGTTACTGAAGTAATGAAAAGGACGGGACCTTATACATTACGATTTCTCGATGAAACGAATATGAAGTAAAAATTTAGGATCTAAAAACCGTGCTTTGATGTAGATCTATTAATCACGAATATTCTAGTATGAATATAGCCAGAACTAATTATCAGGGACAGATTAGAACAGTTTATAGTACTCTATTAGCCTACCCAAGTGGTATATTGATCGTGCAAGACTCAATTATATTGGTAAACACACACCGGGCGTTTTACACAAACATGCCATACATTTATGCTGAATTAACATGAAAGTCAACCTCTCTTTGTGTTCTGGGGTCTCTCTTTCTTGTAATCAGTTGAGCTTTGTAGAAGTTCTCCCGTTTATTTCACAATATTGTATATTATTTGTGGGAACTCTCATTTGAAATCTCCCACTACCAGCCAACCTCTCTAGGCCATGGAGTTGGCAGCATGGAAGTGGAGGTAATGGGCCAATGGGAGGAGAATGACGCCCAATTTATGTTCAAAGCTGTAGATAACCCAGTCAGGGAGACAGCAAGGTATTCCCCTGCAGAATGATGCCCAATACGGTCGTTTCTGGTCAATTCATAACCTCGATAAGTTGTAGTGTCTCTCTTCAATTGGGTCGGCTCCATAGAATAATCTATGTATGATCAATGCTATTGTAATTACATATCAACCTCTATCTCGTCGGGGTTGTGTACTTCCGTTTGTGTGTCTGTCAGCTTGATGAAACCAGTGAGTGCTATGTCTGGTCCCTCTTCTTGCTCTAGACTCCGTTTCAAGTGTAGAATCTCTTTGAAGCTATTCTCACTGCCATATTGAACCTCAAACTGCTCCCAGCTTTTCCAATTGTCCTCCCTTCTAGGCAACAATTGCACCAAGAATTTGAATAATGCTCTTGCTCTGGGGATCTCCTTTCTACGAATTTCGTGGTCAATCAATTTCTGAGTGAATTTGGCAGTGCTGTCTGCTGGTAACCCTTCATCCTTGATTATTGATTCGAGCAGCTCACGAATTAAACTTAAGTCTCCAGATTCTTCAACCCTTGAGGTCAATTCTTGATATATGATGATTTTGTCAGCATTCACGATTTTTCTTTCTGAACCTTCCAGTAACGATTTATTGAGTTCCACAATACAGTTGTTCAAGATCTTGATGGATCTGAGGAGCAAGCCATTTTGGTTCTCGAAGCTAGAATACATGACATAAATCTCTCTGCACAATTCTGGGGGGCAGGGGACATCTCCTGGTGGATGCAAGCACTGCTCGAACAAATCTCTAATTCTTTCTATGTCTAGTTTGAATGCAATGGCCTTGGCTAGATAGACTTTCCAAATGTTGAATGCCGAAGGATATTTGAAAGCTGTGATTCCTATCTCGTATGTTGCAAAAGACCGCTCGATGTACTTCCATTCTTCAAGAAATGAAGCGTGATTCAAGACATCCATAGGAGTGATGATTTTGAGGTCCATCAATTGAGAGAATGCGGTCTCCACCTTGTTGATCTCTTCTTCGTTGCCGTCATCGACTAGTGACTGAAGGAGATCAATATAAAACTGCCACAACTTTATGGATTTGTGGACTCTTAGGTGAATATCGATAGATTTATCATTATACTTTATATCTGTGATTCGGCTCCTTTGATTTGGTATGATTGTACAGGCATTGGAAATGATTTCGCAAGCAAAGTCGACATTTCCAGCCTCCATCTCTAGCTGACACCATTCAATGTATAAGGTCACCAAGTCTTCAGGGTCAGCAAACTGGGACTGGATTGATTTTTGGAAGACGAGCGATGCAGTTTTGTAATCCTTGCTTTGAGCGTAGACCCTTGCATACCTGATCCAAAAGTTGGGTAAAGTGAATTCTGGATTGCTAGAAATGGAGTATGCTTTGAGGGGGTTTATGGTGATTAATGCTTGGGCAAATGCATTGAGCATTTTATTAGGTTCGTTTTTGAGCAATTCCACTTTCTCAAACCACTCGTCCAAATTGTCTTTGTCCTGGTTGAGTTTCAAGTCGTTCAAAAGGAACGGTCTTTGGTCCAAAAGATGCTCTAAAAAATCCATCCGTAGGCTCACTTCTGTCAGTTCAGTGACGCCTTCCTTTTCCAACGACTCTACCATTTTAGAAGTGATTCGTTCTTCGAATTCGGTGAATGAGTCGAAAAGCGTCGTGAAATCCTTGACAGTGACACATTCCTTGATCGCTTTGTAGTAAATGGAGCGGACTTTCAAGAAGCTCTTCCTTCTGGTATAAAACATGATGCGTTTGAGCACAAATCTGCTCATCTGGTCAGAGAACCTCTTTAACCCTTCAGAAACCAACTCATCGAATACTATGGGGTCTACATTGGCTTTGAGTAGTAAGTCCAAGAATTCTAGCCATACTTCAGGAGGTGATTTGCTTAAGAGCCCAAATTTATCGGGCCGGTCCACGATGTAACGGAAGAGAATAAGGCCTTCGTTTATGCCCTTCAACGAGACTAATTTTCTCATGATGATGTCTACAGTTGGTATATCCTCTAAGTCCACATCTGGGAATAGCTCGGCCAACTGCTGGGGCGTTTGGATGTTCTCTGGTCCAGCAAAGAGCAAGAACCGGCTATAGATCAGGATCGCAGTTGGCCCGCCTACAGCGTCCGCAAAGTTAAGAAATGGAGGCCAGATGTGGTGATGCTGTGTTCTTGGGAGCTCCCAGAGAGACCGGTTGAAAACCCGCCTTATCTCGGTCACCCTGCTACGTTGTTTATCAAGCAAGAATTGCAAATACTTGACCCACATATGAGGGTGTTGGTTCAAGTAGATCAAGCAGCTTTCAAAAAGCAGATTGACTTCCTGGAACTTGTCTTTATGTGGTAGGTAGTGGGCATCTGCAACAAGCAGTACTTTCAAGTCAAGATACAGGGACCACAACTCGTAAGATTGGGGGAACCGGGAGACGGCTCTTTGAAGAATGGAGATGCGATGAGCTGGATCGGATGCCAGATCGAGATAAGCCCACCAGAGATCGAAATCCGTAGGATTTTTTGCTACGGCGAGCTCCTGCTCGGCGAATAGCTCTATAACTTCCATAGAGTGAGGTCCTAGAGACTCCGAGACACGCTGTGTAGGCTGGTTGGAGGTGATGGGTTGCTGAAAGAGTACAGGAAGGCTTCTCCCACCTGGGCTCTGTTTCTCTCTCCTCTCCATTAGTGCCTGCACATATTCGGGAGACACGGGCAGCGCTATCAGCTTCGGGCTGGCCCGTGGAAGAACAGACCACTCCAGGCACCGTCTGGGGGGCAGGGATCCTCCAAAAACAACTGCAGCCCTATAATAAGAGCCCTACTTGTCAGACTGCCACCCTCCTTCTGTCTTTACAGCCCCTTTATTCACAGAATTCCCCCCTCCTTTCCCCCTTCCTGCACCCTTATCGCCTGTATGCAAGCTAATTAATACGACGAATCTCAACAACTCCAGAAAGCCTCCCTTAGCTAGGCAACCAGAGGCGGCATTCCACCCATTTAGACTAGAAGCACTCAATGTCGGGCGCAGGTAACAGAGAAGCGGTCTTCCCGACCCGTATGACCTTAGGTGTCATGAAGGGAAAGCTCAAGGGCGCCCAG
This sequence comes from Kurtzmaniella quercitrusa var. filamentosus (nom. nud.), assembly GCA_020280135.1. Classification (NCBI taxonomy): domain Eukaryota; kingdom Fungi; phylum Ascomycota; class Pichiomycetes; order Serinales; family Debaryomycetaceae; genus Kurtzmaniella; species Kurtzmaniella quercitrusa var. filamentosus (nom. nud.). The sequence continues at coordinate 114,119 of JAFIDH010000005.1, forward strand.
CAGGGGCACTCTCTTCTTAAGAGAAAATCGGAGGCCCTCACCAAGAGATTCAGGGACATCACCCACCGAATCGACGACGCCAAGCGGAAAATGGGTCGAGTGATGCAAATAGCAGCCTTCTCTCTCGCCGAGGTCCAGTATGCCACCGGTGATAACATCGCCTATCAGGTCCAAGAGTCGGTTCAGAACGCCCGGTTCCAGGTCACGGCCAAGCAAGAGAACGTCTCTGGTGTGTATTTGCCCACTTTTGACGCCCACATCAACGAAGACATCAACGACTTCAAGATGACCGGGTTGGGCAGAGGTGGCCAGCAGGTCCAAAAGGCCAAGGCCGTGTATACCAAGGCCGTGGAGACTTTGGTCGAGTTGGCCTCGTTGCAGACTGCCTTCATCATCTTGGATGAGGTCATCAAGGTCACCAATCGTAGAGTTAACGCTATTGAGCACGTCATCATCCCCAGAACGGAAAACACCATCAGCTACATCAATTCCGAGCTCGATGAGTTGGATAGGGAGGAGTTCTACCGGTTGAAGAAGGTTCAGGAAAAGAAACAGGAGGCTGCCGCTGCTGCTGAGGCGGAGGAGAAGCTTCAGAAGGAAAAGTTGGCTGCTCTCAGCCAGAACGACGAAGCCCTGATTGAGAAGGCGGTGGAGGCCTTGGACGTGCTGGCCAAGGGCGAAGAGGATCTTCTACAAGAAAATGAAGACGATGTCATTTTTTAGACGGTGTATACTGATAATCAGAGGATTGACCTGGTGTAGGCGAATTGGAGAGATGAAGTAGATTTGAACTGGGATCTCGACACATAAGGAGCTCAAATTTGAACCGAAAGAAAGCAAGTAAGTGGAATGGTTGAAGTAGAGCAACTGGTGCTATTGTTGGACGGGTAAAGTGAAACGATGCTCTGGCAGAATTGTGTTCATGTAAATGAATGCTTCGTGTAAATGTATGCTACAGCTCACATGCCTCAAATTGCCTACTTGGCCTTGTGTTTCTCTTTTGGCTATGACCTCTTAAATCCCTAAAAAGTGTCTGGGTCGTCTAGGCCCTTTCACTGTTAGATGCATCAGTAACGAGTATTAATCGTAAACTGCAGACTTCTGTACAAGTTCTGTTGAGCGGGCTACACGGAGTACATCATCATGCCCTGGCACTCCCGGAGATCGATACTTCTACATGTCCCACCGATTCTTTAAATGGCTCGGATCAATATCATGCTCTTTCGGAATATTTTGGCGCAGGCTTATAGCTTAATTACCGCCGGAATAACCGAACCCTAGGGGCACGGTATTTGGGTTCAATTGCAGAGAGGATACTGTTCCAGAATCGATTTCGGGCTCTTAACACAAAAGAAAGGTAGAAATGCTTGGAATTGGAATGCTGGAAGGTAGAGTCAATGCTGGTACTTCTCACAAGAGGTGCTGAGTATGAGGTTTGAGTATTTTCATGGCCATGAAAAACGACTGTGGAAGTGACTATGGAAAATAGCCAGGTCAAATAATGGTTTGTGTAAATTTAACTTATTACCGTAACACGTATAGAGCAATTGGTAAATTTGACGAAGGTTTGGTAAGAATAGGCTGGATAAGACGTGGTGAAAATGAATAGTGGATCAATAAGAGGTAGCGGCTACAGTGAAAATCCAGGTGTGAAGGCTGCAAGTGCAGTAGCTTCGTCCAGATACCTCGTCCGATACCTCGTTCAAGACCAATCGCTCTACATTCCTCCTAAGTAGCTGTAGCATTAAGTATGTCTGTATTATCTATGGAGCACAGTAGCCACCGTCCACCAAAATGTCAGAACCGGTGGTATAGGTGCTGGCATCGGAAGCCAAGTACAAGTAGGCACCAACCAATTCTTGAGGGAGAGCCTCACGGCCCAATGGGATCATCTGCCACCACTTCTCCTTCATTTCCTTAGGAACAAAGTCAGAAATGTCAGTCTCGATGTAACCAGGAGAGATGGAGTTGACTCTGGCGAACGGAGCCCACTCAATGGCCAAAGACTTGGCCAAATGTATCACCGCTGATTTGGCAGCGTTGTAAGGAGCCTGCAACTGTGGGACATTGCAGATGTGGCCGGACATCGATGCAGTGAAGATGAGGGAACCCTTGCCCTTCTTTTCAAAGATCTTACCAACGGTCTTGGCACAGTAGTACACCCCGTTGAGATCCAAGTCGATCACCTTCTTGTAGTTGTCCCAGCCGTCGTCTTCAAGGGTTCTTCCAGCGGTCCATGGGATTCCTGCATTGGCAACAAAGATATCGATAGTGCCGAAATCTTTTTCTATTTGGGCGATAACCTTTTCCACGTCCTCAGGGTTGGAGACGTTGCATCCATAGGCCTTGGCCTTGACCCCGTACTCCTTGGCAAGGTAGTCGGCCTTGTCCTGGGCAGACTTCAGGTTGTACCAAATAGCCACATCTGCACCAGCCTGTGCGTACGCTTCAGCCACTGCAAAGCCAATGCCACCCAGCGACCCAGTGACGGAGGCGACCTTGCCCTTCAACAGGAAAAGGTCCATGACGTTTTTGGGGAGGGTTGGGGCCTTGGTGGGCAAGTCACCTAAGCGTTCGTTGATCATAGACTGTACCATTGTAGCGGTAGTTAAATAATTAGGTTATTAGTTATCAAAGATGCAAAAGCTAGATCAATCTAGAGAGTCTGTGGATCAGTCTGTAGATCAGAGGGGGGATGAGGTCTCTTATATACTGCAGTCCGCCTACCTGGTACTCTTGCCAACGTTGCTAGGGCAGTAGTGTGCGGGACAATTTTGCTGTAGGGGTTCAGTGGACCAAAAACGACGTGGGGGTGGAGATTTGAGAGTGGGAGTGGGGGTGGACTGCACGACAGTGACAGTACTTTCGGTGTAGGAACAGGGGGTTTTCTGCTGTTTGCTGTGGGGAATAAATATAAGTATTGTTCATCTTTATAGCTCGTCTTGCAAAGTCGATCTCGGGGCTAAGTTAATCCGGCGGGACTGTTTTGGACTGTTTTTGCATATGAGCGATTGAGTTGCTGCTGCGATAATTGATGACGTAATTCCGGACTGTTGCGGAGATCGCTCCGGGCCAGATACGACACGGCTCAATGTTTGGAACTGTTACACGGAGGTGTGTCGGAACTGTTTCTCGGAACTATTTCGCCGGCGGTATCTGGATGCGAAACATAGGAGTTTGTAGCAGGTGGTCGGAGAGCAAGCGTGTATTGACCAGTCCCTGGTGGCTTGTCGGGGTTGTTCCTCTGCATTTTTTCATGCATGTCTAGTGTAGATCCGCGTACATAGGGGAATCTAGAGCCTTCTCTTGGTGGAGGAGCAGCCATTCGCGGCTACGCTGGGAAGCCTTCAACCGGGTGCGTTGCCAGATTGGCATCAAGCAGGCCCGGCTTCAGAGTGGCTAGAATGCCGATCTGTGGGGGCTAGAAAGCCGATCGTGGGGGCTAGAAAGCCGATCGTGGAGGCTTCAATGGCCGGGTGGAAAGGAGGATGGAGGCAGAGGTGAGTGTATAGATGTTATGGTGGTGTTTGGTTGTTCGGAATCTTAGCGGGAGACACCCTAATCCGAGTTTGCCGCGATAGAGTTTGCTTGCACCACCTCTTACAGAAATATAGCTCTGTTGGTTTCAATGAGATGCCTTGGATCTAAGGGCTTACACTGTGATTGCTTGATGACTGGATGTGGATAACTAGGTATTTTAGACCATTCTAGACAAGTTAGGCCATATTAGATTAATCAGGCCATATATTAAATCAAATTAGATCATACTATACCATATCAGGCCATGTATTAGACCATGTTAGACGTAATAGACAGTATTAGACCAAATTAGACCAATTAGACCACACAGATCGTAATAGACCATATTAGATCATGTCAGATCATATTGGACCAAGTTAGACCATCTTGGACGTATTAGACAATGTCAGAATACTAGATCAAAAAGACGTAATGGAACACAGAATACCAAGTCACAGACCATATTAAATCATCAGACAAACGTCATGGACTTACATCCATAATTTCTGTCCATCAATAAATCATACAGATTTTCATCATGGACAGTATCTCCATCCTGTCTATTTTATGTCATATAGACATCCATTAAGGACTTTCTTCCATAATGTATGTCTGTCTAATGTCTGTCCAATGAACATATTGAATCTACAGACATCCATTATGGACTTACTCCATAATGAATGTATTTACACTATCTTCTTTATTACCGTCGGAGACGAATATATATATGCACTAGTAGACTCTCTTGGCTGGAGGAACAGGCTTACACTCGTTCTCGTCCAAGGTGTGAGCAATCACATCTCTGTAGCCCAAGGTGACTGGGGCACCAAACTCGGTCTGGTACGACAAGGTGTGCTTTCTCCAGTTGACGTCGTCTCTCTCCTCGAAGTCATCTCTGGCGTGGGCGCCTCTGGACTCGGTTCTGGCGGCAGCAGACACGGCGGTCTGGGTGGCACAGGTCAACAAGTTCTGGAGCTCCAAGGTCTCCACGAGGTCGGAGTTCCAGATCATGGAACGGTCGGTGGTCTGGACATCGGCGAAGGTCTTGTCGATGGCCAAGATCTTCTCCACACCCTCGTCCAAGGTCTCCTGGGTTCTGAACACAGCACAGCCCTTCTGCATGGTCTTTTGCATCTCCAATCTGATGTCGGCGGTTCTTCTGGACCCGTCGGCGTTTCTAAGCTTGTCCAAGTTCTCGATCAGCTCCTTACCCAAGCTGGCGTCCAAGGGCTTGTGTGGGGTGTTTGGAGTCAACGAGTCCCTGATGGTGTGGGACACAGCACGGCCAAACACCACCAAGTCCAACAACGAGTTGGCTCCCAATCTGTTGGCTCCGTGGACGGAGGCACAGGCGGACTCACCACAGGCCAAAAGACCTGGAACAACCACGTCCTTGCCGTCGACCTGCTTCAACACCTCTCCCTTCCAGTTGGTGGGGATACCACCCATATTGTAGTGGACGGTGGGCAAGATGGGGATGGGCTCCTTGGTGACATCGACACCGGCAAAGATCTGGGCGGTTTCAGAGATACCTGGAAGACGCTCCTTGAGGACGGCCGGTGGGAGATGGTGCAACTGCAAGTACATGTGGTCCTTCTCCGGGCCTACACCTCTTCCAGCATTGATTTCCATGGTGATAGCCCTGGAAACGACGTCTCTAGAGGCCAAGTCTTTGGCGTGGGGGGCGTATCTCTCCATGAAACGTTCACCCTCGGAATTGACGAGGAAACCACCTTCACCACGGGCACCCTCGGTGATAAGACAACCAGAGCCATAGATACCGGTGGGGTGGAACTGGACGAACTCCAAGTCTTGCAAGGGCAAGCCAGCACGGGAAACCATGGCGTACCCGTCACCGGTACAGGTGTGGGCAGAGGTACACGAGAAGTAGGTACGGCCGTACCCTCCGGTGGCAATGACGGTCTTGTGGGCCCGGAACCGGTGCAAAGTTCCGTCCTCCTGGTTGTAGGCAATGAGACCGACACAGGCGCCGTCCTCCATGAGCAAGTCGAGGGCAAAGAACTCGATGAAGAAGTGGGTGTCGTGTCTCAAGGACTGGCCGTAGAGCGAGTGCAAGAGAGCGTGCCCGGTTCTGTCGGCCACGGCACAGGTTCTGTAGGCCTGGCCTCCCTTACCGTACTCCTTGGATTGACCACCGAACGCTCTCTGGTAGATCCGGCCCTCCTCGTTTCTGGAGAAGGGGACACCGTAGTTCTCCAACTCGTAAATGGAGTCTGGGGCCTCTCTAGTCATGTAATGGATGGCGTCCTGGTCACCCAACCAATCGGATCCCTTGACGGTATCGTACATGTGCCAGTGCCAGTCGTCTGGGTGCATATTCCCCAAGGCGGCGTTGATACCTCCCTGGGCGGCCACGGTGTGGGACCGGGTGGGGAACAACTTGGAGATACAAGCGGTCTTGTAACCCTCGTTGGCCAACCCGAAAGCGGCTCTTAAACCGGCCCCTCCAGCACCAACAACCACACAGTCGTATTCGTGGTCAATGACATGGTATTTCTGGCCCATATATTTGGCGGCGTTGAAGTTGGTACCCTTGATATCATTACCAATAGTTTGCTTGACTACCCTGGAGGTAGAGAACTGTCTTAAATGGCGAAGCATCTTGCTAATTCCGGTAGCAAAGACTGTTGACTTTAGACTGAAAGTTTTGCGGAGACCGAATGGGTTTTAAAAGGAAAAGAGTTACTAATGCGCACTGCTGATTGGCGGAAAACCGCCGGGGGTATGGGGTTCCTGCAGGCAGCCCGGGACAGAATAGAAGTGACATCTATCTTCATACTTGTATATGCTTGTATATTCATACTTTCTATGGATGATCCCTGCTTGATCTAGCTTGATCTAGCTTGATCTATCTTGATCTATCTTGATCTATCTTGATCTATCTCGATCTCTCTTTGGTCTCTGAGTCTTCCCTCTTACTTGCTACAGTTCTCCTGTCTTCCCGATTACACTCTCTCCCAAGTTATTACCCTCGGTTCTAGGCCGCGGTCTTTTCTGAAAGGATTCCGGTCCACGAAACTCAGCCATTCATCAAGGCTTCACCTCTCTTTATAACTACTCCTCTACTTTACAACTTCCATCCACTACAACCACTTCCATCCACTACAACCACTTCCATCCGCTACAACTAGTCTCCCTCCGTTTCTCTCTGAAAAAGCAGCCAATGGCCCATTTCTGTCTTCTGATACCGCGTATCTACCTCGTATTTCCCGTATCTGCCCTCGAATCTACCTCGAATCTATCTATATCTACCCTCGAATCTATCCTATCCATACCAATATCTTCTTTATATCTATATCTACATCTATATCTATATCTACATCTATATCTATATCTATATCTATACCTCTCTATACCCTTTATCTCCTCTCTATACCGTCCTATCTCCACCTCTATCTCCACATCTATCTCCACATCTACATCTAACTCTTTCTCCACATCGAGATCTGTATCTATATCACACCTATACAATATCTTGATCTATGTCTATATCCATCTCGATATCCATACCTATATCCAACCCCTTATCGTCATATCTCTACACTTTCTTCAATTAATACTCTTTTCAATTAATAACTTTCTTCAATTATCATGATCTATCTCTATAACTAAACAGCACAGTATCCTCCGTCGACCTTCAAGTCAGCTCCATTGACGTAAGTGGAAGCTGCAGAGGCCAAGTACAAGTAGGCACCGGCAAGCTCACGTGGAGCACCCTGTCTCCCCTTGGGAGTCAAGGCGTACCAGCACTGCTTTTCTTCTTCTGGAACAAAGTCAGACAACTCGGTAGCAATGTAACCTGGGGAAACGGTGTTGACTCTGGCAAAGTCGGCCCATTCAACGGCCAAAGATCTACCCAAATGCAAAACACCGGCCTTGGCAGCGTTGTATGGGGCTTGGAAGTTTGGAACGTTGACAATGTGGGCACTCATGGAGGCGGTCATGATCAAAGATCCGGACCCTTGTCTCTTGAACACTCTACCAACGTGCTTGGCACAGTAGTACACACCGTTCAAGTCGACGTTCATGACGTTGAGCCATTCCTTGTCGTCGGCCTGCTCGATCATAGCACCGCTGGTCCAGGCAATACCGGCGTTGGCAACAAAGATATCAATTCCAGAGAACTCCTTGTCGATGGTCTCGATGACGTTCTGGACCTGGTCGGCCACTCTAACATCGCAGATGTAGAACTTGATCAGGGTCTTTGGGTAGGTCTTGATCAACTTGTCCAAGTTTTCTGGCGCAGCAGCGTAGTCGATGATGGCCAAGTTCTGGACACCGGCTTGACAGTAGGCTTCACTGACGACGAAACCAATACCTCTAGCACCTCCGGTAACCACGGCGGTCTTTCCTGTGAGCAAGAAAAGGTTGAGCACGTTGGCGTCCAACTCTGGGAAAGGGGCTGGCAATGGGCCAATGGCCTTGTTGACGACAGAAGTGGATTCAGTGGTAACAGTCATGGGGTTTACTAGGAGGTTTGGTTAGTAAAGAAACATGATAAGAAGGGCCCCGGCTCGAATTTATCTGTTTTCACTTTTCTTTTTCTCGAGAATGTGTGTAGATGATCCGAAGCTGCAAGATTGCAAAATCTGGAAGTCCATCCAGGGTGTCCAAATTTGGTTAAGGGCGCGGGGCTGGGGAGCGTTTTTTTGGCCAAAAAATGGCCAAAAAAAAGCCAAGAAAGACATCGCTTGTGTCTCTTGTATGAAACAGCTCCATGAACAGCTCCAAGACGTGGCCTATACTGTCATTGACCAAGCTGATGTAGCTACCTAGCAGATTTTCTGCTTCACCCTGCGACTCTGCTCTCTCGCCGCCCCTCCCACCTCTCCCTCTCCCCAGATTTCCCCATGGTGTCTCCACCACAAGGCGTATTTGGGGAAGTCATCTATGCATAAGCGACCCACGTAAAATTTTCCGGGTAAGGGAACTCAGGCGGGTGGCTTCACTTTAGATGACCTGTCGCTGGAGTGAGTACCTTGTTCGTCTTATCGTCGATTAGAGCTCTTCCAGCAGATCTCCCTCGTGGTGTTGGAGTGGGGTAAACAATCGGACTGTTTTTTGGGTGTGCCAACGTTGAAAAATTGACTCGTTTCTTTTCCGCCGCCTCGTGTCATCTACCAAATAAGCTTTCTGACAGCTAAAGATGTCTAAGATCAGCACGGCGGCTTCTTATTGTCAGTAGCGATGATCAGCGTTGATCTGTTTGGTGTTGTAGTGGCTCGGGGCACTGGCCGCTGCCCCACGATGCCGGCTGTAGTTGATTTTGCCGTATATTCGACGTGAAACCGATCGGGAAGGGACTCCGAATCTCAGAATTTTTGTTGCAATTATTTTTTGTCAACGACAAAGGTGGGGTGGTTCAATGGCTCCACCTAACAATCACTGGGCAGGGGACAGAGCGGGCATGGAGCATAGGATGTGGAGTACTACAATTCGAGTGACCTACTACTTTCTCTTACGATTGTGGTTTGGAGGTACTATATGGGCAATCTGTGTAGAGGATGGCCTCAGAGACTGGCTACCAATGCCACACAGGTGCAAGTGAAAATGGTAAATAGTAGTCAAGAGCTCAAACACCTGCACCCGGCTTGCAGAACATATGGGAGCCGAAAAGAAATGGAGAAGAATATAGAAAGAAACGGAGGAGGAAATTGAGAAAGTGTGGAGAAGAAATAGAGAAGCAATGGAGAAGAAACAGAAATGGAGAAGGAAATAGTGGAAGAAAACAGTGAAAAATATAGAGGGGGGAAGAGCTGCAGGAAAAAACGTTCTAGCTGAAGTTACATTATGGAATGCAATGAGCACAATAGTAAGTATTTCGACCAGAGTTGACAAGTGAAACACACGGGAACCCCAAACGAGCACTTCTGAGATCCATGAATTTCACCACCAGCTCATTTCGAGACAGGCTGTGTCGTTATCTGATCTACTGCAAGCAGCTATCGTAGATTGCTTGCAAAGTAAGTGACTACCTTGAGGAGAAGTGAGATTCAGCTGACCAAAAAGCAAAAAATAATGACTCCGACGCGGTTCGAACGCGTGCATCTTTACGATAGTAGAACTTGAGTCTACCGCCTTAACCACTCGGCCACAGAGCCACTTGTTGATAACTATTGAGGGGTGGTAGAATATGACTGATTTTGTTGAGGGATTTGAGGATATTCGTTGCAATAAACCCATAAATAGGGGTCTTCGGCTCTATAGATAACTAGTACAACTGCAAGTGATATTAAAGCTTGTGGAAAAAGTCCTAAGCTGTGTTACAGTATCTCGTTAGTGTCGGCGTGGTAAGATCTTACCGTAAAGACGACCTTGATTCAGAGGTTCTCCCAGAGAAAATCGAGATAAGCAAGATGAAGACATCTCTAAACTCGAAGGGTGTAGGACTAAATACTGCAACTTGACCCTTCAACTCAAGCACTGATCGAACTGCAACGGCAATCTTTGCTACTTCTTCAACAACTCATGAAAACTACCACACTTGCGAGCAAAGCTAATCCCTCACACACTTAAGGTGGTATTGAGCCCCTCTGTCTTTCAAATAATACCACCCTATGAGGTCATCATTGCTAAATGATATGCAAGGTGATGTCTGTCACGTGTTGGTCCGGTGCGGCCGGTATCATCATAATCGCCTGCAAGCGACTTTCTTCTTCTCGACAACTACTTCAAAATGGGAAGACATTGGACCTACAATAAAGACGAAGATCTCGTGGCCTCCAACCTCAGGGCATTGGCCCTTCTGAACCCATCGGTGCGCTTGCTCCAAGAGGACAAAGTCATCTACAACCCATCTACCGCTGGGTCTAAGCACGTGACAGTAGTCAGCGGAGGAGGTGCAGGACATGAACCACTCCATGCTGGGTATGTTGGTAAGAACTTGTTGGATGCTGCAGTCTCTGGTAGCATCTTTGCATCACCTCTGACCAAGCAGATTTTGTCAGCAATCAGGAAAGTTTCTTCTAAAAACAAAGACGACGGAACACTCGTAATTGTCAAAAATTACACCGGAGACATTTTGCACTTCGGTCTTGTAGTGGAGAGAGCTAAGAACGAAGGGTATAACATCGAATTGTTAGCAGTCGCAGATGATGTTGCCGTTGGCCGTGAGCAGAACAAGATGGTGGGTCGACGGGGTCTCTCGGGTACTGCAATTGTCCATAAAGTGGTGGGTGCTGCATCTGCAGATCCAAAGCTTGGATTGAGCGAAGTGACAGAACTAGGAAAGCAAATGGTTGCAAATCTTGTCACTTTGGGTGCCTCGTTAGACAGAACCTCCATTCCTGGGAGAAAGGAAGAAGAGGGAGACGATGGATTTTTGGGTGCAAAAGAGGCTGAACTTGGGTTGGGTATTCACAACGAGCCTGGCCACAGACTTTCGCCAATTCCCAATATTGATGATTTGCTTGACGACATGTTCAAGAAGCTACTCTCTCCAGAGGACAAAGACCGTCATTATGTGGATTTTGATCTTGAAAATGATGAATACATTCTCTTGATTAACAATTTGGGAGGCACCTCCACTCTCGAATTGTACGTCATAGCCGATCATGTGTTGTCGAAATCCCCATTGAAGAAGAAGCCTTCAAGGATCTTGATATCTGATTTTGTAACGTCTCTTAGTGCACCAGGATTCTCTGTCACGTTATTGAATTTAACAAAAGCTGCTACGGACAAATTCTCCGAGAAAGACATTTTGACTTTTTTGGATGCACCAACTGATGCTCCGGGCTGGAAGCCTAAATCTTACAGTCAAGAATTGTGGGATCAAGGTGACAACATCGATGAATCTCCGGAAGTTGAATTGCCTGTGCAGCATTCTGATATCCGTGTAGATGCCAAGCAGTTTGAAAGTGCAATCAAGTCCTCTTTAAACAAACTTTTGGAAGAAGAACCAAAAATTACCAAATACGATACTTTGGTAGGAGACGGGGATTGTGGAGAGACTCTTGCTGCTGGCGCTAATTCCATACTTGGAGCTATGAAAAATGGCTCTTTAATTTTGGATGACCCTGTTGCCACGGCTTCACAGGTCACGGAATTGGTAGAGGATTCTATGGGAGGTACTTCTGGAGGAATTTACTCAATATTCTTGACTGCTCTCGTTCAGAGTTTGAAGAAGGTGAAGAAATATGACGGCAAGTCAATCGGTGAGGCCTTGCACGAAGCTCTCTATGAAGGATTGTTTAAATACACGAAAGCCAGAGTTGGGGGCCGTACTTTGGTCGATACTTTGCAGCCATTTGTCGATTCATTATCCAAGAGTGGCAGCTTGGAAGAAGCCCTCAAATCTGCAAAGGAAGGATGCGAAAGCACCAAAAATCTTCTGGCCAAGTTCGGAAGAGCATCCTATGTTGATGATGATGATGTTAAGGCAGATGGTGGTATTCCAGATCCGGGTGCGGTTGGTATATTAGCAATCTTGGAGGGATTCGTTGAAGGGTTGTAAATGGTGAACTGGCGTATATAAGGACCAAATCGAAATAAAGATTTAGGTTTATAAGTGGATGTAGTATTAGATGTGTCAGGTAGGTGTAGTATATCAATTGTCTAGTTCAGCGAAGGCGATCTTCTCATGGTGATGTGAAGTCAGCTTTTGAGAGCGTAAATAGATAGATGTGAACGAATGAGAGAAACAAGCAACGAAGCGACAACGATCAACACGACTTGACAGTCACCCGAATGAAGCCGATAAGAGAAGCACGATAGAGAAGGACGATGGAGTAGCCTATCACTACACTGTAACAACCCCTTTGTGGTCTCGATGTCCACTTTTTCGCAGCTTCTCTATGCACCAAAAGTGCTGCAACCCCGCGACCTCGCAACCTCTGAGGTTGCAAAATTGCAGCCAACCTCAGTGGTGGTGACTATAAGTAGCCAAAGTGAACATCCTACTTCACTTAGACAATCAGGATGCAAGAGCACCATTGCTTGAAAAGCGAACTCTTCGAGGTTGCAGTGATTGGCGCTGGAACTTGTGGACTTGCAGTCACCGCTAGATTGTGCGAAGATCACCCAGCCTCGATCTACACTGAGGACGAACACCAACGATTCCATTGGCTCAAACAGCGGGGTAACAAGGTGAATTTGATCTCCAAAGATCACAGATTGATTGGCAATTACACCCCTCAGAAGAAGTTTTCACCTCATGAAATTCTTGTGCTTGACCTGACTTCTGATCAGTGGATGGGTCAATGGCACCGCCAATTCGAGGCATGTCAAATTCCTGTTCTAAGGCTGCCAATGTTCTTCCATCCAGACCCAGTCAATTACGACGCCTTGGTCACATATGCCTTCTTGAACAACAGGCAGAAGGATTTGATGGAAATCGAAAATGTGGTGGGCAAGGAACATCTGAAGCACCAGTCGAAAAAGCAGAGAGCCAAGACCATGAAGCGCAATCCAGCTCCAACGGGTGGATTTTCCCATCATAATGCCCCGGGCATCACGGACATCAACATGAGGGATTGGAAGGATTATTACAGACCGTCTACTCCTTTCTTCCACGATTTTTGCAAGGATCTAGAGCGTAGATATTCTCTCGAAGGATTGGTTCGTAAGGACCCTGTTGTACTGATAGAATACTGCTCTATCAACATTTCAGACTCTGACGAGAATGGTAAAGGTTTTATTCTCAAAACTGAGTCAGGTAAAACGTATTATAGCAAAGCATGCGTAGTGTCTAGTGGCCACAGAGGTAACATCAATTACCCAATATCTCCCTTCAGTGGCCACGACCCCAATAGATCGTGTCATACGACTCATATCTTTAGTGGTCTTCAATACCCACCTCAACGAGTGACCCAAAAAATTAGCCAGAAGAAACCCACTTCAATTGTTGTTGTTGGAGGTGGTTTGACAGCAGCCCAATTGTCTCACGTAGCCATCCTTTCGGGTGTAAGCAAAGTTTATCAGATTTTGCGTGGACCATTAAAGATCAAGCACTTTGATTTCCATTTAGACTGGGTTACAAAGTACAAAAATGTGAAGAAGTCAGCTTTCTACATGCTTGATTCTGATGAAGAACGCCATCAAATGATCTTGGATGCACGGGAAGGAGGTTCAGTCAACCCGGAATACCACAAAAAGCTCTCTAAACATATTAAATCAAAGAAGCTTGATTTGATGAGATTTGCATCCATCACGGAACAATCATGGGACGCTGAGTCTCAAACTTGGAACCTCCAGGTTAGGTCAATGCCACAGAAAAATAACTCGATGATTGACGGAGGGAAGCCAGAGATGTTTGAGCTCCTGGAAATCGACTACATTGTTTTCGCTACTGGAGTTCAGGCTGCTGTTGATGAGTTACCATTTATGTCGAGTATTTGTAAAGAGTATCCTATGGATTTCATATGTGGGCTTCCTGCTCTTACAGACAACCTCCAATGGACCACAGAAATTCCTTTGTTCATGACCGGGAAGAACGCGATGCTCAGAATGGGGCCATCAAGTGCCAATCTTGATGGTGCAAGATTGGGAGCTGAAAGAATTGGATGGCGTTTACAAGAAATGAAGTCGCAGGGTTTCTTCGATTGGAGCAGTTGTCCTGAAACATGTCCTTGTACTGAAACGGAAGAAGGTAGATATTTAGATGATGCTTCGATCAATAGTTCTGAAGAGAGCATAAGCTCTGTTGAACTTCCGACTGTTTTCGAAACTAAGATGAAGCTAGCGGGGGGAGATATTAGTTGGTATTCCTTACTAAAAGAAGAATAAATATGTATTATAATCAAGATTGCCTGCAATCTATTCCTTAATAAGTCAAGATATCTACACTATCCATATCATCTCCCGGACCTCCTTGCCAAGCCTTGTGGAGTTTCCTCAACAGAAATCTTGCACTGCCTGAGCCTATTTGGGCCAGTACACGGAACAACTTCATAACTAAAAATCTGTCTTCCTCCTCCACACAATTGATTCCTACCACCAAAGAAGGCCATTGGATCATCAATACGGCACATGACACCTTTGGCTGTTCTGGCAGTTGCAAGAAACGCAACATCGAAGTGAACTTGGTCACTAGTTGTTGAACTGCATCGCTTGTTGCTGAAAGTCCAAGTCCTCTTGTGAGAAGTGTTATCTGGGCGGCAATTGTGTAGGCAAGATGAGACATATCTGGCCAGCAAATTTGAAACTTTTCTCCACTTTTCGACCCGGGCTCTGTAAATGAATCTACCAAGCTTCCTGTGACGTCGTACTTTGGATCGTATAGATTTCCCTCCAAGAGACCTGATTTCAGGATCTGGGTCTCGTTTCTCCATGCATTAAAGTCAGCCAAAAGTCCCAAAACTTCGTCAGCGTTAGGAACAACTCCTTCTCGAAGCTTGTTGAGGAATTTAGCAAGATCCCTAAGCAGCTCAACACATTTATTTGGGTACCCGTAAAGCAAGTTGTACCCATTTTTGCTCACCAATTTGAAATTTTCCATGATGGCCAATTCGTGGGGAAATCCGCTACTTACGAGTGTATCCATTTCTTCTTCTCTCTTCAATGTACCACCGAAATCCAGCAGTAGACCAGCGAGAATCTCAATCAGACTGTACCAATATTTACAGAAGACAAGAATGGGCAGAGGAGGAGATCTTTGCAGAGTGTTGAGCTTCAACAAGAGGTCGCGGGCTCCTCGCAAGTGAGCCCGCCAATCTTGCTTGGTGTTCAGGGCATGAGCGGAGGTCAAGAGGAGCACCGTCAAGA
The DNA here is from genome assembly GCA_020280135.1 of Kurtzmaniella quercitrusa var. filamentosus (nom. nud.). Lineage (NCBI taxonomy): Eukaryota > Fungi > Ascomycota > Pichiomycetes > Serinales > Debaryomycetaceae > Kurtzmaniella > Kurtzmaniella quercitrusa var. filamentosus (nom. nud.). The sequence goes on from JAFIDH010000005.1 coordinate 129,359, forward strand.
GCATTGCTTCGATGTCGACCAACAGAACGTTGTAGCCCGACGGACCGTGAAGTCTGGAGTTTTTACTCTGTGAGAGAGCAGGCCCAAGGAGTTGAAGGCAGCTCAGAAGATAATGGTGGTGTGCACGTTCGTCTTCGGGAAGACCGCTTCTTCTCAGTGCAGTGTAGGCACCTTGTGCTAGAATGGCAGCAAGGAGATATGTTTCCCTAGCTGCTACTGTTAGGAGGATATCACGCACCGGGTTGATGAACAGCTTCGAGGGCGGGTTCCAGTAAGCGAATGGGAGCATAATTCCAGAATATTCGTGGTAGAACTCCTCAAGGTACAACTTCTCATGTGGCTTGCTGAGCTTGATGAACGTTATCGGTAATCCACGTCCAATTTCCTCGATGGGTGTTCCCCTCGTGCCCATTTTTGACCTTGATGATGTTGGTGGTGCTGATGGTGCTGATGGTGCTGGCTTTGCCTGAGACTCCAGGGCTGGGTCATTGTCTGCTGGTTGAGCGACAGAGTTTCCCTCCTCTTGTTTTTGGCCCTCTGGAGCCTTTTCGTACGTATTGAGAGTGCCTGGATCTTCGTTCTGGGGATCAAGCTCCGTCTTTTCTCCTACTATATTCGCCACGATGTTATTGAGGTCTGTTGCAAGGAGTGTGAGATCATTGGGGTCGATTTCAAAGGAAAAAGGAGATATTGGAAACGATTGATCTGGAGAAGCATTGAGAAGATGCTCTAAAGACACTTTGGGGGTGTCCATCAATGCAGAAGTCTTGTCCTGGTAAGAACTCGGGGCCATGGCTTGCTTGCTGTGAAGATGCGGAAGCATTCTTGCCCCAGCTTCACTTCTATTCCCTCTAGCTTGCAATTGGCCGCTACTTGGGCCCATGTCTGAGGAGAAAGCGGGTTGCATCTGGTTGTTTCGACCACGGTCGCCAAAATCGCCAGTCCTGACGCTAGGCGACCGGCCTGGGCTACCATGGGAGCTTCTATGCGATGCTGTTGATTCTGGATGTGGACTGTGTTCATTACCGTGGCTGCCAGCCTCTGACCGATAGCCTTTGTGGTCAACGAGTTGGGCCAGGTGCACAGATGTGTCTCCAGTGGAGTGTGCAGTGGTCTGTGCTGAGGTGGATCCTTCTGGCAGCTGAGATGGAGCCAAAGCGGCATACCTGGCACCTTCGGTGCCCATCACCTGCTGAGATTCGGCTTCCCATATTTGTTCAGCGTGCTTCATCGACACCCGCTGGACCCGCTCGCCTTTCCTGGGGTATACACATGGCTTTTTGAGTCGAGCGCATTGCCAGCATGCTGGTTTGCCTTCATCACACTTGATCTTTCGGCGTTTGCACTCTCTACAGCCCTTTTTGGAGTAAATTCGGCGCTTTGGCTCGTCTCCGTTTAGAATGAAAACGCCCGGGGCCATTTCGGGGGATGAATTGTGGGGAGTTCGTTGTGTCTACGTGTGGCAGCAGTGGTGAAAGAGAAACGTGTATCTGAACCGGCTGCCTCTTCTGTACGCTTTGCAGCAGATCAAGTTCTGGATCTGCTATTCAGGGATCTCTTGAAACCTTTCGGCGTCGCTTGACAGTTCCGATGATATGGTGGTGGTATTACTTGGATTCTTGTTGACTTCGTCCCTGTGAAATCAAGGGTGGCGTGGTGAGTTGGTAAACAGTACGCTGTGATAGAATCCTACCTCAGAACACCAATAGCCACCGTCAGCAGTCTATGAAGATAGCTTCGTAAGGTCGATGGTTGCAGAGATACGGGTTGGGTACGTCTTTAATGGGTGATTGCGTTCCTCGCGCACGTGAGCGGATCGTAAATTTTGCGCGGCATCGCTCGGTAAGGAAAATCCATCGATATGGCTGCAATATAAGATGAAGAGTTCTACAAAGGCTTTACAGCCAGTCTTACTGTAATCATGCGTGCCAACTGCGGTACTCTACAGAGTTTTCTATAAGCATTCTATAACTATAAACCTTTCCCACAGTATCCTAGTACGTATTTGATCATGATTCAGATCGCGATGCCCACCTTGGTGAATCCTCTGTGTCTCGCAACAGGAGGATATTCTCCAAAGCGGCATTTGATCTTCTTGTAAGTTTATTCATCAACAGTTTCTCGAAGACTCCTGAGGTATTCTCGGGACACTTCTGCCCTTTCTTGTTCCCTCGTATGCATACGACATACAAGGAGCTTCTGCGATTACACTTGGAGTTGCTTTGGTTGATACTGATTTAAAATGACAGTGACGAGGTCGACGTAACAATAGAGGAACCTATCTACCCTCTTCGCACGGTATACATCTGTCCTGTTTCTTGCTTTCATTTGATCCCCACATCTCCTCTCCTTACCGTAATCCTTCTTCATGTCTTTCTCTTCTTTGGTGGACCAGCCACCTCATCTTCTTGGACCTCTTCGATATTTCTTTTTTCGGGATTGGAGGACTCTATCGGGGTGTTGGACTCCTTCAAAAAGTCGTTCACGTTGAAAAACGAGTCGGGCTCGTCAAAAACGGACCCCAGAATGGCAGCATCTGGAACCTGTGCTGGAGCTTGGCCGGTTGCTGCATCTAAGGAATTGACATCAAACGACTGAGATCCAAGGCTGGACGGAGTCGGGGCCTCGTTTTTACCCTGCTGTTGTTGCTGAAGCTTCAGGATCCAATCTTGGACCTGCAGAATCGTGTTTCCCTGGTTCTTGATGTTTTGCTCAATGGTATTGATGTCATGTTGGGATGGCATACGAGCGATTTCGGGGAAGTAGTGCCGCGGCAGCATCGGTGTTGACCCAGAGTTGTCCATCAACAGCTGGTAGTATCTGTTGGGGGTCATACCGTTTCCAGCGGGGCTATTGTAGGAGCGAATAATGTCTTCTACTGAAGAGGGGTCCGGAGAACCGGCCTGGCCCGGGCCCTGACTGGGGTTATTGGGAGCAGGATTTGATGGGCCGCTTTCCAGATTATTGAACATGTTCGATCCATTGAAACTGTCGCCCAGATTCCCGTTGTTCATACCGGTACTGTTGCCTTGATTTCCCGGACTGCCATTTTGATACGCCAGATTCATAAGCATGAGTCGTGGCCTCAGGTATGGCAGTTGAGGTGCATAAGGCAGTGGTTCCACGGTCTGAACTTGTGCCAGAGGCTGTGTTTGTTGGTTTGGGACGGCCCACGGTACCAATTCACCTCCATAGCCATCTGGAAACATCGAAGCAAGAACATTGGTGGTAGCAGGGCTGATTTTGCCATTGTTGCTGTAAATAGTGGCCAAAAAAGTCAAGATTTTGTCCAAAGTTTGGGCCTGCTTCTGATGTCTCTCGCGTGCTAAGTAATTCTCCTGCCATAAGGTCTTGTTATCCTTTCTGATTCTGCGTAAATCTTCACTGATGGTCAACTGGTTGCGCTTTATTTGCTCCATCTCACTCAATAACAGCGTCCACATGCTCGAGTTTACACCGTTCTGGTCCCCTTGAGCCGGCATGACTGACCCTGCTGCATCTTGGCCTTGTTCTCCCCCAGTTCCAGACTTGTGGCGAACAATCTTGTCTAACAAATCCTCTCGGTCCCGTTGGAAGTACTCGTTTTCAAACTGCCAGACTTCGTCGACTCCTTGGTTTTCTCCACGTATTTGCAGGTAAAGTGATCCAGTGTTGATATCCTGGACCTTGTGCCATCCGTACATGTTCAACTGGCGGACAAAACTGGCAAAGTTGTTGTGTTTGAAGTACTTTGGAAGGATGTTTCTCATGAAATCTTCTCTATGGAACACGTGGAACAGCTTGCCGTCGTCACTCCAGCGGATGTAGCGAGAGTTTTCTGGGTCGTTTACCATCAGCCAGATCTTCATGACGAAGGCGGGACGGGTTGCTTTCAGTGGTGGTTTGGGGGGCTCCCTCTTGGGCCGTCTTCTGGCCAAACTGGCGTCGGAATTGGCGAATGTCGATGTAAGACTGGTCGGTACCTTCTCCAGCGTGTTTCCTGAGCCGGACAGGGGAATGCTACCTGAAGCGGTGCCAGCATCCGCCCCATGACCTGAGATATTGCCAACAGTCTTGGACGACGTTGAACCGTTCAAACCATGGCCAGGGGCATTGCTATTCAGTAGATGATGGTCAGATTCAGAACCCACGGCGGTGTCGGCATTTTTGGGATCCCAATTGAAGGGAGCTTCACTCAATGGGGCAAGAGGTGCTACGTAGTTGGGGCCATATCGCTGTTGCGGCACCAATTGGTAATCGTCGTGGAGATGAGCGCTGGGGTCTCTTGAAATTTCCGGGATTTCGGCATCCGGGTCTCCACGAAGCAAGCTTGCCACCGGGTCGTCCTGCGGATACGGATTCATTGCGATGGAAAACAGATGAACTCGATGGAACCAAGGGCACACTACGATGCTTAAGTACTAGAGCAGTAGAAGGTTCTAGTAGATTCGATGAGGATCGCACTGCGTGCAGGACGGGTGACGAAAATTGCCGTAAATGTGCAGGAAGCTTGTCTTGCCCAAAGCGGCCTGGTTATGTGAAGGAAGCGGTGGGACTGGTCCTCTGGCTTGAGCTGGGCTGTCCACGTGTGTACATGGCTGGATCGTAGTATGGGGTTGGTTGGTTTCTGTACAGAGCTGGCTGAACTGCACTGCACCAGTTTCTACTGTTTTTTTTGGGCATGCCACTCTTTTCTTTGTTCTCTCTATCCTCTATGTTCTCTCTGTTCTCTCTGTTCTTTCTATCCTCTCTGGGCTCACTGCTTTTCATATTCTCCACCCACACTCTGCCCTTCTACAGTAAACAAGCAATTGTCTAATTGTCTATAAATAATTCCTTCCAGCAGTGCTATCCTCATCAACCTATGTACAGTTATCAACATTAGAAATAATAAACATGAAGAAAAGTATCGTACTTTTGCCTCGTCTTTTGAGTTATGGCGTCCACCTTCCTTCTGGCTGGGGCCCGACACCTCGTCTTGCGTTTTTGGAACCCAGCAACTGTGCACTCCATATGAACCCAAATCATCGTGCGGTCGTAGCATTATCTTTCCCTTGCCTCTTCCTGCAGCCCAATCCAAGAGTCTTGTCGTTCCTCGCCTTCCCCAGATGCATCTACGATTCAATCGCAAACGGCTGTTCCGAGCGTCTCAGTCTCCCTCAAGCATCGTCCCTCTGTTTCTCTGGCCCCAACAACTGCCCCAAAAAACTTGCTACTTGTTCATGCGACCATTCTCCGTTTGCCGGTGGCTGTTCTGCAAAGAACTGGTCTAGTTTGAGCCCGTTTATGATCCCATGTGTCTCGCAATTGTTGCATTCACATTCTCCAGGTGGGCACAAACACCGATCTGAAGCGCCACCACCATTACTGTTGCCTTCAACCAGAGCTGGAGAATCAATCGCCGAGTTATTGTGTTGCATGTTGTGGAGTGAACCTGCCGTCAAAAGCCCCAGGTTCACCAGGTTGGCGATATTCGCTTCTGACTGCCAACCAGGGCCGTCATATTGAACCAGCCTGGTAGAAACTGGCTGCCTTCCTAGAAATTCCTGATCACGATACACCTCTGTGTTTGGGAAGTGCTGCATCCCTTCTCTTGAGTTATGGCCAGCATTTCTATGCACTTCGCATCCTTCGCATGAACAGTCATCGTCACAGCAACAAGAGCCAGGGATCGAGCACGCTGGTACGCTGACCACATCGTAAAGACCTGGGATGAGTGTTGCTCCATCGCTGAAACTCTCCTGCTTAATGTGAACGTGGTCATCTGGGCGGGAAACCTCAACGCCTGGAAATTTGATATCGTTTCGTGTAGTCAATCCTTCCAAACCGGGAACATTAACGCTAGAAAGAAAGTTCAAACTTTCCAGTTTCGGTGGCATATGTTCGTTGGTGATATTCAAGTTCTGGGCATTGGTCAGCTGGTTGAAGTTGCTGTCATTAAAATGCAGATTGATGCTCTGATTTCGATTGTAATTCTGATGACCGTTTTGGTTAAATTCACCTGGATAAAGGCCCGGGTTAAAGTTTTGCTGATCAACTTCCAGGCTATGATTATGCAAACTAAAACCGCCTTGATGTTGAAGACCGTTCGTATTGTTGGATATGCTATTGTCGTAATGTTGAGGGTCATGTCCGTTTTGAATAATCTGACTTGGACCTTCCTTGTCAGGATACATTTGGCCCAAATACGGTACGACCTTTCGAATAAACTCCTTGAGCACCTCCACATCAGTCTGCTCTTCGTTCTGCTTCTCGTTGTGCTTTTGGAGATAGGTGCGCAATATTTTCAGCTTATTTATAGTCTTCTTCTTGTTGTGGCTACAACCACAGCTTGAGGATGTTTTCAGGACTTTGGATTTCTTACTGCCACAACAGCCGCCTTTAGTGGAGGCTGATTCAGGGGGCGGACTGCAGCACTTCAGAGTGGGTTTGGAGACCTTTGACTCGCTTGAGCCTAGAACGTCTCTGTCTGGCGTATACTTGCTTCCGAGACTTACTGGATCACTCTTTTTTATATCTCCAGTCGATTCGACTCCAGAGCCCTCCTCGTATGGTCCAAGCACCTTACCCAGCTCCATATCGATGACTTGTTTCTCCAGGGCCTTGATGATCACGACCGGTGGGGCGCTTCTCCCCTTGGCACCGCCTGGCTTGTAGCCACAGCCGGTTCCACAGAGCTCGACTGTCCTGTTTCCTTCATCGACCTGTTCTGCAAATACGGCTATTCTGTGGTTCGGATTTCCATTAGCGGTGACATTTGGGCGGCCCTTTTGACGCACCTGGAGTAGTGGGCGGGTGAAGTGCCGGCACATCAGCGAACGATGGCCTCTGATGCACTCGATACACGAGTACTTGACGTCGTCTATAAGGATCATGGGGGATGGAGAGGAGTTGCAAAAATGAGCATATTAATTTGTCACGTGCGTGAGGTCTCCCGGTGAGGAAGATCAACGGCTGGTTTCTCATTTAGTTATGTGCAGGAGGATATTAATGTGGGTGTACCATGTGGGGGATGGTATGAATAGAGGGCACTGTTTACGAATGTGTTTGTAGGTGTGAAATGGTTTTTGACCGTGAATTGCCGTAAAATACAAGTTGAGTGCAAGGAGGTGTGAGATCTGGGCCGGCTTCTCTTGATTTCGAGTTTCTTCAGCTTAAATTAGGTTGGTGTGATTGATGTATTTTAGCGTATTTAGGGTGTTTTTTGCAATGAGAGGGGAAAGTAACGCTACAATTTACTAACAAAGGGAAGGAGCTGAAATGTGGTATAGATGTACTGAAAGAGGTATAGAGATTATGGAGGCCCAATAGAGATGTAGAGGTAGAAACCAGAGTGATTCTGCAGACGCCCTGGCAGACACCCTGGAGTAATGACCGGCTGCTGGTGATGAACTGCTGCAATTGTCAGTGCAATTGCTTGTAAGTGTTAGTGGTGGGGGCATCTAGTGCACTCGCAAGCTACAGAGGCTTGAGACAAATTTTAGGGTGGCTTACAACATGGGAGAGACTGATCACAACAAGGGTCGGCAGATCGGAGCCGAGCATGGCCGAGCGGCACGCGATGTGTGATATTTTGGAGCCGGACAATATAGCTATACCGAAACAGCCGTCGATAAGAATGTATGGCGATAAGATGATAAGGCCGCGATGCCCTGGAGAGTGAAACAGGACGCGTAATGTGATAGCAAGCGCGAGCTTGGCGCGTGGTGAGTCACAGAGAAGGGAGGGACGATGGCAGAGTACGGCGACAGGATGGGAGGAAAAAGGGTACGATGGAGCAGGAGACAGCAGAGTAGAAGGTAGCAGAGACGGTGGAGACAGTAGAAGGAAGCAGAGAGCAGAGACGACAGGCGGGAGAGGTCTGATGGAAGATAACAACAGCGTAGTTTCGTGACAGTTTCGTGACAATTTGAGGCACTGACAAGAGAAGTGGATAGACAGGGAAGAAAGTACAACAACAGTCCGTAAGCCAGGGGACATCGGCGGGCTACAGGGCCGCAAAAGAACATGATATACACTGGAACCATCCTATAACCACTCCTTAACCATCACGTAACCACTCCGTCCCCATTCCTCCCCATCTCTCACATCCTTTCACCCAGCCCTACCCCCGTCTCTCGCCTTCGTTCCTGCAGGGTCCCTCCTCCCACCTCTCGCTCCGTCCATAAAACGAAGAAATTTCCACATGCCCCCCAAACTACCCAAAATGAGTCAGTGGCCAGCACAACGCGTTCGTTCTACGTTTCTTGACTTCTTCAGGCAGAAGGAGCACACCTATGTGCCCTCTCTGAGCGTGGTTCCCCACGCAGACCCGACTTTGCTTTTCGCAAACGCCGGTATGAACCAATACAAGCCCATTTTCTTGGGGACCGTCGACCCTTCGCTGGAAATGGCCGCCTGGAAGAGGGCTGCCAACTCCCAGAAGTGCATCCGTGCCGGAGGAAAGCACAACGACTTGGAAGACGTCGGAAGAGACCTGTACCACCACACCTTCTTTGAGATGTTGGGTAATTGGTCCTTCGGTGACTACTTCAAGAAGGAGGCCATCGCCTGGCTGTGGGAGCTCCTTACCCAAGTGTACGGATTAGACAGCGACCGTTTGTACGTGACCTACTTCGAAGGTGACCCCAAACAGGGCTTGGAACCAGACTTGGAGGCCAAGGAGCTCTGGAAACAGGTCGGTGTCGCTGAAGACCACATCTTGCCTGGTGACGCCCACGACAACTTCTGGGAAATGGGTGAAGTTGGTCCCTGTGGACCCTGTTCCGAAATCCACTACGACCGAATTGGTGGCGGCAGAAATGCTGCCCATTTGGTCAACATGGACGATCCAAACGTGATCGAGGTCTGGAACATCGTCTTCATGCAATACAACCGTGAACCAGACGCCCTGCTCCGTCTTCTCCCAGCTAAGCACATTGACACCGGTATGGGTTTCGAACGTTTGGTGTCTATCTTGCAAGATAAGCCCTCCAACTACGACACCGATGTTTTCACCCCAATTTTCGCCAGAATTCGTGAAATCACTGGAGTAAGACCTTACAGCGGCAAGTTTGGTGCTGAGGACAAGGACGGTATCGACACTGCTTACAGAGTGATCGCTGACCACGTTCGTACTCTTACATTTGCCATTCTGGACGGTGGTGTGCCAAACAACGAAGGTAGAGGTTATGTTTTGAGACGTATCTTGCGTCGTGGCCTGCGTTACGTCCGTAAGTATATGAACCATCCCATCGGGCGCTTCTTCTCTCAGCTCGTGGACGTAGTCATTGAGCAAAACAAGGAAGTTTTCCCAGAAATCGCCAAGAAGGCTGACGACTTGAAGGAGATCTTGATCGAAGAAGAAGTTTCCTTTGCAAAGACTCTCGACAGAGGTGAGAAATTGTTCGAACAGTACGCCATTGTCGCCCTGAAGACTCCAGAACAGACTTTGGCAGGAAAAGACGTGTGGAGATTGTACGACACTTATGGATTCCCTGTCGATTTGACCCGTTTGATGGCAGAAGAAGCCGGATTGAAAATCGATGAGGCTGCCTTTGAGCGGGCCAAGGAGGAGTCCAGAGAAGCCTCCAAGGCTACTGGTGGAAAGGCAGCTGTTCTTACTGTCAAATTGGACGTCCATGCATTGCTGGCTCTCTCTGAAAAGGGCATCAAGACCACCGACGACCTGTTCAAGTACGGTTTGGACGACACCAAGTCAACGATTGTGGCTTTATATAACGGCAAGGAATTCGTTGATTCAGTAGAAGCTAACGCCCTGGAAGTTGTGGGTGTGTTGCTCGACAAGACCCCATTCTATGCTGAACAGGGTGGTCAGGAGTACGACACTGGTACTATCGTCATCGATGGCCAAGCCGAATTTACTGTCAGCAATGTTCAAGTTTACGGAGGTTACGTTTTGCATACTGGTGTTTTGCCAGAAGGCAGCTTCAAGGTAGGCGACGCTGTTATTGCTACTTATGACGAGCTTCGTAGATGGCCCATCAGAAACAATCACACCGGTACTCACGTCTTGAACTTCGCTCTCAGAGAGGTCTTGGGCGATGGTGTTGACCAAAAGGGGTCTCTCGTCGCCCCTGAGAAGCTCCGTTTCGATTTTCTGCACAAGCAGGCTGTTTCTCCTGCTGAAATCGGCAAGGTTGAAGAAATTTCCAACGCTTACATCAAGGCTAACAAGCAGGTTTACGCCAAGGAGGTTTCTTTGGCTGAAGCAAAGAAAATCAATGGTCTCAGAGCCGTTTTCGGTGAAGTATACCCTGACCCAGTACGTGTGGTCTCTATCGGAGCCTCCATAGACGATCTTTTGAAGGACCCAAGCCGCGAAGACTGGCACGAGTTGTCGATTGAATTCTGTGGTGGTACCCATGTCGCTAAAACTGGGGACATCAAGGAGCTCGTTATCATCGAAGAGTCCGGTATTGCCAAGGGAATTCGTCGTATTGTAGCCGTCACCGGTGTAGAAGCTGCTGCAGTCCAGCAGGAGGCCAAAGAGTTCGGTGGAAGAATCTCATCAGCAGAAAAATTGACCTTCAGCGCTGAAAAGGAAGCTAAGGCCAAGGAAATCGGTGTAGCTCTCAAGAAACTCACTGTTTCCGTCCTTGACAAGCAAAAGCTCAACGAACAGTTCACCAAACTTGACAAGCTGATCAAGGATGAACAGAAGCGTCGTCAAAAGGAGGACCTGAAGAAAGCTTTGGATGCTGTCAATGAGTGGCTTGGAGACGAAAAGGCTAAGGACTACTTTGTGGCTCACATCCCTATCGGTGCAAACCCTAAGGCCATGACTGAAGTCTTCAATTTGATAAAGAAACTGCACAAGGACAAGTCTGTCTATTTGTTGACTGGAGAAGTCGGTGGTGATAAGGTTGCTCATGGATGTTTTGTTGCTGATTCCGCTCTTTCTAAGGGGGTGGACTCCAGTGCTCTTGCTGCTGCTGTTACGAAGCTGGTTGGCGGTAAGGCTGGAGGTAAGGGCAATGTCGTCCAGGGTATGGGTGATAAGCCAGAAGGTATTGACGCTGCTGTTGAAGCAGTGACCAAGTTGTTTGCCGAGAAGTTGTAATAGATAATGAAAGAGTAGATTGAGATCGAGGATTGTAGGGAATAGGCGAACAGGATAATGAAGAAGCGGCTACCAAGGTGGCTTGGTAGAATGATACCTCAACTACGGAATTAGAATTTTACCCATAAGAATAATGAATGAAGGAGAGGTAAACTGAGCTGACTATTAACTCTATTTCGACCTTTCTACTACATCTTCGAATTTCCAGTGCGTTTTGTCTATCTTTGTTTTGTATGAAGCTGAAGTCTCGAAATCTTGTAGACTATTTACTATTTGTGATTACGCCAAGCAGTATTCAGGCAGCTTATCGTCTTTCACGATACTGCCTTCCCCGGCTCGTTTTCCGAGAAATTCTGCTCTTCTTCAGCAGTGATCTCCTTTCCATCTACACTTGCTGCAATTTCACTCACCAAAAGATCCACCGCTTCAGGAGCAAGGGTCAGAATAATGCTGATTGTGTTGACCTTCCATGAGAGATGTGGGTAGCTTCCCAATTTGACAGCGCCCTTGCCGTTGTTTGCATCCAGGTCGTTCTGCAATTTCTCCAAGAACGAAGCAAAGGAGTGCTCCGGATGGCTCGTTTTGACAAAACGACGAGTCAGTGCCTTCTGCGCTTCCACTCGAGGCTTGAGCACCAGGAACATGCCATGAAGAAGCCGCTTGAAGAGTTGGGGCACCCCCGGAAGTATGTATACCTTATGATCCAAACCGACTACAGGAACCCACAAGTCTTCCAGAACATAGGTCTTGGACACTGTTGGTCCCGTGGGAAGGGTAGCCATTCTGAAGTATGCACTCAAAGAGTTCTTATCAAGACGCTCAATGTCGTTCCCACGTAAGCGACGCATATGCGCTACGGTCTCCAGGTCTAGAGAAAGAGGGAGCCCGTAGGCTGCTGCCACGGCAGCGTAGGTAATGTCGTCATGTGTGGACCCAATCCCCCCCAGAGTAAACACAATTGAGCAATCGTTAAGGTATTCTAGACTACGAACTATGTCCTGCTGGTCATCGCCGCAGACAATCATGCGCTTAACGGGCACCTGAAGCTTTTCAAAGCAGAAGCGGGCGAATTCGTGAGAGTTGGTATCGAAGATCTTGCCATTGAGCACTTCATCGCCAATAACAAGCAATCCAGCGGACCGGATAGGGTGTGGCATTGTGAGTTATAGTGAAGTTGACAGTGAATTTAGTATAACGTCTAACCTAGTATTTCGTACCCGAGTTGCTGCAGGAGCGTTGTGGAGTGTATATAGTTGATTAAACTGTGGAGTGTATATAAATTGATTAAGTTGTTGAGTGCATATAATAGAATTAAGTTGACAGGACAGAAATGTTCGGCGCAGGAAGAGGTGGAGAAAATGCAGGAAGAGAAAACCTTCGGAGGCTTCGGCCAGGGTCCAACAAGCAGGAGGAACGGGCTGAGTCCCTAGCACAGCGATTGATCAGCCCTTCACAGCCTTTCCAATACCACACAATACCACACAATGCGTCTCGCTGCGCTCGCAGATCCGTCCGCCCAGCCGGACCGGATTCGGCCTTATATCCGGCCTGCCCAGAATTGAGCCCCTTGAATTGTCTGCAGGACAGAGCCACGTGCACACGAGCGAAACGAGATGACAAATTTCTTTCTCTTCAGCACCCCCGTTATGGGAAACAGTCCCTCTAAAGATGAGCTATCTACGTCCAGCAAGGGCGGAGCGTCTGCCTCGGCAGCGCTGGCGACACAGAGCGCCGAAGTAGACGCCGATGAACCCCCGCTATCGCTGCTACCGCGCCCTGTGCCGAACCAGGGGATGTCAAGGACCCGACCTCGGCGCAGGAGTACCAATCGTAATTCTGAAGGTGATAATGTTGACGAGATTGGAGTTTCGATGGCCCGATTATTGCTCCAGGGCCTGCCCCGGGCCCACGTAGCATCGCTGCTTGAAAGCAAGGGCAGTCCCGTGTTCACCTCGTCCAACGACGACCTGCTGTCCAGCGTCAGTAGCTTTGGACCAGAGCTGGATGGCGACGGCGACGGTGACGAAAAGCCTCTTGCTCCGATTGTAGAAGAGGTATTTGAGAGCCGGTTTGAGATGTCCCAAAGCACTTACCCAAAACGGGTTGCCCTTGGGTCGAAGGAGAGGGTCAGGCCTGGAGTTAGCCCCAGTGGCCTGGGGTCCCTGAACTCTGTGGCTAGTTCTCTGAGCTTACGCCCATTCAATGTCGATACTATCATTGACAGCTTGATAGCCTGTGGGCTCAACCCACCGAAAAGAAAGATCAACAAGTTGCCGCTCTCCAATAGCGATATCAAGCTTATTTTGCTGAAGGCTCGTGCCATCTTTCTTGAGCAGCCAACGCTCTTGAGACTCTCTCCACCAGTCAAGGTTGTTGGTGATATCCACGGCCAGTTCCACGACCTTATCCGAATCTTCAACGCGTGTGGATACCCACCTCACACCAACTACCTCTTCCTCGGTGACTACGTTGACCGGGGCCGACAGTCGCTCGAAACTTTCCTCTTGTTGCTCTGCTACAAGATAAAGTACCCGGAAAATTTTTTCATGCTCCGGGGTAATCACGAGCTGGCCAATATCACTAAGATTTACGGGTTTTATGATGAATGCAAACGACGACTCGGGAACGCAAAGATATGGAAGGAGTTTGTAGACGTTTTCAACACTTTACCGATCGCCGCCACCATCAACGACAAGATTTTCTGCATCCACGGTGGACTCTCACCGGAATTGACGCTGTTGAAAATGATTGAGCTGATCAAGCGGCCCACTGATGTCCCCGACAGAGGTCTTTTGGCTGATTTGTTGTGGCTGGACCCAGACCCACTGGTGAAGTCTTTCTCGATTTCTGAGTGGCCTCGGAATGACCGAGGGGTTCTGTATACATTTGGCCGCAAGCATGTGGAGTATTTCTGCAACAAGTTCGATATCGACTTGATTGTGCGTGGCCACATGGTGGTCGAAGATGGATACGAGTTCTTCAGTAAACGGAAGCTTGTAACCATATTTCTGGCCCCTAATTACTGTGGTGAGTTTGATAACTTTGGTGCCATCATGAGTGTCGACAGAAAGTTATGCTGCCTGTTTGAGCTTTTGAAGCCAACTTGAAATGGCGATGGTGCCAATAGTGAACAGTAAAATGCTCAAATACCCATTCACCAAGTTCTGTCATTTGGATGCCAGATGTAGTCCAGGTTGTGCTGCCATTCGTGAGATGTTGATACAGTGCTATTCTTCCAACGAACTGCACTTTTTGCAGTTTTGTTAGCGTCCTATGCTATATGATTATGGGAATTTTAGGTTTATTATGTGCTTTTCGTAGATTTCTTGTGTCATTTTCTCTGTAAGGCCCGATATGCTGTGAAAGTATTCAAATAAGAACTTCGTCTCTGGAGGTTTGGAGATAGTATTATTAGAGTCTAAGCTCCGAACTCTTGGCTTCTACTAAGCGTTTTAGTAAGAACATTTTATTATCGTGATGGCCTTGAGTCACTACATTGTGTTGAATCGAAATATCAATTGTCATATTAAGTGCCATTTTCGGCACGAATCAACTATATATATATCATATTAAGCACCAGATTTGGTACAAACTATTAACTCAATCAATGGGAAGCCTTAATAGCCTTCTCTGCTTCTGCTTCTTGCTTTTTCTTCTCCTTCTTCAACTGCATTTCTTGAATTTTCTTGGTGATAAATCCAGGGATAATACTACCTGTTCTAGCTCTGAAAAGGTAGTACAAACCAAGCATCACTGCGAAGTTGAAGATGATGTAAACGCAGAAGAATCCAAGATTCCGCCAAATGTGATTGTACAGGTATCCCACAGTCTTCAAGAAGTCATCGGCGACTGTGTACTTACAGTATCCACAATTCGATGTAGCATCTGGGTTTGAAAGATATCCTCCACTGGATTTAAGGAAATCAGAAAGATACTCCTTACAGGTCTCTCCCAGTCTTGGGTTGAAGTAAGCCAATTCATGTGGTGAACATCTGACCTCTCTGTCGTGCAAAATAGCAGAAACCAAGTTGTCAATGAAGTAAGTGTATGGCGAAGCCTTGTTCATGAAAGTCCAGAATCCAGGCATCAATGTGGTTGGTTGCACAACACCAGAGAAGGCAACGATGAATGCGTAGAAGAAGGACACGAGAATGGCAGCCAGCTCTACGTCAGGGGAAAAGTAAAGAATTGCGAGACCGAACAGGACGTAGTAAAACTGGAAGAACACACCGAGGGTAAGGTAAAATACACCAGCATGTGGACCAGAGTAGTCAGCTCTTGAAGGGAAGTAGATGGTAACGAACAAAATGGCGGATCCAAAGAAACAGTATGGCAATTCATTCAAGAACTGGGAAATGATCATCATCAGCCAGTGGTAGGTTTTCAGCATCTTTTCTCTGCCTTCGTAGAGATCTCTTCCGGCAATAGCGTGGGCTTGGATCTGATTAATGAGAGGAGCAGCGATAACGACGGAAATAAAGGCGGTGAACATACCATTTTGCATTCCAATGATAGTATGCTTGATACCGTAAAAGGTGAATCCGATAAAAAGACCACCAGTAGTCATGAGCATGATTTTGGCCTTGATGTACTCTGGGTTTCTCCAGAACATCAAGGCATTTCTGCGCAAGACAATGAAGAATTGGTATGTCAAAGGAGTGGCAAATGTCAGGGTACTGTGAACGACTTCATTCGAGGAACGGGCCATGTACTCAGCCATCAATTTGTCACCTTCCTTGTCGGCTTCGACCTTCTCCTGAGAGTTTTTCCAGATCTCGTGCCAATCGGTTTTAACAACAGCAGTGGCACCAGCTCCGATGGCTTCAAGGATGTACTCAGCGGGATTTTCATGGTCTTCACAATGTCTGGCACCATGCAGCTCAAAGTAGTTAAGAATGGTGCGAGAACGCTCTCCAATATCACCAAAGTACACCGTCTGACCGCCCTTCTTTAACAAAAGGAGACGGTCAAATGCTTCGAAAAGAGTGGCGGAAGGTTGATGGATAGTACATAAGATAGATTGGCCAGCTTCGGAAAGCTGACGGAGCAATTTGACAATTGCCCAAGCGGATTGGGAGTCCAAACCAGAAGTAGGCTCATCCAAAAACAACAAGAGAGAGGGTTTAACGACGAGTTCAACGGCAATAGAAAGCTTTTTCTTTTGTTCAACATTCAAACCAGAACCAGATGGGCCGACAAGGGCCTCCGCGTACTCATTCATTTCAAGGATATCGATGATCTTCTCAACATATTCAAGCTTTTCGGAATCAGAAACGTCATTGGATCGACGAAGTCTTGCAGCAAAGATCAACAGCTCTCTGACAGTGACTTCAGCAACGTGAATATCTTGTTGCTGGACATAACCAGTTCTTCTGGCAAAGGAAGAATCCAAAGCCTTTCCATTGACCAACATATCTCCAGTGATAGTTCCGAAATCGATACGTTGAGCCAAAGTATTAAGAAGTGTAGTCTTACCGGCACCAGATTCACCCATAAGGGCAGTAAGGGTACCAGGAACACAGTAACCAGAAACGTTGTCCAAAAGAGTTCTACGAGCACCTTTATAAGGAATGACGTAATTGACGTTCTTCCACACGAAAATGTCCTTAGATTTGAGGTCTTCGAAAACTTCGGTCTTCTCCTTAGTTTTTGTGCTGTCTTCCACTTTCTCAAGGGAGGATGGTATATCGGATCCAGACTCAGCAGAAGTGGTGGCCTTATCTCCTGGGAGAACCACGGTGTCAGGAACAGCGTCGTGTTCCAAAAAGATAAGCTTGTCGCCTACCGCACTCAGGGGACGAACGAATTCAACCGCTAAAACATCAACAAGGGTGAAAAAGATCAAGTAGCCAAAGAGAATACCCAAATTACGCCAGACATGCGAGAAAGAGTAGGTGAACGCAAGTTTGAGATATTTGTCACCATCGACCCACAACTGTCCAGCCACAGAGCCAGTAAAAGAGCATACCTGCTCCCCTGCAGCCAAGTTAGTGTAAGAAGGACCATGTGGAGTGAGATAGAGACCGTCACAAGGCATTTTCCGGCCGTGGAATTCCATGGCAATCATCGATTCGAAGGCATACAAAAGTGGATTAATGTACGAGATCCATTTGAACCATGGGTGCATTGAGGGACGTTGAATCATGAAGGAAGCGTACATAAGAATAGCAAGGACCATGATACCGGCCACAGTGTTAGCCCCGGCAATAGTAGGGTTCATGGAAGCAATGGCACGGAAAAACAGACTCACTGTCAACGACAACAAGTAGGTGAAGAGTAAGAAACTGAAGAACTTACCTGCTTCACGAGCCAAGTTGGACAAGAAGTACAAGATGATGACAAAGCTTAGGGTGATGAGAAGCTGGACTGGGACCTGCATTACCGAGTTAGCCAATGCATCTGCAGAGGTGTGGTACAACAGGTAATTCTTCTGTTTCGTGAGAATAGGTCTTGTGGCAAAGGTAGATGTAACTTCAGCAAGAGAGACCAAGGAAACGTACAAGGCTGCGAAGAAAACAACACCACCTCTAGAGAAACTTCCGGAGACAGTGTCTGGGGTATTGTAATAAAGGGAGCCGGTAATTAAACCTTGCAGAATAGCAGCAACGATTTGGGTTATCGTGTACGCCTTGTCGCCTAGAATGGCCTGGTATCTTCTGATAACACAGAGACGCAACTGCTCGTAGAAACTGACGGTGAAGCGCGAGCCAGTACGGGCCTTCTTCAGCTTTTCTTGGAGAATAGACTTGTAGTATTCTTCTCTGGTCTCGTCGGCATTCAGTTCGGCGTTATACTGGTCAATTTCTTCAATGAGTTCCCGATACTCAGGAGAGTTTTGCCAATAACGCTCGAAATCCTCAGCGGTACGTGGGACCTTGTTTTCATAGCCTGGACGAGCGAAACGACCATTAGGATCAGTTACAGCAGTCAAAAATTCTGCCGTCAGCTGTCTGGCTGGACATTCGTAACCCATGGTCTCGAAGTAAGCCTTGGCCTTCTCGGTAGGGCCGAAGTAGACTTGCTTTCCCTTGTACAACACAGTGACCTTGTCGAAATTCTCGTAGATATTCTCACCGGCCTGATAAATAGTGACAAATGCAGTTGTCTTGAGGAAATTTGTCAGGGCTCTAATGGCCTGGGCATATTCCAAGGCAGTCAGAGCATCAAGACCACGAGTGGCGTTATCCCAACAGTACAAAGTTCCTCTACAGGCCAAGGCCTCAGCAATGGAAACTCTCTTACGTTCACCACCAGAAACACCACGGACGAAATCATTTCCAACCTTGGTGTTGTAGGTGTGACGCAATCCAAACACTGTAGCCAAAATTTCGACCATTGCAGAGATGTATTGCTCTCTGGAGACGCCGTTGATCCGCTTTTCCGGGGTCTTGAGGGCCACAGCAAATCTGAGCGTCTGTTCGACGGTAAGATGTGGCATATGGACGTCCAATTCCGGGTTGTAGATAGCATCAGCCTTGAAAGACTTGAGCATTTCTTCCTGGGAGAGTCCATCATAACGAACATCACCTCCAGTTTCAGTAAACACCTGGAGGTCGGTTCCAGAAAGCTTCTTGAGCAACGTGGAACAACCGGCACCTGGACGACCCAAGACAAGAACCATTTCACCTGGTCTTGCGTAACCGTTGAAGTTCTTAAGAATGTCGTGCTCTGGTGTCTTTCTACGGGCAGCACCCGAGACAAGACCCTTGATGCCTGAGTATGGGGCCTTGAGAATGGAGCCTACAGTGGGGGCAATAGCAAACAGCTGGTCGGTTGCACGGACGTAGATGTCCTTGAAGGAAATACCCAGCAGGCGGAAGTGGATGCCCTGCTTGTTGGCCAGTTTGACGAAGCGGTACAAGGTCTTCTGGAGGTCGAAATCCTCTGGCAGGTACTCGAACTCAGTCTTGGCCGTCAGACGGTGGGACAATTGTCTGGAAAGCGTCTCGATACGCTTGAGGGTCTCCTGGTGCTCCAAGTCTTGGTGGGAGGTGATGGTTCTGACGAGCTCCAACTCTTCATTGTCCACAACATCAGCACCATCGGGGATGTATTCGTTGACACTTGATGTGTCCGACCTTTCTGATCTCGACATATCGCTGCAGTGTTCTGGGGACTTACTCCAGCAAATGGATCACAATAGTCTGAATACGGGGTGTCACTTTTTACAGCACGACGAGATGGGGCCTATTTATTGCTGGGGTGTCTGGAACCGTTCCGCAGCCATGTCCCAATCGGGAACTATCACCGAGCGACATGTTTACTCAAAATTAATAATGCGTGTGGATAGCCGCTCGGTAGATGGCTGTTGGCGGGGACTGGGCGCTGGGAGACGAGCACAAGCAAGTGCGGAGATCTGGCTGGTGGTGTGAGCAACGGTGGCCAGTGACGGGCCTCCTCTCCAGTTGTCTCCGTCTCCTGTCCCAGTTTCTGTCTCTGGGATCTGGGATCTGTCAGAGCCTGAAGTGGCCGGCACATGTGCAGGACCCATCTGCATGTCCCTAACTCCTTGGGTAACAGCCTTGCCCTTCGGCGAAAACCCCCAATCTAGAATTGCCTTCGCTAAACGGACCCACTGCCTCCGGCTGAGGCAGACCCTGAGACGCATGTGGCGGATCGTGTCGTAGCTACCGCTCAACGGCGGTGTCGGTGTTGGCGGTCCTCCAGCGCCTGGGGACTGGCCCGATGCATAGCTCAGAGGAAGCAGTTGGGGTAGCTGCGGTGGTTGGCTATCCACTGGGGCTGCCACACGATCTCCACCTGGTCTCGACCTCCAACTGTGGTTCTTGTGTCTCTCACAGAGAGCTGGGCTCAAATTGTGCATATAATTCTCCAAGGCAATGTTTTCATCTCGCATGTCTCGGCGATATGTCCCAATCGGGCAACGGCCAAGGCCATCGCCTACCAGGGCTGGAAAGCGGAAGTTGAAAGGTTCCTATCACATCGCCCCAGCACAGTGGCGCTTTGGTTCGGCATAATGTCCGATGGCGACTAAGCGGCGTTATTTACCTATCCGTGTTTTTCGGTTGGTAAGGTTCCCTCGTCTTGGCGGAGGGTGTTTGTTCTGAGGACTCGATGGAGCACAGCGCCTATATTCTGTCATCTCATGCGTTGGAGAGCCAGGGCAAAGTGGAGCAGAGCGGAGACAACCGAGGTCAATTGTAACCGGCCATCGGGCTGACCTGTGGCCGTCAAGACGTGGGCATATCCACTACTGCAAAACCAATGTAGATGTCTGGGTCAACGCTTTAGCTGGCAGCCACTTCTCTCTGTCGTCTGCTTGAATGCAACGATCCACAAATCACGTACCGATCACGTGACAGAAACACAGAGAAGATCAAACCGATAATAACGGGGACATCCAAGAAACTCCGTCAAACGCATGTCGGCAGTTATTAGGAGCCGCTAGAACAGTCTTTAAAGCACACCCGTCTAAAGTAGAGGCCCCAGCTAGATTTATCAAGTAGCAGCACCTTTCTCTTGCTACTTTTCTTTTTACCTCTCTTTCTACTTCTTCTCTCTTTTTCTCTTTCCTGTTGTTCCTACTTCATTCGTAACATGATATGCTTTCTATAAACCTAGCCCGGCTCATCCCGTGAGCCTCCGTTTTCGCTCTGCCTCCGATTCAAACACAACGGATCCGCTCCTTCCCATTAACTGTATAAGTTGGCAATAGTACACCTCAAGTATATCCCTGACATACTTGATCAGATGCTTGCCGTCGACCATCTTGGTCGGAATGCATCGCCAGTCGACTCTGGTGAGAAAATCGAGTTCTAGGCAGTTGAGTTCGCTAGCAGCCACCCCGCCTACCTTTGCATAGTGCTCGTTGGTGTAGAAAAAGTCTTCCATCAGTTTCTGCAGCACCATTGTAGCCACGAGCAAGAACCGATGCACGGTCCACGAATTAAGGGTGAAGAACGGCTGGTAGTGATGCAGCAACAAATCTATGTAGTACACGGTCATTAGCAAAGTGGTACTAGTGAGATTATTGAATTGGACGAGCCGTCCTAGGTAAGTGGACACGGAGATGCCAGGCGGAGTTCGTGAGTGGTAGCGTGTGAGAAGGGCTTTCGAGGCGCCATGACCGAGATCTCCCCGCAGAATCTCTACGGGCACGGCAGTGTCGTTCAAGGCGATCAACTGGCGAAGCATCCGGGAGATGAGGGTGATGAGATGGTCCATGGGACACTGGGTGAAGTCGTTGGGGAGGCGGATCCGGGCGGATTGACTGGATTCTTCCGAGGGCAGTTCGGGAACCGACTTGTGAGTCTCCTGTTCATGGATATCTACAGGTTTCGGGGGCTCGATCTTGCGATGGGCCAGTGGGGTGCGTACAGGGACGGTGATGAGGGTGTTTCGGCGTTGTTTCACGGGCCGACGGAGATATGAGGCGTAAAAATCGTCGTTTTTGCAATGCTTGAGGGCCGCTTGGCGTGGGAACAGTCTCTGCTGTGTGACCGGTTTGGTGTTGCGTCGATATTGCTGGATAAATTCGTCCTCAACCATGTGGAACAGCAAACCAGGCAGCTCTAGCAGGCGAGGCAGACCCGAGTTCCACAGGCTGGGCAGCGGATGGGACGGCGGTCGGGGCAGATAAAAGGAGTCCCGCGGTAGGCGGGCCCCCGGGGATAGTAAAGGAGACATTCGCTCAACTAAACTCATACCGACATCGGTTTCTAGGGGCACTCGGCGACTTGGCTGTAAATGCGAGCTCGTTAGAAAAGATCGAAAAATGACCGTGCAAATATAACTCTTCCACAACACGTGGGGACTGCACACAGATCGGGTGGTGTCAATTTGCTTCTGCCGCGTGCAGCACCGAACAATAATTTGTGGCGGAGATCCCACGTGGAGCATGATGGAACGATGGTGGTAGATTGGCTGCGATTGTTATCGGTGGCAGGGCCGTGTGGACTCCCGCAGGTGTGGTGATAGCGGACGGGGAACAGCACTTACTAGCTGTGCTCGGTTTTGGTTGGTCTCGTCTCATGAGCACAAGCTAGCTCGCCTGCGGCATCCTTAGCCTCCTATAAATCTGCCAAGCGAATTCGGATTTTTTCGAGTGCTCTTCTCTCGCCAGCCTGGGCGTAATTCTCGAATATTTCATCTCTGGCAGATTTCTTCTCTATTGTCTTATCAAGCCCAATTTCAACTGCAGACTTTCTTCTACGGGATTTTTAATTCTAATTGTTTTTTTCGTCTCCATTAATATCGCTCTATTAGTCTGAAATATTGCTAATTTCACGTCGTCAATATCGCTCTTTCAACACATTCTATCGTCCACATTCCTATCCTGCTCCGTTTATGCCCCTCGTGCTGCCCGTCAACTTATTTTGCTCTTTGTCCATTCTTCCTAACTCGTGGCCCGGTGGTCCAGCACTTCGCAGCGATGACTTTGACGTATAATCCTATTGTGTGTTGCATATTTTGCTGACCAAATGCACACATGGCTTCAGCTTTCCTCATTTTTATCTATGCTGCAGATATTTTCGCCTGGCTTGAAGCTTTGGTCTCGGACAAATCTTGAAGGCTTTTAGCAATAGCTGTTTCTTGGGTACCACTGTTCGTCACCATTTTCGAATCCTGTAATTTCTCTCGGCCAGCCCAATCTCATATCATCCTGCGCAATTTATTACTGGTGATACCCTGCAGCCTCAACTGCTAATCTGTCCGCTCCCTCGTTACCAATCTCGCCTGAGTGGCCCTTGATATGCTCTATACAGAATTTCCATCCCTTTTGTCTATACATTTTAACGATTTCTCGGTATAGTAACGATGCCTCCTGAACAAGATCTTTGTTCTTCACAAACGTTTTCTTCTTCGTCCTCCACCCAAATTTCTCCCACTTTAACAGAAGCACTGTAATCGACTGGATGGAAGAGTTGGAGTCTGTTCGAATGCAAAACTGCTGTTGGCCCTGATTATCTTTGACATCTCTTAGTGCGTGGATGATAGCCAAGAGTTCTGCCCTCGTATTGTTCGCTTGTTCATCTTCCACCATGATGGATTTGTTGCGGCTGTCTCCATCTCCATAGAAGATACCGTATCCACAGTATGAGACACCATTTTTTTCTCGAAAAGAGCCGTCTACGTATATTGGCCAAGCCTCTTCTTCGCTTTCTGCTCTCTCATCTATATTCGCTCTTTCTGCTACCACCCCCGAGTTTTCCATATTAAAGATTTCTGGTGCTTTACACCTCTTCACCAAGTTTTCACTTGATGTGAAAAATCAATCAAGCGTACAGGATTTGCCAAAACATGAGCCACCGAAATAAATTTTTCATCTTTGACCTATGGTAGTATCTCCTTGATAGCCACCTCTATGCCGTCGATTCTATGTCTATCTTTCCAACGCCCATCACCCGTTATCCACGGCTCCTTTCAATCTCCGTCCTAGGACGATATCTTCTGGAAATGAAATAATCTTTTCGTGAATTGCATTTGGAATCTTATCACAACATCTGCGAGTCACAATAGACGATGACATGATTATCCCAAATCAAATTCATCCCATTGCATTGATGATCGTTGAGCTAACGATGTGGTTCATGGCCGGCCCCGAGTTTTGCTTATTTCTCTTGGTTCTCTATAAATTTCCTGTATCCTGGCACGCCAACAATTTGGTTGCCATGAAGCAGATTAGCGAATAGGGAGCCATAGTACGTCGTACTCATTTAAGCATAGAATGAGCCAGTTTTGGTATATTTCAGTCACAGAATATTGTGCCACTATTCTCAAAGGTCCTCTTTCTAAGTGCGGTTCTTTCAATAGAGAAATTGCCGCCCTCTGGAGCAGTTTCCATTCTTATCCATCCTGTGTGTAATCAACTGACGTACTGGGGTGTGGTGGCTGAATTCCTTTTTTGGTTCCACACTAATCTCACTAAACCCGAAATCATAACTAATTCGTAAGCAGCGCACTTGACTGTGACTACAAAACATGAAGTTTGAGGAAGTAGATTTACCCGATAGTCATGTATTCAATGGTAGAAAGTTCCCGGTAGCTCTACGCTTATTGAATGAAACCGCCAACCAACATAACGAAGTAATTGAGTTTTTGAAAGAGAGTGCAAAAACGGGATATTTCAATAAATTGTTGGAAGATCATGGTGCTATAGTGCTTCGAGGCCTTGGAAAAAGCGATCCCGACACTTTTGCTGAATATATCAAGATAATCGGAGAGTATAGTGGAGACCGGTTTTTCGAACAGAATGGAACCGTCGCGCAAAGGACTGAGATCAACGAGGTCTTAAGCACAGCAAACGAGGGTCCTTCTTCTAGGACATTACATCAACATAATGAGTTTTCACGGTTTATCACTTATCCTAAAAAGTTGTTCTTCGTGTGCTCAGAATTTGAAGCTGAGGGGGGTGAAACTCCACTTGTCCATGGTGGCGAATTCTTCAGAGACATTTATGATGAAGATCCTGAGTTTTTGAGCACTTTAGCAAGAAAGGGATTGTATCTCAGGCAAACCTGGCCGTTATTCAGCAACAACAAAACAAGCTGGTCTGATAGGTTTTGTTTCGGAAGGGACCACGATTCGGCCAAAGATTCCTTAGAGACTAAAAAGTTGAAGTCTGAGAAGATAGTCACCGAAACAGTAAGTAAGGATTACGAATGGGATGAGGGAAACAACTTAATTGTGCATCAACACACCTCGCCGATAAGAGTGTACAAGCGTGAAGATGGAGAAGATTTTCCCACCTTCTTCAATAGTATTGCTACGTTCTATGGCGACATGAAATGCTCTCACGATGGACACAAAAAAACAGATGCCTTGAAGTTCGATCTTGACCAAAGCGAGATTCCTGAGAATGGTTTAGACATGGTTTTAGATACGTCAATCAAGCTTGCTTACAAACATAAATGGACCAAAGGGGACTTGGTAATTGTTGACAATTATCAGGTTAGTCATGGCAGATTGCCTTGGAAAGGCGAAAGAAAAATTTTGATCAGCATGTGGGACACACCAAACAAGACTGAATTTGAGGCTTGGAAGCCGTCTTGAATAATTTTGTGACAACCAATTCGGAATCTTGGTATTTTGTATGTTTAAGTTGACCATAGGGTACTTAAAATCGAGACTGAACGTAACGAGAATCTTTTAAGTCTGATATCTGATCTCAGCCTTCTTATCCGCAAAAACATTTCATTCATTGCAAAGCAATGAGCAAATAATTCTTATGAGTCTCATAAAGCAAGTTAGAGGAAGTGGGCTAAGATACCATCGTGGTAATGTCCGAAACTACTGAGTGCATTTCAGCAGACGAGAGAAGGAATCAATTAGCGAAGAGCAAAGAAGCAACTGAACTCATCCGTCGGGCATGATTTGTTAGAGGTCATTGTGTTAAAGTAACTATAGACTATTTCTTTCAAATCTCGTAGACGCTAAAGCTTGGGGGAGCTTAATTCCTTTGTAACCACCATAATTTGTTTTCATCTCCGAAAAGCTTCAAATCGCTAATCTGGATCTTTAACTTGACATAATTCTCATAAAATGATACCGCCTTTTGATACTCTGAGACAGCAGACAGACGTCTTTTATTCTGAGAAACAGCATTTTACTATAATCAACTTTTTCCACAAGGTTTTATTTAACACGTCCACCCGAATTAACTACATTAACAAGCGGACCATCATGTTGAATCTTCTGACCACTGCTACCCCAAAAAATGAGAGAGTTGAGAGAATCGAAGTGGCGATCAAGTAGCAGCGACACCAGAACAAAGTCAACCACGAATCCGCTATTTCATCTGTATACCAATAATACATATTGGACAACATCTGTAGCACGGGTATTATCCCCTTCTTCTATAGCAAACTGTATATCGCGAAGTTTGAAGTATAGTGATGAGTCCGTCTCCCCACTGTTTAAACTGGAAATGCTGAGAATCGTGGAGTTGCTGTTTAAGATTACTTCGGTTCCTACTAGTGTAGAGAACAAACATTTGGGTTTCAGTAGATATTTGACGAAACCAGTTTCCCTCGAGGTGGCCCTTAATCATCTTGAGGATATATCTCTCAATCAAATTTTGCAAGTATCTCTGCTTTGACAAGAGCGCAAACTGACATATATACTCACTAATCTCTTCCTAGCACCAAAGTCTCGTCAAAGTGTCAAAAATAGGCGATCTACCAGCATTTTTCCATGTTGAGTTAAAATTTCCCAATTGGGCTATGTGGCTGCAACATTGCTGCAACCTTATGCAAGTCGATTTCTTGTGCGCTATTGAGTAGACCTGGATTATCCGGCTCTGCTTAACTCTGCTCAACTCTGCAACACATCGACAAAGGCCAAAACCTACCCTGGGCAACCTTAAAGGGTTGCCCAGTGCATCGACAACCCTAACCCCGACTCTTGGGCAGAAACACTCAACCAAAGAGACAATATAGCCTCCAATAGCCATCTATCAGTCAAACACCAGCACTCCAACATCATGCGTATCAGCTAGCATTTGTGTACATCACGGTGGGTTTGTGGACCGTCTACAAAGCCACCTCCAGAACCCCCAGATTTCTCTTTTCTCTTCAACTAGTAGTTCCCGTCAAAAACACCTATCAAGTTTATTGAAAGCTCTTTTTGACCCTAAGCCTTACTTCAGAAGTAAGCCCAACTCAATAGTTCCAATTTCCCATCAGAAACTCCTTTCAAGTTTATTGAAAGCTCTCTTTCTGACCCAACCCTTACTTCAAAAGTAAGCTCAACTCAAAGGTTCCAATCTTCCGTCAGAAGTTCCTTCCAAGCTTATTGAAAGCTCTAACCCTTACTTCAAAAGTAAGCTCAACCCAAAAGTTTCAGTTTCCCGTCAGAAACTCCTTTCAACTTCATTGAAAGCTTCCTTACTTTAAAAGTGAGCCCAACCCAAAAGTTCCAAGTCCTCGTCAGAAGCATCTATCTAGTTTATTGTAAGCTCTCTTTCTGACCCCAAACATTACCTCAGGAGTAAGCCCAACACTCCCAATGATCTTCCTGAAGATGAAATCACTGATGGGCCCCCAGTACCCACCGGGTCAGTGGCAGCCCGACTATCCCGAGCTTAGCCTTGCCCAAGCTCTCGTGCTCTATTTAGGAGCATTAGCCTTCCGTGTCCACGTTAGTCGTGCCTCTCGTGCTTTGAAGAAAGTCAAGGAGTCGACTAGAAGACGCATCAAGCGTTGCAAACCAACCAAGTTCCATTTCCGTTCCTCCTCTCAAGTCTCTCAATCTGTTGTCTCTTCTGTTGCCCTGCCTCTCGAAGCTGCTGCTAGTGCCGACGGCACCCGCCAACTCCTCCAGTTCATCAAGTGTTTCTTGGCTGAACTGAAACTTTGCCGTGAAGTTCCTTTGTTGTTTGAGACTCTCAGACTCCTCTTTGCTAACCGTCACCTTCTCAGTTCTTCTGGACAATCTTTGGGGTTCCTCTTCCCATCGGACCAGTTCAGAAGTTTGTTTCGTGCTTATGAGTCCAACCAGCTGCCATCTCCCTTTGAAAATGACCGCTTTACCTTACTTAAAAAGGGTAACGGTAGGTCCTCGTTCTGTGAGAGTTCTTTGTCTTTGGCTTCAGTTTCAGGACGGCTTTTGACCAACACTACACCTCCTTCCATTCTTGCAGCTTCTCTTCCATCCCCACTTCCTTATGAGTGTGCTAGAAAGTGTCCTCAAGGTTTCGGTCCACTTAGAGTATCTCTCGTTGCAAGATATTTGGGAGTCGGGAGGGCATATCCTGCTGACTTGGTGCCTTTCTTGCTTTTAGGGAGAAACCCTATCCAGGCTCCACGAATCACGGAGTTGCCCACTCCTGCCTTAACTCCTGTTCCTTTGCTCCCTCTTTTGGGAAACCTGTTGGAGGTCCATGTCAGGAAAAGTAGAGGTCAGCTTCTGGAGCCTTTCGGTAGCAATGTAACTAATAAGGTTACCAAGGGTTCCTACAAGAAACGGTCCTTTAAACGTGTTCGTCCTGCTAAAGACCTTGAGGACCTTTTACTAGAGCAAAAGCCATGGGAGAATGACATTCAGGTCTTGTCTCAGTCTTCATTGAATGGTTCAACTACTCTTCGTTGTTGGAGGAATATTGAAGAAGCAGAACACCCTCAAAATGACTGCAACGATAGTAAGCTTGAACAGAAGTTTGGTGTATCCGTCGAGGAGAGGAACAAAATTAACATCTTGTCGACCTTTGACAAGTTGCCAGCACTCTTGGCGGGGGTCGATACGAACACTGGAACAATAAATTGTATATCTTTTGATATTGATATCAAGGAATCCGAAAACAACGGCCCCATAGTGCAAATCTGCTCTCTTCATGTATCTGAGGGACCACTGCTTGATCCAGGAACAACATTAAATGAAGCCGGAAGTCCGTCATATGATGAAGCTAAGTCTGGGGAGGAGGATGAGGAGGATGAGGAGGATGAAGACAGTTATTCCGCTCAGAAAGCTTTCTATAACTACATTAATCATCGTGATGACATAGTTTATGAAGAACCTTGTGAGGAAGATTCAGAAGAAGAAGAATATCCAACTTCTTCAGACTCCGAGTTCGATTATGAGGAAGCAGACAGGAAGGTTAACGAACGGTTCTACAAGAAATTGGAGCTTCTTACTAGTTATGACTTGTCTCGGAAAGATGGACCTGCCGTAGTTTCAAAGTCACTCTATCCTATCGATGCACCACTGACGTCTAGAGATAGATGGGAGGCTAAAATAAATGATGTCGTTTCCGAACCAGGTCAATTTCAGAGCCTGTGAAGACATGGAAGCCGAAGTGGGCAGAAAGGTTCAGTTTACTGAAGAGATTATGTCAAGCACAAGTAAGAAGAAAGATGTTTCCGAATCCATCAGATTGAATGAATTTCCTCCTGGTTTCAGACATGGACCAACCAAGGGCGCTCGAAAAGTGGTTCACTCAATCGAGGAGCACCTTACAAAGACAGTATCAGTGCCAAAGGACATGAAACTAGCACCGTGCCCGAGCCTAGGAAACAAGAAGCTTTGCTTCAACCGAACTTTAGGACCAGAGAGACAATAAATTCGCAACGCAAGTAAACCGAACAACAGGACAACCATTTCGGACCTTGGAAAGACCAGAAAACGATCCAACCCACACACAGGGGATAGACGATGGTACTTGAGTTGCCTTTCTCTTTGGAATCTCTTATTTGAATACGAGGAATGCTGAGGAGAGTGGTGA
Organism: Kurtzmaniella quercitrusa var. filamentosus (nom. nud.); assembly: GCA_020280135.1. Lineage (NCBI taxonomy): Eukaryota > Fungi > Ascomycota > Pichiomycetes > Serinales > Debaryomycetaceae > Kurtzmaniella > Kurtzmaniella quercitrusa var. filamentosus (nom. nud.). The sequence continues at coordinate 158,578 of JAFIDH010000005.1, forward strand.
AGAAGATGATTTGCTATAACATTTATCTATAGATTATACCTAAAATATATTCGCTTATAACGTCTGCAACCACAATGTATTGAGTATTGTAAAGAGGTTCAAGTAAAAATAGTGCATTTTTTATTGAAGAGTTTATGATGGCACCTTCAAACATGAAAAGCTCCATGAAGTCTTCTTTGAGATTATGGATACTGCAATTGGGGCTAGGAATTCGAAAATCAATCAGATTTCTCTATTTCAAAGACAAAACTGGGACCTTTGACACAGTATTGAAGATCACCGAACCAACCGCAAATTAAATGATGATACTTCAGGGCAATGGTCAAATGCTGGACTCAACCAACAAAGCAAATGCCCAAACTCGTAGGTCCTAGTGTTAACACTTCAAATTTTACCATATTCATCGAATTCTTCATTCGTTAGAATTTTTGGGGAATATCCGTTATGAGAAATGGGTGATAAACAGAAGATGTCACGAACAGATGTGGTTGTACGGCCAGTCATTCCTAAGCAGCTTGCAAGGCATGTCTTGGCAAGTTAAATATGAACAAACCCCTTAGAGAATGCCCCAAATATAGGCGAAACCACGGAAAATAGGGTGATGCGATAAAAAGAGCAACTCATCAGCACACAATATAAATTGAGACTCCTGGGACAGTACCACCACAAATCGCACAGTGATTTCAGAGAAGCAAAATGCCTTCCCAGGCAACTTTTCAAAATGTGTAAAACCGAGTATCTGCAGACCAGCTCGCATGACTCAAAGACCAAATCAAACTCAAAATCAATATTGCCAGCTTGACGAGATCAGGATGAAGTCAGATTTGTGAGGCGGCCCCTAGCTCACCGATAAAAATGCAACAACCTTACTATATCCTGTAGAACTTGCATACAGTATTTCACCAGCAAAATGCACACCCCTTTAAGGTCAAATGTCGTAGTCGTTGGTTTCAGTGTGCGGAGGTCGGGTTGTGAAAGTTCAAACTGTCCTGTGGTGCTTTTGGCGTCGAATAACTATCGAATTGGCGCCTTAACAAATGTGATTTTGTCTATTGTAAGAAAATCATATTTCGGTGTCGCAGCATCCTTGAAAGCACAGTACTTAACTGGTTTGAATTTCTAGTTCTATAGGTCTCATTGACGATATTAAAAAGCTGTTTTGACATTAAATAAACGAAAACTTATTCAGGAAACGTATTTATGTGAAGAATTAATGAACACCATTACCGAAAATGGGTTGAGTAAACTCAGAGAGCTCAGAGTGCCCTTATTAACCAGTATAGATCATATAAACCAAATTACGATAAATGACCAAAATAGTGTCACAATTGGGGTGTCAAATCAGTTTTAAAACTACAGCATCAAACATAGTGTGACGTCACAAAATCAACTTCTTACACTAGGCAAAAAATAACTTCGTCAAAGGCGCCAACGTTTGGCACCAACAGAACTTAAGGGTGTTGCGACCTTTCACTCTTCAACCTCAGCAAATTGAAACCAACGACTACGACATTTTACTTTAAAGGGGTGTGCATTTTGCTGGTAAGATACTCCAATGTAAAAACCCCAACACGCAGAAAATGATAATAGAATAAGTCCAATCATGAAAACGTAATCTTATAGTGATTAACATTGAGAACTACATTGAGGTAACGTTCTGGATACTAGGATGTCACAGCCCACTACTTCGTCATATTCAATGTTCAACTCGAAATACAGATCAGATTCCGATAATCTGGCCAAACAAAGCATTAGCTTCTTGAAAGGTATTCGAAAGGCGACATTCACATTGTCGCCAACAATTCTTTATCAACGAACTACAAACTTGCTCTCCATTAAAAAGTTGACATCAACGCTCTCTCGATAAAATTCGCTTATATGAAAAAGTCATTGACCAAACGGGAGCACGGAGAGGAACAATCGAAAAGAGGCTACTTACCATTTATACTAGTGATGATAATTAATTGCCTAACCCCTCGTAAGCAAAAATCAGTAAGCCGAGAAACGATAAGCTTTGAATACTTCAAGTCAAATACTAAGCAAAATAAAAGGAAAAGGCTCATCTATTAACGTCATTAGTTTTACGATCCCTCTGGTAATAGGAAACTACCATGTTTACTTTATGCGTGACTTCGAACTTGTTCCACGTCTGTAGAGAGAAGTAGAGTCATTGACTATATGTGCAACACGACCAACAGAATGACCTCAAAAGCCCACACTACTTCAAGAGACCTCTGTTGCACGTCTCAAATCAATTAGTTTAACTGGATAAAGGAAAATTAAGCAACCAATTATAGACGCTCGTATCAAATGAAGGAAGTGGAGATGTCGAACCTCTATCCGCTGTCATGTATGTGCAACCCTGGTTCTGAAGGTTGATCTGCTTACAACAACCTTGCGGAAATCCCAACGAAAAAAGGAGCTTAGTTGTTTATACTTCACTGTCATCACGACACCATTTAGATATGGAAAACATGGCACAACATAAGGACATCAGCCTTTCTGTTGCACGGCTAGTGTCGAGATAGCATGTCGTACTCTTACACTAAATCTCTATCGACTAGATCAGCAATTCCTTTGAAGATTCTCCATAAGCGTGTAGATAGCACATTTGTTATTGCGTCCTCAGATTGTTCAACGATAGAGCAACTTGTCTAATATACTATCTGAAAGTAGCGAAGTGACGCCCTTCCCTTGTGGATCAAGATAGTTCGTCATCTCTCTCAACAATGGCATTCTTATAAAATTGAATGATAGTTTGAGCTGGGCGACTCAATAGTGCCCAAAGGCAGCCAACTAAGCATGAGATTTCAGTTGGAATCCCCACACATTCGAGAGGTTGTCAACAGAATATTTGTGATGATGGTAATCCTTGACCCTGTACTTAATATCAGCAAAATCAGTCACTGGCTCTTGATTTCTCACATTCTAACCCATAGTATATATAAATCATTATTGCCGATTCGCCTGCATTACTAACATTCAGCAATGTTTTGTTTGACTCTTGGGAGTTTGAGGAGCGGCCCTATCCATTTGCTTGAAGATGATGCCTGACTGGCTAATATCAAGAAGACTTTGCTCTCAATATACTGTTTGAGGTCATTTGACTATTTGTGGCTGCCACTTTCTAGCACCCTTGACTAAAAATTCGTTAAAAGAAATATCTCTCGAAACATTACCTTTGTTGAACCCAATGACACGCTTGCTCGAAGTTAATTGAGTGTGCTTTTGATCCTTCTACCAACTTGTGTTACTAAAGCTTGAATACCGAGTGTCAGTGCATCCCGGGCGAGGTTGCTTAGACCTAGGAATTTGTACAAGAACGCTGTACCTGATGGATATTATTTTATCTACAGTTTCTTCACATTCATGATTTTGGTGAGCTTGCTGGCGTGAATATGAATCTCTCCATTTCGTCACTCTATCGTTTTGTCCAATAGAATATCATTTCGAATTTAGAGTCAGTGGTGGTAGTATCGGTGAGGTGCGATTTGGTAGTATTTCGGTACCCTACTATTCTTCAAACTATAGTTGGCGATCTCCCGAATTTGGATGGTTGAACCAATGTTTGATTCCTATGAAAGGATACTTGTTCTCTCTTATAGGAATCTTCCAACAAACCATCTTGTAGGTTGCTCATCGATACCACCAGAATTACATCTCAAAATGTTAAAATTCAAGTATTGTGCCACAAGAAATCTACTTGCTGTATTGAGACACGGATATTCACTCGCCCATGCGGTGATAATAGATCATGCGAATAGATGGCAGCGACTGAGAGTTGAAACTTGAGTTAACTTGAAGATGGTCGTATTTTAATAATTACCTCTACATGCTTAATAATAGGCTCAGTTCCTGTTCACCTGTGGGGAACAATTGTTCGTGTTGTCCTTCATTTTGCTCAATTCCTGAACTTCTTGTACCAGTCTCGGTAAATGTCTTTCAAAACTCGATAGTGGCTTCTCCAGCTTTGGATCGAAGCTAATTTACTTGAATCGGCGCTGGCTGTCAGATGTAGTTAGTGACTAGCACAAAATTATCGTCCTTCTAACGTAGTCCACCATGGCTCTTGCCTCTATAGAATTCTCACCTACTTCCCTTTCTAGCGTCGAACACATTTAATTACAGACACGAATCGTAAAAAGTGAGTACTTAAGTGCGGATTTTAAACGTCATATTGGCTTTAAACTTTGCAGTAAACCTCGACGTCACCCTGTAGTTTCCTTGTGGGTACTTGAGTCTGCGAGCGATAACCGCCCACTCGAAATTTGTAGTGAAGCAAAAATCGATCGTTCCTCCGAATTGTATGTGTTGTTCGACCTGAGATGCTCGATCGGCCCTTTGGATATCACTGGCCATTGTATATCTGTATGACAGTGTGCGTCCTGTTGCATTACCCAATACACATACAGTGGGATATAGATTTTACTCTAAAGTTTTAAAAACTAAACTCACCCTGCCTCCATCCCCAAATTTACATCTTGGTACATTTTCCACATCGTATTGATTTTTCTCTGTTTCCTACGAATTGTCACAGTTTAGGTGTATGAATGTACCTACCAAATTTACTGTCTACCTAGGTGTCTCTGAAATCGCCTAAATCGTATATATTGCTGCCTACTGGCTGTCCCAAATCTGCTTGACAGAGTCAACAACACATTGCTCAAGGGTGATATACTTGAATCCAAGGATCTTCTCAGTGTGACTGAAATCCAAGGTTGCAAATTGTGGGCGTGGTGCGTCGGCCTCCTCGCCAATCTTGCCCTTGTATTGAGGAAAATGCCCATGGATTGCCTTCAACAAGTCTTCAGTGTGGAATCTGGATGCACACAAGACAAGTCTCTGCCCAATGGCCTCGTCCTTTTCAAAGGCAACGAGGTGGGCCTTTGCTACGTCTCTAACATCGATGAAAGGACCATAGCTTGTCGGGACCTTTTCGCCAGGGTTCAGCTTCAAAACGGCGTTCACAACTTCGGCCGAAGTACCCAAGGTGCCTCTCACTTCCGAGTCAAAGGCCTGAGGACCGAAAACGAAGGTTGGGTTCACGGTAGAAAGCTTAAACTTTGACTTGTTCTCCTCAACGAAATCCCAAGCGGCCCTTTCTGCGTATTTTTTAGAAACAATGTAGGCAGTCATGTTATCTTTTTTAGCTTCGTCCCATGATTGTGGGTTCCAATTCTTCTCGGTGAAGGTAGCGCTTGGGTCATTGTCTTTGTAGAAGTCTGTAACAGCTGCATATGAAGATGTAACAACAAGTCTGGTAACTTGAGGAGCATATTCGTGGACCGACTTCAAAACGTTTATAGTTCCATTGAGGGCTGGTTTTAAAAGATCTTCATCGGGGTCCTCAATGTTAAAGGAGAATGGGGAGGCAGTGTGCAACACAATGGTAATCCCCTTGTGGTTCTTGAAAAGGTCATCGAATGCACCTTCAGCACCAATATCCTTGACGATTTCGTAGGAAAATCCCTGAGGAACATTTTTCTTGATGGCTTCACCCTTCTCAGTGGAACGAACAGTTCCGATGACATCGTAACCAGCTGAAATCAAGTCCTTAATGACGTGCTGGGCAATGTACCCTGAGGCACCAGTGACTAAAACAGTAGTAGGCATTTTGATTACGTGCTGTAGGAATTGATTAAGCAGATGAATTCGATATTGAAAGAGCTGTGAGAACCTCTGCAATTTATATCTGTTATACCCAACATTCTGGTGTATTCTGGTGCACTTGAGAGCGATAATGCCGACATGCTTTAACTGCGACACGGGCAAAGAGGCAACGGATTTTTGGGGTTACCTATTACTGACATGATGCATAAAACCTCTCATCAGCGTCAACGGTGTAAAAAATAAGCGTGGAAGGATAGAAGCGCAGATAGGATGTCGCCCATACCGGAACCAACCACTCGTGGAATGTAGGTTCACTAATGTCAGTTAGGAGAATTAAGATTACGTAAGCAGATAATGTTGTTATCTTGTTTGTTGATCTATCTTACCAGCTATATGATGGATACATAATGTCCCAAACATTAGCTCAAGCGTTCACCTACTCCGCAGCACTAAGACAAGCCAATGCAAAAATATAAGAGTTTAAGTAGCATATTTTGTCAACCAATGCCAAGCTTTGGTTTCTCCGTTATTGGTTCGCCTCTATCAATTTATCTATTATTATCTCTTGTGGTATCACGCTAAAATTTCTCCTCGATCTAGCCATTTCTTGCTCCATTCTTGTAAATCGAATGAGACGGTATCTCATATTTGGAAAACAACACATTATGCATATATTTATCCGAAGCTTGAGGGCTAATAATGAAACAAGGAGTGGCAACAGTGACAAGGTACGGATAAATTCAGCATTAGGGTCTACTATCATAGAGGTGTTACACATTGCAATTCTACCTTCGGCAATTTTTTGCCCAAGACACTTCATCGTTTCACAATCCTCTCAAGATACTTGTTCTTCCTCAATTGGCTGGTATTTCCGTCATATGGCAGCTCTGGTGGGCCTTCCTCTCGGAGAAGTGTGATCTTATGATGGGTGTACCTGTCAAATTCGATTTTGCAGGCGATCACTAATTCAGTGGTATTTGAAAGCTGTCCCTTTTGAGAAGCAAGAACAATGCATACCGGGTAAAACTATCTAGTGGGGAGCAATTGTTGGGGTGACCAAGAGGAAAGTTAGGAACTAAATTTGCCAACCTCAATTCAATTTTTTATGCTCTAGGTTGTGAAAGGGACTTTTTGCTTGGTTTTTTCTTGAGTTTTTTATTTTTGGATGATGGTTGACGATCTACATAAAGCTTGAAACGTATGGGTATTACTTCGAATCGACGATTCCTGACAGTTGGAAAGGATGGTAAACTTGCGTTCTATAAATGACTCACGAACTAGATAAAAAGGCGACTTGATTCCTTACAAATTCGCAGACGTCATCCATATTTGCTTTTGCAAAGTAAGGAAATTTGTACTTACGATCGCAAAGAGCCTGTTTGATGTTTTTCCATTGCAGAAGCTCGAAATCTATTTCAACTAATGATTTCTTTCCATCGACAATTTTTTCCTGTTTGTATTTGTAGTTCCCAAACATTCTGTACTTCAATTGCTTCTTCTCTTTGTCATAAAGGCCATCTTTCAGCATCAAATCCACGGGATCGAGTTTGGGGAAATTACAATGCAATGCAAATAAAGAAACATCGTTATGTTCTTTGAATTCATTGTCGATCTTATTTTTCAAATATTGCTCTTGGTCTTCCATAGATGCTTTGGTGTTCATCAGGTCCATAACGTTTTTGTAAATACTGTAATCTTCTAAAGGATTTTTCTGACCCATGGCAACGCCATGGAACTCGTTGGAATCATCGGCGTAACCGAATGTCTTGATAGCCAGCTTGACTTGGTAAAAGTCTTGGTGAGAGACCACTGCTGCGGCTGCGAACGTGTCCTTATCTCCTTCGCCTGAATCTCCCAAAGAAAGAAGTCTATAGTATCTTAATGGGCCGTACATATTGTAGTAAAGCGACATCAAGAGAGTCTTCGAGTGTGTGGCTTTATTGATTAAAAGCTGACCAGACTCCGTCGAAAGATTAGGTATTGTTCCCTCCAAGTCATGGTATGGAACGTCCAGAGAATCCTTGATCGTAAACGGCTTACTGAATGGCAATCGGTTGTATCTGGAACGCTTAGAAAGGTCTACCTTTACACCAGTAATATCGTAGAACATAGGCGTGGTGACACGGTCCCAATAGTCTGGCCAAGTAACCATGCCGTACTTTTTAAACAAATCGCTGTTCATGATATCTTCAGGATTAGATAAGATAAGGTTGTCAGCATCGACGAGAAGCACATTTTGGAAACTCGAACAGAGAAGTGCCAAAACTTTGAACTGATAGTTCTCTAGCTTGTCATGCCAATTCAACATCACCTGTGGTCCCAAAACATCTGGAACTGTAACACACTGTGCATTTAGTTTGGGAAATACTTCGGTACAGAGATTAATCTCAGACTCTTGGTCCGAATGCTTAGGCAATACCACTTCAACTGGTAAGGTCAGGCCGGTATTCCTCAAGGCCACTATGGAGAGATATGCAAGCCACAGAAATCTTCCACCTCCAACGATAGCGACACCGCTTGTTTTGGGTTTGTAAGCGTCGGTTGTGAGATCTTTGATGCGAGCCAACACGTATGAGTGCTTTTTAGAAAACTCCAATAAATATTCATCGGATAATTTAGCCCTAGCAAGAAGGTTGCCACGGGAGTACACCAAGCTTTTATCTACGGTACTCACTTCCTGTGTATCAATGCTTCCCTGTGGCACGTCTGGCAGACCCTTAGCAAGAACCTGGAAAACATCTTCCCAATATTTATGGTTTGGCTGAGTTTTCGGAGACTTCAAGAGATTTGGTTTTTGCAGGTGATCCAGCACAATTGGAGCAGTTCCACGCTTCAGCAGCACCTTCAAGGTGTATATGACTACAATGGCCAACAAAGTCGCCGTCAAAGTACGCCATATACCTCTACTAAGTCTCATTATCAGCCGTAGGAAGTAGGTGAAGGCTCAATTTTGAAGTCTTAATTTCGTGTCTCTGAGTCGTGTGCAGTGCACTGATATTATTTTAAAGTTGAACACCACATTTTTTGATTCTGCCCAAAACATGTCTTACAACGGAGTCGGGCTTTCCACGGCGCGAGGGTCTGGTACCCTGGGACACGTTCTGAAGAATACCGGGATTGGTGGGGCTAGCACAGTGGGATTTTACGAGAGCAGGAAAGCCCAGAAGCAGGAGCTGGTTGAACCGACGAGGAAGGCGGATGAGCAATTACAAGCGCATGAGCGTAAGCGAGTAATAGAGGTTAAGTGCGCCGAACTAATGGATCAACTAGAAGACGAGGGGGTGGATGAGGCGGACATAGCAGAACAAGTGCAGAAGTTAAGGGCGCAGCTTTTGAAGGAAGAGGCGTTCTCAGACAGCAAGTACGAACCGCGTTATGAAGAGGGCAGCGCCCGAAAGCGTGTTTAACTACGAGGAGATGAAATGATATGCATAAAGGGTTCAGCTATGGTGATAATTTTCCATATTTAATTAACGCAGTGTGTCAAATAAGATTAGTCCACGTAAATAATTATTATGATATATCGTTGCCCGTCAAAAATAAAATGATTTCGTGCATTCACTCTACTTAGCTAGGTTGTGACTACTCCTCTTCAGGTGAGCTTTGGAACACTGGGGACAAGCATGTACCAGTATCCTCAGTAGCAGGGATGTATTTAGTAGAGTGCATGTCGTGGTCACTTTTTAAAGGCTCGGGCTCACTTGGTGTAGACTTATCGTCTTGAGAGTCATCAAGGTCTAGTTTGTTTTCTTCTAAAGCAGGCTCTTTGGGCTCAATGTCGTCTTCAGGATGCAATCTATCTCCGCTGTCAGCAATTGGGTTCTCAACTTCGTCTTGCATTTTTGTCACTGGCTCTGGCTCTGATTTGCTCTTGACCTCTCTTTGGACATTAACACTCCACAATTTCTGAACTATTGTCGAGAACCGTGAAGACTGCTCAACCTTGGGTGCTTCCAGTACAGCCTTTGGTAATCTCTTTCCCCTCGGACCCTTTGCTCTACTTTTTCTGGCATCTGAGGCTGGGGCAACCACCTCCTTAGATTCGGAAATTTCAACCCCACCTTCTTCTTCCTCTTCAACATTTTTTCGCAAAGCCATAGGGTTTACCATTCCTGGCAATGCTATACCTCTGCCCATTATGCCTTGTAAATTCAGTGCAAATGCTGCCCTATCTCCAGTAAATTTAGTTGGTCTCTTTGGTACTTTTGGTTCACTTCCTGCGCTTGCGCCTGGGACGGCAGGAAGAGGCTTCACTGGCTTGGTTGGCGGAGGTTGATTGAATAGATCCTGGAAGGCAGCAATTTTTGAGGACAACTTCTTTGGCTTGGGTGGAGGCACTCTTGTCTGTGGTTTGGGCGCTTCTTCGGTTGCTTCCTGTGGTTGGCTTTTCTTTTCCTCTGACAAAGCTTGGTCTTTCGTGGGTCTTCTAGGGATACTGGGCAACACAGCTTCCGGCTTCGTCTCTTTGACGATCGATTCATGCATTTTCTCGTCCTTAGGAGGAGGAGTGGGCTTTTCGATACTAGCCTCGTCTTTGGTGACCAACTTTGTAGATGGACTCTCAATTTTTGACAATGTATCGTTACCGGTGGGCTCACCGTTGATTTCCTTCAGCAGGCTCTCAAGATCTTTCAGCGCTGAGCTTTCGAGGATTTCCTCGCTGGCTGGTTTTGGGGCCTCAGGCTCACTTTGGCCGATTTCCACGCTTTCAGTATCAACATTCTCACCCTGGACTGTTTCTACGTCATCATCGAATGCAGAGGATGATGACAGGACATCATCATCGGTCTTGAAGCTGACCTTTTCTTCCGTGGTTGCTGGAGTTTGGTTTCCTTCATCTTCATCGCTAGTCAAATTATTCTCTTCTGAAGTTACTGATTTAAGTAATGTGTTGGAACCATCGACACTACTATTTGCCTGAGCTAGACTCCCAAGGGCTCCTGTAGCGATCTCTTCATCTCCATCTCTTTCCGATTCAGTGTTGGTCTCTGGAACGCTCTTTGGAATGTCCTGGACTGAATCAGAAAGATCCTTGGGAGGTTCATTGTCAGTTGACGATTTCGGGTTTGTTTCGATGCTGGCAGGGTCAAAAGCGGTGGTCGCTGCGGCCACTTCACCCTTTTCAACGGAATGGGCCCCTCTTTGGGCTTCTTCAAACTCGTCGACCTCAGCATTTGCAGTTTCGGTTTCGGGTTCAATTTCTGGGGCATCCTTCACCTCTTCAGTTGTCGTCTTGGCCTGTTGTTCTCTGGTCGGATCAGCAGCATGTACTTCCTTGGCGTTGACGTCCGCAGTTCGGTTAGTGTTAGCGGGCCGTCTGGGGATCTCTGGAAGTTGTTTGCTGACTTCAGGTCGTCTGGGAACGACAGGACTGGCTCTAGACGGTGTGGTGGCAGGAGATGCGGTCTTCGATCCAGGCCTGGAAGGAATTGACGGTGTGGAGTTGGACAAATCAGTTTCAGAAGCATTGATGGTGGGCAGCGGGAAGTCCTTCAGATCATCGCCCAATTCTTCGATTTCCGATTTTGTTACTTTCTTTATAGGGCGCAATGGGACCTTGGGAAGCTCAGTATCCTTTTCTGGCACCTGGGGGCCCTTGGACAGCAGTCTGGAGGGCCTTTGTGGCACGGTCGGTTGATCCATTAAAGCAGCGAGGAGTAGTTTAATGGCAATATTGTGGGGTTTTCTTTTAAGTGAGAGAGTGTGCGAGGTATAAGCTGTGCCATGTTAACTACGGAGAAGAGTGGGGCCAATGTGCTATGTAGATCGCTTGAAAGCAGCCACTGGTGGCTAGTAGGAAGATGTGGTCACCTGTAGAGGAAACAAGAGATGGCCGGTTATATTGGCGGAAGTAGATAGACTGGGGGGTCCGTGTCCAAAGTGGGAGCTCTTCTGTGGAGACCCTTTGAAATGTGTGAAGTAAGTAGCTCTTGTGGTTTCACTCCGGTATTTTGTAGCAGGCACACCGAGCAAACGGCTCTTGGATACAGAGTTGCTGTGACCTCCGGTCTTCATAAGCTGGGAATGTAGGGTCCTGTCATTCTTTCTGGAGATCGACAGTCGTCTGAGTTTGGAGGTTGTGGTTGACATCCTTGACATCCGTACACCTCGCAATTGTGTTAAAGGGTGCTGTATGCTTTCCGTGAAGCGAAGTGCAACAGGGATCTTCTAATGGCCAGCTATTGGTCATCTGACATGACACTCTTCTTCTGTAGCCCTGCTCAAGGGAATCTTTGTAATGTAGAGAAATCGACGGTGGTAGCCCTCGGATATAATGTGGTCTAAACGATGTCTCGGGGTCGGTAGTGGATACGGTGGTAGAGAGCGTCAGGAGATGATGCCCTACCTACTACCTACAGCGATCGGAGAACATTGTCAGCCTCTGCTACGTCTCTTCTGCTGAAATTTACCTACAATTGTCTTCTGAAGTCAAAAGGGGGTAACATGGCGGCCAAATCACTCCCCCGTTCCATGCCTACAATCAGCCAAAATTGTGCCTACAATCGGTACTACTAGCTTGTATTAGCTGCCTATCACTCAATATGAATCTCCTTGCAATTCGGCCACATGAACGATCGAAAGGCGACCTATTACGCTCGAGCAGGCTTCGAGGCCGCCAGGCTCTCTCTTCTAACGTACTTACGAGTAGTTCAATCTGAAGATGTCGTTGAAGACGTAGTAAGAGCTTCCGTCTGGGATTAAGTGGAAGACCTGGGAGTATCTCTGGGCGTTCTGCTCCTCGTCAATGAGAAGTTCACCTGTCACCATGACCAAAATGTCACCCTGTGGGGAGGCAGGCTGTGCATCCAAGGTCAGGATTCTGTGGGCAACCTTCTGGAATGGCAACGACACCAACTTTTCGACGATGTCCTTGGCTCCTTGGAGTTGCGAGGTCTCGAAGGTCAACATCGACTGGTCCCTGTAAAGGTTCCCGAGTTGGGTTCTGTCGGAGTCGAACTGCTGGTAGTAGAAGTTACAGAACTCGGTGGCTACGGTGTTGAAGTCAACTGGATGTTAGTACGGATGGGGTTTAAACGGCACAACCACGGTGCCATACGATCAATCATGATCTCATACGACCGATCACAATCTCATACGACCTCTCAGTCGTGCCTCCGGGGTGTAGTACGTACCAGACATGGCGATATAGTGTTAGTGTTCAAGGAAAGCACGAAAAATCGATGAGGGGTGTGCAGGAGAGACGTGATTAGCCTGGAGCAGAAGTAAGGAGGGACAAGAAGGGTAAGGGTAAGGTAGAGGAGAAAGATAAGGGATGGGATTTAAGGAAAGGGTACAAGAAAGAGTAGATGAGGGATAGTTGGGGCTATATGGTCTCTAAGTGGCTCTGCTCTTTCCTTTATTGTTCTATCCACCATTCTGCTCGCCTTGAGATGTATGAGGTCTTAAATTCTTCTCGTTAATGTGAATTCTAGACGCTGTATAGTCTCCTTATCACTAACTCTACACCCATCAAACAACACCAAAGAAATTCCAGAAGCTAGCTGAGTATGTCTCTGGTCCTCCCTGTCTCTACAGCGTTGTCTCCAGAGATAATCGGGCCCCTGCTACTCTTCTTAGGTGGAAGACTTGCAAAGAAGATTTGCACAGCTTTACATCCGCACACCCTAACATAAACTTCCCGTCTCTCTCCAGAATTGCCTGGCACCTGCAAACACTTTATAATCGCCAACACCGCTCGTGAAGACCCAATTTGACCCAATTTGTCACCTTCAATCCTACAACCTTCCCGTTACCTTTATATTTACTATATCCTGTGGAACACTCTCATGCCATCTGCGAGTAGTCCTTCAAAATGCCCTTCATATGCGTGTTCGTGACCTTGCCTCTCCGGGCCTTCTTTTTCTTCTTCTCCTCCTGCTTTGGACGACGCTTGACCTCCATTGGATCGGCTCCCGCAGGCTTCAAGTGGTGGTCCACAAGCGCCTGGTACAAGGCATCGCGTTCTGGGATCTTGATCCCTCCCCACATTTCACAGAACTCCTCATCCACAAGCCCCAAATCGCCGCCCAAATTGGCCCAGATCAAACGAGGACTGTTCTCCTTCTTGGTTCGGAGTACGAGGATACGTCCCTCACTCTCTAGCTCGCTGATGGCTTCCATACACCCGCTCCAGCCGTCCCGTAACTCCTTGACGGAGACCCCCTTGAACGTGGGTTGCAGACGCAAGTAGTTCAACAAGTCGTCCAGGGAACGGATGTTGTGCAAGGAAACGTACTCCAAGGTCTCAGCCGAGGCGTCATACTTTATCCTATCGATCTCCTTGAGCAACGGGAGCAAGGTGTGGTGAATATCGAAGTTGAGATGCTCCTGGAGCCCCAGGACCTTCACCGGGGCGTTCTGCTGCTTGATGTATTCGACGGCAAGATGCAACTGGGTCGAGAGATGTGACCCACCCATGTTCAGGCTCTGGATCCGCTGTCTCTTGAAAGCTTCGGCCACAGAATCGGGCTTGGGCCGTTTCTTCTCGACCTTTTCTGGCAGCCTGATAGCAGGAGCGGTCTGCACGGCCCGGCGCGGCGCTGTGTACAGCGGGCCGTTCCGGATCTTGTTCTTGAACGCGTTGAGCTGCGCAGAGAGATCCGACATGCCTGATTCGAGGTGTTTGACGAGGTTAACCCTGGAAAGACCCTGGAGAGGTATGCTAGCTTTTCAACTTGGGGAATCGACTGCACACAGGAAATACCACCTGCACACAAGCAATGGTGAGGCCCAAGGTTACCCGGACACCTGCCACTATATAGCCAGGCCACGGACAAAATTTTCCACTAGACCCGACTTGTGCTTGCCCAGCTGACCTGCGTTCTTACGATCTGCTAAGTTGGGGGCTGCTGTCGGGGCAAGAAAAAACCCAGCTCTAAAACCATCGCTGAGAGGTCGCCTTTGGCTGATCCATGACACGGTGATGACCTGACGTCTGGTACACCCTTGTAGAGTTGACTGTAGATAGGCACTGAGGCAAAGTAGCACTAGAGAGTACAGAGAAGAGCACATCAATGTTGCGATGAGGACATTTGGAAGCAGTAAAAACAGTGTAATACTTCTATGAGCAATGTCGTGCTACTACTTGAGGTAAACACTTCGAGCCGTGACAGACTTTTGACTATACGAAGAATCAGCTTTTAAGTCCATCAAACAGACGTAGCAAAAAATTGTAAAGGCTCTTGTTGTGTAATGTTGCTGCTATATTGCTTGTTTGCGTTGAAAGTTTAACCTCCATATTGCTTGTTTGCGTTGAAAGTTTAACCTCCAATTTCCCAAATGTGCATTTCTTTGGGTATGCTCTTTTCAAGGGGCGTCTGATACTTGGATTGATCAAACTGAAAGGTTTACGAGTTGGAGAGAGAAAGCGTCAGGAGGAAGAGGATTCTCAGCTGAAATGCTCCAGATTTCGACGAAGGCAATAGAGGCATGAGTGTTACCACTTTCGATAAATTCAATTCAATACGAAAAGACCCAATAGTCGAGTTCCGAAGGTCCATACACTAGCCGTGGTTCATTAGCCTACAAGAGTCCAGAAATCGCTTAAATAATAAAATAATACATAATAATTTGATAACTTCACTGGTACCAAAGGTCAACATTCACATAGCTATTATCGAAAATACTTTCTTTCACAGTAGAGACTCACACAACAACAGAAAAATTATGTCGGTGCTATCTCGAGCCCCAGTAGTTTTCTCCTATACGACCTCTTCTCAGGCGATCTTGAAGCTCCCTGTATTCCGAGGGCTCAAGAAGTGATCCTCGGACAATTCGGCTTGCCAAGAGACGCCCAGAGCCAGTGTTGAGATCAATTGGGACAGCCCAAGAGAGATTCTTATACATTCCGGAGTCAGTCAAATCAATGACCAAGTTCTTTTTAGAGAATTGTAATTCCGACTCGGTGCTGATTGTGGAAGATCCGTCAGAGCTGTACATTGGAACGTCACGAAGAAGGTCTCTCAAGAGAGTCTGGACCAACAGTTTGGTCAACCAGATCATTCGCAGGAGTGAGAGGTATTGCAAACTTGCCTGCTGTTGCAGAATTTTGGTCAAAAGCTCGGACTCTTGAACTCGCAGCAAATAGTTTGCATTGACTGACTTGAGGTTGAGGTCCAGAAGGTACACCTTACGGTCGCCACGAGTAGTACAAGGATGTGGATTGGGTAAAGGGGGAAGAAGCAGTTGATACAGATAAGTTCTTGGGGCTGTCGCTGCCAGTGGAGGCACTTTAGTTTCATCGGATCCTCTCTGTACAACCAGTGCTGCAGAGGAGATCAGAGAAAACAGAAGCAACGAAATAGCATCCGTTGGACCGTTTGATGGACGAACTTCAGGCAGATCGCGTGAAATTTGATGCAATATCGAGCACATATCTCTCGGATAATTATGGGCCAAGTCGTAGGAGCTAAACCGCTCAGCGGCTTCTGGAGCGACCTCATAATCCACCAGAAGCAGCAAGTTTCCCAAGTCAATTTTTTGGAGGTTAGGACAAAGAACTAAAACATGAAGCACAGCACCAACTGGAACATCTCTCAGCAGCAGATAGTTGAGCAAGAGCTTATTCATTGTTGGGTGAGGTCCCGCAATGCGTCGTTGGCTCGCCAAAGGATGCTGGGGAGGCAGGGGCAGAAAGCCGTTTCTGGAGTCAAAAGCGGCACTCGCAACTCCTTTTGACAACAGGCCCGATGACCTGAGTCGTTTGAGGCTGCCATACCGCTCTCCACCCTTCAGCGACCGTTTGGGGAAGATTCTTGAGAGGCCGCGTCGCCGAGTCAAAGAAGAGCTGGCAGACGCCGCCAGACGCACGCTTGAGGACGAATTCAGATTGGTTTTCGTAAGCGCGAGTGCATGCAGAGAGTATAGAGGGTTGGTCCGGAACTTCCAGTCCCGCCAGCCAGCCAGCATCGACTCGTCGAAGCTGACCGCCATGGTTGCAGCCTCGTGGGGTTGAGGGGCCTGTGCAGGAATGGGTGCAAAAGGAGGTTCTGGCTCGTGTGCAGGAGCACCCAACTCATCAGCCTCCTCGATTCTTGAACCGGAGGAGTGGAGGGCCAGTAGATCGAGAGAGCGCACGTAGTGGCCCACTGCTGGATTAAGCCTGAGGTAGGTGACAAACATGTGGAATTTGTAGCTCAGAGTGAAGCGCATTTCCGCGTAGAGAAGCGGCTTGGTCACCTGGTAGAAGGAACGACACACTAGCAACGTGCACTTCAAGTCCTCCCACTCGAGGAGCAGAAATATCTGTGTGAGCATTTCAGGCGGGAGCTGAGTTATGCGTGTTATTGTGGGGGGGTTCCAGCGACGATGCAGTGCACTGATGGACGCCCCTGAAGAGGTGACGCCTCGAAACTGGCCCTCTATCTTCAGCAGGATGATGCTTGTGCGTCTGCTGACATCGCTGAGTAGCAGCTTGTACTTCATCTTGATTTTGGCCGAATTGCCAGCCCCTGAAGACCCATACCCTCCGCTTGTCCCAAGGCTAGAGCATGCAGTTGCTATTGAAGAGAGATCTGCCACGTTCATGGGGACCAAACTGTGGATTCTGTAGTCATAGCGGGCGTGCGGAGTGAGTAGAGATCTGTATGGGGGGAGGTGGCGATGTAGGTCAAGCCCATTGGGCTGAGAAGTGGCAGTCATGTGGTCGGTGGCCTGTTTGTAGATCGTTTGAAAAGGAGAGCAGGTCTCGTGTGATAGGGGTTGATATGATCACGTGCTCCACGCCCCTCCTCCTTGTTTTGCTTTGGCCAGAGCCGCAGTTGCACTTTATGCATGATCCAGATGAACGCCAAGGGGACACAACCGGGAGACAAGGGAGATATTCGGACAGGTTCCCACTTAAATTCTCGCTCGCCCAAATAGGAATTCCTAAGCTGAACAATGTCCACAGCTGAATCGATACAAAGCTAAAGACGGCACGTGACAGCTGCCTGACATCAGTTTCGGCTGAAGTTTAATTGTGTGACGGATGTGTCGTTGCAGAGAATGCAAACATCCTCAGTTTCCACTTATCTAAGCAAAGACCTCTTGTAGCCGGATATTCTGATGCCTGTGGCTTCCTTCCCCTTGCATAATATGCAGTCCTGGGGCGTCTTTAGTTAATACAGTTGAGAAAAAGAATTAGTCTGGATTTGTAGTGGAAACGAGCAAAAACAGCAAAAAAGATAATCGATGGCAACAACTGCAAGTCAGCCTCTGGCACAGGGCAACATCTATTGGAAGGCAGCCAAGGCCTCCTGTGTGGGGGAAGTTTGGCGAAGTTGACACATTAATAGAGCAAGGCAAGGCAGGATGTCGTAAATAAAGCTGCAGAAGAGCTCAGGAATCCCACATTGTTATTGTGTGCCCAGAGTGTTTCAATTAGTAGCCCGTCCTGGAAAGAGGTTGGGTTTTTGCCGCTTACATCAAAGAGCCTGCCACTCTCAAATTAAAATATTTTTTCACAAGACCGAGAAAATAAGGAATTTTTAGAAAGCATGATTGTACTTCATGCATGTACGACTTCATGCAATAGACGGCTCTGGTGGAGGGGGTAGCCACCCAACACCACCAGGATATTCCATATTAGGATGCACCACCTATGCACTCCTGTCTCCAATTTCGGACATATATCTACCATTACCTTCTCGGTTAAAACTTGGTTCAATTTATTTACCTTGAACTAACTCAGGTTCGAAAGACTAGGAGTTCTCTAGTGCAACTATTTTTGACGCTAAGACGCATTCCTGCAAATTCCTTCCGCTGATTCCGAACCGCTGTCTAGTCATACCGGCCTCAGCAGATAAACTTGGGGAAATTTTGCTATAGAGCACCCCTAATATTGCTTAAATCCACCCACCTAGCCTTCTGGAATCCACGCCCATTTCCAGTTTCAATTTCTGGCTGCTGTTCTTTCCCAAACCGGTCCTGTTCCGTAATTTGGCAAAGTAACCCACATCAGCACAGCCTGGCTTTGAAACCACTTTGACACCATTCGATCCCGTCGATTCCACGCCATTTTTGACAGGTACGCCAATCGAACCCGGTCCCTCCGAACTACACGTGCAACTCCCGAGTGTACGCTGCCTTCCAAAGTCGTATAAACCCATACAACCTCCATACTGTCCTGAACAGTCTTGTGAAGTAACGACCCCCAATCCTCCGCAGCAGCCCTCCTTAACACCGATTACCCTTGTTGTAGTTAAACGTCAACTACCTCCTAATTACATTACCTCTTCTTTCCCAAATTTCAAATATACTCCCGGAGCCTTGAAGAAATGGCCTCATCGAAAGTGACACCCTCCTACTACGGATATGTCGGTCTGACCAATGACGCCCTTCTTATAATCCAGGCTGTCATCGAAAAACAGCTCGAACCTATTCCTAGACGACCACATGAACGTGAGAGATCCAACTTGATCAAGTCTGGTAATGTTTTCGTATTCATCGAAGAGGAGTCTGGAATCAAACGATGGACTGACGGTATAGCATGGTCTCCTTCTCGTATTCTTGGACGATTTCTTGTGTATCGTGAATTAGACAAGAACTCGCTTTCAGAAAAAGATGATAAGAAGAAGAAGAAGCGAAAGACCTCGGTTGAGCACGATCCTTTGGACCTGAAGCAGCTCATGCCACCAGCACAGCAGCTCTTGCAAAATCAGACCCAATTTGCACCTGACGACTTCAGTAAGCAACTTGTAGGGATGATGCAACTGCCGTATGTGTTCAAGGATCAAGGGTTGATCAAAAAGACTCTTCTGCTCTCCCTAGCCATGAATGAGCTGGACTCATTGAATAATGGCGGGACCAAACCGATGCCTAAAAAGGGTGACAAGCTGGCCACCGACTCAAACAAGCAAACAATCCATTTGATCTCATACTACAATGCCGATGATGTTTTAAACGGTAACTTGCAACGTCCCCTGGTGACAGACTTGAAAGATATTTCGATTCTGTCTGCTCTTTGGACTGCCATGAAGGAATCGTCCCTTGGTGGTAAAATCCCCATCGAGGACGAAGCATACTACTTTTTGGACACAAATTATCAGCTCCAGATCATGCTGCAAGTACAGCAGCCTTCTGAAAGACCAGTTCCAGGGAACTTGAGCTCACAGGGCCCCGGATTGCTTGGTCAGCCCAATCTGGCGATTTCCAATGGCTCCATGCAACAACAACCGATGGGCCAGCAACATGTCAAGTACTTACAACAACAACAGAAGTTTAACCAGATGCACTATTTACCAAATCCGTACCCAGCCAAGGAGGAAGAGGCAGCCCAGCAAGGTTTGGGTCAACAACAGCCAATGTTGCCACCACCCCCACCAGGAGAACTCACTTTTATCAACCCTTTCAACTCGCAGTCCCTTTCTAATAACTATTCCTCCTACTTCAACAATTATCTGTACCCTCCGCCTCCTCAACAGCCTTCACAGACCGTCCAGGGAGCAGGGCAGGCTAGTCAGAGCGCTCAGATCCAACAACATCAGCCTCAAGTCCAACAAAATGTACCAGCTACTCTGTACCTTGATAACACGGCCCAATTCCAACACTACCCACCTTTTCCTCAACACTTCCAGCAGGTTTACGGCCCACAGCATCTGCAACAACACGGCCTGATTCTGAACTCGAGCGAGTACCTGGGCGGTTCACTTCTGCTGATGAGCTCCAACGTGGTGGATGGAACTGCGTTGGCCAATAATGGAGGCAGTGTTCTGCTGGTGTCTGGGAATGTGCCTTCGTCACTTGGTAAAAAATTCAACCGGTCGAGCTTTTCTCATACTCATGGCAACTGGTTCACCACCTCAAGTGCTAATGGTATCGGTCCAGGCAACTACGTAGCTCAAGCCCCGCCTCCTCACCACCAACATCTGCAAAGCTTGACTGGCCTTCCAGACCCGAGCTTGCATCACCATCATGAAGACAACACCAGCCAGATTCAAAGAAATACCTATAGTGGAACCACATAGTATCAATAGCTAATCTGGAGCGGTGCCGAATAATGGTACAGGTTCGTCACAAATCGAAGCAATTGCGTTTGGATGCTTTGATAGCAGAAATGTAGTAGTGGCATAAGGATGCTTGAGCGGGAACTCCTGAATCGCTCGAAGTATTTATTAAATAGATTTGACGTAGTTAGTTTCATGTTTAACTATGGAATTCTGTTGAAGATGCAGATTTATCAAGATCCTGGTCTGGAACCACAATGGACTCTGGACAGCATCGATGTTTGTATATTAATGTACGGTAGTAACGAACGTGAAGTAGTTGATTTCAGTTAGTGAAGAAAATGCACGGAGAGGAGTAATCGTATTTGCTAGGAAATGCGTGGAGAGGAGTAATTGTATTGCTAGAAAATGTAGGTAGTTCTCCACATTTGTTTTAATTGGAAGAAGAAAGGTATAAATTGGAAACAGCAACGACCATGCGTCTTGTGAGTTCTCGAAGAATAAACCTCTATACCACCCCTTCAATGACAAGAATGTTTCCCCAATTTTGGCCATGGAAACAGAACACCTGGCTACGTAAACACTACTCTAGAAGCTCTTGGGCCGTTTTCATGTGCTACTATAGATTAAAATGCAGGGCCAAAGTCTAACCTTTATTGTTGCATCAACTTACAGGACAACCCAACCCCAGGCCAGCTAGGCCATCTCGGAACCAAACCAACCAGTTGTATATATGGTCGATAGGTATCACCCTGCTAGACTGGTTAATGGCATTGTCCCAGACCAGTCGTCATCACGTCTGGTCTGAGGAATGCAGCTCTAAAACTTATCAGCAGTTCTTATGCACGAGTGCCCGGTTCGTAAAATTTTGCATGCGAAGCAAGAAATGCATGTCCAAACTGAAGTCCCACACTAACGAGGGTAGAAGCAGCACCAAGAAATGCACCAACCATGTCCTGTTGCGTGCAAGCGATCTCAGGCTGAGGACCCTGCCTTTGCCTTACTTCTCATGCAGCCCCAAAGAGAGCAATATTCTATTGTTACATGCCAGTTTGTAATCAATCACTATCGTCAATCCTATTCCCGGCCCCCGCTTACCCCCGACACCCTTAGCTCATTCCATTGGCATCCAAAACATCTAGATTGGCTCCTTGTGTAACCCAAAGTCGTAACCAATCCTGGCCCAAGTCCTGCAGATGACGTTTCTGTTCCACGTCACCCTCTGGTCTTGCTTATCAATGCCGCTTCATGCTTGCAGGGAATGCCCAGTTTCGAACTGTTCCCATACTTCCGCGAAGGTTTCCATGCGTGTATGGCAATCGCTGTATCTTGAAACTAAACCTTAAGTGCGAGTCCCAAGCTTGGCCGTTTTTCTCATTTGGCATCGTGCCATTTCCCCTGTGGTTTTCGACCTTGTCTGATCGCCTCTGCCTATCTTTTCAGCCGCTCTCCATCTCCACAGGCCGTATGTAGACGATCCAGCCTTGGTCTATTTCCCACATATCGCTATTTTCTGCATTGCACTGCAGTATGCATGAGTAAGTGCCGGTGCAGGGTACATAGAAAGTGAAGACCTCTGTTATCAGAATGGCGTACGCATGTATCGTTTTGGGGCCGCCTTATACTAGACGTTGATAGTACCACGATCCATGGACATACCAATTCGTAAACACAGATGAGGACCATGGGCTATAGATCTCTGTAGTCATCGATCTGTGTTGTCATGATACTTGTAGATTAGTATCACTCGCCTGTGTAAGTGTGCATTTTGAGGATTTTTTCCACTTGAGTTAATTTACACCAAGAATCCCCTACAAGCACCGGCTAAGAGATTTGGGCCAAAACATGCCCAAAAAGACTCACCAATGTATCGTTTCAACCTCATATCAAGTACAAAACCCTTTTCGCCAATGTGCTGCTGATTCTGCTAAGCCTCTGGACCTATCTGATTCTTCTGTCAGTATTATTTAAGCAGAGGCATTGATGTTTACGAGACACTGAAGAAAATATCACTCGCATATGACCTTGACACACATTATTTTCCAGAGGTTCCTTCTGCAAATGAAGGTTGCCTCATGATGAATCAAAGAGTTTTGCTGACGCCTTGTGATGATTCCAAGCATTTAGTAAATACTCGCTCTCCTACATTAAACCAGCCCAAATAAGCTACTAGCATCAATAAACGAGTAGGTAAAATGGTTGCAAAGCCAATTTTTCATGTTTGCACCCACCGCAGCCTTCAGCCACCAGCCTTGATAAGCCTGATTCAAGTTGCTAGTGCTGCACCGCAACTCCGTGTTCACACCTTATGTAGTGCTATTACAATTCCAATAACCCGTACCCCTCTTGACTCCTGATCACAGGAGAGTGGATGAACGGCGTTTTTATGGTTACAATTTGCTCGTTAAGACTCGTCAAAATAAGTAATGTAGAAAATATCGGTCGTGGCCTCTTCACAAAATTATTTTTTCGAGGGTGCTGGACCCCCGCAATGAAATTCTACCCAGAGGTGTGAAATTTCACCTATGATCCCGTAGTCCTGGCCCTAAACTCTGCACACTCGGATGCAAATTGATCAAGTAGCTAGGAATTGAGATTGGATTCCGATCCACCACGTCGCGTGCTCTCTAAATCTCTACCTCCCTCGATATCAGACCATACACCCTCCACATCATGCAATGGAGGTCCGATGAAGCCCAACCACTGCGTCTCTGCATCCTCTGCATTTCTGCCACTTCTCTATAGGACGCATGTTGCGGCAGTTAAAGACGCCCTAGCTTCTCCCGAGATCAGCAGTGTTGGTTACTGCCATCTGCTGCATCCCGCATAACAAAGAGTGGATTGATGGATCTAACGCCTGTTGCACGTGAAACAAGGCCAATCTCTCACACCGGCTTCTCATATCTCGGGGTCCATGGTTGTTTCTGTCGCCTTTGGCACGGTGCTCCTATACTCGATGGTGCCACCATGATACATACCCGCCGGTCTTCCTTGAAGGTGACGAACACCAATCAGAATAAAAAGCTCTTGGCATACATCTCTGCTAAGTATTGCACTGCCTGGCGGCTAAACTTGTAGAGAGAGATGAGCATGAATTATTTCAGCGATGCCAGGCTGGTGGGGACACAATGTTATGCTTGTAATTACGACATGCCCCTGAAAACCGCTTTACGAAGACTCCACCTTGGAAACTAGCCCGTGTGTTTTGCAAGAGTTGGAACTTCCATGCATGGAAACAACAAGAAAAGAACAAGAAGATTTAAAGAATACATAGGTCTAAACGATATTAATCTATTTAAACCGTAAGTTGATTGAGCCCATACTAACAACGCCGTCCTACTCTTGATCAATTACCTCCACATCTACAATCCTATTGTTATATAGATGCGCTTCGCCAATCGGTGACGCTTGCACCGTTCTTTGTTGTTGGCTTTACGAAGGGCTATAGTCAGCTGCACATCGGCTCTGCTACATCTAAGCAATGCTGTTCGTATTCATGCAAGCGAGAAGTGTTCCTATATGCATTGTTAAAGTCAAGCGTAATATTTGGTACCAAATTAAAACACCGTGTAACCTGGCTGTTGCCTGAAGTATCATATTATTGGAAGTATTATACACTTTGTTAACACAATAAGAAGGTAGTTAACATTATTTTGATCGAACTTTTCAGCACCAAAAGAGTAGCATGATCATAAACAAATCGTCACTTCAAGTATGGGTGCCCGTTTTAAGCTGTCCGACGGCGTCAAGTTTATAACTTGATCTGACCCTGAGTTCACACACTTATGTCCTCTCTATTTATTCTTTGTAGATGCTCTTGTCAAAGTTATCCATAGTCTACAAATTCAAATCAATTCAAAGTCTATGATTATATTCAAGTGTCCAGATTCAATCTTATATAAGCCTCTGAGAATGCATTAGTGGGTCGGTAGAGTTCGTTTGGTTGTTAGCATCCCTCTGATCTAATGATGTACCAGCTGTTTTTTCCACTCCAACAAAGGAGCCAACTCTTCGATCTTGCCCAGTTTGTGTTGGATGAACAGATGCTGCAATAATTCGTCTGTCAGAGCTCTGTATCTAACGTCAACACACAAACAGATCAGCAAAAACTTCTTGATACTGTTGGACAATAACTCTGCCTTTTTCAACTTCGGGGTACCATTTGTAGCAATCAAATACAACGCTTTCAAGGGCTCTTCATTTAAATAAGGTGGTTCTCCCTCAATCATCTCAATCGTCATAATTCCCAAGGACCAAACGTCGACTTTCTCGTCGTAGTCCTTTTGTTTGACGACTTCTGGAGCCATCCAGTAAGGTGTTCCCACCATCGTAGCTCTCTTATTCCTCTGGTCGGTCAATTTTGCACAGAAACCGAAATCAGTGATTTTAACATTTCCCTTGGCATCGAGCAAGACATTGTCCGATTTGATATCTCTATGGATGATATGCTTCATGTGCAAGTGCTGCAATCCTTTCAAAGTTTCACAACAAATGGTCGATATCTGTCTTTCCGATAATTTCGACTCGTTATTGTCGATAACTTCGGTCAACGATCCACCTTCCATATATTCCATAATAACCCATAAATCAGAGTTACCACGGAGGTACAGATCCAAAAAGTTTACGATATTTTTATGCTGGGAGTCTTTCATCACAAGAATTTCGTTAATAATCAATTCCTTACGAGGTTGGGCGTTCAAATCCATTTGTTTGATGGCGACCTTGTTTCCTTCAGCGACGGTTTCGGCCAAGTAAACTGCACCAGAAGCACCTTGACCAGCTTTTTCTAAAATTTTAAACAACGGTGTTGGATCGTTATTATTGACCACGGTCTTAAGCTTAGCAATAACTTGAGAATCGGAAAGCTTATCACGTCTTTTATTAGAGGGTTTCTTGGTCACATTATTAGAGGAATTAGAGGGTTTAGCAGAACCAGAAGAACCAGAGGGTCCGCCAGATACCCCAGATTTTTCAGAGGTCTTATGAGGATTGTAATCCTTTTCAACTGATTTGACTTGCGGCGCTTTCTGTACGGATGGGAGTACGTGAACCTTTTCTTTGTGGCTTCGTTCTCTCTCCCTGTCTCTTTCTTCACGCTCGCTTCTACTTTGATTTACCTTGAATGGCTTGTACGTTTGCGCCACCTGGGCGTTCAGAGGGCCAGAATAGGTGCCTGTAGTAGGCTGATGCTGCAGTTTTTGTCCCAGAGTAGCTGATACCGATCCAGAACCCGAGCCAACACCGTATGGATCCAGATACGGATCCCGAGACTTGTAAGATGACTCATAGGGTGCAGATGGGGGCAGCAGACGTGGCTTTGAGGCAGACGAGCTCTGGATGCCACTCACCTTGCCAGCAGAAGACGATTTCTGAAGAGCCAATCCCTTGACGCCTTCAGAAACATCGCTGGTGGGCACAGAGGAAGACGAGGCTGCATGGGCTATCTTGGGAGGGGCAGGAGCCTTTCTGACAGGCACCAACGTGTCTTCACGGGAGTTTTTCATGAGATTTTGGAGAGGCGACAGGCTGACGTTCTGGTTTTTAGAATGGAAAGGAGCTGGAGGTTTGGGGGCAGCCCTGGATGGTTTAAAGGAGGAGGTGGTTGATGATGATGACTGAGAGGTAGCTTGATTAGCAGGGGCCAGGACCAGGCTTTGCTGACCAGAATTAAGGCCATTTTGTGCAGTTTGCCCAGTGGAACCCACAGAGTGTGGGTCCTGATGGTGTGAGGCCGCAGGTTTAGGATGCTTTGTCCATTCTTGAACGTTGGCTACGGGCAGCAGCTGGGCGATCTGAGGAGAGTTGCCGTTTATATCAGAGTAGAACTCCAAGACTTCGATGACTGCGACGGGATCTTTCTTCCAATCCTCGTTGGTGATCTTGGAATGTTGTAAAAGCGACCTCCATGCATCAGGAAGGCCAGTAAAAGAGCCCAGAGCCGGGTCAAAGCCCACATGCACCTTATGGGTGAAGTTGATTGGGTTTGAAACGCCGGTGTTGCCCGGGGAGAAGGGACCTCCTGAAAGACCCACCCCAGTTGGAGAATTTCCTATGTTTACGAGTGGACATTTCACGGTGAAAACATCGATCCAGTCCAAATAATCGTTGTTGTTTTTGATCAGAACAAGAACCGGCTTCGAGTTGCTTTTGGGCACGATTTCAAGCACATGCAGCAGCTTGGTGTTGCCGGAGTTGGGCTTCAAGTTGATGGCCCCAATCTGGTTCAACGGGAACAGCAAATCGGGCATGTTCGCCTGGACTGTTTGCAGATCGTAGGTGGCCTGCGGTATGAGCAGCGGTTCGGTCTTGTAGAAGTTCAACGTCTTGTCAGAAATGACCATGTAGCGTTTGTTCCATCGGAACAGGGTGAAGAGCCCGTCGTCCTTCATGTGGACCCATCCTTGTTGTCTTTTGTTGGGGTTTATCCGGATTGCCAGGCTCAGGGGTTGGCCCACCACGCCTCCCACGGCCGGGGGAGGTGGCTGGAACGAATCTTTATGGCCCGACATCATGTCGTCGACAGTTCCCGGCGGGGCGGGGGCTCGGCGGTAGTTTTTGAGGTCCGTGGCGAATACACTGGCCATTGTCAGCACTGGTTCTGGGGTGGTGTTGCTGGCTTTTCTGGCTTTTATGAATCGATTTCGCGTCGCGTATTTTTACGGGAGAGAGAGGGAGAATTTTGCGCGCCGCGAGCGTGCTAGGGAGGGAAAGTGTGGGAAAGTGCCCCGCGAGGCGAGGCTACGCGAGACTAAAGGCGCTAAAGGTGGAGGATAGGACTGGTTCGGGGGTTTACTGTTTTGACTGATTTGGCTATTTGTGGACTACACAACGGTATACAAGTACCATACACTGCAACTGTATCTGGATACTGTACAGAGCTGATACTTCTCTCGGTAAAAGCCCCGCTTGTCTCTGCCGCCCGGTATCGCTCTTCCCCAGACGCAGCGTCATGCACAGAAGAATCCCTAACGCATTGCCCACGCTTGTTGCATCGAGTGCTCGTCTAGCTGTTGCCTTCCTCGAATGGGTCCTCGTGTTTCGATAACACACTCATCCAGCCAACCCTCCATCCAGTCCAGCTAGCACACTGTACGCTACCGCTCAAGATTCCCCCATGGTCCTTTAGCCCTTCCGGTCCTCCCCCAGCCCCTCCCCTCTGCGTTCTCTGCTGCACGCAGTCGCCCTGTTTGCTTAGTCCACGAACAACGCGACGCAGGTCCTCCATCTACTCTCCCTCTCTCCACCTCTCCACTCTCCATCCACTCTCCATCCACTTTGTTTAGCCTACTGAAACTCAAAACTCCCACGTTATACCCGTTGCCCCGGCTTATTCCCATTTGGGCCCTTTCTTCCTGTTCTGTGCCCCGTGCACTGGTCTTTTCATTCCCATTCTCTCTACCACCCATTTATGCATTTCATGTAGTGCGTATTAGAACAGCAGCCTCGTGGGCTCCAACTGGCATCTGTGAGCGGCTGTATCACCCATTCTTGGCTTGTGCCTTTTACAGGAGACACCACTCTACTCTACTCATCAGTGCTTCTCCCCTTGACGTTCTGCCGAGAGAGATCCTAAAATGTGTAAAATGCAGAATATACGTGGACAATGTATGCACACATACGAGATACGTAGTAGAGCATGTTGGAACCACACTCTGTAGTAATTGAAGTGCATTTGTTCGGTTCGAGTGCACGTCAATTACAGTCGTGAAGCCAGTATGGTGCTGCCATTGTTGTCACACCCAGATAGACCTTCTTACGACAACCAATGGATGGACCACCATTCTCTAACCCAGCGAATAGTTTCAGCTTATCACAACCCCATACAAACTTCAGGGCTGCCAAGATCGTTTGTATCTTGATATCTCTGGGTATCTTTGGAATATAGATCTAGGCCACCTTTTGAAGAGTAAAATTGCGAGTGACTAAGTGGGCAGAATGGCTCGCCCGTAAGTTTCCTTGGATTGAGTGCTTCGTTTGTTCGTATTGTGTAGGGATTATAATTTGCACGCCTATGATGTCTAAAAAATGTGTAGTCTGCACTTCTTGATATCTATGGATATGAAGTTTGACAGTAATAATAAGAAAAGGAGCCTTTGAGAGGAAGAATTCCAACGGAGATGACACCATCGAGATAAAACTGTACTCTTACCCCAAAAGTTGCTAACCCCTGATTATACGATCCAGTGCATGCTAGCTGTATATTTTGTTTCACTTTACCTCTCTCTGCTTGCTCTGACTTGCGAGTGGCCCATCGAAACTGGTACAGAACCTACAGTTATACTAGACCAGCAGCCTAATAGCAGATCCATTTCTACATGATCTGCCCAAATCCTTGAAATGACTTGTAAACGCATAGAATTTAGATCATACCAACTTGCAACCCATACTAGTAGCACACGCATACATGGAGCATAACAAAAAGAAGTATTGACGGGAATTGCAGAAGATTCCCGTTTGGCTGCTAATTGTCGAAGCATGGGCATAAACAGTCAACAACATTGGTATGTACATAGACACCTAAATACATAATCACCTTCAATCCTATCATTCTTGATAAGAATCATAATAAGAGCCATTCTCGCAGAACGCTCTTACATACTCTCATCTCAAGTGCTCGATACTCTCTCACCAACTCGTTGTGCCGTGTCTCTCGAAGTCCTTGGAGTCTCAATGCTTACACAAGCGACCAAGCAGACCATACTTCAGTAATACTGCAATAATATATACATCCCACGCATACCAAGATGGCTAATTTAGCGCTATCTATAACATCTACAATGTGCCCAAGGCATCACATCGCGAAGCCACTGTTCACTACCTCTCCGGTCTGTCCTGTTTGGGCTTGCTATTCTCTGACCTATCTCCTTAACCCATGCCTCTTCATCCACCTCCTCTCCAACTCCCACGCTGCCCCTGCCCCCATGACTCCTCTGCTCGTATCTCTCTGCTCTATTAGTAATCGCCTCTTCTCTCATCGCTCTCACTTCAACTGCTCATTATTCTCTCCCCTCCCATTTTGGGTTGTCCTGCCTACGCAGATCAAAAAGCTGACTCCTCCTCCAAACATATCTACTTTGATACGCCCCTCCCACCCCAGCTTGCTTTAAACCCGCCAATTCCAACCCGACCGTATCCTGGCCCTCATGCCGTTATTTGGAGCCAAGAAAAAGGACCCCCAGCCACCCAAAATGGCGCCCCGTCTGCGACTGAGTTCTCTAGCTCTGATCCTGCTGACTACGCTGTTGAAGCTGCTTCTACGTAACCAATCGTCATCCAAACAGGCTCCACTACCACTGCCTGAACCCCAACTGCCCAGCATTGCTCAGGAGATGGATAAGCTCTCTTTGAGACCCAATTTGGGCGAGAAGAGGGTCCTGACTATAGTAGAAACGAACTCCGACGATGACTCCGATGATACCTCTGATCTGTACGACGAAACCGATGACGAACCAGACCAACAACCCTCCACCGATGCCACTGCGGCCACTCTGACAAAGGCTGCCAATTTCCACGAAGGTGGCCACCAATCTGGACCTCACGACGACGAATCTGATGATTCAGACTCGGACTACGAAGACCACCATCATGCCATCAAATCTAGGGGCAAAGTGATCTCCGGGCTGCATTTGTCCTCGTTCCTGTCAACCTTCATGGAATACTGTGGTCTCAGTAGTTCAACCAACTCTACAAACGGCCCTAATCTGGCTCTGAAATCCACCATCGTAGATGCCGCCATAGAGGAGCTGAAGCACACATATTCTCTTCTCACCACGGTCAAAATCCATCAACTCTCAGCTACTCTTCACCGGGATGATCCAAGGCTCCATGAAGCTCTCATAGCAGAGCCCCAAGTAGAACTTATAGACGATTTGAAGCTGAAGCTACAGAAAATCTTCCGTCAGACTCAGGATCAGCAGGCCAGCAAACTAGCTCTGGAAGGGAAGTGCCTTTATGAGCGTTACGGAACCGTTCGTGATGTTATTGGCCGTGGACTGTATGGAACCATCAAAATCGTCGTCAGAGACGAGGACAAAGCCAACAGAACGGCCTTTGCGGTCAAGGAACT
This sequence comes from Kurtzmaniella quercitrusa var. filamentosus (nom. nud.), assembly GCA_020280135.1. Classification (NCBI taxonomy): domain Eukaryota; kingdom Fungi; phylum Ascomycota; class Pichiomycetes; order Serinales; family Debaryomycetaceae; genus Kurtzmaniella; species Kurtzmaniella quercitrusa var. filamentosus (nom. nud.). The sequence goes on from JAFIDH010000005.1 coordinate 189,178, forward strand.
CCATCGTAGAAGGATGGACTCAGACGCTAGTGGCAGAATTGCGGAAACTAGTGAGAAATTCGTGGAAAGAGTACTTTCTGAGTTCATCATTTCGCTGACGCTTAACCTGAAACATATTGTGAAAACGGTGGATTTGATGGTGACGCTTCCCGGACTGTGTTGGATGAATCAGGGGGGCAAAATTGACCCCAATTCTCTCTGCATGGGTGACCGTAGTGAACTTAAACTCTCTCAAGTAATGAGATGTACTTCTGGTGGCGATTTGTTCACATATATGACCACCAAAAAGGACTTAAATGGTCAGGAAATCACCACCGTTTCCCTCGAAGAGATCGACTGTTTTATTAAGCAAATTGCTAGAGGTTTATGGTACATGCATCAGCATGGAGTGGCTCATTGCGACCTTAAATTAGAGAACATCTTAATCCAGTATCAAGAAGGAAAGTTGCTTCTCAAGATATCTGATTTCGGTAAGCTGAATGTGTTTAGGACCAAATGGGATGGGCCCGCCAATGAAGAAAAGATCCCGTATCTGACTGGTCCAATTGGTTCTGAACCATACATTGCTCCGGAGGAGTATGAGGGAGAGTACGCCCCAACAAAGAAAGACTTCTGGCTGTTCGGAGTCATAGTGTTGCTTCTTTTCAACATTAGAAGACACTATTACCTGCACAGCGGAAGCATAGACACCCCTGGCGGGTACCTCTGGCGTCTGACCGAGCCCAAGCAGCATGTTTTGCGTAGAGGGAACAAAGAGAAGCGCTGGAAGGATAAAGGCTTTGAATCGTATGTAAGAGAGCGAATGGTGGCAGGCTACAACAAGCGAACCAAAGAGTGGCTAATTGTGAAGAAGGGTTCGTATCTGCCTATAGAAGAGCTTTTTGATGGCGAGGATGAGCTCGATGAGGAAGAGCTTGATTTCTGCGAGTTGCGAAAGCTCTTCATCTACAAACTTTTGGATCCGAACCCGGCCACAAGAATGAACATTGACGACTTTGTCAAGGGAGATTGGATGAGGGGAGTGGAGGCATGTTTTTAAAGATTAGGTAGAGGCCAATGAAGGACCACAATACTAGTCATACAGCTCATTAGATATAGCATGAATAGATGGATCGACATCCAGACCTAATAAGATATGCAGAAGCACGTCGGACCAGCAGGTCTGGCACCAGTATAAATAAACATTAATTTTAATCACTAGAGTTTCGAAACTGATTGGATGAGACATAGAAAGATGAAATTCATCTACTCTGGTGGGTTGTACCTCATAGGTCAAGGGAAGTGACCAAGAAGCTCTAGTGACCAAGAAGCTCTCTTGAACAGCTTCATTGAAACTACTTGGCACAGATGTCCTTCTACTTGTCACGTATCCTTATCATATATTTTGTATACTCTTTAACGCTGCTTCCACTATCACTTTCTACTCTGTATTTTCTCCTCTTGATTACCTATATACTTTTTGACTTCTTAATACTCATTATACCTCACAACATCGAGATACCACTCGAATCGTCAGAATACAGTGAAACTAGGTCTCCGACGACCCACCCCTTGCTCTATATTGCTTCTATTAAAATTTGACACCCCTGCGTCTCTATTGTACAACGGCCTTTTTGGGATACGTTCCTTGGTCGCTAGTTTGAGATTATACTGAAGCGCCATTAGGATATTGAATAACCCATTTTGATACTTTCGTACCTGATTAATTTCATCTGATGACGCTACTTATGGAAAAATTACAGCTTTGCTTTTCATGATGAATTTGTGCCACATTGAATGGTCTCGATGGTTTTTGGCAAGAATTTCGGGCGATGATAAAAGTGCTCTTGATTGAATTTTGGTCAGTTATACATTAACTTCCAATCAATACCCCATAAGGTCCAGCATTGCTCAATTTATCAGTATTTTGTTTAAAAATCCTCGAACATCGCCCCATAAGGATCTGCAACTCCACTGATCCCGTAGTCCAACTCTTTGTCCTCAGGATACCTATCAAACTGAGAGGTGTCACCCACCCCCAGTGTGATAGGAGGCTCGTAGGGCGTCTCGATGTCCCGCAGCAAGAGCCTTTCCCAAATGACCTCTTTGAACCATTGGTGATTCTTTACATCTTCCAGACCTCCCTGCAAGTTACCCAATCGTTTCAGTAAATCTTTGACAATGAGAGACTGCAACAAATCGAGAACATCAGGTGGTAAGTAGTCGGGATAATTGATGGTACCGTTTAGAATGTTTTCGTATGTTTTCATTGGAGTAGGGTCATAGAATGGCGTATACCCGGTCAACATTTCGAAAATCAAGATTCCAAACAGCCACCAATCTACCGATTTATTATATGGTTTAGTGGCTACAACTTCAGGTGCAATATAATCAGGAGTCCCACACAAGGTGTAGGTAACGTCCACCACTTCCTTAGCAAAACCAAAGTCGGTTAACTTGATATGACCATTTTTGTCCAACAAGATGTTTTCTGGCTTCAAATCCCGGTAGATGATATCCAACTTGTGCAAATATTCGATAGCCAAGAACACCTCTGCGGCGTAGAACTTGGCCACGGGGGTTGGAAACCGCTGCAGTTTACGGAGCAACAGGAAAAGCTCGCCTCCTTCTATGTAGTCCATGATCATGAAGAGGTTCCTACAGTCCTGGAATGTGCCCCACATGCGGATGATAAAGGGGTGCTGGGCCAACTTGAGCATCCGACGCTCGTCGTTTGTGTGTTCCACTTGCTTCATCAGCACTACTCGTTCCTTTTTGAGGGTTTTCATGGCATAGAACCGGCCATTGTGGATCAGTCTGGCCAAATGAACCCGTCCAAACAGCCCAGTACCCAAAGTTCGAAGAATTTGGAAGTCATTAAGCGAATATTTCCCCTTGGTGGTGGTATCTCTTCCGGCAAGAGACAGTCTCTTGAGCAGGTTCTGGACGGGCAGAGAATACCCGGGTTGCTGTGGGGTGATTCCCAACTTGCCCTGGATTGATTCATGGGATTCGGCCCCGTTGTTACCTCCTGGGTAGTTCAAGCCGGAGGGCTGGTGGGTATACGACGAAGGTTGGTTGCGGTCATCATAGTTCTGGTTGGAGACTGAATCTTGGGATGAGTACGGGTGCTGAGGATACTGTGGAACCTGGTGCCCATTAGAATCCACCACCATTCCATTAGGACTAGGACTGACCATTCCGGCTTCTGGCGACAACTGTTGCTGGCCCTGTGGGGCGTACACCTGGCCACGATTATCGGGGACAAGGCCGTTATTCTGGGCACCCTTGGGCTGCATTTGTGCCGACAGATGATCGTACTCAGTGTCCACCATTGCTATCTCGCCTAGAGAGTCCGTGGTGCCGTTGTTGTCGACGGAAGACATGGAGATATCGAATGGGGATGTTTGAAATTAGAAAAAGAAAGACTCCGGAAAAAGGAACGTAGAAAAGTTTGCATGAAAGCAAAAAAGGCGCACCTTGCAGCACAGGCCAGAGGAGGAGGGTGGAGGAGGACGGGGCCTTGGGAGCCTTTGGGAGGGTAGGGACAGCCGACACATGGCCGGAGCAAAGAGAGGAACATGATGGTCTCGGCAGATTGAAGAATGTGGTATTCATCGTTAATCTGACAGGGATGGGAGTACTGTCTGTCCCTCGACACCCTGCAGCCTACATGCGCACAATCAGTACTGGTAGAGATACCATGGCCGCTTAAGAGTTATGGTAGAGCTACGGTAGAGCCACGGTATGATGCCAGCGGAGCACAAGCAGTTGATGGATCTGCTCCAGGGCCTGTATGAGTTGATAGCAGGACAAGATAGAGACGCTCAGAATAAAAATGGTTGAGCAACTGCTGGCGCCAGGAAAGCCGCCAGGAAAAGCCAGCGAGCAGTGCTGCATGGCTTCATCACGGCTTCATCGCTCTACTTCAAACAGATGGATAACAAAGCACCAATAGCGAAGTCCCTACAGAGAGATCTAGTGCCTCTGGCACGCAAAGCGCCCCGGGAAACAGCTCCGGCCCTTGTGTCTTGGATTGCTTGCGTCCGGGCCCTTTGCCATGCCAATGATCAGATGCACTCCCATGGCTGTGCTGCAACACTGCGCTCGGCAAGCAAATAAGGGCCCGCCGAAAACACTGGGCTGCCACCCAACAACTTCTCCTAAGTGTGTATCGTTTCCGGCTCCTATCCATCTTCTTGGTCCAACCACTAGCCGCATGCATTCATCTCTCGGATCCTCCCAACTACACACCCCAACCGCTGCCCCTTCCCCTTACGGCTCAGTTGTCACCTCCAGCAATTTTTCACCGATACGTCACTCTGATGGTTTGTTAAAAAATATTCGAGACGCCAATTCTGACCATAACAATAGGCTACATCAGCAGCAACAGATCTTTTCGTAACCTTGCCAAAACCCACCACAGCGCACCAACGCTTCGTGTCCTAACGTGATTTCAAGCTTGGGTTTCCCGGCCCCGTCCAGCTCTTGCCAGTCCAGTTCCATCCTACCACCCCCCCACTGCCGTTGGATCGTCCTACGCACCATTTACGTAGAACGCTAAAAAATAATCATCAATGTGTGAACCCTCCCGAGGAAATCCCATTGGGACACATAACTACAGCACAAGATTAACGAAGTATCGCGGTTCTGATAAGATGGAGTACTGGCTACTCTGACCCTCAATATCTCACTCTCTATCCTCACAATACTGAATGCGATCTTCATGTTCATACATCCATTTCAGTACCTCCAAATACCACCTCATCTCACCTACTATCCCAAATTTAGAATCCAGCTAGCATACCCTCGCCTCGTTTGCAGTCAAAAATCGCTTTGCTGCGGTACCTAGCGACCTGCGTAGCCATTTCTTCCCCTATTGCCACATCACACCAATCGGATACGGTGTTGCAATGCCCATAGCCGTTTTATTTTGTAGCATCTGCGCATCGTCTGCAAGCAACGATGGAGCCGCGCGCACTCATGAACTCTAAAACTTACCTCATAAACTCATACATACGGGCCATGCTTCTACTGTGCCTCTATTAGGCAGACGATACGTATATTCCGAACCCCAATTTACCTAATCCAGGGCTCATCTATTTCTTCCAGCTCCTGATCCAGTGCTTCCTGCGCTTCCGGATCAACTTGCATGACACCGGCTATGCCTGGCTTTGCTCCCAGGTGGGCTTCATGATCCAGATCTTCCAGTCCCGCCTGGGTCATCCGCCAAATCTGGGCATGCGCTGTCTTGACCTTTTCGTACACGTCATTGCCCATGAAGTAATCAAATCGCTTGGCACCTTGTGGCCGGTGTAAACCGAGGTGACGTTCTAACCCTTCAAGTGCACGAAGAAACCCAAGATCTACCAAATATTGTGCCCTGGCCTTTTCTTCAGAGAGATCCAATCTCTTGAGGCCTTGCGATGACTTCTTGGAGCTCTCAGCTCTAGACAACTCTTCATTGGCAGTAGTCCTCTCTGAAGACTCATTGATGTCAACACGGGTATCTGAAATCGTTCGCATGGTATCGTACATAGCATATTGCAGCTTCCATTTCCGTGTCTTCACATAAGTTAGATTGATGATTATGTAGCAAATCGACAATTGTAGGGAAAACACATTGCTCTTTGCCTGTACAATTGTGTTCAAGTCTTTATTCTCATGATCGGAGGCGGTCACTTGAAGTAGGGCAAGCCATACCTTGAATAGACCCTCTCGTTCATTGATAGTCTTGGAAATATGTTCCACATTGGAATGCCGGTGATCCTCGATGTAATTTATCGCAATGACTATAGCAACAAAATCTTCATCACGGATCAACTCAGGTAGTCTATGGGGCCATTTTTCTGCGTCAAATTTGGTGATACACTCAACTAAGAACTGATCCCAAGTAGTATTAGTATACTCTTGGAATTTCTCGGTTAACTCAAGACACAATGTTTTTGATCCGGAGGTCAAATTTCTAATAATTTCGAAGGTGATCACTTTATGTTTGATTTCTTTCAGAAGCAAGTTGTCGAAAAAGACCTTCCATGGAAAGCAAGCCAAAAGCTCTATTTTATTTTCATCAGTTTCATTATAAGTATAGTTTTTAAGTACCTGTAGCACAGCATATTGAATTTGCTCAGTATAAGCAGACTTCTCATTGTAAAGATCATATAAAATCAGTAAAAATGTAGGATAATTGACAATGAAATGTCTAAATGCTGAAAAATCAAGGACAAAATTTGCCACAACGCCAAGACACACCTTCTTGTTTTGATTTTGGATAGCCACCGTGCTTTCTTTAAGAATTGAATTGACCAATGTTGTTTGCTTGTGCAATCCTCTCAAAATTTGTAGGATTCCAGTCACAAAGGCTCCTCTATTTTCTTCAATACCCAAGGCAGCTCTACTATCATGAGATCCCGAGCTAATAGCGGCGCTAGCTGGAGCACTTGGAATAGAGCTCGCAGGGTCCAACAGACCATGCGACCCAGACAGACGATTGGTTTGGCTGTCCGTATTACCGAGCAGATTGCATTCTACAAAAAAAGTCCGAAGTAGTGATACACTTCTCAGTAACAGCCGCATCAAATATAAAGTATTGGTAAAGATTGGGTCTCCCAAGAGCAGAACTAATACACCAAGTTTCTTCAGAACCCGTTCGTAGTCGTTCTCGTTTGCCGAAATCAATTCACTAACCACTGTAACTTCTAGCAGAGAGAGGAGATATTGGTAGGAGTCGACAGCCTCGAAAACTAGCTTGGCCAAACCATGTACCGCTATACGGCTACGATATTCTTCCATAGACGAAGTAAAAACAGAAAGCAATATCAACAAATCAGCCAAATCACCATTATTTGAAGAGACGGAGACCAAAGTACCTATGTTTTTGGATCGTAATGCTTTCAAAGCTGAGTTGTTTTTGAAAAGGCCCATGGTTATATCCAAAAGTTTAGTGTCCAAGTTTGTTCTTCTAAGATTGTCACATAAAGGAGGATACAAAGAGCACAATTCAGCAAGGATTTTGCAAGGAGAAAACAAGAACTGGGGAACGTCGTGATCCATTTGTTCAATGACCAACTCATTGATTCTCGGGAAGAGTTTTACTATGTTCTGGAACACAGTAGATTCGTTTAAATCCATTGCATGGTTCAAGTAGAAATAAATCAAGTTCAAAGTGGCCACATTCAATGAGAAATGGTCGTATTTGAGAAGCACGAGCAATGAAAGATAGAGCTTGTTCGGGATGTTACCTTCAATATCGTACTTAAAACGCAGGTGGGCAAATATTTGTGCAGTTGATACAACTATCAGATTCAATACTTGTAAGTCGTGTTGATCAAATGTCAGCCCTTTAGGTTCCAAGAAAGGTGCCGATTTGTCTCCAAGAGCATCCAGTACCGCAGTTTGAGCACATTTCACGGAAGAGTCACCTCTTGGAAGCCCATAGTCTGTAAATACTCGGTCACATTCATCTACAAGTCTCAGCAATAAAGCTGAGAGGAGAGTGGAAATACGAAGCTCAAAATGCTCGTTTTCAGTATCAGATAGAAGAACGGGTACCAAACGCAACAGCTGGACAATCACTGCAAGTTCCAGGCGTTCGAAGAGAGCCACAGATGATATCCAGCGCCACCATACATTGCCCTCAAGATGGGCATGGCGGCTTTCAGAGAGACAACAAACTACATCCAATAAGTTCAGACAGATACGGGAAAGCTGCTTCCGAAATTCAGATGTCGAATGGATTCCTTGTTTTTGAGCTGAACTGGACAGACCCACAAGACCATCCGGAGCACTCATTTGCTCAAGATAGAAGCGTAAAAATAGACCTATATGACCCACTAGACGGCCCATTGAGGTCAATTCAGCATCGCAGGCAGCCAAATCAGTCGACAGAGCAGTATTGCTCTGCAAAATGTCTTTCAGAAACCAGCAAAGGATCCTGAGCACAACAGTTTCATTTTCGAGCTTGGTGAGGGATGTGGATTTCGAGGCTATAATCGCCTCCAAATTGGATCTGGTCTCTTCCTGGAGAGCGTCAACGAGGGACCGGTCACGGAACACCTTGTACTTGAGATCTGCGTTACCGATCAAGTTCGAACGGAGCTCTGCCACGTCCAATTCTGTCATCAAGTAGTTGTGGAGATCACAAGATAAAGCGATAAGAGTGAGAATAGTGACAGGGAGGGCCGCTGGAAAGCGCACTAAAATAGCGCTAAAAGTGTGCTTAGAAGTGCGCCAAAAGTGCGCTAACAAAGAGAGCTCTGATGAAGTGCACAGGGAGAGTGGACAGAGAGTGCCACCAAGGGAGAGAAAGAAGAGGCGGTAAATGACAAAGAGGAAGGTGAGAACAGAGATAGACAATTTAGAAGAACGTGCAGCGTCACGAGATACAATGCACTGTCCTTTGAAGGAAAATACAACATAAAGCTTGTTCGTCCCATAAATAATTAGCATTGCTCACTAAATAAACTCTGCTGTGGCTACCCTACCAAGTCACTCAATAAACTAGCCATTCCTTATACAGCTCCTCCAATAATGACCACCTAGATCTTGCTTCGCCAGAACTTCTGAGCTTCAGCCGCAGGACGCCCGTTCTTGATATCCTCCGCCACATGGGTGTCTGCCTCGACCCGCCGGGGCACGTATTCCACCACTTTTTGCGCCGTTTCTTCCCCAGAAAACGTCACTACGCCATTTTCATCGGCAATCACTAAATCGCCCGGTTGAACAGTAACCACATCAGCATCCAGCTCGCCCACGCGGACTTCCAAGGGCACATTGATGCCTACGACCTTGACCACGGGCCCGGGAGCAGTACTCCCGACCCCGTACAGCCACACGGGGTACTGCAAAGCCCTGTGTTCATCTAGATCACGAATCCTTCCGAGGACCACCAGGCCGTGGGCGCCGCGATACTGAGCGCGGGTCAGCATGAGCCCACCGTAGAGGGCATTGTTGACGGTAACATAGGGGGCGTATGGCCGCTGGCACTCCAAGGCGAGGCCCAATACAAGGACACTCCCCTCAGGGATCTCATCGATGTACAGCTGCTTCACTGCCGGACGAGGGTCTGATTTGGGGGCATACAAAACGGTGTATGCGGGCCCCGCTGTGCTCAGGTCCTGGTCTTTTCCAGTGGAGCGCTGGACCAAGTTGGGAATGTATCCGCCGGATTTGACGCCCAAGTGGACCAATGCGTCAGATATGTCACACGGGGTATACCGGGCGAGTTTTGCTGCGATTTCTTTGCTGATAGACATGCTTGTCGGTGGCAATGGCTGGACGACTCTTTATTGGAAAGGACCCAGAGCAAAAGATTCCGGGGCATGCTAATACCGATACCGGGCGGGCCGCGCACGACTGCCGAAATGTGGGGAAGACATCACCAGGCAGAGATGCTGGGGCTGATTCAGAGGGAAAGGGACGGGGCAGGGCCAGAGGAAGTGCTGGGATAGGTCGGAGAGCATGGACAGAAACAGCTGTGCAAGAATCACGCATGGAACGGTGAAAGTGCTGGCGGAATGTGTCGTAATAATCTCTACAGCTTCACTAGGACCAGTGCGCTCTTATATTCTATGTACAAGGTCAGTCCAACCGCAGCTTCAACTTCAGGAACCTCTCTGGGTCTATCTCCTTCAAATGGCCGTCTGCATCGATCTCGTGGGTTGCAGCGGCCTCACTCTCGAAACTAGTACCATTTGGTGAAGGTGCCGTGTCCTGGACCAAGATCTCGCCCTCTTTGGCCTCTTCTTTTTCGTGTAGCACTACCTCTGCGGGCTGGAACCTCCAGCCCAACTGGGACAAGAAGTCCTTGTGGAGACCATAATCGGCCGTGATCTGGCCAGAATTCGTCCTGGGGTCCTTGATGTCCTTGAGAATGGCCCCGAGGGTCCGAGGATGCACCATCGTCCTCCCATCTGGCGGTGGAGGAAGGTCGGCACGGTTTTCCCGTTCGCCGATCTCATGCTGGAGTTTCCTGCTCTGGAGTTGCAAGATGCCCAGAAAGTTACCGTCTACAGGCGACCTTTCACTTCTGCTGTGGATCTGGGCCCCTAAACGCATCACTGCCAGAGAGAACCCGGCATCGGGACCAACGTCCGGGTCGTAGCCGTCCTTGTTTTCGGGCTGTTCTGGCTGTTCAGTCTTCCGCTGGCGGGCCAGCAATTTACGGCCGAGCTTGGCGGCATCGAACACAGATCCAGCCACGGGACGGAACAGGGAACCAGCCTGATCGTGTGAGAGAGATGTAGCAGCGTCAGGACTTGTATTGGTGGTGTTTGGTGCCATAATGCCACTATCAGGTCCAGCTGGAGCCGATTTTGGGGTATGCAGTGGGTCGTTATTTGAACCTTGTGGGTCTTCTGGAGCTTTGGGCGTTTTCGGGACCGACAGGGGCTTTATTTGGGCAGTTGGAGGCACCAAGGGAGCCGAAACTCCGCCTGGCCCAAGAGATGAGCCCTTGGATACCTTAGCAGCAAGCGTTCGAGCTGGCTTGGACGTCGAAGCTCCCATGTTAGGTGGATCTGGCCAAGTAGAGAGTGGAAAATGCCTGCGGGAGAAGATTCATTTTCCACGGACGAGGTGCCTATTTTTGGGTACATGTTTCTGTTTAAGTGAGAAACAGGCTGGCAGATGGAACAGCGATGAGCCGGGATGAGATGGGCTATGGGTAGGATGGGGTAAACTACCAAAAATGGGGGTGAATGTGGGTAAAAAGTAGTCTTCTGCTGGTAAAGTGGTCCATGAAGTGTGTCACAGAAGCATGGAAATTTTTGGCTTCTTCCAGAGTAATTAGAGAGAAAAAGGAGACTGGGCAGAAATATAGCGTATAAATGGCTACAATACAAGGAACACCACCCAAGTCAAACCAAGTTATTCCCCAGGGAATTCCCTTGTCACTCCTGAGTAATACCAAGTAATTCCATAGTAATAACCCACCATAATCCCAGTTGTGTTCCGGTCACATCCTCTAGATTGACCATCAGCACCTACATCACTTCATGAAATGTGCATTTTCGACGACTTGGCGCCATGAATTTAACCTCTATGGTCTATCCACCATCTATTCTATTTCTTGTCCTTCTTGTCCTTCTTCTCCTTCTTTTCTTTTTTTTCCTTCTTCTCCTTCTTCTCCTTCTTTTCCTTCTTCTCCTTCTTCTCCTTCTTGTCTTCCCTCTTCTCTTCCTTCTCCTCTCTCTTACGCTTCAACGGCCTGGCTTCGTCGTAGTCCTCAGCACCGTAACCAGTGGGGAAATGTCTCATTCTTAACCCTTTGACGGTCTCCACGTCCTTACGGGGAACACGTGCTGAATCGTAGTCAATGGTAGGAATGGTCACGGTCTCTCTGATGTTGTAGTATCTCTTGACTGGCTGGCTCGATGGGGTGAACCCAGTGCCTTTTCCCTTAGAGAACACGGCGTACTGGCGGTTGTCTGTCTCCTCAGAGAAAATCTCCTCGTTCACGGCGTACGATTTGCTGCCCACATTTACCTCCTTGGGTCCCTTGGCGAGAGATGTGGATGTAAACAGCACCGGGAGGGCCTTCATCTGTGATACGGGGAATCCAGCTGGCGCCTTGATTATCCACACTTCCTTGTGGTCCAACAGCTGCGGGAAACTCCCTGAGCTTTTCAATCGGAAGTATCCACCCGGAACTTCGAAACTGTACTCGCCATCGGAGTCGGACTCGGAATCCTGGACGTATTTGGCTGACTTGGTCGACATGGATGGGTGTGTTCTTTGGTGATGGGCATCGCGGTTTAAATTTTTCAGGCGCAGTCACGTGATGGGATGGGGAAGAAGAGGTGGAGAAGAAAGAGATGGAGAAGGAAGAGTGATGAAGATGTAGATGGAGAGATGAAGATGGAGAGGTGAGAAGGTTAAACCGTGTTGAAAGAGGGAAAATACATGGTTTGCAGATTTTTGTAGTAGATCGTATCTAATCATGAGTCCCTGTTCAAAGACCTAACCGGTTAAAATAGAGCTGGATTTGCTGGCTAGAGACAACTTGGAACTACTACACTGTTGACTTGGCTATTCAAATAATGAGAGAGAAATCGGTTTTACGTTTGAAATAACCACCAATTACATTATCCGTGAGTTCAAGGTAAACTCATGTCGATAAAGACTAAACATGAGCTTTGGTGGTAAGGTGCTATAATAAGCACTTTAAAAAGTTGACTTGAAGCGCAACTTTCACTTGATGTTCTTCATTATCCCTACTACATCTTGTAACGATATTAGCAATTTATTTAGGTATAATGTATAGATGTTTCGTATAGCAAGTCACCTTCTCTCACCACTCTCCTCTCAACTTTCCTCGTGTTCAATGATAGCCCAAGCAAGGATCACACCATATTTCCGATCGCATAAGGGCTGAGGGAGACACATCCCCTCTCATAAGGACTGGAAGGGATGTCTTCCACATTACAATCATAATTGGTATAACGATTGGTAGCGATCCCCCACTTCGATATCTCTCTCATCCTAATTTCCCAGTCACTTTCTCTCTTTGGAACAACAACTTTGAGTCGAGGAGGTCTAGTACCTCTGTTAGAGGTAGTGTTTTTGGCCGTCGGATCGTTGTAGAACGATATCTCTGGAAGCGGCGGGTGTTCAATTGCATCGTATTCCTTCAAAATGCCTTTGGTTGGTTCATGCGTGAAAGCAGGAGGAAGTTCATTTCGTCCAATGAACTCGAATCTCCCCTCGCTGGGATATAGACATTGTATAACCTCCTCAGCAAACTGGACCCTTCTGCCTGCTTTAGGTACCAAGTCCTCACTGACTCTGAGTTGAAGTCTTTCAAAAACGACGAAATCACCTCGACTCACCCATCTATCTCTAGGTGTACTTGGTGGATCAGACCAATAGCGATTTATAGGTCTAAATCTCTGTTTCCAATTAGCACTAGTTGTCGGCCCAAGAAAATTATTACGAGTTGCCAACCCAAGCACCAATTTGTCCTGGAACTCTTTGTTCTCCTTCCTTTCTTCTTCCTCCCAATCAATTTCACGGCGTATAGAAGATGGGCTTTCAACTGCTTCTGGTTCTACTTCACCGTGCTTTTCAACATCTCTTTCCTCACAAGAGACATCAGGGCAAGAAGTAGATGGGCTTTCAACAGCTTTTGGTTCTTCTTCACCGTGCTCTTCAACATCTCTTTCCTCACAAGAGACATCAGGGCATGAAGTAGATGGGCTTTCAACTGGTTCTGGTTCAACTTCAAAGAGCTCATCTCTTTCCTCACAAGAGACATCAGGGCATGAAGTAGATGGGCTTTCAACTGGTTTTGGTCCTTCTTCACAGAGTTCGTCAAATACTTCATCCCAATGATTAAGATAGTCGTAGAAAGCTTCCAGGGTGGCATAACTGTCCTCATCGTCCTTACACTCGTCCAACCCAGACCTGGCTTTTACTTCATCGTCCGACGAACTGTCCGTTTCAATTAATGTTGCACCTGAATCAAGCTCAAGAGTTGATGCTTCGATCGACTTCTCTAAGACAGATAACCAACAGTTTTGCACTATGAGGCCGTTCGTTTTGAATTCCTCGATATCAATATCGAAAGAGATACTAAAATTTGTTGTTCCAGTGTTCGTATCAAGCTCCGCCAAGAGTGCTGGCAACTTGTTGAAGGTCGACAAGATGTTCATCTTGTTCCTCTCCTCGACGGATGAACCAAACTTCTGTTCAAGCTTACTCTCATTACAGTCCTTAGAGTACTCTGCTTGTTCAATATTCCTCCAGCAACAAAGAGTAGTTGAACCATTCAATGGAGACTGAGACAAGTCCTGAATGTCATTCCCCCATGGCTTTTGCTCTAATAAGAGGTTCTCAAGCTCTTTAGCAAAATGGATAAGTTTAATAGACCGTTTCTTGCAAGAACCCTTGGTAACCTTATTAGTTACATTGCAACCGAAAGGCTCCAGAGGCTGACCTCTACTTTTCCTGACATGGACCTCCAACAGGTTTCCCAAAAGAGGGAGCAAAGGAACAGGAGTTAAGGCAGGAGTGGGCAACTCCGTCATTCGTGGAGCCTGGATAGGGTTTCTCCCTAAAAGCAAGAAAGGCACCAAGTCAGCAGGATATGCCCTCCCGACTCCCAAATATCTTGCAACGAGAGATACTCTAAGTGGACCGAAACCTTGAGGACACTTTCTAGCACACTCATAAGGAAGTGGGGATGGAAGAGAAGCTGCAAGAATGGAAGGAGGTGTAGTGTTGGTCAAAAGCCGTCCTGAAACTGAAGCCAAAGACAAAGAACTCTCACAGAACGAGGACCTACCGTTACCCTTTTTAAGTAAGGTAAAGCGGTCATTTTCAAAGGGAGATGGCAGCTGGTTGGACTCATAAGCACGAAACAAACTTCTGAACTGGTCCGATGGGAAGAGGAACCCCAAAGATTGTCCAGAAGAACTGAGAAGGTGACGGTTAGCAAAGAGGAGTCTGAGAGTCTCAAACAACAAAGGAACTTCACGGCAAAGTTTCAGTTCAGCCAAGAAACACTTGATGAACTGGAGGAGTTGGCGGGTGCCGTCGGCACTAGCAGCAGCTTCGAGAGGCAGGGCAACAGAAGAGACAACAGATTGAGAGACTTGAGAGGAGGAACGGAAATGGAACTTGGTTGGTTTGCAACGCTTGATGCGTCTTCTAGTCGACTCCTTGACTTTCTTCAAAGCACGAGAGGCACGACTAACGTGGACACGGAAGGCTAATGCTCCTAAATAGAGCACGAGAGCTTGGGCAAGGCTAAGCTCGGGATAGTCGGGCTGCCACTGACCCGGTGGGTACTGGGGGCCCATCAGTGATTTCATCTTCAGGAAGATCATTGGGAGTGTTGGGCTTACTCCTGAGGTAATGTTTGGGGTCAGAAAGAGAGCTTACAATAAACTAGATAGATGCTTCTGACGAGGACTTGGAACTTTTGGGTTGGGCTCACTTTTAAAGTAAGGAAGCTTTCAATGAAGTTGAAAGGAGTTTCTGACGGGAAACTGAAACTTTTGGGTTGAGCTTACTTTTGAAGTAAGGGTTAGAGCTTTCAATAAGCTTGGAAGGAACTTCTGACGGAAGATTGGAACCTTTGAGTTGAGCTTACTTTTGAAGTAAGGGTTGGGTCAGAAAGAGAGCTTTCAATAAACTTGAAAGGAGTTTCTGATGGGAAATTGGAACTATTGAGTTGGGCTTACTTCTGAAGTAAGGCTTAGGGTCAAAAAGAGCTTTCAATAAACTTGATAGGTGTTTTTGACGGGAACTACTAGTTGAAGAGAAAAGAGAAATCTGGGGGTTCTGGAGGTGGCTTTGTAGACGGTCCACAAACCCACCGTGATGTACACAAATGCTAGCTGATACGCATGATGTTGGAGTGCTGGTGTTTGACTGAAAGATGGCTATTGGAGGCTATGATATCTCTTTGGTAGAGTGTTTCTGGTCAAGAGTCGGGGTTAGAGTTGTCGATGCATTGGACAACCCTTTTGGGTTGCCCAGAGTGGGTTTGGGCCTTTGTTGAGGTTTTGCAGAGTTGAGCAGAGCCGGATAATCCAGGCCCCACTTAGTTAGCGCACTAGAGATAGACTTGCATATCTTGCAGCCATGTCGCACTACATGGCCCAATTGGGAATTTGCGACATTTAGATAGTGGATCTCGAACATCAGCGACATTGAAGGCTTAAACAAGAACTCTATACACTGAATAGTGTGGAGACATATCATGTCTGTCTTCAAACTTCACGGTGTGCTGCTATCGAGGAAGTAGATTCTAAAATTTTTTACAGTATTAACCTGCTTTCAGGCATAATGATGTAGTTTCGACGGTATACTGATAGGATAGCGATTTCGTGGTTGGCTATTTTAGGTGCCAGAAGAGTAATCACAGCTACTTGGCCACTAGGAAAATCTAACTTCCCTTTTTGGAGAATGAGTGGCAGAAGACTCAAAGTAATAGTCAGGGTAAGTTAATCGATCCAGGCGGACGTGTTGAACAAAATCTCGTAGATTTGATAAGCGAAAATGCTAACCTCAGGATTAAAGACGTCCATATGCTGACACTGGCT
This sequence comes from Kurtzmaniella quercitrusa var. filamentosus (nom. nud.), assembly GCA_020280135.1. Classification (NCBI taxonomy): domain Eukaryota; kingdom Fungi; phylum Ascomycota; class Pichiomycetes; order Serinales; family Debaryomycetaceae; genus Kurtzmaniella; species Kurtzmaniella quercitrusa var. filamentosus (nom. nud.). Next base: position 205,203 of record JAFIDH010000005.1, read on the forward strand.
TTAGGCTTTCAATGTATACGACCAAGTTAAGCCAGATAAAAGCACTTTCTGTTCAGCATGTTCTGTTCAGCAATTGCAGAGAGGCAGGAACTCTGCGTGGAATCTGAGATAATGAAGTTCATAGAGGAAGAAAGGTCACACAAAACGCTTTGTAATGTACGTTAGAGATATGCCAAAAGGACCTGATTTAGTAGAAAGGATCCAGCAGAAATCAGTAGCGCTGCTAGCCAATTTATATCTCCTACACCACTCCGGAATACTTACAATGTTTCTATGCTATTGCCATGCTATGTCCTGGCCAAGGTCACCGATGTGTCACCAAAATGTCACCAATGTGTCGCCAATATGTTGGCCAGCCCGAATACTTCTGTCTTATACTTGCCAAGCTGAATCTATTTCTAGCGAGAAATAACTACAGGTTCTGATCTGTGTAGATTCTTGCTGGTCTGGCTAGTGGTGCTCGAGGTTTGTTTCAAATGTACCCCAACTCAGAGAGAATTTTCGTCTTGGGTTGTGCTTGTATCGAAATCGTCTTGTAGAATTGTCGTCCAAATAAGAAGCTTCACAGGTGCTTTCGGTGGTTCATTTGCTCTTGGAACCTCTTGGCAGTAAAAGCTACCTCGAATGCTCGAGCGATATGCAAGTAAATAGCAAGTGAATGCAACATGATGGCCATGGAAAATGATGGTCTTGAAATATGATGGTCTTGCAGAGTATCAATTGCTAGGGGCTTGACAGGACCACGATGCCAACATCTTCGCAGATGGTGGTTGTGAAGAACGGAGAACTTGAATTGCCAATTACGTGGGCCCACGAGAGGTCAGCTACTATGGGAAGTGAGAGTCCATTTCACGTAATCATTGCAAAGTGATTTTCTGAATCGATAGGGCTCTAGAAAGCCAATCAATCAATTTCAATATCATTGTCTAGCTTTGATATGGCCTTTGACATGGTATTGCCTTTGGTCGCCTTTGGTATCTTTGGTGTAGCCTTTGTTATGGTATTGCCTATCACCATTTGTATGCCCCTGGTGTGTCTCTCTATGGAAATACCTATCAGTATAGTGAAATAGCGAAGATGTGTGCAATGGTTTCCATAGAGTCTATCAGAGTCTATCAGACACAATAAATAGGATGCTTAGTGCAAATGGTATGTCCACTTGATCTTCTGGAGAAATAGATACGACAACATTCCAAAGCAAGCAAAAATGACGAGAACAACCATCGTGAGGTTAAAACGCTGGAAAGGATGCTCCTTGGACGTTCGTTTAGACCTCCTACGGCGCTTGTCTTCGCTACGGGTACACTTGCGGGGGGTTTTTTCCAGGGAAACGACGCCATCGGCAGCAACGCCAGCTCGACTGTCAGTTCCATAGTTTTGGCGGTCCTTGGCGGCAAGATGACCGACAAAATACGGAGCAAGCATCTTCACCGCGTCGTCCAGATGGGCCACGTCCTCGAAGGCCTCGGTGGCATCGATTCCACCGCAGTCAAAGAGCACTTCAGCGCCTCCAGGATGGTCTTGGACGAAACGGGACACATCGTAGACCTGGTTGTATATGACCATCCAGAGGTCGTTGGGGGACTCGTGGCGGGCCACCTGCTCGTAGGTGTACGAGGGCATGCAGTGTAAATGGGGTAAAGGGGCGTAAAGGGGCGTAAAAGAGGGTGAATCAGCAGTTATATCAGCAGGTCGGATGCAAATCCAGCTCTATTGGCGTAAATAGGGCTAAAAAGGCGTAAATAGCTCGGCTATAGCACCTGTGGCTTTAAGTTTGGCTCTTCCTGAAGCAGAGTGCCTATGCGATGATCTGACGGGTTAGGGGTCGCTGATGGGCGCCACTTGGATCCTTGAAAGAGCGTGCAGCGGGTGGCAAGGAACGGGGCTCACGGTCGTCGTACCAGTGACCCCAGAGGTGTACTGCTGTGGGTAGGCGGGCTAGAGCTAGATGAAGAGATCTATGGCCGTGGACGAAGTGCAGGACTCAGAGTGGGGGGAAAGAAGGGGAGGTGGGGGTCTGTGCAGGAAACGAGACGTGTGCAGGAGAGAAAGAGGAGAGAAGCAGGCAGGAAGGAACTAGCCAGGGAGGAGAGCAGCCAGAACGCCAGCCTACTCAGTATCGGGTATGGGACGTTGAGAAAGAAGACTTCCATTCGCTACTGAAAACTAAAAAGGTATGGCAGTACTCTATCTCCTCCTCTATCTTTTCTTCTCTCCTCTCTCCTCTCTCTCTTCTCTCCTCCTCTATCTCTTCTCTTCTCTTTGCTTCGCTCCTGCACAAACGCGCTTCGTTTACCCTCCGCCAATCTCCTGCACATAACCTGCCAACCCTTCCCGACAACTGATCCACCCACGGCAACTATCGTGTGCCCTTGATAGCCCAGTCCTTGCCAGCATGTCGGCCTTACCTTCGTCGAAAAAGACCCATCTGGAGCAGCACAAGCTGATTCTCCGCCAGCTCCTTCGAGAGCCCGCAAACAAGACCTGTGTGGACTGCAAGACCGCGGCACACCCCCGCTGGGCCTCATGGAACTTGGGCTGCTTTATGTGTATCCGGTGCCTGGGGATCCACAGAAGCATGGGGACCCATATTCTGAAGGTCAAGAGTGTCGACTTGGACGCCTGGACCGACGAGCAGGTCGCTCTGATGGTCCAATGGGGCAACTCCAAGTGCAACGCCTACTGGGAGGCCCAGTTGCCTGACAACTACGTGCCAGACGGGCTGAAGATAGAAAACTTCATCAGAACCAAGTACGACCGCAAGAAATGGGTCTTGCTGGCCCACATCCCAGCGCCTCTGACTCTCAATACAGCTGGAAGTAGTGCCGCTGCTGTCTCCGCTCCTCCACCGTCCAAAGAACCACCAACTGGACCTCGTTCGGTCGCTTCCAGTGCCTCTGCTCCTTCAACCAACCTTTTGGACGACGACTTCGGTCTTTTCACCCTGCACAAGTCACCTGCTCCTCATAAATCCGCCCAGCCTGGCTCTTCAAAGGTAGCAAGTGCTCCAAATATCGGCCTGTCCTCCTATACTAGCTCATCCTTACCCAGGCAAAATCCAAAGAGCCACGGAGTCATCTCCTCCTCCAATCATGCAAACATTTCCAGAACCTCCACTGGTGGGTCGGTGGCCTCCAATTCGCTCCCAGAGTTGCGCTCATCACCAACTCCACCTCAAAATAACGCCCGTCCCGACTTGAAGAAGTCCATTTTGTCGCTTTATCTGTCTCCTTCTTCTTCTGCTCTGTCCATTGCCCAAAGATCACAATCCCCTGGTATCACTGGATATGGAGGTCAGAGCCAATCGCCTGGAATCACTACGGGATATGGAGGCCAGAGCCCTGCTGGAAACTACCTGGGGGCCTCGTCACATTCAAGCACCTCTACAATGGCAGGATCTGGGTCAATTGGCTCCTTGGGACACAATCTTAGTGGTTTGAGCCTTGGAAACAATCAAGCACTGACCCCACCACAGAAAAACGCTTCCCAGACTGGTTCTAGTGGCCAGACATGGACCAACGAGTGGTCTGATACCTGGAGCAAGCCAACACCACTGAAGTCGACGTTGGATGATGATTTGTTCAAGAATGTGTGGTGAGCTGCTTCAGAAGGAGAACACCCGTATAGAGGAGAAGATAATTTCAGGTGAATACGTACAGATTTAGGATACCATAGCATAGTAGAGATTACGAAGGGAGTCAAGAATCCGGGGTACGGTACACAGATCAACCCAGAGAAGTGGTAGATATACGTTAGAAGAATAGACGAAGTTAGAATTGATGAGTAGATGTAAAGAAAGACTGAGTAGATGTAAATATAGACAGACACATAGGAACATTCATTTGCTTCCTACACCTCGAAACAATGGATCTATCGTTAAAGCACCTCTAAGCTACGTACCAGGGCAGTAGAACTGACAAACGTGCCGCATGTCAACTATATCACGATGTCAGTATCACGATGTCAGTATCACGATGTCAGTATCACGATGTCAGTATCACGATGTCAGTATCACGATGTCAATTATATCACGAGCCATAAAGAAGACCTCTAATCAAACACTGCCACATCGAGCTGATTCAGTACTCATCTAATGGCCACCAGTGGTAGGTAAGCCCACATAAACCTTGAAAGAGTCGTAGATCAACCATTGGAACCCTGTCAAAGTACCAATCATCACAATTCTAACGGGCAACCCGTTCCAGATCCCAGCGAAGCCAATATCCTTGTAGATCCGACCCACTGCCTGGCCCAACAGTTCGGTAGACAGACGCAGAGAGTTGACCTTGGAAACCATCACATCAGCAGGGTGAGAGACCACGGCACAGAAGATACCAGCGATGTAGCCTCCCAAAAAGGACACTCCGGTTTGCTGGAGGGTGGTGTAGCTGCTCTTAGGTTTACCTAAGTACTGGTAGATCTTCTCCACGGTCTTTTCAAAAGAGGCAAACTTGACCATTGTGTATGGTATTTGACGGGCCCACAATGGACCAAGACCCTTGTACAAGCCGGCAATGCCTTCAGCGGCAGTAATCTTTTTCCAGCCGTCCCCCACACTATTAGCAAAGGGAGGAATGGTTCCCTGGGTTTTGACCTTGATGGTTTCCCATGGACACAAGGCGATATCAGCCAAGAACTCAGCCAGAGCACTGGCAGCCAAGTAGACACCGGTCTGGTAGTTTTTTGCGATTTCTGGGCCCACAAGATCACCGTAGGTCTTCTTGAAGTATTCGTAGAACCCGTACTTACCGGCACCTTGGAACGCATAACCGATGGCAGTTGCTCCAACACCGGTAAAGATCAGGTCACCTTTGGTTTTAAGGATGGTTTTCCACCCGTCAATGTTGGACTTGTAGAGCTTGGAATCGATTTGACGACGGGTCTTGACCACATCCAAGGGAGTAACGGCGGAGTGGGTCGGCCCACAGGCTACGATGCCGCCGATGGTGCATGCAGCATAGTATTCTGGGGAGAAGAGTTCGATTTTTTTGCTTGGAGAAGGCGAGGTCATTGCAACAGTTGGAGATCGATATCACTAGAGCTTTAAGTACCACAACAGTCAGAACGGTCCGATTCTAGGGGCTAATCGGAAGGTTGCGACGCTTACCCGGTTGAACCGCTGCAGCTTGGCTTCCCTGCATATGCAGAGCATTTGGCCGTGCCGAGCGGAGCGGAGAAGCAAGGAGAGAGGAACACAGGAGCAAGGGATAGAGCAAGGATAGCATCGAGACCAGCAAGGAGAGTAGGAGAGGTACAAAGTATGGTACAAAGTATAGATAACGTGCAAAATGGTGGAGCAGGGCAGATACAGACTCAATTGATCTCAATGCCACGGCTGGTATCGCCGTTGCTTATTCGCGGCTGATGATTGCGGTCCTAATCGGTAGCGCCGAAGAAATAGCCCGAATAGCACCGAAGAATAGCAGAAGACAGCACGATGGAACACATGCATGGCTAAATCGTGGGAGTTCGAGCGTGGTCTGCAGACATCCAAGATATGCTAGCTACACATCCTTTCGTCTGCTTCGTCTGCTTTCGTCTACTTTTGCTACTTTCGCTACACCACTTCACAACCTCTATATTGTACCCCTTAATCTATTCTTTGTCCCCTTCGCAACCCACACACTTTATTCTTATTCCCTCACATTTCCCTCTCTATCTCCTCTATCGCCTCTATCTCCTCTATCGCCTCTATCTCCTCTATCTCCTCTATCTATTTACAGCCGTTCAATGGCCCATTCCACTTCGGTCACGCTGACCTCTTCGCCGGCTCTGTCGTCGTAGTCGTACCACTCCTTGTCCGAGAGATCGACCTCGTCAAACTTGGTGCCGGAGGTGATTCCCTTGGCCTCAAAACGGCCCTCAGCTTCGAAATCAGAAAACTCGATCCCTCTAGCATCAATCTGCAACATAGGGACCCATTTCCCGTTTTTCTCCTCGGTGTATACGTCGGTGGTACGCTCAAAGTTCGCATTGTGTGCCTTCTTGCACTCCTTGCACCGGAAAGAGAAGTTGGTGTGGCCCTTGGAGTCCGTAGTGTCGTAAGTTTCGAATCGGTTCACCAGCACCGCCTTGTCGTGGGTGGTTCTACATGTGGTGCAGGTGACCTTGAAGATATATTCGTAAGGCTCAGCCTGGGTGTCGATGGGGGCGAGGTCGGTGACGCCGGCCAAGGTGGCCTTGAGCTTAAGATACAAGATTGGCATTAGTTGAAGAAGAATTGATGAGCTTGCTGGGCTTTATATATGTAAAGTGGCCACTCAATTGGGAAAATGAATCATAGTGAGAACAAATGGACAGCGAGAAGGGGAAGTGGGAGAATGCAGGAAAATGTGCAACGGAGCGGGACAAGTAAGTGGGAGAAACGGTGGCAGGGAAACAGGGAACAGAGGAGAGTGATGTGAACACAGCGACTAACGCCTTATTAACGGGAATTTCCACGAGTGGATATGCCGTATGCAATGCTGGTCCAAAATGTCTCAACCGAAAAGGTGCATCGAGAATTCCCATGCACCTCATTTTCCGACTTTCGATCCTCCAATACAGTAACACTTACTAGAGTTGATATACTGACAATAGTCTCAAGCTTGCCAGGATGTGCCCGTGTCTGGACGTCGTCCAGATGATGAGCCTGTCGCTCGAGCCAGATATTTGAAAAATGGCCCTTGACCTGGTGGTCCAAGATTTTCTATTCTTCATGCACGACCCCACTGGTTGATTAAGGACCGGGCCCGATTTGAAACAAATAGGCAATTAATTAGCCCAATGCATCAAAGACTCAAAAAGGCGAGGTTAATACCGCAACGGTATCACGGCTCGTGGTCTCGAGAGGTTCCGCTACACCGAGGCGGTGTTAAGTAATCAAAGCCCCAATTAAAATCATCCTTACATGTCCGATGAACGGCGTATTCCACCCTATTGGACCGAAAAAAAAATGTTTGATGCTCATGCCTGATGGAAAAGATAAGATCAGAGACACCATCTTGGATCACAATCTGATAAGTTATTTGATATCGAATTGAAGCCCTAATCTGGGCGGTGCACTTAAATTGTCACACTAGTTCAACGCCGTTTCATCGGGCCCTCAACTCTCCAAAGAAGGCCTTTTCTACCACCATTACACTTCATCAAAAAGTGAGTACCAGAAAATAATTGATGCAGCCAAGATTTTCGAAAAGGAACCAAACAGATTCATGGAATGGCCGAACCTCGAAAGTTGCAAAAAAATTTCCAGAGACCACTAAAGTCATATCGTAAATTGGCTTGGCGACTATGGAGATCCAGGCACTATATAACGCCGCCCGTGTGGCACTCTTAGACTCCACAATTTTGCAGCAATGAAGTTTTCCACTATTATTCTCTCTGCCCTGTTGGCTCTGTTGGTGAGCTCCAAGCAGGTGTTCGCTCGTGCTGAAACCAACTCTACTGCATCTGGTGCTAGTGACGGTGACGACGATGGAGACGATGGAGATGACTTCTACTATTTGCCTTTCAATGTCACCGACTGTAAGGTCAGTGACAAGGACAATCAGACCGTGATCTGTTACGACCCACAGGGTAACAGCGGTCTGATTTCTCCTACCCCAAAGGAGTTGCCAAAAGATGGGTATCAAAACTGTACCTTTGATGAATTGGTCGGTCTTTGTAACAACAATGTCAACTGGACTGCCATTTTGTTCAACCTCACCGGCTGTCACGTTCATGATGATGAGCAGAAGTGTTACGACCCATTTGGAAATCTTGGGAACGTCACTCCACTTCCAGAGGACGAACACGATGCTACAAAGGAATACAATGATTGTTACTACAATGACTTAGGTCAAACTGCCTGTACGTTCAATGACACCAAAGTTATCTGGGAAATCGAATACTTCAACGTTACCGACTGTGAGTTCATTAACGGTACCCGTTACTGCCTTGATCCTAGTGGAAACCCAGGTAGTGTGGAACCAACCCCCAAGAAGGAAGACGCTCCAGACCACTACGAGTACTGTCACTCACACGACGGAAAGACCAAGGAGTGTTTCGCTGGCGCTGAATTGGAAACTGAAGTTTCCTGGAACTTCCTTTACCGTAACCTCAGTGACTGCCACTTTACTAATGACAAATACGTCTGCACCATTGACTTCAACAACGTTCAAGGGTACTTGAACCCTACTCCAACCAAGGAACAAGCTGAGAGTACCTACAAGTGGTGTCACGCTCATCCAGGTGAGCCACTTGCTTGTTTCAACAAAGCCGAAGAGGAAATTGAGTTCATTTTGCTTGACTCGAGCAACTCTACTCTGTCTGCTTCTGGCTCTGCTTCCGGCTCTGCTGCTGGCTCTGCTACTGGCTCTGCTACTGGCTCTGCTACTGGCTCTGCTACTGTTACCGGTTCTGCAACTAAATCCGGCTCGTCTGCTTCTGCAACTGGATCTGGATCTGCTTCTTCCTCTGCAGCTTCTTCCTCCAAGGTCTCCTCTGCCAATGCCGCTGGCCACGCCGTTGCTCCTGCCGGACTCTTCCTGTTGGCTGGTGTTCTCGCTTTCCTCATTTGAGTGAGCGTCTCACGATAGATACAAGAGATATACTTTAGTGTCCTATATGAATACAAATAAAGTGTAACAGCAATGTGTAGTGTAACTAATGCAATATGGGAATAACTACTACTGTAGGTGAGTAATACAATGTAGGTATGACTACACATTATGTAGGTATAACTACACATTCTGTGCCTCTCCGAAGGCTGCAAGAAGCTGCGGAAAGGGCCGGAAAAGGAAGCGAGCTAAGAGATGTGAGACACCAAGCCAAGCATGAATGCTGATGGGCCACACAGCACTCCATTACAGATGATTATGTTATGGGGTATGGTAGGTTGTATGTTATGGTCGTACGAGATCTGCTCTTCACCATGCTCTTCACCATGCTCTTCACCGTGCTCTTCACCGTGCTCTTCACCGTGCTCTTCAGTTTCACCTGCTCAGATGGTACACAAGTTCTCGTCGCTTCCTCGTCGCTTCTTCTGCTCGCTCTCTGCTCGCTCTCTGCTCGCTCTCTGCTCTCCCAGCCAAATCGGGCAGGTCGGGTGTAGTATCTCTCCTCTTCTCTTATTCCGTGTACTCTGCTCTCCTCCTCCCTCTCCACCGCTAACCCCATCCCCTCCTCTCCACCCTTAACCCCATCCTTCGCTAAGCCCTCCCCATCTCTCCCGTTTAGCCATCTTCCTCGCTTGCTTCCCCTCGGTTCCGCGCAGTAAACGCCGGTCTCATTTCGCAGGCGCTCGTTTTCCTTTTCTTATCCACATCCAGCAGATCTACCGCTGTCTACCCTGAGCCCTCCCGCCCCATTCCGGTCGTACTGAGCGCTATATCCCCGCCCGACGTCGAGCAGCTCTCCGCCACTACACCCGGGCCTCTCGAAGTCGCCCTTTTCACACGGAAACACGGCCCCGAAGGGTCCCAATCCGGCTCACACTCTTGGGTCAAAATCAGGTGCAGATCATCCCAAATCTGCCCAAACTCGGCCAACTTCATCCGCCATCCACGCCTTCCAAAGGGCCCAACGTACGCCTGAGCACACCTTGCCATTCACACGATCCTCACATAGTAACAATTCCATCCAGAAACCATGGCAGAACCCCCCATAGATACCACACCCCATTTCGTCGGGGAGAAACTGCTGGGTCTGCCCGATTTCTCCGATCTGATCTACGACAACTCCCTAGAATTCCACAAGAAAACCAACCCAGACTTCCCGATCACTCACAGGATCGAACGCCTTGGAAACGTCTCTCCTCCGCCGTTTATAGCTCGTCTTCTGGCCACCCAACTCGTAACTCTCTCGGGAGCAATGTCCGGATTTCTTGCCGGAGTCGTAGTATGTCCCCTTGACGTTGTAAAGACTCGATTACAGGCGAATGGTGCCGACGTCAAGCCCCAAAAGTCACACGGCTTCATAGGCGAATTCTCCAGTATCATCAAGAGAGAAGGGATACGGGGGCTTTATCGTGGTCTTGTGCCAATAACCATCGGGTACTTGCCCACCTGGACCATCTACTTCACCGTTTACGAGCGGGCGAAGCTATTCTATCCGAGGTTCCTCCAGAAGCACGTGGGCAGCTCCAACGAGATGCTTTCACACATGTGCCTGGCAATCACAGCTGGAATGACTCTGCTGATTGCCGTCAACCCCATCTGGGTAGTGAAAACCCGACTCATGACCCAAAAAGTACCACCCTCGGCGTCGGTTCCAGGCACTGCGGTGACTTCTGCTTACTATAAAGGCACAATTGATGCCTTCCGGAAGATGTACCGTGAAGAGGGCATTCGAGTGTTCTATTCCGGCCTCGTCCCTTCCCTTTTCGGTCTTTTGCATGTGGGAATCCACTTCCCGGTCTATGAAAAGCTCAAGCAACTCTCTGGCTGCAACCGAGAACACCCCAGCTACCTCCTAGGCCGCTTGATTTTTGCATCGCTGCTTGCAAAGATGATTGCCAGCACAATAACCTATCCCCACGAGATCTTGCGGACCCGAATGCAAATCCGAACTGAAGCAAAGCAGCCGGACTCACTCAAGCAGCTGGTGCTCAAAATATACAGAAAGGAGGGCTGGAGGGGATTCTATGCGGGTTATGTGGTCAATATGGCCCGTACGGTTCCAGCAAGCGCAGTGACATTGGTGAGTTTTGAGTATTTCAAGACCTATTTATTAGAGATCAGCGGGAAATCCTTGCATTAGCATATAGATGTATCATAGAGAGATAGAGAAAGATCAAGAAGATCAGGATATTGAGAAGCATTCAGACAGTGATAGACAGATTGTGGTGGTATTTATAGTATCAAGGCCGGCCCGTGAATAGATCAGTACTGTGGTCGACAAAGGAGAACTGACGGAGAATTGGAAACCCACGGCATGGCTGGTCAGAAAATACACGAAATAGACAATGTGGATAAAATAGAGTCAAAGTAGCATTGTGATGTTGCTCAAGAGCACTGAATGAATATATAATAGAGTAGACAGAGGGAAACCAAACCACCGTCGAGAGGTCTGGCCAGCTAGAAAAAAAGGGCAATCCATCTGCAACTGACATGTAAGTTTCATTCCACTCCGTATCGATCATCTGCTCTGTCTCTCCTCTCTTCTTTCTCTCCTCTGTCTCATCACAGATCAAAAAGATAAGCCCGCCAGGACCCTCACTACTTCCGTTTTGGGAAAGCACTTCACCACGACTAATCACATCAACCACCATCAAAGCCAGCAACAAGATGCATTTCTTCCAAACCCGTGTGTCTTCAGCATAACTTCAATGCCAACATCCCCCATCCACCTGCCTCGACAGCCATACCACCCATTTTCCACCCACCAAAACCGCCCCACTATGCTATGCCCGCCAAACCTCCTCCGGTTTGTCCACGACCTTTTCTCTTTCGTTTCACTACAACGCCGTCATGAGAGGTATATCGGCGTACGTCGCTCTAGCGCTTGCTGTGACGGCCCGTATCGCTGCCCAGGACGCTGTACAGCTCGATGAGACCGCCATTGCCAAAAAAAGCGCTCTTTCGGAGCAGTTTGACCACGATCAGGCCTCCACTATCCTGTCGGAGCTCCTCAAAAGAGAGGATCCTCCCCAAGACGACTCCAAGGGCAAACCTGAGCCTGGTAGTGTCACTGACGGGCCAGAACTCCCTGAACCACTTACCGAAGCCAATTTCGACCTGGAAACCAGCAAAATGCTCACGTTTGTCGAGTTCTTCAGCCCTTCATGCCATCATTGTCAAGCTTTGGCCCCCATTTGGGAGGAAACCTACCTCTCCTTTGTTTCTGAAATGGAGAAAATGAACATACAGATGCGTCAGGTTGACTGCTTAGCCTCGGGTGATCTTTGTGACCGTGAAGGCATTGTTTTCTACCCAAATTTGCTTCTTTACAGCCCTGAAAAGGACAAAAACGGCAAGATCATTCCAGGAAAGCTGAAGAATGTAGGCACCATGCCCAGATCATTACCTCGAACGCCAGAGAACTTCAAGAAATATCTCAGAAATTCCGTGGCCGAGTACGATTCTGGTGACATTGATCTCCCTGGCTTGCTGGAGCTACTTTCCGTAGATCTGATGTTGGATCTTGTTGCTGGCAAGGCAGAAGAGCCCGTGTTTGTCGCCTTCTACCCTGCAACCTCTGAGGAGCTCACCAAGTCTCAGGAGACGAAACACAACCTGTTTCTGCTGAAATGTCCTGACTGCTACGAGTCCAAACTCCTCTGGGACCGTCTTCTGAATCACATTTTAAGCACTCATAAAACGGGTCATTTTGCCTGCCATCTGAACCCTACCATTTGCCAAAAATTGGGCTACAAAGCTGCTGCTAACTTGGCACGTTACGGGGAACCCCAATATGCAATGTTCCTTCCCAAATCCACTGGGATAATAAGGATTAACTACGAGGGAACAAAAGATTTGCCCTCTATGAAAGCCTGGGCCACTCGCATGTTCGAAAATTTCCATTACAACAAGATAACGATGCGGACATTGGGCGATTTGATCTACTTGAAAGATGGTTTGCCATGGAAACCTACTGATCTGCACCCAGTTGCCAATAAACAGGCTCTTGTTTACTACTACGAACCGGAAAAGGAAGCTGAGGAAGACCAGGCCATTATGCCATACTTGTTGGAGTTTGTTAGCAAGTCTCCCTTCAACATTTTCCTTTACAAGGCGAAGAAGAGCAAAAACTACGAGACGCTTTTGGCGAAGCAGCAAGAAAACATGATCAAATTCATCAACGGCCCAGAGGCTGAGAGCGAGAAGACGTCGCCCAGATACGTCTTTAATGAAGAGATGTATCTCGCTACAACCTTGACCCTAAAGCCCACGTTACTTCTCTTCAAGGATAACTCACTCATGACGCCTATTTACCAGAATTTTGCTGTAGACGATATGCGTGATGCTCGTAAGATTGAGACGTGGTTTTTGAAGAATCAGTTCCCCTTGTACCAGGAATTGACCCCTGAACTTCTCAAGTTTTACTTCTCTACCAAGTTGGAGAAAAAGAAGAACTTCAATGACAAGATCGTGGTATCATTTGTAGACACCAAGAATTCTGAAGAAACCTCTATGGCTCTTTACAACATATCTAAGGTGGCCCACGAGTACAACATTGTGAAGAAGAACTTCTACTTTGACAAATTAGTGAAAGATAGAGCTTCCAAGAAACAGGCGGTGGATAAGTTGAAGGATCTGGGTGCCCTGAGTACGAAAATCATCAACCGCATGAAAAAGGCTATCCCCCATCTCTTCGAGTACGACGATGTGCTTTTCGTGTACGTGGATGTGTCGCAACACCCCAAAATGGCGAAAAAACTTGGCTGGGATGTCAGCAACCACGAATACCGTCAAGGAGATTGCATCGTCGTAAGTAAGGATGGACACTACTATTGGGATACAGCAGTGGATGGTAAGAGACTCAAGATGTCGCCAGAACAGTTGCAGCCTTTATTACGGTATCTCTTGGATGCTGACAGCTACACTGGGGCCGTCAGGACAGCCCAGAAGCTTGTGGGCTCCCCTTACAGTGACTCTTTGCGTTTCATGGATACAATTCACAATCACGGTTTCTTTGGATACGTCTTGGCCATTGCCGCATTATACACAACCATTGTAGGTATCCAAAAGGTACGGAAGCGGAGAGTTACAAGAGGTGACCAGGGGTTGGGCATATTAGGTGGCAAGGTGGACTGAACCGAAATTGAGGAAGTCGGACATGTTACAGTAATTTTTATCGACAGTTGAATGGTGTAGAAGAGTAGCTGTAGTGCTATGACATGCAAAAGGCCTGGGTAATGCTTCAGGGAGTAAAGCGGTGCAACGGCTACATGTAGTGGGTAATAGGAAAACTGATGTCGTACACTCATTAATTGCATTATAATCTTAGGGTTGGTTCATATGAGCCCCATGCTCTTGTAGCCTGTCACTCTTCGACATTGTAGAGGCTTGCATCAAAAACGCTATACCATATATCATTGCCAGTGCTGGTCATTTGCCGACTTCTCCGACATAGTACCTCTCCTTTGCTTCCTGCTCAATGGCCTTTCGCCAGCCACTTCCTAGAGGCTCCACCGTGAAGTCCACTCCTGGAATGCCCAGGACTCCACTGAAAGGCGGAATCACATAGCGTGGAGGAACAACTGTACCCAGGCGCACCACACAGCAATCGTAAACGATTGAAAAATCGCCCAAACGTACATCATCCTCCACGAGAACCCTGTTTCCAACACTGAGGCCCTTTAAGCTACAATTGGCACCAATAATTGTAAAAGAGCCTATTCTCATTGCGGCGAAATTAGCAGAACCATCGTCCACGGATGGTGGTGAAATTTCCGTCTTGTCCCCTATATAGCAGTACTTTCCGATTTGGATGCTATGACCTGCACCAGTGGGTCTATCGCCATGAATGACAACCCCAGGGCCCACAGTTGTGTGGCCACTGATTAAGATCCTGTCGGTGCCGGATATGCTAGCGGTAGAGGCAATACGGTTTCCACTAGCAGTTTCGACCCATGACATGATAATGGATGCCAGAGAAAGATGGTCGAGGACGATGCGACAAATCAAAGGAGCATAAAATGGAATTGGTGATGTAAAAATCAAATAAGTATTACGAGACTAAACTGCTATGAATCAAAAAAAACCGTTGAAAATAATACTACTTGCGGAAGTAATCAAAAGTTCGTGTCACCCTACAAGCGTCACCAGAACACAACAGACAAGAACAAGCACAGGCCGTAAAATACCGGCAGCAGCACAAGACCCACACCGATCGTACCAGTAAGAATACAGGCACCGAGAAAGTCGCGTCAATTCCATGCCCCCGTCTCTCCACAACCCCATCTCCCCATCCCCTGCCTCATCACATCGCTATGGTCACGTGTCCACCACACCGCGTCGTCGGAGTAGACTGCATGCATCCGACCAACGTGTCTGAAATTTCTCTTCGACCATCATCATGTCTGTTTTCCGTATTGATTGTGGATACCAGAACTACGACTGGGGTAAAATTGGCTCCTCGTCCGCCGTCGCACAATATGCTGCCGCCCTGAACCCAAAAACAACCATCGACTCCTCTAAGCCATACGCTGAGTTGTGGATGGGAACACACCCTTCCGTGCCCTCTTTCGCCGTGGACTCGGGCAAGAGTTTACGTGATTTGGTCGGAGAGTCTCCTGAAGCCTTGTTGAACAAGCAGGTCATCACCAAGTTCGGCTCTGACAAGGAATTGCCCTTCCTTTTCAAGGTTCTTTCCATCGAAAAGGTGCTTTCCATTCAAGCTCACCCAGATAAGGCCCTTGCCAAGCAGCTCCATGCCCTGGACCCCAAGAACTACCCTGATGACAACCACAAGCCCGAGATGGCCATTGCAGTCACTGATTTTGAAGGGTTCTGTGGTTTCAAGCCGCTCGCTGAGTTGGCTGAATCCTTGAAGGTCGTCCCAGAACTCCACGATGTCATCGGTGCATCCTTGGTTGACGAGTTCACCGCTGGAATTGTACCTGATGCTGCTGTTGGCTCAGCTGAGGATGTCCAGAATCGTAAGTTGTTGCAGAAGGTCTTTGGCAAGCTTATGAACACTGAGGACTCCGTCATCAGCGAAAAGGCTGCCAGTTTGGTGAAAAGAGCCGAAGAAACCCCGGCTCTCTTCGATGGTCTCGCCCCAGGCTTGGCCAAGTTGATTGGGGACCTCAACAAGCAATTCCCAAACGACATCGGTCTTTTCTGTGGGTGTCTTTTGTTGAACCACGTGCGTTTGCACTCTGGAGAGGCCATGTTTTTGCAAGCCAAGGACCCTCATGCTTACATCTCTGGTGACATCATCGAATGTATGGCTGCTTCCGACAACGTTGTTCGTGCCGGGTTTACTCCAAAGTTCAAGGACGTCAAGAACTTGGTCGACATGTTGACTTATCTGTACGACTCCGTGGAGAAACAGAAGATGCCATTGCTCCCATTCCCAAGATCCCATGGAGAGGGCAAGTCTGTGTTGTACGACCCACCAATTTCTGAGTTTGCCGTGTTGCAGACCACTTTTGATGCCAAGGGCAAGACCCAGACCCACGATGCTTTCGAGGGCCCTTCAATCATCATTGGAACCAAGGGGAACGGTACCATCAAAGACACCACTGGTAAGGCGCAAGAGTTCAAGACTGGTTACGTATTCTTTGTTGCCCCAGGCGAATCGATCGAGCTCACCAGCACTGAGGACTCTTTCACCACCTACAGAGCCTTTGTTGAGGCCTAGGGCCTATGGGCCTATACAGAGCTTACAGACCTGCTTGCAATATAATTCGAGTCATTCACGATGTAGCGTTTTTACCGTAGTCTTTTACCGTAGTCTTTTAGCTGTAGTGTTCCTTTACCTTTAGTGCAACCTCTTCAGTACAGTAGAAATGCAGTTGAATGCAGTGGAGATACAGTAGAATACAGCTGACTGAACCAGAGCTAAAATCGATCAGACGGACATGATCAGATGGACATTCTGCCACGTCTTCTCTAGCAAGTTCCCTGCTTTGAGAGGGCCATTCAACTCTATTATGGTCGTTTCTATGGACCATAAAAGCAGTTGCTGGAGTCTTAATTTGTGCAGCGAAAATATATTTGAATCTGGGGAACACTTGGCATGAGCTCAGAGGAAGAGCAGATAGGGCCAACGACTCTAGCTGAAGTCGCTGATGAGGCTGTGGTAGATGGATCGACAGAGACCGTGGACGACGGTTTGCTCAAGCAGCAAGAGGCAGATAGCCGCTCGGTGTATGTCGGCAACGTCGACTTCTCCAGCACCCCTGCCCAGATCGAGCAGGTGTTTGCTCAGGTCGGCACCGTTGCTCGAGTGACAATTTTGTTCAGCAAGTTCAATGGGCAGCCAAAGGGATGTGCCTACGTAGAGTTCGCCGTGGCCAGCTCGGTGGCCCAGGCCATTGCCCAGTTGAACGATTACGAGTTCAGGCACCGCCACCTCCGGGTGCTGCCCAAGCGTACCAATGTGCCCGGCTACGCAGCGGCACGGGGCCGTGGTCGAGGCGGCCGGTCTAGAGGCCGGGGCCGTGGGCGTGGGCTGGGCAGAGGCAGAGGCCGTGGCAGAGGAAGGGGAAGTGACTGAACTGGAACAGAGAGAGAGAACTGGTTCATACTCGGGGCAATTTAGAATAGATTTAGAACAGATCAGAGCAAGGTCAAACCAGGCCGAGCCGGAGAAGCTCACCAGAAACTAGGCGTACAACGCAGTAATGTAGAGGCAGAAGCAGGCGTGGCAATGGACCTACCTACACGATCAGCAATGTACAAAGATATACAAAGATACAAAGATACAAAGATACAAAGATATAAAGATATAAAGATGTACAAAGATGCAACCTGAGTTTCTACTTAGAGCTTTCTGTAGAGCTCTCTTCACATGGCTTCTCTTTGTACAGCTTCTCTTTACCAACCTCACCTGCTAAACCTCAGAGCTAATTTAGCTCAGAGCTGAACAGGCTCAAATCGGGCCAAACAGTGCTAAACTGGCTAACCCTACTATTCTCTCCAGCTTCTTCCACCGTTCTTCCTTAGAAGAAGCTGATCCCCCCTACAATGCCCCCTACAATGCCCCATCCCCCCACAGCTTAGGCTAGGTCCCTCCCACCCAGCTCCCCTCCTCTCACATTTTCCCACATTACATTTCTTTTACCTCATCGCATCTCATCTTGCAAAGGCATCGCTTCTTCTCTTCAACCAGCTAGCACGATGACATCCGTCCGTAAGAGAAAGATGAACCGGTCGTCGGTGGCCAAAAACACCCGTCGAGTGAAGGACAAGCAAAGAGACATCAACATCCATCTGAACCCCATCATCGCCGCAAACTGGGACAAGTCGCTCACATTAAAGCAGAATTACAAGAAATTGGGACTCACAGCCAAGCTCGGCCATGCCGCCGGAGGTCTGGAGCAAAAAGCAAGAACGTACGCTGAACTCAAGGCCGAAAGAGAGGCCCAGGAGGCCGCCCAAGCATCGGTGAAGGACATCGAAAACACCACCAACCCTGAAGATATCCCAGAGGGAGAAGCACGCATTGTTAGAGACGAGACCGGTAAAGTGGAGAAGATCATTTACGGAACCAAAAAGGCCGTGGTGGCCACCAAGAAGACCGAGTCAGAAGTGGTGAAACAGTTGGAGGAATACGCCAGAAAGAACTCAGAGATCAAACACGAACGTAAACAGTCGGAGAGAGAAAACGACTGGTGCCGTGCATTGTTCGAGAAGTACGGAGATGACTACGACAAGATGAAGTGGGACAAGAAGTTGAACCCCATGCAGCAGAGCGCCGGAGACTTGCGTCGTAGATTGGCCAAGTGGAGAAAGGCAGAGGGTGTATAAGCATAGAGTTGGTACGTATGTACTCAGATGCAAGGATGACATAAACTATGTAGATGACATTAAATATGTAGTGGGAAGAGCCAGACCAATCAAGTACGATGTCTATGTAGTATACCGTTTGATGGGCTGGTCAACGTTATTTGGTCAGATCGAGATCTCAGATGGAAAGATTCATAGATAGAGAGGTTTTCAGACTGAGACATTTTTAGATAGAGGTTCTCAGATGAAGGTTTTCAGATAGATAGATTTTGCATGTTCTCTTCAACTGCAACTTCTGATTCCTTTGGATCTGTTCCTTCAACAGCCTGTCCTGACTCTCCTTGGACATCTAGAGCCCTCTCCTGCCGCGTTCTAATGCCCATGTCCAACACCTTCTGCACAATTGCACTGGCTAGCGGCCTCAACTCGCTCTTCTGGTACATGTCTAGCAAGCTCTTGCCATCTACACCGTTCTGCTGTGTTTCTACCATTTCAACAAACGTGGGGTCAATGGGTATGTTCCCCAAGAAGGGGATCTCGAGCTGCTGACTCAACTGGAGGCCACCGCCGCTCAGAAAGATGTTTGTACATTCTGAACAGTGTGGGCAAATAAAGCCACTCATGTTCTCCACAATGCCGAGGACTTGGAAGTTGACCTTTTTGCAGAAGTTGATCTCTTTCCTGACGTCGGCGGTGGCTACTTGTTGCGGTGTAGTCACTATCACGGCTCCGTCGGGGTTGGCCCATCGAAGCTCTTCAGCTATGGCGATATGTTCATCCAGAGTGCCCGGCGGCGTATCTATGAGCAAGTAGTCCAAGCCTTCGCCTGACTCGAGGCCCCATACTACGTCCTTTAGAAACTGGCGGATCATTGCCGTCTTTTTAGGGCCCCTCCACACTACAGCATTGCCCCGATCTCCGATAAGAAAGCCAAGCGACATGAGCTGGAGGAACCCCCGTTTAGGAGAATCGCTGTCAGTTCTTGTGCCTCGGTCGACAAGAACAGGTACCCATCCACGGGTCGACTGCCTAACCTGCTGAGATTCTACCCCAAACATACGGGGAAGAGACGGCCCGGTTAGATCAATGTCCAAAACGCCGACCGAGTAGCCCTTTTCGACGAGAGTGAGGGCTATTTGGGTCGTCACGGACGACTTCCCGACCCCTCCTTTCCCCAGGAGGATGAGCATCACATGTCGGACATTTTCGAGCGACACTGGAGTGGTCATTGGGAGTATAAGTGGTTGTAAATGGAGGCCCAGCTGATTCAGCAAGCCCTCTCAGATAGATAGGGCTTAAGTGGGATCTTTGGCAGTGGCCATCATGAGGACTTCATAGGTGGGAGACTCTACCAAGCGTTCAGAAAAAAAAAATCCAAATATTTGGTAAAGACACGCAATGAGGGCAAGTGGGAGGAAGTGTACCATGGGGGAAGGACCTATAGTACTGGACACTACAAGGGATCAAGGTGCAGACGATGGAGAGGTCACGACGAGCAGCAATGTTGGAGAGTACGTCTGTATATTTACTTCACCCAATTATCCTCCCCTGGTGCTTTTTCCTGGTACCTTACTCAATCCTTATCCCAGCCTTCCATAACGCTTACTCTCGCCAAGCAGCGCCTCCCACTTTCGGGCTCGTGCTCTCCCACCCATTGTGTCCTGCACACTAACAAACACGCATCATAAGCAAGCTAAAAGCTCAAGGCCACGACGTGACACAGCTCTATTGCAGCCAATTATTCATCGACGAAGCAGATTTCTGGGTAGCGATACAGAGCCGACAACTGCAGAAGTACACACTTCATTGCACCCCAAAAAGCCAGCAAAAGCCAGCAAAACCCCGCTACAGATCACCGATTTACCCATCCTCGTCCCACAGCAGCCACGAGACACGCCACTAGGCCCATAAATCTCTCGATACTACAACCCACTTCACCATGAGCTCACGATACTCCAGTGCAGCCCACCAAAGAGACCTCCGCACACAGCTATTTGGAACCGCAGAGGGTCCCCCAAAGCTGGCCCTGCCACCCGTAAGAAGCGAATCACCGTACGACCGGCCAGCTCAACAGAAATACAACGAGAGCTACTTGCTGACACTCGAGCTGCAGAATGAGGACGACCTTGGAAGCATGAGTGCCAAGGTCCGAGCTTTGAAGGACATGAGCGTACGAATGGGCAGCGAAATCAACAAGGGAATAAAGTTGAACGACGAGATCACCAACTCCATGCAACGGGGCCAGGTCACGTTGAAACGGACTTGGAACAGCATGATCGTCATGAGCCAGCGAGCTGGCATTTCCTGGAAGGCCTGGCTTGCTGTGTTTGGTCTCGTGGGGCTCTGGTGGCTCTGGGTGTGGTTGTTTTAGATGAACGACGGAGAGGAGGAAGACCACGGAAGAATCACGCCACGGCCACACACGAAAGGCCGGCACGAACAGCAACGCCCATATTGACACGTTGGTGTCTCATATTACATCTAAATGAACCATAATCCATCCGAATCCATCAGACTACCGGAATCCATCAGAATCCCCCACGATCCCTCGAAGCACTCACACCATTTAATAACAGACCCACAAGAAGTGATGCCTTGATGCAGAGAAACGATCGGTTTCCAACGACGAGAAGAGGAAACACACAATACACAATTCATGGAGTATATGTAGCTGTAGAAGTGGTCTTGCACCACAAATGGGGCGAACTTCAGCGGCCCTTTGCCAAACGGCCCTAACATTGCAATCCATAATCGAAATTTTACCCACACACTTTTCGAATCCCTACGATACAGAGTAGCACAGCTTCAAACTGACAGCTCTCATCTCTTCCAACAACTGCAATAGCAACTCTCTGCTCTTTGTCTCTCCTACACCTTTTCCACATACCATTTACTCCTCTACATCACACAATATTCGTCCTTGATTCTTCCTAACCCTGAGTAGCCAAGAGTTCCCGAAGACGGGTCACACTCGAAACGCCCTCCTCCATATCTCCTCGCCACAGAGACACCTCGAACTCGTCACTTGACTCGGATTCATCATCAGCCATCAACCCAGTGGCAGCCACGGCAAACGGCAGGATAACTGGCCCTCCAATTCCAATATGGAAAGGAGAAGGGCCTTTGGGGTCTACCATCGGCACCTTTGATGGCTCCCACCGCCCAACTAGCTGTGAAGAGGCCCCATTAGTCGACACAATGCCACCTGAATGCTCCATTTGACGCTGCACACTCGCCGCAGACGGTCTCAGCTGCTTCAAAATCGATCTCTTGGGCTTGAGGAGCCGGTGCAGCGGTGTATGCTTAGGTGTGGGCAGGGTCTCGGGTGCCCCATTCTGCCATTGACGGCCTCTCAGGGTCCGCCGCCGGGTCCTGTGTCTCTTCTTGAGGTCTAAATTCAGCTTGAGGGAAACATAGTATCGATTCGTAGCGTTGCGTTCACTCTCGCTCTCAGAGTCCAGCTCCAGCAGCTCGAAGGAGAGGGTATCTGAGAGTCCACTGGAGTTCCAGTCGTCTTCTTCAAGCTGTCGAAGGAGCAGGGATGCAGATCCGGGCAGATCCAATGAAAGTTCGGGCCCCGTGGGAGTAGACGCTAGTATGTCAGGCAGTTGTGGCCCAGCCACCCCTGCTAGACGTTGCATCACATTCTGAGTACCTCCGACCCGTCCATTTGAAGTGTCTTCAACAAGACAATCACACAGAGGCTTCGTTTTCATCCTCTGGAAAGTTTGGGAAGTGATGGGCGAGCCGTTAATACGAAGCTTCTTGAAATGGGTGAGCTGGGGTGTAGAAGATGTTGTGGGGGACGACTTGATGCTGAATCTAAACGATGGTCCTGCCATCGCTGCTAATGCAGCAGTGGTCCCTTCAATTTCAGCTTCAGCTCGCTCGAATTCCACGTCATTCTGGGATATTTCAGACCTCAATGCTGCCTCAGCGGCAGCAATGTCTGCAGCTCTGCCTTTCAGACTGTTTAGTCCATCCCATGATAACTCTTGAAGCGGCTGCATAAAGAGCTCATTCTTGGCTTGAAGGAATCGGTGTTTCTCGATATTTGCTGTCATGAATTCCTCGAACTGTTTTGTGGACATCGATTCCGGTTCCACTGTTTCAAAACTTTGCTCTTTGCAATGTCTTTTTGATCCATGTTCTTGGCTATGTCCGTCCTGTTCTGCGTCATTTTCCATCATGTTGCTGATTACCTTGGGTGCAATATCGTTAATATCCATCTGGGTGGACTCAGTCGTTCCAGCCACCTCGCTATCTCGGATGTTTGGCTCATGATGGTCCAGACCCGTCTGACTGTCAATTGTAGACTCTATTACACTGCTTGCAGCTTCCAGGGAAGAAGCAGACATCTTGGAACTGCCTGCAGCGCCAATTGCCTCTATTCGAGCCACCTGAGCCCCTTTTAGGAGCTTACCATGTACGAGTGCTATGGTCGGATATCTCTCAGCTATATGGCGTGGTATCACGCTGGAGTGGAGCACATGATCATCCAGCGATCTTTCCAAGGATTCGGAGAGCTCCAGAGCACCGCCATTGTTGCCATTGGCACCAAGACGGCCCGACTTAGCCCGGCCGGAGTCCTGGGATCTGTTACGGCTCCCAGCCAGAGAGTGCCTATCGTCCAGCTCCACTGCATCGATTCTGGCCTCCAAAGTTGCACATTTCACAATCAACAGACTAGCCAACAGGCTATTCTCGCTCAGTAGCCTCGATAGCAGCCCCAATTCCTCCTCAATCTGGCTCAGAGTGGACTGTGCCCCAGTGGCAGCCTTGTGAAGGCTCTTGTTACTTGAAGCAGCAACTCTGTTCAAGCGACGAGAGAGCTGAGAGACCAGGATGTTGACGTTCTGGATCCGCTGCTCCCGTGATAGGTTACGCCGTATCTCGGTCTTGAGGTCTTTCTTGTAGTTTATTGTCACTTCTAAAAGGGCCTCTACACACTCACTAGCGGCCTGATCTACTTCTGGGGACGCCAAGATGGAGGAGAGCTTGAAGTCATCCGGAGAAGGGATTTCAGGGAGTCCAGCGGGCCATTTGATCTTGTGTCGCCGCCGGACAGCCTCTTTGGGGGCCTGCTGCCCCTCTACCAGCCCCTGTTTGCTGTTTGGCATGGTTGTGTAGACCTAATTTTTTCAGAATATGCGCAGAATCTCGCTTAAGTGTAATGATTTCTTTCGAGTAGTATCTTCTATGCTCCATGGCTAGTATTTGATACTTGTCTACTCAAGGGAACTTCTGACCATATCTTATGGTGCTAAGACTACTTCTGCCGTGTTATTTCAAAGCTCCGGTCGATCCAGACCCATGTTGCTCAAATTCATTGCTGCTTTTCGCAGCCTCTTAGCTGAATCTCTTTACCTTGCATTCCAAAACTGTCTTCCACTGATTTCTTTAAGGTATACATCCTGCTTTATTCTGCTTCGAGTACTGATCCAGATTTATTCTACTTTGGATGTTCTAATCCTGCTTTATTCTGCTTTGCTAATTGTCGTTCATATATCATATTTTCTCCTTCACTCCTTTGCCCATTTCTTCTTCATTCTCAGGCAGAGCGCCCTTTTGCCTCTCACCAACAACATCGCCCTACTACTTGTATAACATCGCCTTACTTAATTGTTCTAGTGCATTCTCACCATCATCATGTTTTTAATCCCTACAACGATTTCATAAATGTCCTCTATTTTTGTATACGGTATTTCTTCTGTCATATTTAGCCTCTATTCTTATGTATGATATTTCTTATTTCAATTTCTCTTATATGGTGTCTTTAATAAATATATGTAGTACTCATGACTGAATACTTGATGTCAAACCCTCAATTTCTCTCCTCAAAATCACCAGGCTTGAGGTTGGCCTTATGGCACATTTGACTAAAGGGCCCCCCTGATTGGTACAAATTCCATGGTGTATCAAACTCCACAATTTCACCCTTGTCTAAAGTGATGATTTTGTCGTAATTCAAAATGGTCTTCAAACGATGAGCGATACAAAGAACTGTGCAATCGCTGAATTCTCTCTTTAAAGTGTTTTGAATTTTTGAATCAGTTCCATAATCGACAGAAGAAGTTGCTTCATCCAAGATCAAAATTTTGGATTTACGGAGCAACGCTCTGGCAAAGGAAATAAGCTGTCTTTCTCCAAGAGAGAAATTGGTACCATCCTGATCCACTTTACTGTCCAAAGCAAATTTTTCTGCAGACTTCTCGTCATCCATAACTCCAGATCTTGTCAATGCATCCAAAATAGTGGCATCAGTGTGCTCTCCAAATGGATCCAAGTTTCTTCTAATCGTACCCAGGAATAAAACTGGGTCTTGTGGAATGATAATCAATTTAGATCTCAAAGCATTGAGCCCTAAAGTTGAAATATCGATTCCGTCAATCACAATTTTCCCCAGCTCTAACTCATTTAATCTGAAAAGAGCATTCATGATGCTCAGCTTACCAGCACCAGTTCTACCGCAAATACCAATCTTTTCTCCAGGCTTAGCAGTAAAATTGACGTTGTTCAACACTAATGGTAATGTAGGTCTGTAACGGAATTTCACATTATCGAACTCAATGTTTCCATCTTCTGGCCATTCTGGTTTAGGTTGGGTTTCACTAATGTCATAAGGTTTTTCTTGTTCGAGTTTGAAAGCGTAATGGTATAGTCTTTCGGCGGAGTTAAGATCATTTTCGACCATAGTATAATCCTGGATAAAAGTACTGGTCTCATTACCCAAACCCATAACATACGTAATAAGTAAACCCGTAGCTGAGGGACTGACATTGAATACTCGGCACACACAACAAATCGTCACAATAAGAGTGAATACAAAACAACAGTTGTTTAAACCAAACGAAAGTGTTCTCTGTGATGCAACAACCAACAAATTGGAGGCGTTGGTCTTGTCGAGAGTCTTCGAATTTTTGACAATGAATTGCTCCTTTTGGTTATGGGCTTTGATAATACTCATACCAGTCAACAGCTCGGTAAAGTTGTTAAACACGTATGATCTTTGAACGGCCTCCAATCTTCTGATTTCTCTGATACTTGCTTGGAAATAGTCAACAAGAAGGAAGAAAGTAAAGAAAATAATTGGGAAAGCAATTGCAACCCATGGAATATAAATAATGCTCAATACAATGATACCAATTATCTTACCAAGTCCGTAGAAAACCATTCTGATGTTGTCGGTGATTTCATTATCTAAAGCGTCTGTATCTTTGGTAAATCGATTTATCATCCGGCCGGTAGGAGTTTTACCCATGAAACTCATAGGGGCATGCAAAAGGCGTTTTACTGCTTTGATATGAAGACTTTTCAGTGCAAGCGTTGTTACACGGATAAGGATATAAAATTGCAAAACCAAAAACACAATTGTAACAACACTGAACATAGCATAAATTCCCATGTAGAAACTATCACTTCTGCCTTCGAATTTATGTTCAATCCAAAATGAGAGCCATGTGTTGGTGAAAATTTCAGTGAAAGTTGAAAGTGCAATAACGAAACTGAATACAATCACAAATCCAGGGAAAGTCAAGCTACCACTTCCTTCTTTAAAATAGGTATACACCACGTGGAAAGCCATTTGGTTGACTGCTCTTTCCTCGACCGAAGTGATAATACCCTTTTTTGTGTCAACTGATTGAAGTTCAAGACTATCTTCATCAACGTTGACAATTTCTTTCTTTTCGATTGGAGCTGCTGATACTAGCAGATCGTCATCAAGTGCATCAATTACTGTTTCTTTTTCCTTAATCTCAAGATTAGCGGCATGATTGAGGGACATTAATTTGTCGAAGGCTTCATTTTTTGCTCTCAAATCATCAACTGAGCCTTTATCCACAGTGCCGTCCATATTTACAAACCAAATTTCATCAGCATATTGAATCAACTGGAGCTGGTGAGTGGCCAAAACTCTCGTCTTGCCGTGAAGTTGTTTGAGGAAACACTCAGCCATTATATGACTTCCCACACGCGCATCAACAGCACTCAAGACGTCATCCAATAATAGGATGTCACCACCAAAATACAAAGATCTGGCAAGATTGAGTCTTGCTTTCTGGCCACCAGAAAGGGTGATACCTCTTTCTCCAACTTCAGTATTATCACCGGCTTCCAAAATAGATAAATCATGTGAAAGACTGCAACAATGAATGATTTCGGCATACTTTTTGGCATCGAATGGTTGCCCGAAGGTAATGTTTTCACGGAAAGTGGTGTTTTGCACCCAAGGTTCACCACAAAATATGAGTTTACCATCGACAGATACTGAACCAGAATCAATACTCATGTTTCCAGCGATAGCGTTCAACAAAGAAGTTTTTCCTGATCCAATAAGACCAGTAATAATAACGAAACCTCCTTTCGGTACAGTCAAATCAACATTGCGTAATCTAAAAGGTTCCTTTTCACTCTTGGTTGGTTCTTCTGGCTTTTCCGAGATATCTTCAGTGACAATTCCTTTCTTCTTGTTCTTTTTAGCCAATTTAGCAGCTTTCTTTTCAGCTTCTTTCTTCTTTTTCTTTTCATCTGGTGTCAACTCTTCTTTCACTTCAGTCGTTGACCAAGAAAAGGAAGCATTCTCAACTTCGATAGCAGTAGATCCGTTTGTTTCAATAGCATGATACTCAGGTGATTGCTCCTCTTCTTCAGCAGACAAGAACGCCGATACTCTTTTTAAAGCATTCATAATATCTACCAATGAAGCTAAAGCCATTGGGAGCAAGAAAATGGTGACAGCAAGAACTTGGAAGGCAGATACTGATGAAAAAATTGCTGCAGGCAGCCTCGTTCTCCCGTTGATACCATACAAGGCCAAAAATGTGACCATTGAACCCAATTGAGGTAAAGCCAACGCAATACCCGTGGCAGTGTTTCTTAAAGCTTGAAGATTCAAAAGTAAACTGATTTCTTTGGCTCTTGCTTCAAGAATTTTGCCGAGGTAAGGTACTTCCCAAGAGTAAAACTTGATCATTTTCATCAGATTTACCACTTCTTTGATGTATTCGACTCTTTCGTCGGTCAAAAAGGTAGCCTCATCACGAAACTTCATCGATGCACCAAAAAGACCACCAATGGCCATAATGAAGACAAGGAACACACCAATCCCAATCAAGGCAGGGGCACCAATATTAACGATAAGAATTACAATAGAAACGATCATGGTAATGGGCATGGCAGCTCCGAGGGGTTGAAACAATACTGACACTTCGAGTCTTGAAAGATCGGTACCCATTAAAGATGTCATATGACCAGGGGAAAATCTCTTACGCAGTTTCAACAGAAGCTTGAACAGCTTCTTCAAAACCAAAGTCGTTAATGCACTCTTGAGTAACACACCCGTTTTAAGG
The DNA here is from genome assembly GCA_020280135.1 of Kurtzmaniella quercitrusa var. filamentosus (nom. nud.). Lineage (NCBI taxonomy): Eukaryota > Fungi > Ascomycota > Pichiomycetes > Serinales > Debaryomycetaceae > Kurtzmaniella > Kurtzmaniella quercitrusa var. filamentosus (nom. nud.). Next base: position 232,912 of record JAFIDH010000005.1, read on the forward strand.
GCTTCATTAACGGCATGGTCGAAAGACAAACCTATGATCAAACTGACTATAGAAGTTCCTAAAGCATAGCCGATACCTTTTCCAATTGACTGAGAATGGTCGTAATGGGCTACCTCTACGAATTTGATCAACTCTTTTGATAAAAGAGGAACAATTGCCATCAAAGTAAGGGAGAGAGTGGAAAAGATGAACGCTCTCCATAATCTAGCTTGGAAAGTCATCACAGCAGCTCTGAAAATGGTATGCTGGGACCAGTCGTCGTCATCGAATTTTGGAGTGTCGTCCTCTTTCTTTGACTTTTTACCCGATTTCTTTGGTTTTTCAGGCTTTTCACCTTTCTGCAACTTCTTTTGGCGATTGCTTTCCAAGACCAAGGCCAAGTTTTTCTCAAATTCAGCAGTTACAAAATCATTGGTATAACGTTCAGGAAGTTGGTAGATGTCTTGATCGGTGACGGTTCTAGCGTATCCTAACCGTGAAAGTTTGTTGAGCCATAAAAAGAATGCTTTCTTGAAAATATTGGCATCGTCAAACGGCCATTTTTTGGGCTCATCATCTAAGGGCAATGGATATGGCTTTCTCAAAAGCCAAGAGAGCAATCGCTTTTGCGGTTGGTACTCTGTCGTTAGATGTAGCAGCTCAGCGTCTTGATTGCTCATATTCCACTGGCGAAAGTAGGGGAGGTACGATCCAGCCGCGCCCTGCTGCTTTATATTACTTTTGCCACCCTAGAGTGGCGGCCTAACTGATCAATCAGGCTAGCGCCGTACCAATTCTGCAAGAACGTTTCTTCTGTTTACTCGGAGATAATCTCGGTCTAGCTCCGACTCTTTACGGAGCGCAACAAGGACTGCGTTGTTGTAGAGGGATTAAAGGTGGGAATGGGCGTTTTTCCCGATGAAGGGAGTGTCCCAGAAGTCAACCCACCCGTCTAGCAGAGTGCAAATCTTCACCATGTCTCCGTAAACACCATGCATTCTATTTTTTAATCCATGTACCCTTTTTTTGGATACGCAATGAAACGGAACGGAGTTGCAACACTCATGGGCCGTCCAAGCGAGGGTTAAAAAAGATGGTCTTTGGAACATTCTCGCATGTACGGCATGTATCAACTAGAGAATAACAAGTATCGTTCTTGGTTTCGTACTTGGTTTCGTGTTGGTTTGTAGTGGCTTGGGTAGAAACGTTCATACTGAAGAAATACTGAAGAAGCTATTCTTCTTGACGCAGATAAGAGCCATAAATCGCTTGGTGAGGCTTAATAGAGAAGCTTAATAGAGTTGCTGGTGTAGGGCAATAGAGATGCTGGTATGGGATAATAGCCACATCAGTGGTAAGTAGCACTGGCGGACCAAAAGGCAAAGAACAGCCGTATGTCAGTTACCGGTGGCTACTTGCGCCCCAATGGGAGTTTCTGGTTCAAGTCTTCAGGGAGTGAGCTATTGTGGCAGTGGCCGCATATAATTTCTACTAAGCAATAGCATGATAGTCCATTTTTTGACACGAGATTGGCCACGAATTGAAGTCGTGGTTTATGGTGACTTGGTGGTTTTTGGTGGTTTACAGTTCTTGGATAAAGATTGATCCAGTTTTGATTCTACACGCGGCTCTATTCCAGAACCTAAATTTAAGGTTGTGATTGTGAAACTGCCAGTATAGAAGTTTCAAAAGGCATATGCAACAGAGAGTCAAGCAATTCGACATGGACTTCTATTTTTTCTGGTGAACCCTGTTGTGGCCAGCTCCGGCATTATGCCTGTCAGGTAACCCACTTTGACTTCTCACATTCAAGCACAAGACAAGGACATGTAAGGACATGTTGCATCTGCCCTACTCATAAAAAGAGGAATTCTGAGATAGTTCCCGACCTTGCAGCAAGGCTGTCTGTAAGCTCTGGGTTATCGCTCTTACCAATCACCGAACCTAAAATGAAGGAAAGGAGGGATAAGATTTCAGACTTGAGCTTCATAGTAAACCTCCGTTGAGGTTTGGCTGATACGGGGAACTGCTTTCAACAAATGCGTCGCTTACAGTGCAGCCATCTACTCTGAAGCATGGCAAACTATAAACATTTAAATTCCATGGCTTTTGCAATTAACTCCCGGCTGTTTCATCTTGCATGAAAGCAGACTTAAGACGAAATCCTAACGCGTTGGTGTACCGATACTACACGAATCAAACTTAGACTTTTGTATGTCCGTCTAGGGGGATCTCGGCCCTGACATGGAGAGTGTGGGGTACGGTGAAGAGTAAGGTGAAGAGGATTGGAGTGATTTTAGGTGATCTGGGCCCTCAATTGTATTGTAAGACGGATCTACATTGGAATTGACATACTAAAAACCCTCTAGTCTTCCGCCTCGTGCTCCCTGCCCATCCCCATGGGGTTTGTCCGGCTCTATGCGCCTCTTGACTGATGCGTCTGATCTACAGCTTGCTATTGTCAATATCACGCTTACTACACAAATTTACAATGGGCTTCTCTCTTCAAGAGAATGCCCTTCCCATCGGCATCCCCCTGATGCTGCCCCGCTCTTTCTCTAAGTGGCTGATGGCCCGGTCCACCGTGTCTATCAAGTTGTCCCACGGCCGTTTTTCTTCACCATGCAAGAATGTGTCAATCTGCTCGGCGTCTGAGTCCGAGTCTGATTCTTCCAAGGACAGCTCGATATCCAGCGAAACCAGCTCAGACTCGGAGTATACGCTAGATACGTCCGCCACTCCCTGATCTACGTCTACCCTTGAATCTGGCACCAGGCCGATTAATGAAGGATGGGGCTCGTAGTTATCGAGTAAAGATTCTGGCGACTGGGGCCTGCCCACGCCGGCTCCACCGGGTACTGCTAGCGGACTGGTTGGATGAAGAGCTTCCCAACCCGTAACTCCTTCAGCTGTTGCACCCACAATGTCCTGACTGGGCTTCACCGTACTGCTCTCCCCTGTTTCTGGTGAAAAAGATAAGCCAGATGATCTGGTGCCCACTTGAAAGTGTTCCACAAATGGAGACATCAATTCTCCAAACCCAACAGACTCCAATTCTAGGAGCGGTCTTGCTTCGGGCGACGGTTTTCCCACATCCGAAAGACCGTAGTCTAGATGTGTTCCTATAGTTGAAGACAAAAGCACCAGTGGGAACACGAAGTTGCGGTCTGTCATGGCAATGGCCCACTTTTCAACAAGCTGGGAAGACGGGGCTCCTAGCTTGATTTCAGAGAGGTGTTCCTGGCCCGGCTTCGGCCACATAATCAGCAATGTCTCCAGAATGAAGCAGCGGCTGCGAGTAAGGGGAACTACAAGCAGAGGTTTGGGTTGCATCCACAATATTACCAAATCACGCTCAAACAAGTAGCAGTAGCAAGGCGATTCGTCGTCCACATCCTGGCTAACAAGAAGCCTGTCTGCTAGTCGGAGCTTTCCACAGGTTGCGAGAAAGTTGGGATCGATTGTTGGGTCTGTGTGTATAAGAAATTGAGTAAGTGCATCAATAGTGGCTCTTTCCCTTTCCGAGTCGTTTTCGAGTAGAATTGAGTCGATGTGACTATCTCTTTTCACGCTGTGACGATTGTAGGATAAACGAAGCAGGCTGGTACCACTTTCAGACACTGCCTTTGATCTTCGGTCGTTTGGCAAGTGCAGAAGGTGCAGAAAACGAGGAGGGCTGTGAACGGTGCCCTGAGCACCGTGTGGATGTGGATCTTTCAGATCCGAGCTCATGAGCACCCTGGTGTAGGTCAGCTCGAGTAGATTCTCATCTTGCGGCACAATCCTTAGCCGCTTGTTGTTTTCTAGACAGCTGGCGCCTTTACAAATGGGTAGGTGGTCGTCTGAGGCAGACTGGAGAGCCAATTCAAAGCACTGACCGTGTACTATATCTCCGCAAGAAAGTGGGACCGGGAGCTCCCCGTCTAGAGTGTAGTGGATACTCTCATGGCAAATGAAACAGTGCTGATTTGTGGAGAGATAGGCCTTTTTCTGGGGCTGCTGCGTCTGGGTAAACATGTACTGTTGGACCCTTTGTCTAGCGGGGAGACTGTTTCTGGTGTCAATGATGGCCTGGAGTAGATCATTGGAGCTCTTTGGTAGCGTTTCTGAGGAGGCCTCGGCGCTTGGGCGGCGGTTTGGGGTGACAGGGGTGCTAAGAAAGCCTAGCAGGATATTGGAGGATGGCAGTGGATGCTTCTTCCAGTAGCTTTCAGGACTGGAGGGGTTTAGACGGGACCATTTCATGGCAAGTGTATCTTGAGTCGAAGGTAAGGGTTATTGGACTGTGACCACTGCAAGAGCGGCTGCAGAGTATTTATCGTGGGCAAATCTTGGACACTGTGAGGCTGTACACTGCGGAGATAGTCTGGCTAGGACCTGGCCCTGTTGCCCTACGGAGAGTATTTTTTGAAGAGGTCTAATTGAGGTATATGAGGTGCATGTGGGGTCTAGATGTGGTATTGAGCTTGTACGGAAGTAGATCTATGTGTGAGGTGTGTTGCATCGTTGAGAAGAGCAGCGGGGGAAGTTGGTCGAGTGTGACCCTTGATCCTTGATGCGGCTATACGACGATACCGAGGATCTTTGCATGTGTTTATGGGGTAGGAGACATCGAGCGGAGGTTACATTTCGAGGTGTGGCCTGGAGAGGTGATGATATTATCTTCGATATTTTCTTGGGCATATTTTTTAGGAGATCCTGATCAGATAGACAGACGCAGATAGAGGTAAGGAGAGATCGAACAGATGGGACACTGCTATGACGCTGGTCGTGGGGTTGGTGGTGATTATCGGTGGAGATTATCGATTTCTTGCGATTGTTTCCCTATACCAGTTTTCTGATCGAGCAGATGCTTTCGTGCTATCATTCTGTGCCACAGCGAGATAACGACTCGCTTTGCCATACAACATGGACTGATTTACGCTGGGGATTCTGAAACTGCCACATTTGCAGCCGTCCCACACTTTCCAGGTTATTGTTCCATCCTCCCGTGATCTTGCTCAGGTGACCTATAAAATCTGCTACATTGTGTTTCTTGTGTACTGGGACATCTCTTAGTGCTGGGATAACTTGTAGTGTTATTGCTAGTGTGGGACATTTATTGAAGATAATCACTTAGTCGGGTTGTAGATATGCTGGAACTTCCGGTGTGGTAAGGTAATCTTTGCGGTATCTCATTCTTAGCTGGTTGCTAAGCAATACCTATAATCTGATAGTTATCTCACACTCTTATCTTACACCATCTTACATCTCATCTCTTGTTAGTCTCATCTTCCCATCACAATCTCTTAACAGACTCACATATTACATATGTTCTCATTTAGCAACTCTCATACTCTCAGTACTCCTCTCTGGTAAGTCACATTTAAAACTGCTCTCTATTAAAGCATTCTCATACAACTCTTCCATACTGTTCTCTACTACAACTCTCTCATACAACTCTTCCATACCTCTCTCAACAACAACCCTTTCTTACCCTCTCCCTCTTCACTACACCTCCCACTTCGTCCTGCTCTCCTTCGTCTGCTTCTCCGCCCGGCCTTCATCGCATCCCCTCCCCTACAGGGCTTTCCCGGATGTACACCCCCGACAAGATCCGTGCACGACCCGGGGCCCTCTTTTCCGCCGGGCTGCATAAATCCATTTTAGATAAACGCTCTGGAGCCCATTCTTTGGTATTTGCCAGCCAAACCACACGTAAACAGCATGCTCCGTTCCAGTTTGAAGGCCGTACGGGCCCCAATGCCCGTTGCTGCTGCCCGGGTCTCTGCCATTGCCAGAGGAATGGCCACTTCCAGCGACTTGGCCACCATCGAACTCCATGAGTCCTCCTTCGAAGGTTACAAGTTGGATGTGCTTCCTGACTTGTCCTTCACCACCGAAAAGGAAACCTTGTTGAAGATGTACAAAGACATGATTGTCGTTCGTCGTATGGAAATGGCCGCTGACGCCCTTTACAAGGCCAAGAAGATCAGAGGTTTCTGTCATTTGTCCGTTGGTCAAGAAGCCATTGCTGTTGGTATCGAGTATGCTATTACTCCAGAAGACACCGTCATTACCTCCTACCGTTGTCACGGGTTCGCTCACATGCGTGGTGCCTCCGTGAAGTCTATTTTGGCTGAATTGATGGGCCGTCGTTCCGGTGTTTCTTACGGTAAGGGTGGTTCCATGCACATGTTTGCTCCTGGTTTCTACGGGGGTAACGGTATCGTTGGAGCCCAGGTCCCATTGGGTGCCGGTTTAGCATTTGCTCACAAGTACAGAGGTGAGCAGAAGGCCACTTTCACCCTCTACGGTGACGGTGCCTCCAACCAGGGTCAGGTTTTCGAAGCCTACAACATGGCCAAGTTGTGGAACTTGCCTTGCATCTTTGCCTGTGAAAACAACAAGTACGGTATGGGTACCTCTGCTTCGCGTTCGCTGGCCTTGACCGAGTACTACAAGCGTGGTCAGTACATCCCTGGTTTGAAGGTCAACGGTATGGATATCCTTGCCTGTTACCAGGCCTCCAAGTTCGCCAAGGACTGGTGTGCTCAAGGTAATGGTCCATTGGTGCTTGAGTATGAAACCTACCGTTACGGTGGTCACTCCATGTCCGACCCAGGTACCACTTACCGTACCAGAGAAGAGGTTCAACACATGAGATCTAGAAACGATCCAATTGCCGGTTTGAAGGCCAGCTTGTTGGATTTGGGCATTGCCACTGAAGAGGAAATCAAGTCCTACGACAAGGCTGCCAGAAAGTACGTGGACGAGCAAGTTGCTGAGGCTGAAGCTGACGCTCCACCAGAAGCTAGAATGGACATTTTGTTTGAAGATGTCTATGTCAAGGGTACCGAGCCAAAGACCCTCAGAGGCCGTATTTCAGACGACACCTGGGACTTCGAAAAGGGAACCTTCGCTAACAAGGTTTACTAGGTAGCACATAGCAATAGATTCAGAGTAAATAAAAGGTGTAGATGTTCGTTAGCAATTGAGTAGGACTTCTGATTCCTTATGGTGAAAGACAGGGGTACGAGGACCAAGTCTAGTAAATCGCTTCTCTTTTCTGTGTTTCCTCTTCTAAGATCTTGCTCTACTAGATACAACCCACGTCAAAGGCATATTTCCCCAAATGTCCTACAGTGCCAACGCCATCCTAAGTAATATCTTTGAACGTACATTCTGTAAGTCTATAGATGCATTGTCATACACGATACCCACATCGTGCCTCTTAGTCCATGCTCCCTCCTCTCTTGCTCCTCCTCACTTATAAGCTTTTGAGAGCCGTTTTGAACCCGTCTAATGCTGCCAAAGCAGACCCAGAAACGATCGACTCCACTGCCATTGAAACACCTTCTCGAAGCGAGGTGGCGCTGCCCTCCGCATACAAAAGCATGGCGGTGTTGATCAAAATGTAGGTAACAAGAGGATGGTTACAGGGCATGGTGGTAGCAACAAAGTCGTCATCGTCCTGCCTCAAGATATGGAGCAACGTTTCGGCATTTTCGTCTGGGGTTCCAGACCGAACCAGGTCCAAATCGTGCTCAGGAAGCCCGAAGCTGCTAGGAGTTACTCTTGTACGAGTAATAGTGCCGTTTTCTACAATCCAGACCTTGGTTCCTCCAATAGGCGCCACTTCGTCGAGTCCAATCTCTCCCCAGACCACCACTGTACGCTGATGGACATCCGAGCCACGGGTGAGTTCCAAGGAAGCCTTGGCGTATTCTTCTCCAAGGGCCTCGCTATAGACACCCAAAACTCGAGATCTGAGTGGGATTGGGTTTATGAGAGGGCCCAAGATGTTGAAGATGGTTGGAAGGGCCAACTGGGCACGAATAGACGCCACCTTTGCCATGCCAGCGTGGAAAGCTGGGGCAAAGAGGAAGCAAAAGTTAGACTGTGTTACCACTTTGGGAACAGTTTCAGCATTTACCTTCATCACATCCACACCCAAGCTCTTCAAGAAGTCTCCCGAGCCAGAGGTCAGGGTCAGGGCTTTGCCTCCATGTTTGCAAACCTTCAAGCCTGCTCCAGCAGCCACGATGGCGGCACTGGTGGAAACATTGAATGTGTTCTGGCCATCTCCTCCAGTTCCTACAATGTCGACGTACCCCTCTGGAGCCACCTGGTCACGGTCGATCACAGACGAGAACTCGAGGATGGCCGTCACTGCAGCAGCAATGAACTCTCCCTTTGTATCAAGGCCTCGAAGCCTCAAGGCAGTAAGGAAGGCTGCCGTTTGCACATCGCTGGCCACTCCTCGTACGATCAATCGGATCACAGTCTGTAGATCCTGCGGGGTGAGGTTCGGCGTCTCAAGAGCCAACGACTTGATGTACGGAGAAAGGACTTTATCGGTCATTGTTGTAATCTGGCCCTCTGGAACCTGCCAAGATGATTGAAGCGGCCAGATTTCCCACTGAGTCACCGTCACGTGATCGGTGGTGTCAATGTGGGGGAGTGTGTCAATGGGTGACAATGTGGGTGACAATATAGGCGGTAGGTTGAAATATGCTAAGAAGGCGATATCAGGCTAGTCTAAGCTCGGTGAAGGCCGCTTATCTGCTCTTTGAGCTCTGGCGGGTAACTGTTTCGTTGATCAGCATTCAGGTGCCAAGTTTCACTGATGGTTGCACATCCGGACACCCAGGTGTGGTGTTTATGAAGATGGGTCCCGAATGAACGACAATGGAGATTGCAGTCTTTTAAGGTCCGTTCGCATCTTTGACCAGACCTTAGCACGGACCCACAAACTTGTGAATTTCTGTACCCTACGACGAAACTACCAGCAGTGCATCCTTAGAATAAAAAAGATAATCATAATGTGAGTCGTCAATTTTCCAAAAATGGGTAATATTGCAGATAGAATGATACAAAGAGGGTGGTGATTATTGTATGAAGCGTCCTATCCTACTGTCTCTCTCTCTTTCGAGCAAGTTGCCCCAAGAATGCCAATGCTACATCGATTTACATGATTGCTATAATGTTACATACAATTACTCCACAACAATTTGGAACTCTATCTCTTTATCAGCATCCATGTACGAATCACACATACACCACACTGTCAAAGAATGATGTCCCTTGTTCGGTATTGTGAATATCAAACTCACGTCTTGTTGCTCTTTGGCTATGGTTGTCTTCTTGACAGCGTAAAGTTGCTTTGTGTTGCTGTCACCAACAACGAGCCACCAGCTTTCACTCTTGTAATACGGATATCTAGAGGTCACAACATCCAAATCATCCATATCTTCATCCCTCTCCAACGTAACCTGAAGAGAAATGGCCTCTTCTGTCTTGAAAGCTTCAGACGTATCGAGCTTGTAGCTAATGTCAATATTAGGATATTTGTTCACAAATTCGGCAACATCTTCTAAATGCTTCCCCTCCATTCTTAATATGTCGTCACGCTCGTCATCTTCAAGTGACATCAAGTCATACACCGTTTCCACGCCTCCCTTCTTGCACCTATCCAAAACGTCGTCAGTGAAATGTGGGATTTGCTTCAAAGGGCTGTCTTTGTTCCATAAACCTTGTACAATCATTTGGGACAAGTCCATAGCGTTCAATGCATTTAAAAAGCCTTCACTCGCAAGATGATCAATACAAGCATTCAAATTTTGCAACGCCCTTTGAAGTATCCTTGTCTGGTCATACTTAAGATCCGATGATAATGGGATTCGTGAAAAGTAAGCCTGGAGTAGAACAAACACTTTAAACTTAGACGACTCATAATTGGGATTTGCTGTTTTTACTGGTAGCTTATTGTACAACTTCTTCAAAACAGACATCTCATCTAATCTGAGTGGAAGTGAATCAAATTCGCTGTTGTTGGCAAGAATCTCAAGTATGTCCTTTAACTTGGATTTGTCACTCAAGCTCATGAATTTTTTCATAGTAGAATAGGAAACATCATAAAATCCAGCAACCATGGCACCATCCAATGGGGTGATTTCTTCGTCTTCATCATAATCTTCATCGTCTTCATCGTCCAATTCTATAAGGTTGCTTTCTTTTAGATCGTCTAAAGTGTCAGAAACAATTTCGGAAAGATAAGAAGAGATTCCAACATGTGAAGTATCTTTCACCCCATAAAAACTGGGGTTGTGTTGTAAACGACGGTAGAAGTAAGTAAATGTAAGCCAGTCGATACAATCTTGTCTTGTTTTGAAGACCCGAGAACTGATTTCACTGGCAAATATTTCGTGCAAACGACCGTCCAAGAAACTCTCCACGGGCAATCCTTCGTTCAAAAGTTTGCTATAGTAGGGGAGCTTGTTAGAGGAAGTGATAATAAGAACTTTACCTCCACTGACAGTATTTTGTGATTGACAACAGCCTATGGTTTCAAGAAGTAAGCTGAGGGTTATATCAGATTCTTGGTGTTCTTTGCCGTCATAAACCAGGGTACCAGCCACGACAACGTTGTCTGAGACTGGTGCAATGGAAACGCACTCCAAAGTTGTGATGAAAACCTTGATATAACCCATGTCAAACAAACTTCTAATTGTTCGACGATCGCTTTCGTTTTGCCCGAGGGTCAAAAATCCAATCCCTCGTGAGGTTAATTCCTTCAAAAGAGGATCTGACAATTTTTCGGCTACCTCTGCAAGATCATCTGAGCATAACTCCCACTCTTCTGCATCTGCCGCTTGGAGAATACCAAGGGCTAGATCACTACCAAGCTTCTTGGTGCCAGTAAAGATCAAAGTCTTTTTCTTTTGCGCATCTTTCAAAAATGAAAAAGTGGGCCCAAGGTAAGTTGAAGATGAGCCAGAATTCAAGATCGCAACTTGTAACCTAATTTCGTTGATTTTATTTATCCGAACACTTGGATCAAAATTGTAGATGTTCGACTTTGAGCAACCCAACCATTCTCCTATATCTTTGGCATTGACCAATGGTACAGAAAGAGCAACTATTCGCATTTCATTCTCAAGCTGTGAGTTGGCGAGACGCATCCTTGATGTCAACGTTTCAAGAACCAGCCCTTCGCTTCCAGAACCTACCTTGTGAGTATCGTTCAAGATGATCAACTCAATCTGTTGTAATGTCTTTCTAAATCTCCATCTACGGGAAAGAAGTTCAAATTGGGCTGGAGTTGCGAGAGTCAAGTGGCTGCTTGCAAGCAATTGAAAATCTCTTGTTACATCGCCTGTAAGCACACTGATGGTTCGAGACCCTAGCTTCAGAAGGCTCTTGTTCCATTTTTGGAACAATGTTTGGACTTCATCGAAATCAAACCCGATATATACAGCACGCCCTTTGTTTTGCCTCCAATGATTTAAAATAGCAAGTTCCGCAATAGAGCTTTTCCCAGATACTTTGGACGCACCAATAAATACGTTTTCATTGGAGTTGTAAACTGATTGGAAAACTTGTGACTGAATTCTATTGAAAAATTCGAAGGGGAAATAGTTGACGAATTCTGGGACATCTAACGCAGTGGTGGCTATGTTTTGGAAGTCATGGATCGGAGAAAATGTGCTTACAACACCAGAAGGCATCTTAACAGAGTCCAAATTAATGCTTAATGTCCAGTCTGAGTATAACCACTTCTGACTCAAGAGTTTCACAAAATAAACTGGTTGCTTAGGACTTTCAACATCAACAGTGAAATCCAAAGTATGGACCTGGTTTACTGAATCACGAAAAACTTGAAAAACTTGGCTGTACAATATGTTGTTGCCATCGCAATCTTCCACTAGCAACAAAAATAGTTCACTTCCTCCATGAATGCTTGTGTTCCATTTCCATTCGGGCAAAATTTCGATAATGACCCTCAACAAGGTCTTGGTGATCGGTTGAACTTGATAATTGAAGGACAATTTGGGAAATTGAGACAAAAGTTCAACCGCCAAATTACTACTGGAAGCTTTTAAGTTGAACGCCTCCGAAAATTCAGCCGACGAGAGGGAGAAATATGATAAGAAAGGTAAGTTAGAGTTCTCAGTGGCTCTTTCAATATCCCTAGCTGACGCTTCCCCAAATTGTCTGAACAATGAACTAGTTGACCACATCCTTTGGTCCACCATTTTACACAAACGGAGTGCAATCTGTGTGAGTTTCGACCATTTCTTTCGCAAGCACACTTCGTAGATTGCGCGAAGTAGTCTTCCGCCCGATTGAGTAATGTAGACCATATCGGCCATTAATGCAAACCCCTCCAAACGCAAGCCAGAAACATACGATTGGAATAACACGTTGACCTTCGCCAAGGCCTCATTTGCCTTTTCTTTCACGGGAATTGGACATCTCTCCAAAAGTTTGGAGACTTCCGCCTTTTCTTCTTGTCTGACGGGAATATACTTGAACTCACCGGAGCTGGCAAACACTCGTAAAATTTCAATTTCCGAGTTCCATGGTTTGAGCTTCATATTGTATTGATTGATTGTTTCATACCCAATGTAGAACTGCGAGGAGATGATACCCAAATCAGTAGGCTTAACTTCCTTTGTTTCGAGATCATAATTGACTAAATGGCTATCTTTCAAAATGACAAGTGCAGAATGACAAAGATCAGCACGCTTCCAATGTAACAATTTATCGTCAGCGTAATCTGCGCCAACACGATAAACAGAAGGCGATCGAATCATTCGAATGTACAAGTAGGTGTACCCTAACCAAGAAATTGCATCTTCGAGGTTTCTCACATTCCCTAAAACTACTTCTGCGTTCAAACTATCAACGATTTTGCTCATCATTTGCGATTCAATGGGTAATTGTTGATTCAAGATAGCCATGAAGTATTGAACTTCATCACTTGATGTTATTATAACACCCTCACCACTTTTATCATACCTTGGTCTACCAGCTCTACCAAGCATTTGCAAAATGTCTTGTGGGGAAAGCTGGATCCATGAACCTTTCTCAGGTGAGTAAGTTTCAGTACCCTTTATTATGACCGTATGGGCTGGTAAATTCACACCCCAGGCCAATGTGGCCGTTGAAACCAATACCTTTAAATGACCTTGCGCAAACAAGTCCTCAACAGTCAGCCTTTCGTCTTTGTTAAGTCCCGCATGATGTATTCCAAAGCCATGCTGAACGATCTCTTGGAGTGCTTTGTTCAGCATGGCCATTGATTCTTGTTTTAAAATCTCTTTCGTTCCAGAGTTCAGTTGGACAACATCATCTAATTTAGATTCATCGGTTAACTTATCTTTCAACCAGCTTGCCGTTCTGTGGGTGTCCTTTCTCGAATGAACGAAAATGATAACTTGTTGCTTAGCTCTGGCACATTCAAGAACCTTTTCGTAACAAGCTTCATTCATGGCGTTTAGCTTTTTGATGGCCTTCTTCTCTTTTATGCCAATGAATTTTTGCTCGAGGGGACATGGCCTGTAAGATGCATCAAAATAAAACAAGTTCTTCAGAACATCCACTCTTAAAAATGTAGAAACATCCTTGTAATTGGGTAACGTTGCTGAAAGACCGACAAGACGAACGTTGTTTCCCAGTTTCTCTGAATTTCTGATAGTCCTGCTAATAATATTTTCCAAAACTGGACCTCTCTCGTCATGCAATAAATGAATTTCGTCTATAATTATAAGCTTTGTCAAAGAGACCAAATCATTAGTGTCGGTTTTCCTTGTGATGACATCCCATTTTTCTGGTGTCGTTACTATGACTTGGGTCTCTCTAATTTGCTGCTTTGACAAGCTCGAGTCACCAGTGAGTTCGTTAACAACAATCCCAAAATTTGGAGTCAATCTTCTCAGAAACTCTCGAGTTTGCTCTTGAACCAATGCCTTTAATGGGGCTATGTAAACGACCTTGAATTTGTTGAGGGATATTTTACCAGTTACCGTGTCCCTATAGTTGTCTATAACTTTCAATATAGAGAGCATGGCTACATTTGTTTTACCAGCACCTGTTGGTGCACACAAGAGCAAATTGTCGTCGTTTCCAAACGCCAGCGGATACACCCTGGATTGAATTCGATTTAATGTTGAAGTCTCTGAGCTTGGGAATACACATCTACACCATTCGGGTAAAGATTCAACAGACACTAGTGTTTCATCATGTGCCATTGGGGGTGTGTCTGGTGCAGGTATTGATATTATATCGTAGAGCTTTTTAGATTCTTGGAAAGATCCTTCAGGAAGCATCACTTTTGTATTTGTCATAAGATGTGCACCCTCATCGAAGACCAGAGCTTGTAGATCTACTACCTTGGGTTCACGGATGTCTGAGTCTTTAAGCTTTTTCAGAGACTTCAGCCCTTCCTCTTCGGTGGAAGGTTCACCTCGAGATCTCTTTTTGGTACTGAGGGTCTCTTCAAATTCGAATAGAAGCAGGGGAAGATTTAAGTCTCTTATCTCTTGTAATAAAATTTCTCTTGATTCACCGGCAACTTGTCGGAGTCTAAAAACTATCCTCCATCTGTTATTAATGCAAAGTTTTATGAATTCGTAATGGCTGTGGTTCAAGAGATTTGCTAATGTGGTTTCAACTTGAGCGGAACTTAGATTTTTATCTGAAAGTGCCAGTAATATATCTTTGGAGATTGAATGTGCATTTTCCAGATCTTTGAGTAGACGGGAGACCTCTCTCTGGAGGAAAAACTCATCTACTTCGAAGTCTGCTGGACCATTTGTTTCCAGTTGTTCTGTGGTATCGGTCCGAGTGGAAACGACTGTCTCATTATTGAATGCTCCCGTATCGACTTCTTGTCCAGTCGAAAGTGAATCTACGGGGTCCTGTATTTCAATCACTTCGCCATTTAATGCTCCAGCATCTTCTTCAGCATCTTCTTCGAATACGATTCCCACAGCGTCATTTTCATTGTTGTTCTGCTCACCTTCATCGGAGACGGTAAAATCTGTGATTGCATCGGCAAGGTTTACCAACTCATTGAGTTCTACATCATCAAGACCTCTTACTTCTAACAACAGAGCAATTTCCAGACGTCTAGTTTCCATAGGGACAGACTTTGGAGCCTTCAAGACTTCGAGAATACTGTCTGCAGCCGATACGACTACTTCATGGCTAGCATCAGTCAACTTCAGAAACACCCATGTCATTATCGCATCAAAGGCCCTAGCAGTCTCGGGATTCGATGGTTTATAAGAGGAGCCTTCGGCATAGTAATCTTCGTTCGAAAACTCTGTCAAATCGCCTGCCATAGCACTCTTGGTCCCCACAGGTTGCAGTGGTCGCTCATCGTTCCTGGACGGCTGCAGAGTCACCGCCGATCCCATGTCCCGGGCAGTCAACTGACCGCTCAAAGACGCTGGATTACCGTCTGCATCACCCTCACGTACTCCAGGCGGAACACGGATCCTATTCGACATATCTGCTACGATGTCTAAGCTATTCCAGTATCGATGAAGAGATGACCACCTCCAGAAACCTGCACAGCTATACCAGCACCCAAAATCCTGCACAAAACCCAGAGCATCTCGATGGCCGTGTCCTGCACACCGAGACGTGTTTGTTTACAAATATCTTGAGCCAGGAGGACCACCACCAGATCTATCGCTGAATATCGACGCCAGACCGGCCATGTTTTCTGCAAAGAGCCTCATTGGTACGCCACAGCGATTGGGTGGATCCAGGGTAGAGTTCACGCCCATAGGAAAGGCACAGCGCACGAAAACCACCCTGTTTCAAGAAGACGACGCGGATTCGACCTTCAACCAGACATTAGACGCCACTGGAGACGATTTCTTGGATGCAACCATCACTGGGGTCTACAGCAACCCTATTGGGCGGCCCCGTCCTGTTTCTTCTACCAGAAATGCCAGAATAGTCTCAGAAATCGTTCACAATGGCGCCTCTTCTGTACGAGAGCTGCAGTTGGAGAGCCAAAAACTCGAAGCCGAAAACTATAACCTTAAAGTCAAGCTTGCCACCCTCTCACGATTTCTCGACCAGACTCCTGAGGAGCAAAGAAAGCAGATAGAAGAGAATATCGACTTGAAACTGCAAATCGCCGATGCTGCATCCGAAATAAGGCTGTTACACGCGCAGATCAATGACTTGAAGTATCTGAACGAGAAGGAAAATGGCCACACTGCAGTAACTCATCAAATGGAGAGTGAAATTTCCAGATTGAGGCTAGAAATCAAGAACTTGCGACTGGAAAATGCCGAAATCGTCGAAAAGGAGCACGAATCTGCCCGATTTATTCAAGAATTGCAAAATCAACATGCCGCCACTACTGCGGAACTCGAAAACCTTCAGGCAAAGGCAAAATCCGCAAGTTTAGGGTTCGAGGAGGCCCAAAAAAGGCTCGAAAGCAATGAATCATTGCGAACAGAAATTGAAAATCACTTCAGAGCTGAAATGTCCGCTTTAGAACGACAACTCAGCGCTGCTGGTGACGAGAAAAGCAGCCTTCTTCGTGAAATAAATGACCTCAAGCTACAGATTGAAGCACAGAAGCGAGAAATTGCTTCTAATGCTTCAGTAAAAGAAGATCTGAGACAAATCAGACAACTCAGAGACAATCTAGAGGCCAGCACAACCACAATAGGTAAGCTTGAGGATGAAGTATTCCGCTGGAAGGAAAAGTTCAATGCCTTACGCGAGGAAAACAGTGAAGGAAGCACCAAAATAATGGACCAGCTTGTAGAAGCGGAGGAAAGGAACAGAAGACTTCAAGATCAATTAGAAGAGATACAACGAGATCTTAGAAAGAGTCAGGCTGAGCACGGTGAAATGGCACGCAAATATGCAGATGTAGCAGTGAGCGCCAATGAAATCGATCGATTGAAGCGAGCAAAGGCTGAAGTTGAGCAGGAACTCCAAGAAAGCATAGACACCGTCAGTAAGTTAAAGAGACAAAACATGCAAATGCAACGAGAACTTGATATGAGGTTTTCTGGGGCTGATGAAGAAGCAACGCGTTTGAAATCTAGGATTGAACACATGGAGAACGAATTGAAAGAGAGAGACATTCTCGAGAGCAATATGCGCCGAAAGTTAGCCGAATCTGCCAATTCGCAAAGTGACAGTGCAGTTTCCGCAATAGATTCAAAGTTTTACCAAGAACAATACGAGGAAGCCAAAAAGGGAGAACGCAAATGGAAAAATGCTTTGGATGAAGCCAGAGATGAAAATCAAAGGCAAGTCAGCTCCTTGAAAACCGAGATTGCAGATTTAAAAGACCAGTTGAACTTCTATGAGGAAGAATATGCTTCCTTGGAAAGATCCGCCAAGGGAGAGTCTCAGGATTTACTTCAACGTTGTAAGACATTGGAATTTGAATTGGAGAGTAAGACCAGAGAGATTCAGAGATTGACGACTCTCAACAACAGAAGTATGTACAATCAAAGTTCTATGCCCCAATTGGATGAACTTGATACTTTTGGTCACAGTCAATTAGAAAGGGAAGCTCAAACACTTAGATCACAACTCGCCGAGGCTAAAATCCAGACCCAAAGTCTTCAAAGACAGCTCGATGAAGCTAGGGTCCAAAGAATGCCTGGAGGATTTGAAGCTCCCCTTACTCCTCCCAGAAATTCACACGATGGATACGAAAAGAATCGCTTGCTTGCCAATTTGGATGACAAAGACATGCGCATTCGTGAATTGGAGTCCAAGTCCTCAAGATTGGAATCTGCTATCAGAGACAAAGAAAGTACGATAGAAGCAATGGAAGCAAAAATAAGAGACATTAATAGAGCTAAACGATTGGAGGCTATCAATGACGATGGGGAAATGGTAGATTTTATGAAGCTCAAGGCCAATTCATCTGCCAAAATCAGATCTCTTCACATGGAAATTGAGAGTCTTAAAGCGGAGCATGAGCGAGAAATCGAAATGTATAAGAGACTGAAATCTTCATCCAGTAATGATGCAATTGTGAAGCTTCTTGAAAAGCAATTGGAAGATGCTCAGAGAAAGCAAGATGAGTTAATTGAGAAGAGTAAAAAGGCAACGTTAGATAGAGCTGAATTGCTTAGAAAGATTGACGATTTCGAAGTCGAGCGTCAAACAAATCTTGATACAATTGCCAAATTACGCAGAAATAAATCTTCTGAAGTAGAGGAAAAGGAAGACCTCGAAAAGGACAATGAGATACTCAAATCCAAATTGAAGGAGCATAAAAGAGATTGCGTGTTCTTGGCTAATAAAGTTAAGGAGCTCCGCAAAGAAGCATATAGTGGGAGATCAGAAGTGGAACAATTGCAGCAACAAATTAGTGCGTTGGCTGTATCAGACCAAAATAAATCCAGTGGTCACCTGTCCAATGCCGCTTCCAAAGAGATCTTGTATTACAAAGCTCGTCTCTATGATGAGAAGCTCAAAATCAATGACCTTCAAATGATCAATCAATTCGTGATGCGGTCCATCAAGAACTCGAACAGTATGCTCAAAGACGACTTGGCCCAGCTCTCTAGGTTTGGTATTTATCCCGACTACCAGGCAAGGAAATTCGATCGCTTGAAAGGTGACAATAAGTTGACGTTCCTGGCATTAGCGAAATTTGTTCTTGCTGCGGTCAGAATCAAGAATCGGACCGAGTATTCTCGTAACAGGTCTTTGTGGCTCGAGGGGATCAAAGACGAGATTCAACGAGGTGTGTAATATATATGTACAATAGCAAATAATAGAGATAAAATCTAAGCCGATGTAGGCTAATAAAGGTCTAGTCGTAACAGTAATCACTGTTAAAACCCTCAACACATGTGTCTTTCAGATACATTACCTACATAAGAACTAATATACAACAATTCGCCATCAAACATACATTACCATAGCGATAGCATCACCAATTTCATAGCGAGGCATACCTCCATGACATGTTCTACTTCGCATTTTCAAACCCAAACCCAAACCAATCCACAACCAAACCAATACAAATCCAGCCCAATGCAAACCCAACCAAAACCGTACCCAATTTTCAGATAGTTATTACCGAATTATCCTTGTAATTGGCGTCTGAAAGTTACGGTCCACTGAGTTTTGTCGGCGTACTGGCCGGGGAGTCTGGTTGGGGTTTGTAGCAGAGCTCCCAGAGATAGCACGATTAATATTGAAAGATGAAGATGAAGGCACAATAATTTCCATAGAGTTGAGCGAAAAATCAGCAGGGTGAGTCCCTACGATACTGTCGTTTATCATATCTGCAGAAGCACTCTCTTTTTCTAGCACCAGGCCATGAGCACTATATCCAATAGAGAGGAAGTCGGCGATTTCTAGTTGTGGATTCATATGCAGAGGTACCACGGCATCTACATCGCTCAGGCTTGTGTACAATGCAGCCAAAAGCGTGGGATCAGGTTTAGAGTCGGGGTGGAACCGCTCAAAGATGCCTAAATCTTGCCAGGTTCGACTCTTGATACTCTTACGATCCTTCAAGACTTTTGCTCCGAAATTCTGGGAAATAAGCGGGATTTCTCCATCATCTTCCTCCTCAAACAATTCGTGTGGTAGAGAACCCATGGATCCAGCAAAAAGCGTAGCAGTGTCGATGTAATCAAAGGGAATGGGATCATCCTGCCACTTCTCCATGTACAAAAGGTGGTTGGAGTCCTCAAAATGGACGTACGAAAAGTGGGAGTCTCGCGTAGACATCTAGAGTGTTCTGTTGATATAAGAGCCCCTTTGCTCCCTTTTGTGTCGATATAGGCCGTAATTCAGCTATAGATGATCTTTAGAGAAATATTTAAGAGTCAAATATCTTGGACTAGTATAGGACATTATGCAGGAAGCAGCATTAAGGGACACCTACCAGTTAGATAGTACAATGATATATGTATGATTCTATGTACCGCTAAACACACAACTCTTCGAACAAAGTTCTCTTTGTCTCCAAAGAAGCCTCCTCCACTTGCGAGGTTTTCACGAGATTGAACGCACCCGTTCCAATGCTCATTGTTTGACCCAAAATAATGCACTCTGACACACCTTCGATTTTGTCATTCTTCATGAAGAAGGCAGCATCGAACAAATGGTCCGTTGTCTTCTCGAACGAGGCCAATTGCAACACCGAGTCTCTCATCTTACTGAGACCGAATCTGGTGATACCCAAGACCTCTCCCTTGTAGGTCATGACGTCTCCCAAAAGCTGGATATGACGGGGATCGACACTCATACCGTGCTTACTCATAGTGTAATCGATTTCACCGATGATGGATGCTCTGGCAGCTTCAATACCCAAAACCTCCATCACTTCGAGAACATGGTTAGTGCTGGTTTTGGTGCCCACAACACCGTCTGTGCTCATAACTTCCTTCAACCCGTATCCTTCCACGAGCAACTCCTTCTTGTTATCGTCCCGAATGTTGATAACAGCACGTGAGATGTTAGGGAGACCCTTTACACATACCTTAGGCAATGCTCTCTTCAATTGTTGCATCCGGAAGAACAACGCATTACCTTCAGGGTTGGCATCTGATTTACCATAATCCGTGGCAATGCTTCTGGACAAATCTGTACTCTTTGATTCTCTCAAAGTGACCAAAACATTGATCTTGTCTCTTCCACTGATCGAAACATCGCCAGGCAAGATCTTCAACTTAGGAGCCTTTGTAAGCGCATGTGCAATGTCCTCGATAGTGAGCTCAAGCTGAAGTTTTTCAATAGTCTTCAAATCGATCCTGATTGTCAAAAGCGCCATATGGTTCTTGTAAACATCCTCTACGTAGAAAGCAACATCTTCGAGTAAGGTCTTTTCAATTCTTCCCTTGACAACACGAGCAGCAATTTCGTCATTGTCATTGACAAGGACAGAGTTGATAATAGGGGTCAGAATGACCTTTGAGGCATTGATAATTTCTTTAATACGAGGAACACCCAATGTCACATTCATAGAAGCCACACCAGCAAAATGGAAAGTCTTCAAGGTCATCTGGGTACCTGGTTCACCAATGGAATGTGCACCAATAGCACCGACAGCAGTACCGGGCTCGACACGAGCACGACGATACTTGTAGATACACTGCTCCATAAACTTCTGCACGGCAGGTCTGGAAATCTTGAGCAATTGATTGACCGCTGTGAGCTCAGGCGAGGCAGGATCCTCAACCACGCTCATATCCATGTCCATATCGGATCCCCAGTATTCGGGCAATCCCTTGTCTGCTCTCAACCGTGCCAATTTTTCAGCCTTATGTTCAACAAACTCACGAAGTGACTGGTAAAAGTCTCTCTCAGCATCGTCCTGATCAACAAAAGCAATGTTCTTCGACTGATCCTCTGGAACTAGAGCACCCAAATTATCGTATCTTTGCAATGCTGATTCCAATGGCCTCAAAATCTCATCCACTTCTATTCTGATCTGGTAAGGAAGCATACCCTTTTCGTTAACATCAAAGGTGATGTTGAAGGCATGGTCCCATTGTCTGTTGAAATTCACCGGTTTTGCGTCACCCTCCATATCCAAAGGATCTAAACCATCTCCACCATAAGTGAATTGAACAATACCATTAGACAGATTTCTCACCGTATTGTCATACAGCGCCGACAAATCTTCCAAAGACTTCATCAAACGTCTCGACATGTAACCGGTCTCGGCGGTCTTCACAGCGGTATCGACTAAACCTTCTCTACCAGAAATAGCGTGGAAAAGGAATTCTGGAGGGGAAAGTCCCGAGTAGAAAGAGTTTCTAACAAATCCCTTGGACTGAGGAGTCTTCGAATTCTTGGTGAAATGAGGGAGCGATCTATCTTGGAACCCATCAGGGACACGATTACCCGAGATGATCTGTTGACCGACGACAGCCACCATCTGAGAAACGTTTAATGTAGAACCCTTGGAACCACAGTTAGCCATAATCAATGGGGCATTGGCAGCATCGAGTTCTCTAATACAAACATCACCAACTTCTTCTCTGACCTTGGATAAAAGACCACCAATCTGAGCCTCCAAAGTTTGCTCCTCATTACAACCAGGTTGTGTTTCCAACTTACCTCTATTGTATTGATCGATAAGGTCGTCACACTTGGCGTACGCTTGCTCGACCATGAGTTCTTTCTTGTTTCTTAAATCTGTACCAGGAGTGACATCGTTGATACCAATGGAGAACCCACGATTTCCCAAATAACGAGCACACAATTTCGCCATCCTGTTCATGGCAGCGGCGGCCTCATCGGGACCAAAATCTCGTAAAATGGTATAAAAGACAGAATGCTTCTTACCATCTCCCAAAGTTGATTTGTCCATGACACCACTCAAGATCTGGGAACCTCTGATAATAACGTAACCATCATTAGGGGACATTTCCATGGGTAATCCCTTCGCAGGAGGGATGAAAGTTTTGTTTTTGGCGTCCACGTTGATGACGACTTTACTCTTTTTGTTTGGTCTGATCAAAAG
The DNA here is from genome assembly GCA_020280135.1 of Kurtzmaniella quercitrusa var. filamentosus (nom. nud.). NCBI lineage: Eukaryota > Fungi > Ascomycota > Pichiomycetes > Serinales > Debaryomycetaceae > Kurtzmaniella > Kurtzmaniella quercitrusa var. filamentosus (nom. nud.). Next base: position 255,143 of record JAFIDH010000005.1, read on the forward strand.
TGAAAATACCTGTTTACCGGTCCAGAGCATATCTGGTTTGAAAATAGCCGGCGGGGGGATGTCAAACTGAGTGTCTGCGTCTGACATCATGCATAGAAGTTGCACGAGTTGTGCACGGTCAAAGAAGGTATCCTTGTAGGAGATCAAATAAGAGCCAGTGATGAAATCTTGGGTGGCAGCAATGATGGGTTCACCAGATTTCGGGGTAAGCATATTGTTTTTCACACCCATTAAATTGATAGCTTCAGCACGGGCCTCTTCAGTCTGAGGAACGTGCAAATTCATTTCATCACCATCGAAATCAGCGTTATATGGCGTACAAACACACTCATTAAGACGGAATGTTCTCCATGGCCGAATCTTAGCTCTATGAGACAAAATGGACAATCTGTGCAACGAGGGTTGTCTATTAAACAAGACAACATCCCCATCTTCGATGTGTCTTTCTACAACGTCTCCTATACGCAAATTACGAGCCAATTTCATCCGATCACCATATCTCAAGTTACGCTTAGATAATTCGTCCTGTTTGAGGATGTAATTGGCACCAGGGTGAACTTGAGGGCCATTCAAAATTAACTGCTGAAGCTTTTTACGATTGTACCGGGTACACTTTTCAGGGTAGGTCAACACTTTAGCCACTCTATCTGGAACGGCCACTTCGTCGATCTTTAAATTAGGATCAGGAGAAATGACAGTTCTACCAGAGAAATCGACTCTCTTACCCAGCAAATTTCCTCTGAAACGACCCTGTTTACCCTTCAAACGCTGACAGAAACCTCTAATAGGCTTCAGCAGCTTAGCACCTCCAGAGCCTCCAGAAGAGGGCAAAAGAGCCGGGTTTGCCAGATCAGAATTAATATACATTGCCACCAGGAGCTGTAAATAATCCCACTGCTCCATCAAGTTGTTGATGGAGATCCCTTTTTCGATACCAGCACGAATCAACAGTGACGTCCACACGATTTCGGTCAATTTCACCGTCAAGTCGTCTTCATTCAGCTGGGCGTCCATCATAACGGAAGGACGAATGCAAACAGGAGGAGCGGGCAAGTAACGCCAAATGTAAGTTTCTGGACGGCCACCACGAGAAGGATCAAGGCCAAAAAGCTCACAATCTTCCGCAGAGACCTGTTTGAATAAGTTGAGCACCTTCAACGGGTTCAAATCATCGTATACACGCTTGACGAACTTCTCTAATTCCGGGTTTCGGACGAAAACTTGATCGAATTCCTTATCCCAGAGATCCTTCTCCGGACATGACTTCTTGCCGACCCATCTGAAAGTATCATGAACGATTTTCAAAGCCGCTGGACCAGCACCCAGGGCAGCCTTTTTGACCACACCATTAACGTGATTACACAGCAAACAACGACGCTGTTTCTTACATTGATCGACGACTCTCTTGAGGATCTTCATGCGATGCAAATTATCAATGTTTGGGCGACGTAAGTCGGACAAAAAGGCTCTCTTGGTGGCCAGATCAAGCAATATGGCCAGACAATTCTTACAGATACTTTGTAACACGGCGATGACGGCCTTGAAGTAGCCCACATGGAACACCGGGAGAGCCAATCTGATGTGGCCGAAATGTCCATGGCATGTAGCCAAATCACCCTTACAGGTGTGACACTGGGACGAGTTCAGAGACACCCCCATCTTGGTATCAAGGGCACCGCCCATTTTGGGGGTACGGCCCTTTTCCAAATCGTACAAATCACGGGTCAAGACTTCGACCTCGGACTGGGCAACGATCTCCGCCGCCGAGAGGGCCGAGAACTCGAGCCCCTTGATGGTTTTGGGCGCCACATCGACCACAACTTCCTTCATGATGGTTTGGTGTGGAAGGAAGGAAATTTTAGAAGGTGCAGGAAAAGCGATGAGACGATGAGAAGCGTGGTGAGTAAGAGAGGAGGGAGAAGGGGAAGAGGAAAGGGGGAAGTGGAAGGAGAGAAGACGAAACAGAGGAGGAGGTGACTAAGAGAGAGGAAGAGAGGAAGAGAGGAAGAGAGTACAAGCTGGCGGTAGAAACAGAGCAGAGAGAGAGAGAAAGGCAGAGATGGCAAGAAGAACGTTCAGTTGCGAGGTGGCCCACGTAGAGGTGATCTGAAGGAGGGGAAGCCAGACTGGTCCCAGTGGGAACGACGTGAAGCAGAGAGAGAGAGGGAGAGAGAGAGAGAGAGAGAGAGAGGGAGAGAGAGAGGGAGAGAGAGAGAGAGAGAGAGAGAGAGGGAGAGAGAGAGAGGGGGAGTTAGAGGTATATAAATTCATCTTCTGGAATAATCTATGTCTCTTGACGCACCATGCACACATGGCAGAGCCATGACTGGCTCACAGGGATCATCTGCCTGGTCCTCCAGCTGTTCCTCCCAACCCTCTGCCTTACTTTCCCTCTTTCTCTTTCTCTCTTTCTTTCTCTCCCATATTTCCTCAATATTCCTCCCACTCTCACTCGCCACCACACAGATCAGCAATTCATACCATATTGGAACCAGTGGAGCCGCCCTTTTAGTCCACTTATACTGATCGCCACACAGAACTGACCAGAATGTCGAAAGAAGAACAGAGCCAGGAAAAGAACGAGGCCAAAATCATCAAGACCTTGGAGGAAGACGACGAGTTCGAAGACTTCCCAGACGACGCCCAATGGGCCGCCAAGCCCGCCAACCAACTGGCTACCTTGTGGGAAGAAGACTGGGACGACGACGACTCCAACGACACCTTTGCCCAGCAGCTCCGTGAAGAATTGCGCAAAAACCAGAAGGCTGTGTAGTTTCAGCAGACTAGGGCCCGTCTTTGATTAGAGACAAGCTTTCGAAGGGAGCTACGACGGATGAAATCGAATAGGGTGAACGAATACGTGACAACGAAGTCGTGAAAATGAAGAGGTGAAAACGAAGAGGTGAAAACGAAGAGGGTGACACACAACCAGATACGCAGTTGATTAGAATGGTAATAGATCAATATTCAGAATTTACCTTGTAGAGGGCAGCAGGTACTGATACTCTGATAGAGGACGCAGGTAGAGGGACACCTAGAACAGTGTCTCTTTGTACGCCCAGACAGCTTCATGATGTAGACGATTGTAAACTCCAATGGCATATAGATCGAACAAGAAGAAGAAGTCGAACAAGAAGACAAGTAGCACAAGTACATCCTACCCTATCTGCGTTTCTCCACTAAAATCTCTCTTTCTCCACACTCTTGTTCGCTACACTCTACTATTCTACGCTACACCCTCTCTCTATCTTATCTTCATTTTGAACCCATCCATCTAAACACCCTATCCATCAAGCATAGAAGTTCACCGATTTGCTCTTTCTGGCCTGGACTTCACCAATAGCCTCAACAAAATCCTCGTGCTTGATCAGCGATTTACCGTTTCTCAAAGCAATCATCCCTGCTTCAACCGTCACCGCCTTCAATTGAGCTCCGTTGAATTCATCAGTTGAACGGGCCAATTCTCTCCAGTTCACCAGATTGTTGTCACAGTTGAGCTTTCTGGCATGGATCTTCAACACACTCTCACGGGCTTCCTCACTTGGCAAGGGGAACTCGATTTTTCTATCTAAACGCCCAGATCTTAACAAAGCAGGGTCAAGGGTATCTACTCTGTTTGTAGCTGCCAAGACCTTCACTCTATCATCAGACCCAAACCCATCGAGCTGATTCAAAAGCTCCAACATCGTTCTTTGTACTTCACGGTCACCGCTCTTGTCGGAATCGAATCTCTTTGTACCAATGGCATCCAATTCATCGATGAAAATGATGGTAGGGGCTCTTTCTTTGGCCAAAGCAAAGGCATCCCGAACCAATTTGGCACCATCTCCAATGAACATCTGCACAAGTTGTGGGGCGGCAAGTTTGAGGAAAGTGGCCCCCAGCTGGGCGGCACAGGCCCTAGCCAAAAGAGTTTTACCCGTCCCTGGAGGACCATACATAAGGGCACCCTTGGGGGGTTTGATGCCGAGATTCTTGAACTTGTCAGCCTGTTTCATGGGGAGCACCACTGCCTCAATAAGCTCTTCAATCTGCTTGTCCAAACCACCGATATCCAGGTAATCTTCCGTGGGCTTTTCGTCGACTTCCATGGCCTTCACCCTCAGGTCGTATTCGGAGGGCAACGTGTCCAAAATGAGATATGAATCCTTGTTGACCCCAATCAAGTCATTGGGTTTCAAGGTGGCGGGGTCCACAAGACCTATGAGGGGCAAGAAGATGGTTTGACGGGTCAGGGTCTTGATGACGGCACTTTTCCCCAGTCGGGCGGCGTCCTGGTCGATGTTGGCCCCCTGTTCAAGGGCGTCCTGCTCGGCGTCCAAGTCAAGAAGCTCAACCACATTACCTACAAGGTACGGGAGTTGCTTGTTGTTGTTGATCTTCTCCTGGTTGTCCTTGATTCTCTCCAACCGGTTGGTCTTCTCGTGGGTGAGTCTTTGCGACTCCAGACGCATGACTTTGATGTCATTGTCGAGGAGTTTGGTTCTGTTGACGATGTCGGAGGTCAGAAGGGCAAGGATCTCCTGATCGAGCCCGTTGTTCTGCTCATTGGCCTCGATTTCCTCGAGAGTGCTCATGTTGCCACTAGAAGAATCTGGATTTCAAGTGAGAGAGGGAAATAGCGAGGAGGGAGAGTTAGTGGGAGAGTTAGTGAGAGAGGGGAGGAGGAGGAGGAGGGAGGAGGTGATGGAGGGCAGGATATGCCGAGAGGGAGATGCTGATTATGTATAGGTAATGAGGAAGAGGTGTGCTTTGTGCCTGTGATACTGTGATTACTCCTGTTGAGATGCTCTGGAAGCACAACATGTTTACCTTTGCTTCTGCCTGATGGACACCGAGACAGTATTCCCAGTATTCTCACGCCGCCTATCAAATAGAGAGCATCGGGCCTTATGTATTTACCATTTGCTATGATACAGATGCCCATCTTTCTCACACCTTCCTCACACCGTCTTTCTTACCTCGCCTACCTTTCTTAATACATCCTTTTGGCTACCCAACTATGTCTGAAATGCCTGAATGTCTATCAGCTCCACCATTCCCAGTCCCGTCCTCGCAATGTCGTGTCCGTTTCTCCCAGTATTAGCGCCCTCGCTATCGGTTATCGCCCCGCCATTATTTATTTAGCCAACGTTATCTACTCACAGATGTCTCTCGACAGCCAAACCATTGCAGACTTGACCAAGCAGGCATTGGACGGTATGTACATCCACCCACCAGCCTTTTGGGCCCGATTATACTAACCCAGCCCGCAATCTCCTGTACTCCCCCTACTCCAAGTTCAGGTATGTCCACATGTCTTCCTCTGTCCCTCTCCACTACTAACTTTACCAGGGTAGGATGCGCGCTTCTTACGCAAGGCGGCACTATCGTAGTGGGCGCCAATGTGGAGAACGCCAGCTACGGAGGCAGCATTTGTGCCGAGAGAGTTGCCATCACCAAAGCAGTGGTATGTATACTAGCAGAGAGCATCTGCCGGGCGAGTCGCCCCCATACGGCTCACCCTGGCTCACCCTGGCTCACCCTGGCTCACCCTTTTGGCAATTGCACGCATTATCCATCGGTACTAACCCAGACATCTGGCTTCCGTGAATTCAGGGCCATTTTTATCGCCAGCGACCTAGAGGACACCATCTCGCCTTGCGGGATCTGTCGCCAGTTCATCCGCGAGTTTCTGACCGATGTGCCAGTTTATATGCTCTCGGGCGATGGGGAAACTCTGAAGGTACACACCATAGCAGAGTTGTTGCCCCTCAGCTTTGGCCCGGATCAATTGCAACCCGAGGCACAGAAATAACTGTTAAAGCTGACCCACGCCAGAGGAATTATATATAGAGCAATTTAGGCATAAAAAATAGAACTAGTGACAGCAATGGGAAAAGAAAGCGAGAGAGGATCAAGTGGTGGAGAAGACAGGTAAGTAATCAATATAACAAAGTACATGATCTATTTTCTGCAACTCTTTAATTAGAAGGCCCCGACTCGTTTACTCAACTCTAGCTGGCTACAAAACATTTGGTCTCTAATCTAATTTTAAGAAGCATATTTAATCTATTCTTTCAAGACATGATTTAGGCGGCGCCACAGGCCAAGGTATCATCAATAGTGAAAGCGGAAACGACACACCAATTCTGCTTGTAACAGGCATTGGACACTTGAGTACCATTTTTGCACTTTGGTACGTATGGAGAAAGTCTGTATTGTAATCCAGCATACAATTGATTAAATTCAATGTTAGTTTGGTTCTTGATGTTGTTGGCCACATACTTAGCCCAGAAAGTAGCGTTCAATGGAGCAGTTGCAGGCCAAGTTCCATGAGGATCGTACGTTTCTCTGGCAGAGTATTCGAATGACCATTCGGGTTCAGCACCATTGTTAACAAAGGTTTCATTCAATTGAGTGTAGTAATTGTACGAGTTCAAAATATTGAACGTCTTGTCTTCAACCTCGTAATATCTCCAAGATGGGTTGTAGTTGGCCAATGGAGTGACAGATTGAGAAATCCATGCCATAGCAAGAGCATTTTCAACCTTGGTGTCGTTGGAGGAGTACAAGATATTGAATTGATCTTGGTGGGTGTGTCCGTAGAAAATGTTAGCAATGGTGTAAGGAGAAAACCGCTTTACAATTTCAGCGAAAACAGCAGCTTGAATTGGTAAAGTGTCTTGTGATGGAGGAATGTGTGCCATGATCCAGACTCTTTGGCCCTTGGCCTCACTTTCCACTAATTCATTGATGAGGAATTCCCATTGCCCAAAAGGATCGTATTCAGTGGAGATATCGAGGTAAGCCCACAAGTTCTTTTGGTAGTAAGCGTTAGAGTTAAGGGCAATGATTTTCAAGCCTCTATCGGTGACAGTGGAGAAACCAGAGTAATGGCTCTTAATAAAGTCACTCTTACTAGAGTTGAGCCAGCCATTTTGTACCCAAAGTTGAGCCATCAATTCGTCGTTCCAGTTGTAAGTGTTGTTGAACTCGCTTCCAATAGGTGCCAACTGACCGTATGGGAATGTATCGTGGTTACCAAGGGCTGGGTAGACTGGAATGTCTTTCAAGTAGTGTTTCATCAACCCAAAACCTCTGACTTCAGCTTCCTTGGTGGTGTTGGCATCACAATGGATAACATCGTGGTCAACCAAGTCACCGGTGAAGATAGTAAAGTCGAAATCCTTGTTGTTGAAAGCAGTGCTGATGTAGCCCAAAGTGTTGTTCATCAAAACCTCTGGAGAGTCACACAAGTAACCACCAAAGGTAGAGGCAGGGAGGACGTCAGCGTTGTAACCCCTAGCCTTTGGATAATCATAGTATTTACCTTTGACGTAGGTGCCGTTCTCATATCTTGCGTCAGGGTAGAACGAATACTCGAAATCTTTGGCGTTTTTGTCAATAGCCTTGTAAATAGAGGTGAAGTTGTAATCTCTGCTGTTGAGGTCAGTGTTGACCGATTCCGGCAAACAACATGGGGTATGGGAGCAGTTTGATTCAGAACCAACCTGGTATCTCAATTGGATATGGAAATCAGAAATGTGCAAAACATTGAAAGTATCCTTCTTACCATCAATCACCGGAGGCAATTTCTGGGTCTCGTTCTTGGCTGGCCAAAGGGAATCAAGTTTAAATTTCTTGAGGACATTTGGAGTAGCTGGTTTCTTGCAGACCTTCCACTTAAAGAAGCAGTAGTAGTCCAAATCGGTCGTCGAAGAAACATTGAAACGTTCCAAAACTTTCAAGAAATCGTTGTCATAGAAGCTGACACCGGTGGTAGCCTTGGTCCCACCGTTGAACAGGCTTTCGAATTCATTACTCGAGGTAGTGGTGACGAAGAAATCAACTGATTCACACTTGAGCTCAGATCCCTTGTTTTCAGCAATACAGGCCTTGAACAAAAGCAAAGAGATCAAATGTTTCTTTTCTGGATATTCATCTAAAAGATAACGGCCATACTTTATCTTGTGGTGGCAACTGTCACACTTGGAACCAGTAGCATTGGTCAAGTTGTTAAGGTGCGTGTTGATGAAATCCTGTTCTGGCAAAGAGAGGTCATCGTAGATGGCGTCAACAGCGTTAGAGTCTCTTTCAGCCAAGACCTGCTTATTGATTTGATTGTAGGCTGGAATGGTATGGGCAAACGCCAAATTGGCGAGCAACACAGCCCAAACGATTGCCACAACCTTCATTGTTGCAACTGATACAGCCAAGATTTGGGTGCAAAAACCCTAGAGGTAGTGCCTAAAAATAAAGTACTTGACAGGTACAGGTTCCCAATAAGGAAGGTCACAGATTAGGAAGGGTGACAGCTTTTTCGAAGCTTCAGCACCTTGTGATGAAGAGAGAGTGTCGAGGCCTTTGAAGGGGAAAAGAGGAAGGTCGTCGAAGGAATCAATCGGTATTTATTGTATATTCCCCTCGGGATTCCCCGATCGCCAATCCACGTGGTGTGGCGGCCCGATCGGTTTCGGCCTTGCAATACAACCCTTCTGCATAAAACCGGCGTAAATCTGCAGGTGGTTACGAGAGCACAGCCTAAATAGTTCTCAACCTGAATGAACTTGGAAGTTTTAGTTCGAGGATAATATGTCAACAATGGGGTTGGTGACACGTGCTAAGTGCTCATCTCCTATCTCATTGTCTCCATGTTCGTCTGTTACCAATCTGTCTCGAGGTTGTCCTATCTACTGCTTTATTACATGCATGAAATTGATGGTCTGAAACTTTCATTCGTCTTCAGGTATTAATATTCAACCTTATCTCAAATGTCCTCCAATTGAGTTGTGTTGCTTTCTACTGATCTCCCATCGCCTACAGGTCCCCACTCTAATTCAACCGTTCTTATTTCCCTTTCATGACCTAAACTCCAAGTTCTCTACTGTTGCGTAGGCATAGGAGTAGATGGCTCGAACTCTATTTTGACAGTCCAATGTCCATAAAGTGTTAGTCTTTATCGAGAAAATAACACCCGCTTGTCCGTAAAGTTCAAGTCACCCAAGTACGAAGCCTTACCAAGGAGAACACGGTCAATGTAATTATCAGTGGGGTTGGAACATTGACACCAAGCTGTCTACATTATTGTTGAAAGCACTGGCTGCCGCTTCACGCTTGGTAAAGAGCAGCACTATTACGGTTGCAAGAGGCAAAAGAAGTAAAGATACAACTAATTTCGGCATAGAAGAATGAGGTGTTGCTGTGGCTTCTTATAGCTTCCCTTGTCGTACAGATTGCATCTACTGAGTCCGATTATTTATCTATGGTTGCAGGCTACAAGTGTCCTATTGGCTCGCTAGTGAGTGATCCTAGGAAATAAAGACAATAGAGCCCCATTGGGGTCCTAATTGGGCTGCATTTGTGCTCCAAGGGCCTGGTGTCTGGATGTTTGGCTGCTGTTTGTATACTATTTATCCACAAACATGTTAGTGTAGCCCGGGAGGTTTCCAGGTATCATGGGCCTCGCCGATTTGATCCACGAGAGATAGGCACAGATGCAGATAGAATGAGCACAATGGACTCTTCCTGGAGTAACTTGGAGTACTAACATCGCACAGAGCCCTAATTGACACCCTCGACTAGATTCTTCTACTAAGTGACTCGTAATCGGATCAGTATACTCGCAATCCTAGTAGTAACTTCGCAATAATAACCGTATATTCGTCATCATAGCTGTATTTTCGATATCCTCCTCATAGTACTCGTAATTCTTGTCATCCACTAGCATTCAATCGGATGACTCCTATACACTACTTATCTCTACCGACCCGATGCAGCTAATGCAGCGGATGTCTATGAGTATCTGGGTAGTTCCTTTTTCAAAAAAATAGCAGTTTATCTATAGTGCATTAACATTACCGTAACATTCTAACAAGCGTACTGTTCTAGTTCACACACCCAATGACTACTTTAAGGTTCCCCATTGACAACTGACAAAACTTGGGCAAACGCTCCACCTAGTGGAAACTCCTCTTCGCTACAATCGAGGTCCCTAACGACCATTATGTGATATCAAATGTGTCATCAAGAATAGCCCAAGATTTTCTTTACCAAAGATGTAGAGCTACACAGTCAATAGTAAATGACTACAAACTAATGATTGAACATAACAATTCATCATAACAATTCGTTGAATTTCATGCAGTGAGGTGTACATGACGGACAGCGTTCATTGCACCCAAACAATAAGCAACTGCTTCCTCCCCTATCTTCCCTGCCCTTTCCTTCCCTTCACTTCACTTCCCTTCCCTTCTCGCCACAAAAGTCACACTTTTTATTTGAAAATTTCAGCATTCTCATTTTCTTTTCTTTTCAACCAAGGTCATCGCCATGTCAGCCGTTGTTTGTGCATCCCCTACGTGTGGAAAGGAGACCGAATCCAACCTCAAGTGTCCGGTGTGCTTGAAAGAAGGCAGAAATGCCAACTTCTGCAACCAGACTTGCTTCAGAGGATCTTGGGCCGCTCACAAAGCCGTCCACAAGAAGTCGCCTGAGGATCCCACCCCATACGATCCTTTCCCAGAATATAACTACTCAGGTGACCTCAGAGCCCTGTATCCTCTCACTCCTCGCCGTATTGTTCCAAAGCATATCAAAAAGCCAGACTATGCCGACACTGGCCGTCCCATAAGTGAAATTAAAAACGATAGAATCGGTAAGATCACCCAGTTAACTGGTAAAGATTTGACCAAGATTCGTAAGGTAGGTCTTCTTGGTAGAGAAGTATTAGACATCACTGCTTCACACATCAAACCGGGAGTCACCACAGAAGAATTGGATGCAATTTTACACAAGGAATGCATCAAAAGAAATGCATACCCATCACCTTTAAACTACTACAACTTCCCTAAATCTTTCTGTACGTCCGTGAACGAGGTGATTTGTCACGGTATTCCCGACAACACTGTCTTGAAAGATGGAGACATCGTCAATTTAGATGTATCTGTCTACTACTTAGGGTTCCATCTGGACTTGAACGAGACCTACTACGTGGGAGATAAGTCCAAGGCCGATCCAGATATCGTCCGACTCGTAGAAACCACGAGAGAAGCCTTGGATTTAGCAATTGCCCACATCAAGCCTGGTGTAGCTTACCGTGAGTTTGGAAACATTATCGAGGAGCATGCCACCAAAAACGATTGCTCTGTCGTCCGTACATACTGTGGTCACGGAACCAATCTGTTATTCCATTGCCAGCCGAATGTACCACATTATGCCAAAAACAAGGCAGTCGGAATCTGTAAACCCGGCCATGTCTTCACCATCGAGCCTATGTTGTGTTTGGGGACCTATAAGGACCAGACTTGGCCTGACAACTGGACATCCACCACTCAAGACGGAAAGTTTTCTGCACAATTCGAGCACATGATGTTAGTTACAGAGGATGGGTGTGAGGTTTTGACTGCCAGAAAGGCAGACTCTCCAGGTGGAGCCGTGCCTAGAATATGATCTGGTGATTGTGGATACAGGGAGATAATGCTATAGTTGAGGTCGATCAACGATGTAAATAGAGATAGCGGTGAATTAAGTAGGCCATCACAGGAGATTTACTGTATGGTGCCATTAAACTTATCGTTAAGAGGAGTTCATAAGACATTCTGGGAGGTGAACAGCACCCCTACACGAGCAATAGCGGGATATGGAGAAGAAGAAATGCAAGCGAATGGCAAATAGGAGAAATTGGACATAGAAGACATAGGGGATAAGAGAGTGAATAAATGTTGAGCTTGAAGTATGAACGCCCTTTACATTCGGCTAAGCTTGTCGATGCCTGCAGCTCATGACGTAAGTACCAGTGAAGCTGCCGCCGGATAATACTTTAGGAGACAAAAGAGCAATACATACACAGACATATGCATTCCATATACGTAGGTACTTTGATTTAGGCTAACAGGTATCGAAAGCAACAAACGCCGTTGACAACGTAATTGGAAAAAGGCATTGAGAGCATAGGCAAGAAGATGCATAAAGCTGTGATGATGTCAACAATGTGCCACATGTGAAAATTAGAGTAAGTCAAAAGGGTTCTAGCCTACTTGAGCACGGGAAGCATGTTGCCTCTCCAGGATCCCGCCAGGAGTGAAATCGATCTGAAGCAAATGCAGCACATGTAAAACTTAAAGGTCACGACCCAATTTGGAGAAGCGGCTATGAGATCGCTTACCAACTGATAGCCAACTAAAACAACGGTGGAAGAAAGTGAGTTAAAGAGGGAAAGAATCAGAGTATCTACGCAAATTTGACCTACCTCGAGTATTGGACGGGATGTGCTTTGTATAAGTAGACAGTTAGAAGTATGTACCCTAATGCTCCCGCTCATACAGAATCACGACCAATGTGCATAACCCGCCATGATTCCAACGACCGTACGGTGAAGCTGCACATCTTTACGGTGGTTACTATAGTTACACAATATGTTGGAGAATTTCACCGCCATTATGCTTTACACAATTAATTACACAATCAATACGTTCCTGAACAATCATTCATGTAAACCCCACACATTACAGCCCAACCTAATTTTTGATGAGACAGTAACAAGCGGCATCAAAAAGTCGCTTCAAGCACATGACTATACGTGGACACACATTCTTGAAACCTAGAAGTAGCCGTATGTAGAAAGGGGTAGATGCCTTTTTGATTGCTACCGTGCCAGGATTTCCATTCGGCCTGTCGATAACCCACACGCCATAGACTTACTCTGCTCCTCTCCATCGGAGATACAAACCTTGACATTAGATCATTGTTCTAACAATACTTGTGAATCTCTCGAATATGTCACGTCACTAAATGCTTATTCTGTGTTCACCTGTCCTCCCTACCTGGGTCTAACTGTTTTTCTCTACGGGTCCCGTCTTTCATACTCATTGGGTTTTTATCTGCCATACACCGTTCATCTTTTCCTAGTCAGTATATTATCACCATCTTATTTTCGCCAGTATACTTATCGCTATATTTGTCACCAAAAAAATCATTCCTAGTGTCTACTCTATTTATCAATTTGTTCTGAATTCTAGCATACTAAACGGACGATACATCATCACGAATGCTCCCTTGGTTCTTCTCATATTCCTCGTGTTCCCAGAACCCTGGCCGTCCTACGACACCCACCCCTACTACCACTCTACGCTGCTATGCTATAACGTATTCTCGCCATATTCTTCTCTCACTGGAAATTTTATCTTCACTATTTTCCACTTTTCATAGATTTCCAGCCGTGGTGAACTGACGAACCGCTACATCTCCACCGGTTCTGCTCTATATTTCTCTTAACTCTGCCATTTGTTCCAAAGGACACCCCTTATGATCTCCCCTTGTAAAAACACCCACAAAACGCCCTCCTTCTAACCCAAACCATCCACCTCCACTTTCTCGCCCACGTCGTGGAGTCGTGCGCAAAATATTCACTTTTTCTTCTCTTCACCTTCAACATGTCCTCGTCCATTCAGCTTGTGAACCCCAAAGCCGAGTCCTTGAGACGATCCCAGGCACTCCAGGTGAACACTGCCGCCGCTCAAGGCCTTCAGCTGGTCTTGGCTTCAAACTTGGGCCCCAAGGGTACCCTCAAAATGCTTGTCGACGGAGCTGGTGGGATCAAACTCACCAAGGACGGCAAGGTTTTGCTTTCTGAGATGCAAATCCAACACCCCACTGCCATTATGATTGCAAGAGGTGCCACCGCCCAAGACGACATTGCCGGAGACGGTACCACTACCGTCGTGTTGCTCGTGGGAGAGCTCTTGAAGCAAGCAGAACGGTTCATCTCCGAAGGTGTCCATCCAAGAGTGATTACTGACGGATTCGAGGCTGCCAGAGAGGCCACTTTGAAGTATTTGGATGAATTCAAGCAAAAGCCCGCCTCCTTCGACCGTGAATTGTTGTTGCAAGTCGCCAGATCATCGCTTTCCACCAAGGTCTCCGCTGAGTTGACCGAAGTTTTGGCCCCCATCGTCACTGACGCAGTTTTGAGTGTTCAAACTGAACCTGAGAGTAAGGACTTTGACTTGCACATGGTGGAAATCATGCTGATGCAACACGAAACTCCCAAGCAGACCCAGTTGATCAAAGGATTGGTCTTGGACCACGGTGCAAGACACCCCGACATGCCTAAACGAGTAGACAACGCCTACGTGTTGACCTTGAACGTGTCCTTGGAATACGAGAAGACAGAAGTCAACTCTGGCTTCTTCTACTCTTCCGCTGAACAAAGAGAGAAGTTGGTTGCCCTGGAAAGGAAGTTTGTGGACGAAAAGTTAAAGAAAATCGTAGATTTGAAGAACGAAGTGTGTGGTTTGGACCTGAACAAGGGTTTTGTAATCATCAATCAGAAGGGTATAGATCCTATGTCTCTTGACGTTTTGGCAAAGCACAACATTTTGGCCTTAAGAAGAGCTAAAAGACGTAATATGGAGCGTTTACAATTGGTTTGTGGAGGAACTGCTCAGAATTCCGTTGATGATTTAAGTCCAGAGGTTCTTGGATTCTCTGGGTTAGTTTACGAACACACTATTGGCGAAGAGAAATTTACCTTTGTCACTGAAAACAAAGAACCCAAATCTGTTACCATTTTAATCAAGGGTGCTACAAACCACGTTCTTCTGCAGACTAAAGACGCGGTTAGAGACGGTTTAAGAGCAGTAGCCAACGCCATCAAGGATAGCGCTCTTTTGCCAGGAGGTGGTGCTTTCTACTTGAGTTGCAACGATTACTTGTTGGACAAAAAGAACAAACTTGCAGTAGGCCGTAACAAGTCCGGAGTGGTGGCATTCGCAGAATCTTTGTTGGTGGTGCCCAAGACTTTAGCCACCAACGCCGGTTTGGACTCTCTCGAAGCCATTTCCAACTGTCAAGACGAAATTACAGAGAACAGAGTGGTGGGTGTGGACTTAAACACGGGTGATCCAATGGACCCAACCGTCGAAGGAGTTTGGGATTCCTACAGAGCGTTGAGAAACGCAGTATCTTCAGCAACCGGCATTGCCTCGAATTTGCTTTTGTGTGATGAGTTGTTGAAGGCAGGAAGGTCGTCGTTGAAGGAAGGGGGCCAGTAGAGGCAATATTATATTAACTGACCGTTGGAGGACAAATAGTCACGAGAGATGGTATATAGATCAATAAAGCTATCCTAAAAGCAATTGTAGTGCCCCGTTCGGGTCACAGAGCGGCCATTTCCCTAATCGGGTACCGACATACAGTTTTACCGACGTACATATGAATGAATACGTAACAATCCGGCTAGGTAACCCCCTGCTGGGGTGGCGTGGGGGATCTCCGGTCAGCACGCAGCTTATCCGAAATAATAACCGCAGTACCTCCAAACTCTCTTCTGATTTTCACGATTTTTGGTGGGTTGTTGATGATCTTCATGTGCTGCCATTGAACCGGTCACAAGTAAATCATTTTCGTCTGGGGTCAAATTAACAATCACAGGACCCTGTTTGAAGGAAGAACGTACTGCAGATCTGCATGCACAAGGACCAAAAAGTGTTATTGAAAACAAAATTATCACACTCTTGCTTTCAGTTACACCATAGAATACCAACATAGATATCTCTCTACAGGTTTTTGGGGGTCAAAAAGCCTCTACGGCAAGTGTATTGTGTTTTTGCTTGGCGTCACCTGAACGGCCCCGGAGTAGTATGATTTTCTTCAGTAAGTCAGTTTCACATTTGCATTCACGAGCCATGACATCATAAACTTCTCGGAAGATATAGACATGGGTTAACCAAACACTTCCGTTGAAAGCCGATCGGTTCGCGTTTCACCTCTAACTTCTTCTCTGCCAACCATGCGAAATGGTTTCTCTGGAACCCAGTGATCCGTATAGGTATGATTTCCAAACTTAGAGACCATCATTCCAGTTAAATCTACGTTTTACATCTAAATCGGATTGTTCTAAGTCACAACCACCGCTACGATACCCACCGACAGAACAGGAATGTTTAAGCATGACAGGTTTTCCTCATGGATGAGGGGATCGGGTACTGTCTTCAACACCCATTGAACCTTGAATGTTGGCTTGCAAAATTTTTTTAGAAAAGTATAACATAACGGGTATCTGCATGGCGTTTAAATGTTTCAGGAAAGGAGGGGCAATTGTGATTCTGGAAGCCAAGAAAAGACTTGATTCTATTGGTGATGATCAGAGATGTGGACGGGTTGAGCATTTCTTGAGGTGCTGGTTAGATCTTACTGCTGCACTACTGTGAAAGGCTGAATTTTCCGCCCAAAGAAAGATAAGGTAGACCACACGAAAGGCTGCAAAGACAGTAGCAACTTAGAGAGCCTTCCTTGATTTAGAGGATGCAATGTCGCCAGCGCCTGAAGTACGTAAAAATATCGTCAAGCTGCAGCTGTTTTCTCTTTTCCATGCGCGTATTAACGTCAGACCAAATAGAAGACCAGAAAGGGACTCAGGATTATGTCACATTATCTCGGGTGGTTGAAGTACACAGCCTGCTCCGAGTGTGTATCTGGATAACTTTTTTCAAGGTTCAGAATTATGATTATTAGACTTGCGTTTTAGATTTGGATCAAAATAAAACTCTAAACCTATTGGAGAGTCATCAATAGACCAATTCATTTGAGCTTCTTTAACGTCAATTTGGAAACCGGAGTTTTCTCTTGCATGTTTCACAGTAGCTTTCAGCTAAAAGCTGATATATTTGCGGTCGCCTAGTAGTTAACGCAAGTCTGACTCTCAACTGTCTCTTGACCAAGAATTGAACAATTCTTAGCTGCCTTGGTGTGCCATTATGTCAAAATACTAATTGATTTTAGTTTCATTGTGGTTTACGGTGCATCTTGAAATTAACACTGGGTGCCTATAACCAACACTCGCCCAGTCCTGTTTATCTGGCTCTATTCCCATGATACCAACCCTACGAGGCTATGTCTGATGGACCATGAAATCAACTCACATCGGTTGGGTCCTATACCCTCTAGGGAAAAATGTTTTTCCGCTTCTCCTCTCCATTTTTGGGCCCTCGCAGGCATTCTCTCCACTCACTTTGGCTTGCAGTGGTCTGAAAGCCAATTTATTAGGCTTTATCAATTTATTTTTGAAGTTTCCAGTTTGGTGCTCCGCGGTCCAGCTGTAAGCTGATCGGGTAAACGTAATTTGCCGTGTTCGAGCAACCAGAAGCTTAAATTTCCAGTACAGGGATATTTATAGATGTAAACACTGAGTAACAATTAGGAACAAAAACCCAGATTCAAACCCTGGTGCAAGCAAACCCGGTCGACCATTGGACCTCTCTTGTGGAAATAAAATCTGGCTGTCACTGTCAAAAAAAAATCGACTATACGCATACGATGCAGCCGGAAAAACGAAGAATCCCTGCCAGATGGAAAAGCATCTGAAAGCATCTTCCTGCCCCTCGTAACCAGTTTGGGCTGGAAGCGAAGTCAATTTCATTTTGCCGGGCAACAAGTATCTTAATGCAGACATGCTGCACAATGCTGCAGGCTGTAGATGAACAAAATCGTCACGTGCATGCCTCTCAAAAATACGGACCTACCCAAGGAAGATGGTTTTTACGAGATGTTGTATAAATAAGCTTCCTTTCTCTTGATTTGATCGTTCGCTTGGACAACAAAAGGTAAGAGAATCTGTCCGGGGACACCAAAAAAAATTAGGTCTTGGGGAAACCACAGAACAATTTTACGTCGTGGTCGACTATTGTCTCGAAGAATCATTATAAAGTATCTCCACAAAGAATAACATAAAAACAGCAACTTTTACCCTGTTGCAAGTTTATAAAAATAGTTTGTTTCATTTTGGTGGAAGGAAGGAATTTTCGTTCTAGAGAATCGCCGTCCTCGATATTTTAATAGTTTGGTATCTCGTGCCACGGATTACTAGTACCAGCCAGTATTAGCACCGTTTCAATTTTAAGTCTTGAGCCTTTCGAGCTTAAGCAGTAGGAAAAGTTCTTGAAGTCAAAGCCGAATTGATTGTAACTGAAATTTGGGACAAGCTTGCAAGTAATATTAGCCGATAATTAATTTTGTTTTGCCAGGTGACCGCTTTTGAAAGCGTATCACTAGGGGTTTCCATAGTTATAAATCAATAATGAATTCCTGGACCAACGTCACACGGCAAGAGGTCAAGAAAAAAGTTGACATACAACTGCAGCAGCCGTCACAGTTATATCCACAATATTTTCAACTGGGGGGACTGTTACAAACGTATCAAACCTCGTCACATCCAACGTTTCCTACTTCGCTTCCAGGATCCACCTTACAACTTCAAAATCGATTGAATGATAAAACGCCACAGAGCAACCAAATGCTTTCAGTAAATCCTTTTATGTCCTTTTCTCCCAACAACAACTTGGCCTACTCCTCTGAATACACAGCCTACAACGAGGAGGGTGTGCAGCAGCCTACCACTACTGGTGAAGCAGTTGGCACTCCTTTTCCTATTGCCTCAATACCATCCACGGGTGCCGAGAAAGGAGGACCCAGAGGCGGAGCTGACAATCAGACACATTCACAAACTTTAGAACAATATCCTTGGAGTGTTCAAATGCAATACAATCACTCAGGCATAAGAAATAATTTTGGAACTAATTCTCCAAACCTCAAGTACGAAGACAACGTCCACTACTATGGAGAACTGAGTGAAAGAAGTAATTCTGATATTTCCACCGAGCTAAGACCCTTGGAGCACACACCTTATAGAATTGGGAAACCAGATGGCTTAAAGAAAAGTAATAGTGAGACCAGGTTGAATCACGGAATCAGAGTTAAGACCATCACCAAGAGATCCAGAATGGGTTGCTTAACATGTAGAATGAGAAAGAAAAGATGCTGCGAAAAGCGACCTAAGTGTACCGAGTGTACGAGGTTGGGCCTTAATTGTGTGTGGCCTACTCCAGGAACGGAGCACAAAAATAAGCCAAAGGATGTAAAGAGTGAAGAGAACACCATGAATCACGAAGTCTACGGTAAAATCAAAGTCCTTAGGGGAGTTGTTGAGTACCGAAGTCAAATGTCCAGTTGACCTGGCAAAACGATGAGTGGCTGTTCTTTGAATATACCATCCCAGGCTAGACAGAGAATTATTATTTCAAAAAGCCAAGAGCTTAGAGAGAACTGTAGAGTTGCTGATACTCTTTGGTCATCTGTCATCAAGATTGTTTGTCATATTTGGTGAAGAGCTAGTATCCAATATATTGAATCGCGATCAGGAATGTAGTATAGTTGAAACGCAATGACTTGAGCCAAGAAAGCATTTTTAGTTTACGTAAAACTTGTTGGTAAGCATCACTCCCGGTTCACGTTAGTAGCACCCACCAAAGTAGACAGGTGTCCCTAATGCCGTAGAATGGTCTGAGAAATATGCAACCAGGAGAAGATCGCCGTATTTGGTAAGTGTAATGCAACATTTTTAGCTGCAGCGCATCAAATCTGTCTACGTGCAAGTTTTGCCTGAGTGGTTTGGAGAAGACCAGGGCCAGTAGGCGAAGGGAGGGAAAACGGGCTATAAATGGCAACATGAAATATGGCATGATCAATAAAGAACAGAGGACACGCTAAATCAAAAATCGGCATCTCCTCCGATCGGTAGAGCGATATCTATTCACAAGAATATCTATTCACAAGATTATTATGGGAGCCTTCTGAAAGCTGAAAAATAGGCACACATCTTATCAACAATATCAGTACCATAAAATTAATACCAGTATACTAGCATCCTTCCAATACACAAGAGCACGTGAATACACCCCTAAAACCTCACCATCGGTCCCAAAATCCAGAGCAGCCTTCTTTCGTCCCAGCCTCCATCATATGGCCGACTCCTGCATACACCCATCATATCTCCTGCACAACTAATGGGTTTTCACTATAGACGAACACGTAAACTATGGCGTCTTTGAGTCTCAGACAGAGGCAAAAGGGTATGTACGATGCCAGAAACAGGCTTGATGTACTAAAAGGTGTCCAGGTAATGCACTACCAGCTTTTCAGCTACTAACATAGCCTCTCTCGAGAAAATGCTCCACCTAAACCGAGACGAGCTCGTCGAAGCTACCAATGGTCCTAGTTCAAGCACCAATTTGGCCAATGACGACTTGGTCTGGAAGGTCTTGGTCTTGGACAAGCGCTCTCAGGCTATTGTGCTGTCAATTTTGAGAGTGAATGACCTTTTGAAGCTGGGCGTGACCGTCCACTCGGTGATTTCACAACACAGACTGCCACTTCCAGACGTTCCAGCGGTGTATTTCGTAGAACCTACTCCTGAGAATGTAAGATTCATCTTGGATGACTTGGTGGCCGACAAATACGAGTCTATCTATGTAAATTTTACCCAGTCCATTGATCGGGAATTGCTCGAGGAATTTGCAAAGAAGGTTGCTTTATCAGGAAAGGCATCGAAAGTGCTTCAGGTGTTCGATCAGTACCTTGATTTCGTAGTCACTGAGCCCAATTTGTTCTCTTTGGATTTGGGCAGCTCCGTCTACCAAAAGTTTCTGTCTCCTCTTACAGCAGAAGACGAAATTCACAAGCTTGCAGACCACATTGCTAATGGGCTTCTTTCGATCATTATTACCCAGGGAAGCATCCCAATTGTCCGTTGTGCTCGTGGTGGACCCGCTGAGCTCGTTGCCACGCAATTGGATCTCAAGCTTCGTGATTACGTCAACAATTCAAAGAGCTCTGGCGATTCCTACTCGAACAGCCAATTGCTTCAACAAAGACCCGTTTTCCTTCTTTTAGATAGACTGCTTGATCTTTCGCTGATGTTCTCTCACTCGTGGATCTACCAGTGTATGGTTGCAGACGTGTTACTGTTGAAAAGGAACACAATCACTTTCCAAAAGTCCACGAACTCCACTCAGCCAGATCAAACTGTTACGAAACAGTATGATGTAGACCCTCTGGACTTCTTTTGGGCCAAGAATGCAGCACTCCCATTCCCTGACGTGGTGGAAAATGCAGACGCGGAGCTCAATACTTACAAAAGAGATGCCCAGGAGCTCTCTGCCAAAACAGGAATACTGTCTCTCGCTGACATAGACCCCAATGTTCCTGATGTAGACACCCAGCACATTCAACAGGCTGTAGATGCACTTCCTGAACTCACCGCCAGAAAGGCAACTTTAGATATGCATATGGATGTATTGGCGACTCTTTTGAAGGAATTAGAAAGCAAACAGTTGGACAAGTTCTTTGAAATCGAGCAGAATTACAACGACCCAAAAATACAGCAACAATTCTTGCTGATCTTAAAAGAAGAAGCGAAAAAGGACAACGTTAAGGATAAAATTAGAACGTTCATCATATTAAATTTGGTCACGGACTTGCCTGAAGCCTTCCAGAAGGAATGTGAAAAGATTTTGAAGGAGCATGCACCAACTGAAGATTTTGCTGCACTCAAGTATATTCGTAAGTTCAAGGAAGTGTCCAAACTCAGTAGAATTGCTCTCTCTGAGGGTTCTGGAAACTCTGGCAGCTCGGTATCTCAGACACAATCCAACAACACTGGCGCTCTTCTTAATGGTCTCTCCCTGAAACTTCTTGGACTTACAGAGGGCCGTCTTACTGATGGATTATCCTCTTTAGCATCAGGTCTTAAGAACTTGCTTCCAGATAAGAAGCTGCTTCCTGTTACCAATGTCGTCGAAGCCTTGATGGACCCCCAGAACGCTCAACCCAATCTGATTCTGTTGACAGACGACTATTTGTACATGGACCCCAAGCTGAGAGGAGGTCATTCTAAACAGCCCCAGAGACAGTCGTACGAAGAGGCCACTGTTTTCGTGATTGGAGGCGGTAACTACTTGGAATATCTGAATTTGCAAGAATGGGCGCCTACCCGGGGCAAGCGGGTGATCTACGGTAGTACTGCTATTGTTACCGCGGTTGAGTTTTTGGATATCTGCGGAAACTTGGGTAGATTGGAGAAGTAAGAGGAGTAGCCTCGGTATTGGTAGAAAGAGAGGGTAGAAAGAGAAGACAGGGAAGAAAGAGAAGAGGACGACAAATCGAGGTCGTCGGAGATGAAGCTTAATGTCTCGATAGGGGACGAGTATATTACAATGCAAATCAAAGTAAGCTTTGTAGAATTTGTTATCAAAAAGCGTGAACATCACACTGATGAGTGCTTGCTACTATGGTAATTCATGATTGAAGGTGCCTGTAAAGAGTAAAAAAGCTATAGCCACATGTAGTAGAACACGAATGGGAATGAAAGAAACCTACATCTCTCATTATACTGTCTTCTTTTTAATAGAGGAAGAGCAACTGCCAGGATATGAAAGTGCATCTCTTCAAGGTCTTACTCATGCTTTGTCGAACTCCAATAGAGTGTGTTTATCACAATTTACTCAAATTTTACTGTTACGCCGTTGACATCCTTTATTCAATAAATCTACAAATAACCCTTGGTGTCCTCCAAGATTCGGGTGGAAGCCAGAGCATCCAAGAATAAAAGCTCACATTCTTCTACGTCTTCCTTAGAGACTTCGGTACGGCTAGCAGTGGAAGCCAAAACACCGGCTGGAGCCAATAATTGCAAAGCGTAACGCAATGAGTTTTTGCTTCCGTTTTCTGCGAGCTTATCCAAGGCCTCTGTACTCAATTTGATACCTTCCACAGTGGCTCTCTTGGAGATGATGACCCTGATTTCATCATGCTGGTACGGGAGAGTTCTGACAATCAAAAGACGGTCCAAGAGATCAGGAGGACACCCGTGAGGAGCCAAACGGTCATCACCAGCACCACGAATAGGAGTCTTCCCTCTGTTCAGTGCCAACACAACAATGGGGGCAATCAGACTCTCCAAGGCCTTGTTCAAATAAGTGAAACATTCAAGATCCAACATGTTGACTTCATCGATGAACAAGACACCAGGAATGAGCTCAGCAACTCCTTGAGAGATGTATTTTGCCACTACCCTGTTGACTTCTGTTCTAAGTTTCTCCGTGATCTCAGTTTTACGGGGCTTTAAGAGCTGGCCCATCATGGAAAGCACATCCTGACCACCTTGAGGGCGAGCGTTGGCTACATCCAAGTCATGCAATGTGACGTCCTGAATGATCTCCTTCTTCTTATGCACTTCTCCCTTGGGTAAAGGCACATATTCCTCTGCTTCCAAGTCGAATTCGGTAGCATAAGCATCCAGACGACCTACACGCTTGACTGCACCGGTGTTAGCCTCGATGTAGACGACATCTCCCACAGCGACTCTTTCTTTCTGGATACTTTCGTAAATCAGAGGGTCTAACCGAAGGTTCTTGGTTCCCTTGGCGGTTTTCAAGCCTACCACGACGTGCAGAATGGTCTTTCCGTAGCCACCAAGTGGATTTTCAGCCTCTTCTGGAGTGAGCTCGATGATCTCTCCTTCATAGACCTCCTTTGTTTCACGGATACGAAGGCCAATAGCTCTACGGAAGTTTTCCATGAGGGCAGCGGTTTTCTTCACTTCGGCGGAGTAGATTTCAGAGCCAACAATGGGGCAAAATGGGACCTTAGGGCCCAATTCCTGGGAAATGGCGAGTGCAAGGGCAGTCTTACCGGTACCTGGAGGACCCGCGAGCAAGATGGCACGTCCAGACATCTTTTTCAGCTTGATAAGGTCGACTATAACTCCGGCAGCTTCTCTGGCGGCGGTCTGGCCTACGAAGCCTCCTTCCACCTTTTTGGCGGCTCCATGTTCATCCAAGCCAAGCCCCTTGATGTGGGTGTGAGCGGCGGTACGTGTTTCCTTGCCCTGCTCCTTTACTTCCGAGATTTCGACCATTTGGTGTTGTATTTTCAAGGAGGAAAGTTCGAGTTTGCAGGTTTTCGTGGATTTGTTGGTGAAACTTGAGGTCTCCCGCAGCGATGCGCTGGAGGAGGTGTCTCTCAGATAGGGGTGAAACAAGAGGTGTGGGTAAGAGGAGGTAAAAGGTGGGTAAGAGGAGGTACACTGAGCCCAATGTCGGGCACTGATACTGTAGCAACACTTGGGGCAATCTCTGGCTTAGATGCAGCTTACCCTTACCCAATTTGTCTCCATTAGATCAACACACCTATCTTTTTCAATCTCCTTCTACCATCATATGCCTTCTTGTGCTGGGAATGGGAAACAGCGGAAAATATGGAGAAATTCGGTGCACATGGGAGGTTTTAAATGAGATTTAAAGCTAAAAATGTAAGACATTGAGATACAAATGGGATAAACTCTTCAAAGCTCGACTAATTTCAAGAAAAGTGGACTCTACGACACAAAGAAAGGTCGACTTTTACGTTATTTCAGCAAAAATGTATGGCACGTTTGTGTAAAACAGCCCAGTGTGCGTTTACCAATATAATTGAGTCCCGCACGATCAAACTTAGATGGGGTACTATAAGTACTATGAACTGTTCTCATCTGTCCCAACTGCTCTCTAGCAATATAAAGAATACCAAGAAGTCGTGATTTATAGATCTACATCTTAGCCCGGTTTTTAATACCCTACATTTTTGTTCATGTTCCATCGAAATATTGAAAAGGTCAAGGTGTGTTGCCAGACCTTAGGTGGTTCTCTCTCAATTATCTACAGAGTTCCATAGGGTTGCACACAATAAAGGGCTACTTAGTAGAGGCTTTTGTGAGGTGGATAGTGACAGGTTTGCTAGTGTTACATATCGAGGGTTTCAAAGAATTGTTAGAATTTCAGTGAAGTAGTAGTATAGTGCATTGATGCATTGGTATAGCGAACCATGTACGGTAATGGTGTATGTGGAGTTCATATGGACAGATCAGTGTAGCAGCACGGTCTGTTTACAGTGAAGAAATCACTGGAAATGAACAAACAGTTTTGGCCAACTCAACCGATGATTTAAGAGAATTTGACATTGGTTCAAACAGCTTGAACGTGGTAATTTAGTGGCCAAAACAGTAGGGTAAATGAGCCACTGGATCACCACTTTTATTCAGTTGACAATGTCACTGAGCTGAAACTGTTATCATGGCGCACTTATTCGCTTAACCCTCATAAATCTGCAGCACACATAACAGCCCAGATTGATTTGTTTCTGGTCTTGAAACTAGAGCTGAGGAGTAGGCAATTTCGTAATTTTCATGCCTCATAGCATATTGCCAATGTATCCCCGAACCCAGTTTGCTCTGGATGCCACTCTTCAAAAAATGTGGCGGAGGCAAAAGGTCTGGCCCGAGGATGTCCTCTGATATCGAACATACATCGATCTCACGAAAACTCGAGCCTTAGAGTCAATTTTAAACAATGCATACGCCAAGTAACACGGGGTACAGTTACTACCCGTTACATTGTCTTAAAATGTCCTAACATAGACCTGCCTTGTAGGAAAGATCGCGCAAGATGTAGTGTGGGTCTTTGTTGGAACCTTAGCAAGCACAGCTATTGCAGATTTTAGAATCGCTGCTTGACTGCGAGAGGGCCTATATCCTAAAAGAACAGGGGACGTACTGGGGGCAATCCGGGATATGTACTCGTTGCGGTACACTTCAGATCCGTCTAACTGGATATAGACGACATCAATATAGACAACATTCAGACAACTATGTCTGTTTCCATGGTCGGAATTAATGCACCCGTTCTAATTATCATTCCAGGGCTCACACAGAATTGTGTTGCAGGACCAGTTTCTGGTCTCATTAAGCCACAACTGCCATGGAATTCCATGCTACCTCTTGGCTAGTAGAGTTTATTAGCAAGCTGTTGAACTATGTAGAAAGCTGCAGAAAAATGACAAAGGCTTATTCAGCGACTTGAAGGGCTAATCTTTAGTGAACTCTAAAAATGGCTGAAGGCTTTGAAGTGGTTGCGATACTATTAGGGGAAACATACTTACTTAGTATATTCAATAGATTTGCAATTGTTCGTAGAGTGTATTGATTCGGAATGGTACTACTGGGTGTAATCTTATGAATTGTCTACAAATTGAGCTAATAGCCCATTTCCTGGCTACACATGCTGCCTCTTTGGCTGCCTCTTTAGCTACTTTTTGCAGCGTCATAGAATACACCCATATAGTTAATACAGGAATATCCAGTTCCATACAAGTACATAATCAGATCCAACAAGAGGTTGTAATAGCTTAGGATAGAGTAACATAAATAGGGTGGTTTCGCCCAAATTCAAAGAGGTCAAATAAACTATTGAAGGAGTATCTAGGTTCTTATATAGTACAATATGAAAGAAACCATCCACAGTAAGTATGATATGTTATAGACTAACTATATGCCGACGAGTACGGCATATGGGCCCATCAGGATAGGGGACCAGTGTGTCTTATATACAAGACATTCTACCATCATATCGTATGACTAGCGAGAACAAATCAATAATAGATCTTCAATAATATTATCACTATGTTCAAACAAATTATTCTTATCTTATGCACACTTACTTTAGCGTGTAGTGCAACAAGCGATGAATCTCGCTTCAACAACATCACTCAAAATTTTATTCAATGCTTAGGCAGCTCTTCGCACCTTGCCAACATCACCTTATACAGTGATGGTGCAATCGTTGTAGAGCCATCTACCGTACGTACTTTTGATTATGGTGGAGTTGACAGTATCGTTCGATACTGTTGGCACAAAATACAAGATGGTAGTGTAATCGTTTTGGCAGATGACACTACTTATCGATACGATGGTGATACATTGAACGCGGTAGGCGACCATATCTCAGGAATATATAACGTCGAAGAAGCATTTGTTCGAGCTTATCAACCTATCAACTCAACGATAACAAGAGGGTCAAGTGGTGTCTTGCACCAACAGGTTATGAGTCCCTGAGCACTTTCTGCTAACAGACACTGTGCTAACTGGGTGTGACAATGTTATAGTTTGGAGACAATATTTATCAATGATTACGATGACTATGAAACTTCGTCAATACTTGATCCCGATTTACTCACTGTTTACAGCTGTTTACGTCTGCCATGTGTAAACTGATTGCTGGATAACAGTTTGATGTGAAGAGTTGAGGTTTAGTACAAGGGGCGCTTCCCCCGATTTACAGAGGTCAACTAAACTAGGGAAAGCTAGGATATATAGGAACATCTAGGTGCAAGGGCCTACCTATGGTACTAAAATTAACCCCTAGTTAGCAAATGCGACCAGATTTCTCTACAGAGAAGACTCGTACTACGAAGTCGGATGATTGCTTTCGCCGAAGCTCCACATCTTCGTCGTATATTCGTCATCCTCGTCGTATACTCGCCATCCACGCTATCCTTCGTATGTTCGCCATCCTTGTGGTAGACTCGCCATCCTAGTCGTATAAATGTCAGCTTCGCCATAGTTTTTGCAACCCGAGTAATACACCTGAATTTCCCTAATTGTTGACTCGTGATCCCACACACTAAACCCTACCGACCTCTACAGCTACCGAGGTAGCGGATGTCTATAAGTATCTAGCTAGATACACAAGCAGTTTATCCATATCTGAATTCACATTAGCCTAAATTCCCTAACACTAGGGTCTCATATAGTATGGCATATGGGGTCCAACCGATGTCCTTCCTCAAATTAGAAGCTTCTTGATGCAGCCTCTGCAATTGTAGTCCTCTTCCTAATCCAAACCTCAACCGAACTCGACACATGCACACAACTAAACAACCTACCCCCCAAATATCCACCAATGACTCAACGTCGTCATTTACCATCCTCCTACCACCTCTTCCACCCACTTCCACCTCCACCCTCTATCGAACATCTACCCTTCCGCACTTCTCACTTTTGCTAAACCCGGCACGTTTTCTCTACGGATCCACGCATGATCAACAACATCTCATTCAACCAGGACTACCTGTGCGTGTCAGTGTCGTCAGATACAGCGTACCGGATCTTCAATTGCGACCCGTTTGGCGAATTCTACCTGAGCGACTCCAGACGGCCTAATCTAGGCCAAGATGTTGTCGTGGGGACAGATGAATCCCATCATGCGAAGCAGAGAGATCACCCCACCGTCCTTATGAAGCTCCTCTTTTCCACATCCCTTACTATCATAGTGCCCCAAAACCCGCTGGGTAATCGGTCACTCAAGCTTTACAACCTCAAAATGAATATGAAGATCTGTGAGCTCACCTTTCCTGCTAATATTGTAGACGTGTTGATGAACCGGCGAAGACTTTGCGTGGTTCTTGGATCGGGCCAAATTTTCATCTATGACCTCTCGTGTATACGCTTGCTCAAGGTTTTGGATGTGGAGCCAGTTCTGACTTTTGTGGGTGATTTGTGCTCGAACGAGGCCTCTTTCTTGGCGATCCCTTTGAACTTGATCAAACCTCTGACTTTTAGCGTAGATTTAGGCCCATTGCTAGCTCCTACTAATATTCGTGACAACTCCCGAGTGGAGGAGAGTCTGAGTAAACAAGACACCGCTGAAATTGCTCCAGATTTGGAAGCACACTCAGATGACGTAGAGAGTCCGTCCAGTACAGACAGACTGCCGAATGAACAGGCACTAACTCAAGTGCTTGGTAGAAAGCAGGGATATGTCTTGATATATGATACAATAGCTTTGGAACCTAGATTGGTATATAAAGCTCACGACTCCAGTATCTCAAAGCTCAGGATCTCTAATAATGGCCGTCATGTCGCTTCTGCTTCAACAAAGGGCACCATTATCAGAGTTTTCGAAGTATCTGAACGAGAGGATCCAGAGGATTTCGTTGGAGAGGCTGGTGTCGAGGAAACCGGTACTACAACCCCAGACAAACCTATTCTTCCTGGTCTCACAGTATCATCAGTCCTTAACTTACGCCGTGGCCACAATCCGGCTTCTATTTCCTGTTTAGCCTTTTCCGTAGACAACAAGATTCTCGGGGTTGCTCTGGAAAGTGGAAAAATACATTTGTTTGACTTGGAAGAGCCTCATGATGTTGCCCAAGATACAGAAGTCTCTGGAGATTTATCAAACTCAGATGCTTGGTCGGAGGGCAACAAGTCGTCAGAGGACCTCAATGAGAATTTGGCATCCTTGTTGATTTCACCATCTAAGCAATCTGAACGGGAACGATCAGACTCCAGCTCCCTGTATTTCAGTAGCTTCAAAAACATGGTTAAGAACAACCACTTTACTCAGAAATTGGTACAGAAATTGCCATATAAAGGTTACTTGGAAAATATTTGGATACCACCAAGAAGAAGCTTTGCATTTGTCAAGTTGGAGGGAGACAGGGACCAAGTGGAGATTGGATTCCTAGGAAACACGCAGGTCGTGTTGGCCAGCTATAAAACGGGCAAGTTTTACACTTACAATCTTCCGGCGGTTTCAAAGACACCTACTGAGGCAACATTGGTGAATGAAACCAACTTATGTACATAGATACGAGAAGAAGGAAGAAGATGACATTATGAGATCATGTAAAGATGGATAGAGAATTGGTTTACGGAGTATGGGGAAGTCTAGAGAGTCGGAAGCTGTAGAGAACCGTAGTCGAAGAAAATCTATGGAAGAAGTAGAGTAGAGTATGTCTAGGAGCTGTCCAGGAGGACTAAGATTGGACAGCACCAGGCTCCTGCTGTTATAATTGAGTAGATACACGTAGACACAATGAGAAATTACTCGAGCTTCTAGCTCAATTCTTCACCAAAAGATCAGTTCAGTATTGGGACAGTATTAAAACAGTATTGGAACAGTATTGGAACACCTCAGGCTACATGAAGGTCGCAAATCAGTATAGTGGCTACATGAGGGTCCCAAATTAGTATAGCAATCTGCATTGGGCGGTGTGAAGCTAGATGCATCTGACGATTGTAATTGCTTGCTTACAGTAGCCAAGCTCCTTTTAAAACTAAAATTCCATGACACTCCTACTTCATCAAGCCCTCTCCACAGCTTCCATACACTTGTCCCATTGCGGTAGCTAGCGCCTTATCTCCTGGCATTGTGTGGCTCGGTTTATCCACCCGAGTTCCGGCCAGCATGTGGGGTACCCCTCACGTGATCGGATAGTGCTGCTAGGGACGGGTTCACAGGGGAGCAAAGGGATCAGTTTCAGCGACGAACTCAGCATAATAGAGTCAATTCATGAAGAGAGTACCAAGAATACTACTCCCTCCCACAAGATACACCCCCATACACCCCCATGACCCCTAATGATTCCCCCATGGCCCCCAATATGCTTAGAGTCCCATGGCCAAATTCCCGCACGTGACCCCGTGTCCACATCCGGTCAAAAGAGGAGAAGCTTTTCACTTTCACACGCCCAGGCACTATAAAATTAAGCATGCTTCGATCCAAACCCCAAACTAGGGTGCTGGGCTTGATCAACCGCAATTTGACCACACAATACCGTGCAGCCATGTCTCTGATTCGAACAAATGCTACCGTGGCACACGCTGAGGACGATGTGCTCTTCTCCAGCAAAAACCTCGCCAGAGTCATCTCGCTCAACAGACCCAAGAAGCTCAACTCATTGAACACCCTGATGGTGTCGAAAATCACTCCTCGTTTGCTTGAGTACCTGAAGTCCACCTCCAACTCGTTGGTGGTGCTTACACTGACCTCCCCAAAGGGTCTCTGTGCTGGTGGTGACGTTGCTGAATGTGCCCGTCAAATCGTGGAAGGCAATCCTGGTTATGCCCTGGACTTCTTCCAGAAGGAATACAACTTGAACTATCTTATTCTGACCTATTCCAAGCCCTACATTGCTCTCATGGATGGAATCACTATGGGTGGCGGTGTTGGTTTGTCTGTGCATGCTCCCTTCAGAGTGGTCACCGAACGGACCAAGTTGGCCATGCCAGAAATGGACATTGGCTTCTTCCCAGACGTTGGCACCACCTTTTTCCTTCCTCGTCTCGACGACAAGGTTGGCTACTACGTGGCTCTTACTGGTGCTGTTTTGAACGGCTTGGATGCGTACTTGCTTGGCTTTGGAACCCACTACGTCCCCTCTGAACGTCTTGACGCCTTGGTCAACCGCTTGCTGAGCTTGCAACCACCAATTGTAGCCGAAAAGCTGGCCGCTGATAACCACCGTAGTCCTGTGAACTCCACTGCCGAATTTTACGCCCAGGTCAACGAAATATTGGACGAATTCGCTGAAAACACCCTCCCCAAGGACAAGCTGTTCCCGTTCACCCCAGAACAATTAAAGGTCATCAACGAGGCATTTTCCAAGCCCACAGTGGAACAGATCTTCCAGTATCTTCACGAGGAGGGCTCGGAGTTTGCATTGCAGACCCTTTACACCTTGAAATCGAAGCCTCCTTCGTCTCTCAAGGTAGCACTCGAATTGTTGAACGCCGGTGCTAAGAACACCATCAAACAACAGCTTGAGCTCGAGCTTGTGTCCGCAACTAACATCATGAACATTGCCCCCAAGGAGTCCGACTTTGTGTTGGGTGTCTCCCACAAGCTCATTGACAAAATCAAGGAGCCAAAGAACCCACACTGGAAACATGCTGAAAATCCTCAAGGAATATCTGCAGAATGGGTCAACTCTTTGTTGTCACCATCGGCTGCTTCTGCCAAATTGGAGACTCCATTGATCCAGAAGTTCTTCGGCGTTGACTTCACCGAATACCCATACCACATGGGGCTCCCACTGAACAAGGAAATCAAGGATTACATCACTGGCAATGACGGTTCCGGCAGATCTTACTTGCCCACGCCATCCGAAGTGGAGAAGCACTTTTTGCACAAGACCAGCAACAAGATCGGTGTTGCAGCCAAGGTTCGTTCAGCGTTGGCAGTGCATGGCGAGGCTTCGAAGTACAACGACAAGTACGTATCCTGGGTGAACTAGGCTGTATATACTAATAAATCACTAGAACACAACTTGTAGAGGGGCTATCACTGTTGATCATCTACCATCTTCTATAACCGCTATTCATTCATTGCTCTATCTAAATTACAATACTCTATTTGAATTTTTCAAAAATTACATCCTCACCCAACTCTTCGTAGTCGCTCTTGGTCACAAACCAGTTTTCAAGGGCTATGTTGCTACCGCCTTCATCTTCTTCATTCAACATGCTTCCCAAATTACATGCCCCTATCCAGCTACCAAACGCTTTGTCCCATACCTCGTATCCTGGGGCGGCATTGCCGCCTAGCGTCCCCAACACAAGTCTCCCCGGCTGTGTGCACAAGTAATTAGGGAAATACTGATTGACTGACTTGTACAAGTCGTGAAGCAACCGCTGGGGCAATCCCGTCGTCAATGCGCCACCTCCAGTGATGAGCACATTGTTGAGTAACTCATTTAATATCTCGTTGAACCTGGCATGATGACTGCTATTGGCGGATGTATGGGTAGTGTTCTCCAATATAGCCTGGGGAATGATCGAAGCCTCTAATGCCTTCAAAGACGATAAGACAATGTGTGTGAGGCCTTGGGTTGATGGCTTTTCAAATGCCGGCTGTGGAATAGTGATCTCGCCCAAAGGGTAAACCAGTGGCTGGAAAACGGGCTCAAGCAAGGTGAACTGCTCCTGCTCAACAGGAACACGCTTACCAGAAGGCAAGCAGTAACTCTTAGGCTGGGCCTGGATCTGGCTAGCATTAGCAGGCACCTCAGAAACTTGTAACATCGACGTCTTGAAGTCTTGTAATACTCGATTGGAGATTTGATAGTTGATAAAAGAGGCACTGGCATTGGCAGGGAACCCGTTTGCAAAAGTCTTGGGGTACAATTCGTTTACACTGGAGACCTGCTTTTTCAAAAACTCTAAACAGTGGAGATTGGCGAAGTCACCAGCATATTTCAGATGGAAAGTAGCCTTGTTTTGAATAATTCCGTCAAGGATTGGTGTCACCAGGGTAACGGCGGCCCCCAAATCAATCACAAGACCTGTAGCCCTACCTTGATGGTACAACTGAGCCAAGGGGTTCTTAACCAAGGAAAATATCGGCACTTCAAGCGACTCGAAGGCAATTTGAGCTGCTGCAAGCTTATTCTTTTTGCTATTCCAGCTTGGTTCAGTCAAAACCAAGGGATGCTCCTTGGGGTCAAGGGGGAATCCACCGTCAAGGTTATCGTACGCGTATCTCCAGTTGGCTTCAATGTGCTCCCAATTGTACACCACTCCGTTATCCAACAACGTCATGATTTCGTTTGCGGGGTGCTTGTCAATTTTGTCGTCTCCAACCACTACCTTTCCTGCTTCATCGACCAGATACACCGATGAAAATACCAACAGCGGTAAGTCTTCCAGAGCAAAGCCTGCTCGCGTGGTCTGCGATCCATTGTCGATCACGACTGCCGGGGCTGTGTATACCATTGCTGACCGATTTGTTTCGCTTCTGCTACGCGCTGTGCAAGTGGATGGATTTGTTTGTTGAAAGTTTGGTGAATTTTGTTTCGTTCCTATAGACACCATCTGCAGGAATTTCGCCGTTTTTGCAACAAGAAGATGCTAAGCCTTTGCTCTAAAATCTAAGTCGAAGAATAAGCTTATCAAGTAAGGTTGACAAGCTTTCAGCCAATTACTGTGCTACTGCCTTACAATGTTTCAATGGTCAAGACTTCATTTGCTCGGCTAAAGTTGGATCTCATTTAGTTTTTTTTCGAGTTGAAGGTTGGAATCTTTTAAAAGCTCGATCTGTGCAAGAAGCATGGATTTATTACTGCAACTGATCATTTTCAAAAGAGATTCATTCTCTGCTGCCAAAGCTTTCATTCTCACCACGATTTTATGCGCAATCTCCTCTTCGTCGTATACTCCTTCCACAGTTTGAGCTCTTTGTGGATTCATTGAAATTGCAGTGATCACTGCTTCCAATCTCAACTTTGCATCCTCCAATTCTTTAGTTTGCAACTTATATTTGTTGCTCAAATCATTAAATAAAGTAATGTATTTAGTGGGAACCTCCACAGTAGATTGTGAATCAGAGCTAATACCTTCTCTCAATTGTTCACTCATGGCTTTCTCGTTCTTACCTAAAAGTTCTTGCAAATTTTCAACCGCTTGATTCTTGCTTTTCAATTCTGTCTGTAAAGTTTGGATTTTCCGTTGACATTTGTCTAGCTCATTGTTTAATCTTGAAATTTCTTCTTCCTGTTCTCTAGCTTTAGTAGCGAATGTGTTCTTTCTAGTTTCTGGTAGCTTTTCGTAAAGTAATTGTTGATGTTGATGTTGGTGTTGTTGCTGCAGTTGTTGGTGGTGAATTTTACTCGAATAGGCGTCATCTCCGAATCCGTAAATATCTGGAATATCCTTACGTAAGGGGTTAGGTTCATTAAGACCACCATATCCATAAGAGTACGAATGATTGCTCACTGGTTGGTTATATGCTTGGATCCCTGAAGGCATTCGGCTAAATCCTCCATCATCATAAGGGCTCAGAAGAAAATTGGAGGTCAAGGGGCCCTGGCTGAAAACAGAAGAGTTTCCATGACTTCCGCCACTGCTATTTACCTGCCAGAGTGTAGATGCTGATGAAGTTTTCGGTGTCTTCATAGAGAAAGTTGATGATTGGGTGTCTGTTGGAGAGTCGATACCAAGATCGGAGAACAACTTTGATGCGCACAAGTTAGGGTCCTGCTGGCGGTTAGAAACTGGTAGGCGGGTGTCAAAGAGAGAAAAGGGAGAAGGGACATACCTGGTACTCCATCGTGAAAGAGGAGAGTGTTAAGATCGATAGAAGAGATGTGGCGACTTAAATACTGTAGCAGTTTTTACAGCCATTTGCGATTTTTTGCAGCATTCCAAACGAGGGTAAAACGGGTTCCCAGCGAGTTTAACACAGCGAAAGAGAAAATATTGGGCGGTACTTTTTGGGCTAAAGCATCCACAAGGTGGACAATGGATCACTAAGTGAACAGAAGGTAGGAATTGGTCTTTCAGAGAAATAAGACAAGCCCACTGACGATTCTACCAGTCAAGGGAAGTATGAAGGTGAGAGCTGATTGCGCCAGTGAACATTTTCTGGATTAATTGTGAGGTGAAACAGATGAAACTCAGCTTGGTGCCGCCGGTGGCTGAGTCTATTCGGTTATTTTCCCTTTGTTTCGGTGTCTTAACACCTCTTAAAACGCCTCTTTTTACTCGCCCTTTCTGTCTCTTCCTGTTGTTATTTCACTTGGGTTTCAGTCTGATGTTCTCTATAAATATCTTCGGTTCTCTATTCTATCGCTCACCATAATCTGATACCCTGCTTCGCCTGAAATCCTATACTCCACTGCACACATCCACCATTTCTTGCTTGCTTAACCATTCACTACATCTCTATTAAAGTTTATCTCATTATCAGCTTATAAATCTAACATCTGTCGCTCTATACATCACTTTTGTCTATCCATCACTCTTGTCTATTCATCGCTCTTGTCTCAGGAGTCTCATCGGATTGCTCTTCCAGACTCACACCAACTGGCCGCCGCCCAACATCTGGCGGAGAAGCTGTCCATTGGGCGTGCTCAACACCCGTTCTGGCAATCCCAAGATGCTGTCGTCGAGATTCTTTCCCACCAAAAAGTCCACCACCTTATCAGTAAAGTGGTTGCAGTTGTTATCAAATAAGTCGTACCCCGCAGCGGAATACTTGAACTCGTTCCTCAACTCGCCCAAGTACTCCTCAAACACTTCGCTGGGGATGAACGTCTCTCCCATGTCTATCACCTTCATCGGGATTCCAAACCTCGTCTTGCCCGGCTGCCCCACCAGGATGCCACCATCGATGTAATGCTCCTTCCCGTACACGACTACCGAAGTGTGGTAGATTCCTTCAAGGTCGATGCCTAGCAACGATTTAGCGTACACACGGGCCATCCCGTGCGAAATGTCATATACGTATACCTTCACTTTGTAAGATTCCTCCATTCTCTTGGTTACTTATTCTCTGGTACTCAGCTCTTTGGTTTGCCTTTGGTTTGCCTTTGATTTGCCTAGATTTGCCTGAAATGTATCGCAATTTGGCTGTAAATTCAGCTCTTCCTATAAATAGTACCTTAAAAGACAGGAACAGGACCACTTATTTGTAGTCTTGTGAAGTCGCCACTCCTCTCGGTAGACGGATGATATCTTCCGGGCGGTTGCCACTGCGTCCACGGCGCTAAATCGACGTTCTTCCATCACAGTCTACGCCTCATACACCTCCCACTTCTGCCCACATCGCCACCGTCTCTTGCGGTTCCTTCGCTCGGCCCCACTCTCTGGTCATCTGCACACTGTGGGCTTGTGGTGCTGCATTTCTCATTCGGTAGCTCATAATCCATCTCAGCTTTTCTCGCTTAGGGCAGCTTTTTTAAAAGTTGACGATATATCCCTAGGTGGTACCCTTGTAGCCTTCTCGAATGGTTCACAACCTGGATGCCTCCAACAGGCTCAAACACCTCCAGAAACAGCTAGAGGCTCAAATACTGGGCAACTATGCAGACATTACCATCGTCAGTGGCTACTTGAGCATGGCTCATTCGGTTATCCTCGACCTCATCCATGCTGATTTTGAAGACAACTACAAACAAAAAGAACCCCCAAAGGGCCCTTCTACAGCCACAAACGACCAGCATGAAGCTCAGACTTCGAACATAGATACGAGGGAACAATTTCTGCAACAATTCTACGAACAAATCAACCAAAAGGTAAAGGACAACCACAAGAAAAGTGACCCTCATAATGATCTACCACTCGACAAGTCAAAATCTGAAGACAAAGCAGATCCAGAAACTCCTTCAAACGTAGACTCAAAAACCTTGACAGAAATCTTGCCAGAGACCCCATTGCTTTTGGAGATTTCATGGTCTATCTTTCATTATCCTGTCTTCCAATTTCTCAAGCATCAGACCGCTTTGATAAAAGCAAGGAAACCTAAACATCCCGGTGCTAAAAATGACGTAGAACTTCGTAAAATCAATGAATCCATCCTCAAAGTGATAGTATTGGTACGAAAATTGTACCAAACCATAATAGAGCAGTTCACTGAGGACTATTGTAATGCTCTTGTGCCTGATCTGATATTGGATGCTTTCAAAATTAAGAAGTTCACCAAAACGCTGGATCATTCCCCAGAAAACACGAAACTCTATAACGCTAGACGTCTTCAGGTTATTCATAAATGCATTCTCTACATGGGGGATATCTCGCGTTACAGGGCAACTATAGCCATTTCATCCTCTAAATTACCATCGTCCTCAACCAATTCTACCGCTCAGAGTCTTGAGCTCTATCTGAAGGCTCTTGAGTACTACAAAATGTGCTTACATCTTATCCCTTCAATAAACCAACCATACAACCACATCGGCTTGATACACAATAGTGTAAATGACCATTACACTGCCTGCTACTGGTTCTTGCGTCTGTGCTCCACAAGAATTTCCCATTTCAAACTGGGCTTTGAAAATTTCATCTCCACTATGGCTAAGGATACATATCTGAGAGTTGCCATCGATGCAATGAGATCTAGGACAATCTCCTATGATGAGTTTAGTTCTATGGTAATGTGTGTGGTGGGATTTCATCTCAAAACTGTAAAATCTATGAGCGGTGATGAAATTGCACCAGGGGTTCCCTACACCAAATTGCTTACAGACATCTGGAAAAGAATTCGTAATTTGAGGTGGAAAGACATTAACTCGAAATCTCTGGACAAATCTACAACGGACCCTTATTTTTGGACCCAATTGCTCTTTGTGTTGAAGGCAAGAGATTTCATTCTGGAGGAAAATCTTTTTAAATATAATCAATTTATGGTAACTTATGTCATGAATGTTCTTAAGCAGGCGACCAAGGAGTATTTGGAGGCAACAACTGTACTTACCATGAGCGAGGTATTGCAGATTTCCAGTGGTGGAGAACAATTAGAAAAGATTGCTTCAGTGCAAACAGATGCTATTGTAGTGATTCGTCTATTGTTCAGCATTTTACGGTCAAACCCACCAATCTTCAATTTGTACAAAAAAATTGTTGGATTGAATGGCATGGTTGAAACGATCCAGCAGCTTTTAAAACTTGAAAAGCAATCGGAATTGTTCAACGTGGCAGAACGAAGCAAACCCCAACGATTCTATTTGTTCCACGAGGACGTAGAACTCCGTGACTTGTCTCTTATTAAGTATAACTTTAAAGACTTCGCTGATAGATATTTGTATGCTTCCGAAGACATCAATCTTGTTTGTGGTGACATATCTCGATATACTAAAAAAGGAGTACCATCTTTCTTACGTCTAGAAATGGATGAATCTATACCCGAGAGGAGAAAGGTTGCAATGATTAAATTGGAGATTACCAAATACGAAAACAGGCTTAGGCAAACTGCCACTGTGGAAAATGGAATAGCAATTTTAAAATGGGCAAATCACCTGGACTATGACGCTGTCACTGGTGAACTTATCCCGCTTGAATCATCCAAACCTATAAAACAAATTGATGCCTCTAAGTCTGGCTTGTCACTTGCAAAGAAAATCGGAGATTCCGTTCTTCCTCCTAACAACGAGAATGACTCTGCTGAAATTCCTGAAGCAGAACCTCAATACAGAAGAGATTCATCCCGTGAAGAAGCATTGACTACCCAGGGTGCAACGGTTTCGCCCCGGATTAATTTGGAAAAAGGTAGTAAAAGGTCTGACAAAAACCTTGCTGCCGATGAAGTTACTTCTAAAGTCGCTGATGATAGCCTTGGCAATGCTAAGGAACGCTCTGCCAAAAACACCGATAAAGACTCACCTCAAACGAAAGAATCCACTCTTTATGGCCTCGAAAGTACTAAAATCAATGATTCATCATCAGAACAATTATCGAATACTTGCTCAGGAGTTTGGAAGACAGAAGACATCGAAAAAATGTTATCAGAGGAGGAACCACCAAGATCAGAAAGTGTCAAAAAGAATAAAAAGGGTGGCTCTACCAAGTTAAATGACGATGACCGGGCATCAGCAAAGAATGTGAGCGATGAGACTACTTACAAAACCTTAACTAAAAAAGAATTGGCGGACTATCCCCGGTTTAGCTCGGGTATCTGGCTGACTCCCAACAACAAGGACCTATACACACCACCTGATCAGAAAACCCCATTTCTTTCCCCCGACCTCCATGCGCTGATCCAGCAGCATGCTGAAGCAATGCAGCAACAGGTCGTTTCTTCGATGCCAAAATCCCAAGAATCAGTACGGGCACCGCAAGATACAATGCATCAATCTCATGGTGGGACCGTGCCACAGCAGCCTTATGTTTCTCAGAATTCCCCAGGTTCTATGCAACAAAAGTCTGACAATGCAAATCAACATGCAAATCCAAACCAAAGTAACATCATGGCACAACCACATTCGTATCCAAATTCAATGGTCTCCGGATTTGGATTCGACCAGCTTCTGCAGCCTCAGCAAGGCTATGGAATGTATGCTAATCACAATACACCGGGCTTAGAACAGCCGGGAAATTCTCAGGGATCTCTTCAATGGCAGATTCAAGGTGGGCAAAATGTACAATCAAATCCACAGCTCTATTCACACTCAAACTTACAGCCACATATAGCAAACGTGCAGCCGTTCACCGTTCAGCAAAACGTACCGACTATACAGCCATCATACAGCTATCAGCTGCAAAGCTTATATAATGGAAACCAGCCAATGCCATACAACGTGCAGCCATATGGTGCCCAACAGCCAAGCTTCCAGCAACAAACAATGCAACCACCTTTCTCGTCGAACTTGCAACGACTTCCCCCGTCCAACATGCAACACCCATACACAGGGCAGTATCCAACTAACGGGGCAGGACTGGTTCCAACAGTTTACCCTGGACAAGGGCAACCATCTCAGATGCAACCTTCTCAAACACCACAGGGGTATATGCAGCCGACACAACCGTATCAATGGGGCCGTCCACAGAATTGAGGCGCGAATTGACTTGAATACGATGGAATATTGCAGATGACAAAGGTGGCTAAGAATCAGTATGGTTTTGGCTACAACCAAAAGAGCCTGGTATAACCCTGACTGGTTTTGTCAAGGTGACGGACGCATGAATGGAAGTAAACAATCTCGACGAGATAGACGTTGATATGCGGTGACAATGGCATTGTTCATATATAGATAATTCTATAGAGCAGACCTAAATTGAAGAGAGAGACACTACAAATTATCAAGGTTATAGATTGACTAGAACTGACCGTATAGGGGTCAACCCATTGCTGTCAGGCATTTCTGCGGGGAAATACATGGCTGTTACCCGGGCCATTCATGCAGCCTTGAACATAAAATGAGCGTCGTTATCGTCCCATTGGTCCGTTACCTCCACTTCCACTCTGTTAACTCCAAAGCATGGAGAGGATGGCTGTTAGTGGGAGACTTTAAAATGAGAGTTCCCGCTAAATATATACACTGTTGAGAAATAAACGGGAGAACGTCTACAAAGCTCCACCAATTTCAAGAAAATGAGACTCTAGAACACAAATGAGCTTCAAAACTATGTCAATTCAGCAAATTTGTATGGCATGTTTGTGTAAAACGGCGTGGTGTGTGAATACCAAATTAAATTGAGTCCCGCACGATCAATATATTAGCTAAACAGGTAGATTGGGTACTATAAACCTGTCCCTAGCGCTTTGTTCTAACTATATTCACAAAGTAATATCAACTAATTGGTGATTTATAAATCTGCATCCTAGTCCGTGTTTTGATACCCTAATAAAAGTAGGCCAAATTCGTTTCATCGAGAAATCGGATAAGGCTCTCCTTGTCCTTGCTCCTGTAAATACACTCTGTTGTGTTACTTCATTTCTCTTCCATACTACTCTATTGAGTCTCTCACTATGTGGCATTGCTTCAAGCAAAAAACGAAAAATTATTCATGATACCAGGTAAGGAGATATAATGACGATCCAACCCGATGGTTGCACGTTGATAAATGTCATCTCAAGCATGATCTGTATTACTGGGAAGCAAGCATCTTGGTGTTTACATTAATTCTAGTGTAGTTCAGTAGGAGATCATATCAATTTCGACCGTTCAAGGTAATTCAGAAAATGCCAATTTGAGAAGTTGGTAGAGATCGATTAGCTAAGATCTCGATTTGCGCTCTGGCACCGAAAAACTGGATGGTATGTCGGGGTACTACTGTATGCATTGTGGCACCGCCATTCTCTTAAGTCTACTACAAGCTGGTGCCTTCTACGTGTGCATCCCCATCGCTCTCTTAGATCATTTTCTTTCAGTGCAACAAGCTTTCTTTTGGACCATTTGTGAACACACCTCTCCATGTCTACGCTCTTCAATTGTCAGACCTCCAAAGTAACACAGCATACATCTATCTGAGAGTAGCCCTCTTGTGGTCTTCTCTTCTCATATAGGCCGGCCTCACCTCAAAACAGCCTCCGATGTTGCCCTCTCGCTTATCAAACCGTTATCCGTCATTTTGTCGCACTTGTATCTCTGACGCATGGAAGCCTCAACTTTCCTGATTGAGCCCTTTTTGCAGCCAGCATACCAATATAATGAACATAAAAAGGGCCCCGAATTTGCAAAATTTGGATTCCTCTCTCAACTCCTGTTCACCCCCTTGATTCCTTTCTACTTACTTTCAAAGCTACAATGATGATGAATCTCACCACTTTAACTAACCTTGCCTACTCCTTCTTGCAGCTTGTGGTTCCTGCTGGACCACTGTTGGAGGAATTGGTAGAAATCGAATGCGACTTCGATTTGGCCCACTGGGGCTACAAATGTAGTCCCAAGGCTGTTCTGAGCGACGACACTTTCTTCCAGTCGTTTATCAATGACGCCAATGAGTTAGCTTATTACAATGAGCTACTTGACTTCGCCGATGTGTCCCAGGTTGAAGAGTTCGACTTGGCTGCTCTCGAATTCTGCGACTTGCTTCCAAAAGCTACTCAATTTATCAATGAGAAGCCGTCTGCTTGTGTATTTGAACCCATTTTGGTTGATTTCGAGGCAATTGATGCCATTGTGTTGATTCCTGGCTACGTTGATGAGCAAGACGCTCCCCAGGTTTTTAAAACTCCAATTGCTTCTGCAACATGGAGTCCTGCCGAGGTTCCAGATCTTATCGATCTTTCGTGCTCTGTTGAATTTGCTGAACCGCTTGACCTTTCTTCTGCAGTAGAATTTACTCCATCTGCAGATTTTGCAGCCGTTACTGAGTCGGAGTTTCTGGATATCCATTATTCGGCTCCAGAAGAATTTGAAAACCCCCAATGGGAAGATCTTTTCCCTGGGGATATCATCTTGCTAGACTCATGTCCCTACGCCCCGGCATCTGTGCCTCTTTTCATGGAAGAGGCTCCGGAAGTTGAATATTTGCTTGACCATGCCAGGGCCCACTCAGCACCGGTCTGCAGCAAGACCAACTTTGACTCCGACAAGTGCTTGTCCGAACAGTTGGCAATCCGTTCCCCCGCTGAGGAGCTGGAGGGCTCTGGACAGACTTTGCTTGGCTCCGCGGAATCTAAAGACAAGTCTACGTCTATGATGACTCCGCTCGAGTTGGACGTTCTTTCCTTCCTCGACTACTTGGATTGGTGCAGACAAAAGTCCGGCGCAATGAAGACGTTTGAAGATTGGTTGGCATCAGCTCGTGTTGGTGCCTTGTCAGCTGGTCTTTCAGCTGGTCTCTCACCTGGTCTTTAGACCAATTGAGACCTTGTAGTTCCTGTGAACGGCCACCGGGGGGTGGAAAGCCCACAAACCAAACTAAACACTTAAAAACCCATAAAATCCCAAAAAAACAAGAAAAGCCCCATAAAACCCAAAAAATAGTATATAGTCAATCAACGTGTGTTTAAAGGATGTAAAAGGTAACCTTATCTCTTTTATCTCTACAAGAAGTTTGCTGATTAGTATAAATATAGTTCTTGCTGTATCGGTTATATATTAAACGGGATAATTCCAAAGGTCTTAGCTTCCCAGTCCCTTTTCTCTTCTTCTTCAAATGACCAGTTGAGCAGGATCGAATGATAATCTAATGCATTGAATTTTGTTAAGGCCCTTGTTTATTTTGAACGAAGAACCTAACGGGAGCGAGAGATATCCTACACTTGAAAGAGCAAGAAGCGGCAGCAGACATAGCATTAGCTCGTTTCCGTTTCGTCAAGCTGACAGAAGTCACAACAAAGGAATTATACAATCTCGATGAGATTGAGGTTGATGTGTAATGTCAATGGTATTATGAATGATTCTATAGAGCAGATCCAAATTGGCATTTGGTGTTGCAGCTACCAAGATTGACTTGAAATCCAGGAGTACACAGAACCTCTTATTGGCGGGCACCAATTATGCAAGGAAAAGCTGACTGTCTTTCGGACTAGGACTTCTGGAGCCTTGAACATAAATTGAGCTTCATACTCTTCCCACTGCTCCATTGCCTCCACTTCCACTCTCTGTGACTCCAAAGCATTAAGAGGTTCCGGTTGAATAGCTTCACCTGATATATGGTCAGGAGCGTTGAATCGTGGTGTGAGGTTGCACGCTTCCTTTTTAATTGAGTCGCGTTGAAGACAGCAGCTAGCTAGCTACCAAGCTGGACAAAATCGTCACTCCACTCAAAGATGTCTGTACGCTCCACACTCTCGCCTCCTCGATCCCTATCCCATATCCATCACATTGCTATCCCATCTCTATCTCCATCCATCTCCATCTCCATCCATCTCCATGGTTATTTCCCGATCTGCCCATCTCGATCATCTCCCGATCGGGCCACGCGCATAGCCACTTTGAGCGTTGCAGCATAATTTTTCAAATTTCAGCTTCGTTTCTCCTTCAGCTGGCACCCTTCCACCGCTTGTAGTCCTTCTTTTGGCGTCCATGACCGAGACCATCAAGCACAGAGGTGCTGCCACTGTTCCTGACCCCACTCCGCCAGCAGATGCAGATATCGCCGTGTTGAACGAGTTCTACTGGACAAAAGAGCTCGAACCCCACACGCTCCGAAGAAAGGCCATTCTTAAGAAATACCCCGAGGTCCGTAAGCTTACGGGATGGGAACCACGAACGAAATGGTACGTGCTAGCCGTTCTAGCACTCCAGTACCTGGCCGCGTACTACTTGCGAGAAACCCACCCCTTGCTGCCGTCGTTCATCGCCGTGGCCTACATCATTGGTGCTACCAGTAACCAGGCAGTCTTCCTTGCCATTCACGAACTTTCACACAACCTTCTTTTCAAGAAACCACTCCACAACAAGCTCTTCGCCATCTTGACCAACACCCCTATCGGAATCCCGTATCTGGCCCTGTTTGCCCCATACCATCAGTTACACCACAAGTTCTTGGGTGACCAGTATTTGGATACCGATTTGCCCACCCGCTTCGAGGGACTCTTTCTCTCAAATGTACTTGGCAAATGCTTCTTTGCTACGTTCCAGATATTTTTCTATGCCCTTCGACCTATGTTTGTCACCCAGATCCGCTTTACCTATATCCATTTGCTCAATGTGATCTCTCAGTTTGCCTTTGACTGGGTCGTGGTGAAGTACTTGGGATGGTATCTGATGTGGTACTTTATAATGAGCTCGTTTCTTGCTGGATCCTTGCATCCGTGTGCTGGCCATTTCATTGCAGAGCATTATGTGCTTAACGAGAACAACAAACCACGGTCCCAACTCAAGGAAAGCGTCAACATTTCCCCCGAGCTTCTTCCAGAGGAGACCTATTCCTACTATGGTCCTCTCAACCGATTGACATGGAACGTAGGATACCACAATGAACACCACGACTTCCCGTATATTGCCTGGACCAAGCTCCCCGAATTACGAAGAATAGCCGCTGAATTCTACGACCCTTTGCCCCAGATCGACTCGTGGGTGTTTGTCATTATCGACTTTGTTTCCAATGACTGGAACCAGTTGTGGAGCAGAGTGAAGAGGACAGGACGGGAGAAGAAGGGTTACAACATGAACACCGATCCACAAATGGATTAGCAGGGTACTAGACCGAAATAGAATAGCATGTCTG
This sequence comes from Kurtzmaniella quercitrusa var. filamentosus (nom. nud.), assembly GCA_020280135.1. Taxonomy (NCBI): domain Eukaryota; kingdom Fungi; phylum Ascomycota; class Pichiomycetes; order Serinales; family Debaryomycetaceae; genus Kurtzmaniella; species Kurtzmaniella quercitrusa var. filamentosus (nom. nud.). The sequence goes on from JAFIDH010000005.1 coordinate 299,943, forward strand.
TTGAAAGTGTAGAGCTGAACCCATTGTAAAGGAGATATCTCTCTTAATCATTTCTACACCATCTCATTATCTGTATATTTACACTCTAAAGACCTCTGATGAGCTTAGTCACCTCGTCAACACCCCCGTTCCATTCACTCAACTTCTTCTCCACGACCTCTACAATATTTTCAACAGAAACCAACTCCCCGTCGTCGCTGTCCTGGCCCTGGCCCAACACCTTGACTCGCAACTTGCCCTCTGGGTACTCCTCCTTACCCAAAATAACAGCCAATTTGGAGCCGGTCTTCTCGGCAGCGTCGAACTGCTTTCTGGGGTTAGCCTTGGCCTTGTACAAGAACTCGGCTCTGATACCAGCATCCCAGAGCTTCTTGATCACCTCCATACGCTCTTTCAAGAACCCGTTCCAGCCCTCACCACCACCGAATGCCATGACGTACACATCGGTGTCAGTGGCAGAGATCTTGTTCAACTCCTTAGCAGCCCGGGCCTTCACGAGGGAGAAGATACGTTCTGTACCGAAAGAAATACCGATACATGGGATCTGTTTGCCGTTGGAGAACATCCCCACGAGCTTGTCGTAACGACCACCAGCGGCAATAGAACCAACACCAACAAACTCACTGGCGTCCTCGACATCTTCGCCGGCCTTCAGCAGCTTCTTGGCTTTCTCTTTGAGCTCCAGAGCGTTCTTTGGTGGGGCCAGGGCCTCAGTAACACACTCGTAGATCAACCCCGTGTAGTAGTCGAGACCACGAGCAAGAGACAAATCGAAGCTGATCCACTTGCCGACCTGGAATGCATCCACATACTCAGACAAGAGGGTCAAGTCGGCAATACCGGCCTGGGCAGACTCGTTGTCTTTCAACAACAGGTTATTCTTCAAGAACTCCAACACTTCAGGGATAGAGCCCTTGTGCTTTACAAACTCCCCAATACGGTCGGCAACTTCCTCAGATTGGCCCTTTTCAACACACATCTCCTTCTTGACGTCCTCCCATGGCAACTTGTCCAACTTGTCCACTGCAGAGGAGATCTTCCGTACGTCTTCCTCCTTGACTCCACAGGCCTCGAAGATCCCGTCCAAGATCTTACGGTGGTTCAACTTGATCTTGAAGTCCTTGATCCCCAAGCTGGTCAAACCTTCGGTGATGATGGCCAAGATTTCGGCATCAGGGACCATGGAGTCGTATTGGCCAGCGACGTCGAAATCACACTGGTAGAACTCTCTCATTCTGCCCTTTGTCATGGCAGGCTGGTCTCTACGGTACACCTTGGCGATGTGGAAGCGCTTGATGTTGGCGATGTTGTTGGCGGCCACGAAACGGGCGAAAGGCACCGTCAAATCGTACCTCAAGGAGGTCAATTCACCACCCTGGTCTTCCAAGTTGTAGATCAACTTCGAGTCTTCACCGTACTTGCCGGTGAGGATCTCTCTGAGCTCGAACACTGGCGTGTCGATGGTGACGGCACCGTGCTTCTTGAAGATCCCGCTCAAGGTACTGAAGATGGCTTCTCTGATCACCATGTCCTTATCGGACCAGTCTTTGGTACCTTTGGGGGTCTTGAGGAGGAAAGTGTCGGACTTCTTGGATTTTTTGGCTGCTTTGGCTGCATCAGCACTCTTGGCGACGGCTGCGCCTACCGCTGCTGGCTTTGGTGCTACGTTAGAACCTGCTGGAGTCGACATTCTTCGTGTTGATAGGAGAGTTGTCCACCTTTTTAGCATAAATTTTCATAAAAACCGGCCCTGCGAAATTGTGTGAGAGGGATGAGATGGGACACACTAGAGGTGGATATAGCACGAAGTCATGGAGAAACGGGGTACGTGAGTCATGTTTGTAAGAGATGTGTCATATGCTACATGCTGGCTGTGTTTGTGCGTAGTTGCCTGAGGTCTCGTTGGCTCCCAGTTGGTCTTTCCGTTGAGTCTTTTCTGTATCTTTAACCTGTTGCATCTCTGTTCCACTCTGACTCACCGAAATGAGTCGATACGTACAACGTCTACACTACAATGCCTACAATGTCTACAATGACCACAATAGGGCATCTGTTGGTGACTGTATTCTTTGTACTGCCCTACACTGACACACCACAGTTTTCTAGCATTGTCTTCGTCCCTGGTCTGCTAGTGTTGTCTCTATCTGTGTTCGTGTCTCCATCTCTCGTATTATAGCATTCTCTCTCTCTCTCTCTTCTTGTATTGTCTTCTAGTATTGTCCCTTATCTCTATATTATATATTCTTAGTTATTACTACTCTCTTCACAATCTTCTTTCTTCACTCTTCACTCGACCATTCGTCTAACCTACAATCTCCTCATATTATCGTAATTTAGCATATCTATCTGAGAGCCGGCTCAGCTATATCGGCGTGGGCATAATATGTACAATCGTATCTACGGAGTGTCCTTTGCGTTAGAGCTAATCGAACGGCAGAAGAGTCAGTCTTTACTCATCACTCGTTGATTCCGTTGGACTTGCTGTACTTCAATCTCATCACACCGTCGGTTAAGATCCGCTTACCCCAGCTTCCAGCCGCCGGATCTCCGGTCTCGTCTCTGCATTGCTTCAAGAACGGCAAGAGCGATGTCCCTCCGGTTCCCTTCTCTGCAACTCCCTTCTTGGCAAGACCAGATCTTACTGTACTTGCTGAGCCGATCTTGGCCTTCAGCTTGGCCTGAAGAACGACATATCTAGTCACTATTTGGATATGTTTGTCCCGGAATGACTTGAGCATGGCCAAGCACGCATCATACGCCAATACAAGGTCGGCGTTGTCGTCGTTTGCTGTCACATACTGCTTGATATTGGCGTTGTCCTGTAACGCCTGCAAGAAGTCCAGATGACGGCCAGGCATGTAGTTTCTCATATCGTTCATGAACCCGTTCTTCAGTGCCTGCGCCTGCACCTCTCCCAGGCCGTCCACCCTTCGTTCTCCGGTGGCAAAGTGTTGCACGTTCAACAAGATGTCTAAAAATTGAATAAGAGAGGACTGGGCGTTCGATCCACCAGCATACAGCCTTCTGCTGGTCTCGTTGCCGTAGAGGACACCGTCTTTACTTAATCCTACGTCGCTCATGCCCTTCCAGCCGGCCAAAAACGGTCTGATCCGGTAGTAGAACACGTGAGGGTCACAATGCTCCTCCATGCGCATCATAACTGAGCCCAAGTAGTCGATACTTTCGGCGAATTCTTGCAAGTGTTCGACAATGACGCTTGACGAAGCGCCTTCCTCTATGAGTCTCATTGTCTTCAAGCCGAGCTCGATGCAGCTGCCACCTTCGTATTCAAAGAATACGCTGACAAGATAGAACCAAGATTCGTCAATTGAGCCGGTGTAGGTGTTGATAGTGGTAAGATTGGAGAGATCCCAGTCGATGGGGCCAGCCTTGGATTCTGCCAATATAGGACGGAAGTTCCATAAACACAAACTGGCGTAGGTGGCCAACGGAGGAAGCCGTAAGATATCACTAACCTCCACTAACGGAGAGGCGAGGTTCACGGGAAGAACGTCTACAGCCTGAGACTCGCTCCAGATGTACGCATGGGCAAGGAAAGTAAGGCATTGGTAGGCTCTACGGAGCTGGCGCTCGTCGGAGAGGATTGGGCTGAGCGGTATAGCCGGGAGCGCATCGATCAATGATCTGACTCTTTTGGTGGGGATAAGAGCGGGCAAATTGTTGACTAGGTCTTCCCAGGGCTGGTACATGGCGTTCTCGAGACGCACTGCGGGCCATTCGTTGGGCAAGAAGCCCGAAACGGGCGAAACGTCGAAGTCAGTGGCTTCAGGGATCATCTTGGCTACTCCAAAAAGGTGCTAAAAGGTAGTACAAAGTGGCTAAAAGTGGCTATTTCGAAAAGGTGGTTTTTTGCAGCGCTTGAGTTTGCAGTAAATATTTTGCTAGAGTGGTAGATGGCCGGACTCGGGCAGTAGTGGGAGCTAGAGCAGAGTTTTTGAGGATAGAACGGTGGAAACGGAGTTCGGTGTCCTTCTAGGTCGCTTCGTGTAAGAAACCAAACCAGAACGAGCTTTTGGCAGCCTTAGAGGGTGGAGCTGGAGGAGATGGTCTGAGAAAAAACTGTGAGTGATTGCACCATCTCACCTAATACCGAGGGCTATGTGCAGGAGTGGGGATGGCGGGAGATTAGTAATGGAGATAGGCAAGAGGGTAGGGGAGAGGGGGAGAAAGGTGGAGGGGTAGGAGGGCAGAATGATAGAGAGCGGGTTTAAGGGATTGGTTCAGGATTTGTCAAGGTATTTGCTAAGTGATTGAGGAGAGGTAGGTGGTAGAAAGGAGAGGAGTGAAAAATTGCTATGATGGATAAAATGGCCCGATTGCGGTGGACCGCTCTGGACCGTTTTTGGTATGTGAAGCACGTGCATTTCTTTTAGGTGGAAGCAATGGAGAGATGAAACTGGACCACAAGCAGTGCTGGTGGTCGTGGGGGTGTAGAGCAAGGTCTAGGGGTTGAAACGGCTGGTGGATATTGGTTAGCTGCTATTCAAGGTCAAGCAACCGGTATTAATTGTGGTAATAGATGTCTTATACTTTGAACGGAAAAAGTACTGGTTATACCGGAACTAGAACACCGGAATTAGAACACTGCAATTAGAACCGGAACCAGAACCGGAACTAGACACAGGAATTAGATACACATGAGCCTACACCTATCAGACTGTATGAGCCAAACTATCTGCCTTCAACTTCTAATCATCTTGTACTTCCATACACCACACCAAGCTCTAACCATGCATTTCCCCCACTCTTCCTATTCAATCTCTGTCTCTTCACTGTCTCTTTACTGTCTCTTCACTGTTTTTTCACTTTCTCTTCAGTGTCTCACTGTCTCACTCTCCTCCTCTTTTTGGCATCAGCCCTCCTGCACACACCCACCACCGTTATCTCCTGCACATGCTCCGCCACCAGTTGCTATAGAGGCTCTTAGTCCTGGTTCCATCGCCCCACTTGACCCCTTTGCCAGCGATGAAGCTCTCTCTGGCCATCTGGACGGCTCTTCTAGTGCCAATTGTGGTTGCAGCGCAGTACCAGCCAGGTTCAGCGGACAAATCTCCCGCACACCAGCCCAAATATCCCCAACCGGGGTCTCAACCGGTCTTCGAACTCGTCAAGCCCTCGGACCCAGCAAAACCGGACCCAGATTGCCCCCCTTGCTTCAATTGTAACCTCCCCAACTTCGAATGCACCCAATTCTCCCAATGTAACGCCTTCACGGGCCAATGTGAGTGTATTCTGGGCTACGGAGGCGAAGATTGCTCCCTCCCGCTCTGTGGGTCCCCTGAATCCCCCAATAACCGTCGTCCTATCAGGAAAGAGCCCCAATGTAAGTGTCTGCCAGGCTGGGGAGGTATCAATTGCAACATCTGTGAAACGGACGCTGCCTGTGACGCCTTGATGCCCGAGGGACTCAAGGGCACCTGCTACAAGAGAGGAGTCATCGTAGACAAGTTCCACCAGATGTGTGATGTGACCAACCCCAAGATTGTGGCTATCTTGGATGGGAAGAAACCCCAGGCCACCTTCCTGTGTGACACCAAGAACAACACCTGTAACTTCCAGTTCTGGATTGCTCAAGAAGAGCTGTTCTACTGCTCTTTGGATCTGTGTGACTTCCAGTACGATTTGGCCAAGAACACCACCCATTACAAGTGTGACAAGATCGCCTGTGCCTGCTTGCCCGACAAGATGCTCTGTGGCCAGGCTGGCCTGATTGACATTTCTGAGTTCCTTACTGAAACCATCACCGGGCCTGGTGAGTTCCTGTGTGACATCTCGAAACAGAATTGTCGCTTCTCGGAGCCTCTGATGAACGACCTTATCTCCTCTGTCTTCGGTGACGAATACATCACTTTACATTGTAACAGTGGTGAATGTGTCCACAGAAGTCAAATCCCTGGCTATGCTCTCCCCCCAAAGCACAAGTTCACTAGAGGGAATCTCTCTCTTATCGCTGGAACCGCCATTCTTTGTATAGTCGTGGTCTGGGCCCTGGTCTACAGTATCCAGAAACTGCCTCTCTTTGCGCTGCATCCATTCTCTGACTCTTTGGAAGGCGTTGTCTCTCTTTCGGAGAACTTCTTGCCTTGTACTTTATCTTGGGAGGCCGTCACATATACCGTTTCCAGCGACGGAGACAAGCGGAAAAAGCCCGTGCTCAAGGGCGCTGCTGGCTCCGCTGCTCCTGGTCAATGTTTGGCTATTATGGGAAGCTCTGGAGCAGGAAAGACTACTCTTTTAGACATACTTGCTGGCAAAAATAAGGATGGACAAATTTCAGGTGACATTCTCATCAACGGTCAAAAAATCCCTCCAAAGCACTTCAAGAAGCTTGTGGGATTCGTAGATCAAGAAGACGAGCTTATTCTGACTCTCACTGTGTATGAAACGGTACTTAACTCTGCCCTTTTACGTTTACCCCGTAATATGACCTTCCGAGCCAAGGAGGCCCGTGTGCTTGAAGTATTATCTGAATTACGGATCTTGCACATCAAGGATTCAGTCATTGGCTCAGACTTCAAGCGAGGGATTTCTGGTGGTGAAAAGAGAAGAGTGTCGATTGCTTGTGAATTGGTCACTTCTCCACTGATTCTCTTTTTGGACGAACCAACTTCCGGGTTGGATTCATTCAATGCTAGAAATGTAGTTGATTGTTTGGTCAGACTTCTGAGAGATTCTGGTCGTACGATCATTTTCACTATTCATCAACCCAGAAGTAACATTGTTGCTCTCTTTGATCGCTTGGTCCTTTTGAGTGAAGGTGAATTGGTTTATTCTGGTGATATGATCAAATGTAACGACTTTTTCGCCAGAAATGGTTACAAATGTCCTCTTGGTTACAATATTGCTGATTATCTCATTGATATCACCGTGGAACAAAAGTTGAGCGAAGCTACAGGTGATGTCCACGACGACTTTGTTGACAATACCAATCTGGAAATCGACACCACCAGAGAATGGGAGCATTTCGCTGTTCACAGAGATGAATATGTGGCTTCTCTTCCCGCTGAAAATGAACCATCTCAAGATGATTCCCCCGCTAAGCTGTTATCTCAAATTTTCTTGGAGTCTTACTTGTTTGAAGAACTCAAAGAAGAAATCAAGTCCCAGAAAAGGGAACCAGTTGCTTTCAATTTCAAAGAAACTCAGAAAAAGGCTTCGTTTTTGGGCCAGCTTCTTATCTTGTCGCTGAGGACATTCAAGAACTTGTACCGTAATCCAAAATTGCTCTTATCCCATTATGTGCTTTCCTTTTTGATGGGAGGATTCTGTGGATTCTTGTATTACAATGTCACCAACGACATCAGTGGGTTCCAAAATAGATTAGGTCTTTTCCTTTTCACGCTCCTGCTTTTCGGATTCCTGTGTCTCACCGGATTGCATTCCTTCCTGTCTGAAAGAATAGTATTCATCAGGGAAAGGGCTAATAATTATTACCACCCACTTGCTTACTATTTGCTGAAAATTCTCTGTGATGTTATTCCTTTGAGAGTTTTGCCCCCAATCATATTGACTCTGATTGCATATCCATTGATTGGACTTCTGATGGAGAACAACGCCTTCCTTAAATGTCTCTTGGTTCTTGTTCTCTTCAATTTGGCAATCGCGACTGAGGTTCTTATCATTGGTATTTTAGTAAGAGAACCAGGTACAGCTACTATGTACTCTGTGCTCATTTTACTTTTGCTGCTTTTGTTTGCTGGACTTTTCATTAATTCTGAGGATCTTGTGGCACTGCTTTCATGGCTCCAATGGATCCTGTGTTTCCATTATGCCTACGAGGCCCTCGTTATCAATGAGGTCAAAGATCTCGTTCTTCGAGAGAAGAAATATGGTCTCAGCATTGAGGTTCCTGGAGCAGTGATTTTGTCGCTGTTTGGCTTCAATGTTAGAGCATTCTGGGGTGACGTCACTTCCTTGGTACTGTGGATCGTGGCATTCGTCGTCTTGGGGTACCTTTTCTTACACTACTTTGCTGTGGAAAAGAGATGAAAACTTAAAATAATAGACTCAATACGTATACTGGTGTGTAGTAAGGTAAAGAATAAGATGAAGAAGAATAAGATGAAGAAGAATAAGATGAAAGAAGAATAAGATGAAAGAAGAACGATTAAATGACGTGTAGAAGAATCAACCTAAAAGCAATGTGTGGACTGCAAAATGAACTGGTGTAGTGGTGTCTTACAAGAACCCATAGAAGTATGCAAATGATATATTTGGCGATATTTTCTACAAGCTTAGAAAAAGTGCCTTCCATGAGAATTTGTGCTCTCCTAATAGGCCTGTCTCATCTGTTACAGAAACAGACATGAACCGTCCTTATTAGCTCAGTTGGTAGAGCGTTCGGCTTTTAAGGATTCATTGGCTTACAAAAAGTCGACCGAAATGTCCAGGGTTCGAGCCCCTGATGAGGAGTTCATTTTTTTGCATTTTTTTAGGTCTATCTATTTTGTACTATACATGTCCTATGAACGATATCGCTAGTGCTGCCGGACCAGATGTCGATTTTCTCGATGGGTATTAGGATTGGCTCATTGATTAGGTACTGGTACGCCATCCAGACCCCTATAAATATGATCAAACTGAGGTAGGACGAAAGAAATTCTGCCACTGAGAACTTGAAAAACATGGGAAAACCTGTCAAGAGTACAATTATAACGATACATGTAAAGCCGTATTTTGCAGCATATGGCATGTAGGACCCTCTGAAATGTAATTGGTCTCTTGAGAAGTCTTCTGTCCGCGATACGGCCTTCATGAAGCGGATGTGTGACAAGCAAATACACGCCCACATGATTAATCCAGCTGATGCACACACATTAAGCATCCAAGTGAAGACAACGGCTGCCAGCAGAATTTTTACACTAAGGGCACATATTCCGAAGCTTGAAGTAAGCAATACACAGCGATATGGGATTCCTGATTTCGATGTACACCGAAAATACCTCGAAACCACATTCGTTTCAGAAAGTGCCAATAAGCATCTAGAGCCCAAGTATACGTTGGAATTTGCCGCCAGAATGATGGTGACGAGAATGACAAAGTCGAATATGCTAGCCCAGTATGGCGACTGGGACGATAAAGCGATTACAAATGGCAGCAAGTTGACGTATTCACTGCCATCCCCGGCATCGCCACCTCGTAGCAATTTGGGGTCATTGTACGGAATCAAGAGCCCCAATAAGAACAAGGTACCAATGTAGAAGAACAAAATACGGAAAAAGAGGGTCCTTATGGCTCTAGGAAGTGTTTTGCTTGGATTGTGGGTGTCTCCGCTGGTTATAGCAATGGATTCTATCAGCTGGAAAGTAAAGGCAGCATTGACCAAGGACAGGAACCATGCCAAGAAGCGGGCAATAGGCTTGCTGCTGACCAATATCCCATCTCCCCACATACCCGGGTCTCTCCAATATTTAAACCTGGGTGCATTGGGCCCATGGAATGCTAGATAACTGGCGTACAACAGCCAACCCATGATGGCTATGACTTTCACCATCAGAATGAAAAACTCTATTTCGCCGTACAACCTGACTGATACTAAATTCGACAATGTTAACGTAATCCACACCACAACTATCCACAAGGCAATATCCAAATCAAACGGATCCCAGTACTTTATCAATTGTGCCACTACGGAGAGCTCGAGCGCAAATGTCATTGACCAAGAGAACCAGTATAAAAGACCTATGCTGGAGCCGATATTGTGCAGAAGGAACCTGTTGTTGAACTGACACAATGAACCGTTCAACGGGAGGTGTACTGCCATTTCTCCAAAGGACTGTACCACACAAAAACATATGGTAGCTATAAAGAGATATGCGGTGAGAGCGGTGACGGGTCCCGTTGCTAGGGTTTGCCCAATACCGATGAAGAGACCAGTGCCGACAGTTCCACCAATTGCGATCATAGTGATATGTCTGGCTCCCAAGTTGCGTTTCAAGAGAGGCGTAGCCTCGTTGAGAGACTCGGGAGGCGCCAACATGGGCTGTAGTGGTGGTGGACGATAGTTGTGTCTTCCCCACAAAAACTGAAAAATTACCGAGACCCACCGAACCGACCGGGAGCACCAATGGGTCAGACACAGTGGCCCGAGATGTAGTAAGGTAAGTTGGAAGAATGTAGTCTGGAGCAGTGGGAGGACAATTGGACACAGATGTGTATATTGCTTTATCGTTTGGTCAAGAGCTTCTGGAGACTACATCGTTGTATTCATAGACACCTGCCACTTGCAGAGCTACAGTGCAGAGGCACTTTAAAGAGAGGCATCAGAGCCCAGGCTCCACAGTAAACGATTACAGCCATGTCCTAACTTGGAAGCCACAGATCAACATATCAACAGATCAACAGATCATCACGGATCAACACAGATACATATCAACACATATCAACACAGACACAACAGTTTACAGATGGTGGTGTTCCCTTCTGTTGTTAGGCATTTTATACCACTCTGAAACCCCAGGTAACCTATATTTCTCCAAAACTACACAAGCAGAGGCCCAGACGTCTCATCTAGTAGCAGTACTCTCCTTAACTCCTTAAATATAGTACATTTTCTCAGGTTTTAAATAGATCAGCCCTATGAACCCGTTGCTTCCTGGCGGTGCCAAAATTGTGCCACCAGTGAAAGATGCTGTAGAGAGAAGACAGTAGAGCTGTATGATGCCCTAATCGGGTGTATTTGTGCTATCAGGACCTGGTGTTTGGATGTATAGCTGGTATTTGTATACTCTTTTTCCACAAACGTGTTAGTGTAGCCCCAGAGGTTTCCAGGTATCATGGCCCTGCGGCTTATGGGCCTCCACTGTCTTACTCATCGCAGATGCGGCTGGAAACGCAGCCACGTTCTAGAATACCTGAGGGAAGAGGATACACAGTAGAGGTATTAGCTGACGTTCTAGAAGCAACTGCTTACACATTGCAAGATCCGGGCATACCATTCTTCAGAGAATCCCACCACCACCAATATGCCCTTGGTACCCCTATCGTTTTCCATAAACCTGACCTTCCCCTCCTCTTCAGATATCGTCCCCTCCTCTTCAGGTATTATAAGGCTGGATTTTTTCGCAGTCTTTCCATTTTGGCTTCAAATCAAAACACCCTTCTCCAAGTCCTGGTCTTGACCACTACTGGCCACTATGAACGTCCGTGGGTGGACATTGGTGCTCGTGGCGGCTCTCTGTGTACACACAGGGACGATCTTGCTGTTGTGGGCCCTCAATGGCGCCCAGTTGTCTCTTCTGCGGCCATTTGCCCGCTGCATTCTGGTTGGGGGACTTCTTAGTGCTGGGGCCAGAACTATATGCGCCATTATTGCACACCTCCGAGGGTCAAGACGTGAGCTTAATGTATTCTGGAAGACATTGGGCTATGTTGCTCAACTAATGACCGCAGTCTGGGTGTTTCAGGCCTTGTCACAGCCAACAACAGCATGGCTAGCCTTTGTAACCGCAGAGGTGGCCTTCCTATTCTGCCAATATTCGCCCTGGGGCTACGCTCTGCGGTACCGCAAGTTCTTGACCGTGTATAGGGTGTTCAATCCGCCATTTGACGAAGAATCTCGTCGTACAATGCAATATGGTTCTGTTAATACAAGGCTGTTTTCAGTGTTCGAGTCTAACAGGCGTAGTGACGACCGGAGGTCAACCGCAGAGACCCTTCTCTCCCCAATTGACGAGTCCAAGGAAGACTCCAATACTAAAGCAATCAATGTTTGCACCCATTTAGCTGAAGACAATCGAGATTCAATAGCCTTTGAACAGACTTCAGATATAAACCCTGCAATGAATTCTTTGATGGCTCAAATGCCTACTAATTTCAACAACATAAGAAAGCTCCAATCGATGCCAATTTTACGCAAATACAGCCAAGATTCATTCAACCTGCCTCTTACAATATCTCCGAAAGCAGAACTACCTACTCCGTGGAGCTGGCCTTCATTAGAAAACTCTCCTGGCCCAGAGAAGCCTAAAATGATTCGTAAAAAGCTATCAACCTTCACGTTGAGCTTCGAGCCAAAGGACAAAGGCATTAGAGAGATACCAGACGCAAGTATGGACAAAAGAAAGTCCACAACTTCTGGTGACGAAACCACTTCTTTATTATCACTCAACACAACTTTGCATAATTTCATCCAACCAGAGACATACTGCTCCTATAACTACAAAAACTTCACCGACTTTACTCAATATTACCTCGACTCTTGTGCAGACTTCCCAATTGATCCATGCTTTTTAAAATTTGGGAAGCTACAGAGCGACTTATCTGGTGTAAAGTTTGCATTATATGTGTTCTCTCGCCTTACAGCTTTGTATAGCATTGCTTTCAGTAGCCCTCCGTTCAAGGTTATTTTAACTCTTGTTGTGGCGTGTCAGAGCTTACTCCCTCTTGAAAAGGGGTCCCTTTTTCTTTTGTGGGATGCCAGCTTATCAGCAGCACTTCTTTTCTTGGTACTAGTTGTTAGATGCCTATGAAAGAAGTCAAAATGAAAATGACCACTAGGGTGGCCATTCGGCATATATAAACACGACAAATCTGAACATTTTGTAGAAAGCTATAGAAGCGGTACGTATTACTGAAGGGTGACTTACCCGTTAGGCGAGGACCCTAACCTAAGTTTATACCTCTCCGTCCAAGAGAAGGCACAATCCTTGATGCTGCAAACTAAGGAATTATTACCTACTGGCAATAAATATGTACTGACAATGAATTGAAATGTTATTGTATAAGACCCTGGATACAGCGTACACTGGAGAAGGTAATCTTACACTCTATCAGAAGTCATAATATTGCAATTGCCTGCAACTGAATGCTTCACGTAGACTGATTTAGTATCTTGATGGAGCTTTGATTCCGAAGATCAAGCGGCTACAATGTCATCAATGATGGAATATATAATATAATGTTCTAACAAATTACACACTTGGCATACTTCAAGTGACGTGTGAGTGGTGTTTCCTAGTTCATCCTTCATTGAGGTGACTGGATTGATAAGTTTTATGTACAATGTGGAGAAAAGGAGAGTGACAGTCTCATTTATCACCCATGCATTCTTGCAAGTAGCTGTCGTTCGTGTAGGTGAAGCCTTTAACATTAAGGATATCTTCGCCCTTAGACGGTGGGGAAAAAGCCATCAGCGTGAACTCTGGGTCAAAATTTTCGGCAAGCTCAGGGTTGGTAATAAGTGGTAAGATTGGTGGTAAAGCGGTGCACCCCTCAGGATCTTCTAATGAGGCCCAATCTATTTGGCGGAAAAAGCGGTGTTTCTTGAAAGCCTCAAAGTCGTTGTCCACGTCCCAGCGTTTGGCCGGCAGAACCTGAAGCAATCTTCGAAGCACGTCTCGAGCATCTTGCAGGAGATAGTACGGGTACTTGAGGAACTTTTTTGCATTCAAGATCTTGTCCATGACTCTTTTGTTGTTGTTCCCAGTAAATGGTGGAGACCCTGTGAGCATGTCAAAAGCTACACAGCCAAGCAGCCACCAATCCACCAAGAAATTGTACAGTTCCCCCTTGAGTACCTCTGGTGCCATATATTGGGCAGTTCCAATTACCAGAGTGTTTCTTTCGTCCAGGACCTTCAGGAGGCCAAAATCGGTCAACAGAAGATTTCCGTTGGCGTCAAGCATGCAGTTTTCGGGCTTGAGGTCACGGTAAATAACATGAAGCTTCAGATGGAGATAACGAAGAGCCAAGGCAATTTGAGCCACATAGAATGCAGCTGACGGCTCGGGCAAAAACGAGGACAGCGATAAATGAGTGAAAAGCTCTCCTCCTGAGAGATATTCAAGGATAAGATAGACTTTGTTATGGTCTTGGAATGCATAATAAAGAGTGACTATATTGGGATGTTGCACAAGGGCCAAAATGGACTTTTCATTGACCGTTCTTTCGTAGTTTTTCAGCTTCTTGGGAGAATTGCTTAAGGAGTCGTCTACTAAGGGATCCGATCCCTTGTTGTCCGGAGCCAGCTCGTCGAGAATCAAACTCATCTTCTTCAATTGCTTTTGGGCAAAAAGACGCCCCGTTGAACGCTCTCTTACCAAGAGAACAGTGCCATACAGACCTCTTCCGAGGGCTCTTATGGGCTCGAAATCGGAAGCCCGTGGACGGTAAGTCTGTGGAGCATCTCTTGCATAACTCCGCAGAAGAGTCACATCGTACAGAGAGGGAGCCAAAGTGGCGACGGAGCCGCGTCTTGGGCGATTGATAGGGATGGCCTGAGGGAGGTCTGGGAGTTCAGAAAGCTCGTTGTCACTGATATCAGGCAGAAGCACCCTGTAATTGTACTGGGGTGGGTCCAGGTCCGTGGGGACTCCGTCCATCAGGAAGATATCGACCATGTTGGTTGCAAATCGAGTCAAAAAGAGTAAAAACGTGCAGGAGATTCATCACCAGAACGTGTGCATTCCAAATTGCGAGGCTTGTAGAGGCTGAGGATGGGAACTTGTGAAGGTGAAGTGAAAAGTGTGACGTGGGGGTAAAGGTTAAGTGGGAGGTGGTGATGTGGAGGAGAAGTGATGTGTGATTGAGGCGTGACGTTTGGAAGAAAGCTGCAGATCTTCCAGCATTACACGCTAGCGTGGCCAGATTGGGATGTGATTGCCTATCGAATGTGGGTATATTTAGCGCTTAGAGCTTGCATGCCATGAAAAGGAAAAGTGGAATAGAAGGCCAAGAGTTGGAGACATGGTACATACAGATGCAAAAAAGTAGAATAGAAGCAAAGAGGTATGGACATGGTACATACAGATGTACTGGTGTTGTATAAGCATCAGCTGCAGAAATAGATGTTGCAAGAACGATAGTTACCGTGCCGACTGGACGTAATGTCAACCTTGTTTTCGGCGATAGTCACCAAGTCTCAGGCTTCTTTTGGGCAGTGAGCTGCGATGAAGAGCCCCCTCGCCAAACGGTTCTGGAGCTGGCTGGGCGCTACTACAAACGAGAGCCAGCGTTGGAGCTGATCTTTCTGGTACAGTCCTTGTGAGGACCGAACCAAAAGATGCTTCAAGAAAATGCCCTGTCGTCGCCCTTTCTTCAGCCACTCCAAGCACTCTTGATCTGCGCTGGTTTTTCTCAGCACTCGAGAGCTTCAGGCGGGAAAATACGAGCCTCCGGCCCGATTTTGCAGAAACTATTTCCTTGCAGGCTTCTCTCCATATTACTGGCCAAAATAATACGGAAACAGCACTCGCCTAAATTAACCATCTTTCGTAGCGTCACCTGTGCTGCTGTCCATGCCCACGTCAGTGTCGGGGAACCATCTATTCAGGAAATAACCTACCTAGTGCATACACTTCCACTTGTCCACACTTCGATTGCAAAGCTTAATTCGCCATGCACGGGCTTGCCATTTACAAATGCTAGGATCTTACCCAATGAGCGATTTAGGTGTCTAAATCTTTGAGAGGTGTCAGGTTGAGCTTCTGCCATCACCATGTCCTTCCTCTGGGCCCTTCAAAGTTTTCCACTCAAGCTGATCTAAATATTATTGGCCGATACGAGTTTTCGCCTCGCCTTGCAGCTCTAAAAATGCATTATGCTTCGGATTCATTACTACAACTGAAATTCTGGTACCTGCCAAGCTCATATGCTGGGGGAGGGATATTAGAAAAAATTGTGACACTTGTCCATATAATATGTAGCTACGTACGACTTGATAGAGGCTTATGAGGATGCAAGGCTATCGCAGTTTCGCAAACTAGCTGTTTCTCTGATTTTTTATCCCGGAATCGGTAATATTATCCTTCTTGCTCTCCGTGCTTTTATTATTTGGGTTACAATTGGCTGCAGGCGCTATCTTCCATTTTTTCTCCGGGCTGTGAGTTATTTTTATCACCATATCGGTTCCATCCACAGCTAGGAAGCTAGTAAGAGACTGTACCCCAACAGATGGTTACATTCGCTGCTCCGTTCTCCCCCGCCTACTTTCTCTACATCACTTCTATCCAGAGAATATTCCGCTTCTCTGTGCATGTTCGCCTTGAAATCTCTACCACGCGCCTGCAGTGTGTGCCTTTAGTCTTTTCACAGTGCATAAGCGACATTTTTGTTTGCCCATGCCATGCAATAGTGCTGCGTAGTTTCAGTTGCCCTGTAATTCGCTTACAAAACTAAGACGCGTGGAAGTGGCGCAGATCTTGGCCCGGGCGACATTTTTCAAGCATGTTCAAGCATGTTGTCCAATGACGTCAAGAGATATCCATACAGGGGCCTACATGAGAGGTTCAATATTCCTACGCGATGTAAGGATGAATAGTTTAAGTTAGACTAATAATAAAGAACCACAAAAAATATCAAGTCGTCTTCAGCCCAACTTCATTATTGCGGGTTGGCAACCAGGAAAATGGTTCTCTACGAGTGCAAGATTGATTACTGCCCCATGTTACTTTTTTAATATACATCTATTTTATAGATTTGCTCTAAACATCATACCTATCGTCAAGTCATCACAATTTCCAATTAATTCTGTCCCATTGGTGCTAGCCTTTTCACATTCATTCGACGAGAACATGGATTTTATCTTTGGCTCTGATATAGTCTAATATCGGACCACTAAACCCCTGCTCATTATTGAGAGGTACTGGGTTCGTGTTTGGCTGTTTAGAAACGAGCAGAAGATTTGGTGAACCAAGAGTGTTCAATACCTTCTCCGCTTTTGCCAGGACTGCCAGAACTAAAACCGCTATCAGTGTAAGCCTCTTTTTATCGAATTTTAAGGCGAGCACAGTATCATGAGCTGGCACGTATATTTTTATCTTGAGGTAATCAGTCAGATGCTGGTATTGTAGTTGAGACAGATTAATAAGCATCTTTCGATGCTGCTTCTTCCTTTTGCTGTCTTCCAGTTGGTCGCCTAACGTGTGGAAACTCAGGACTGAACTATTATTGTCAGACAATGGAGATGAGTACTCGAACTTCTCGAAGTTTTTGGTGTCTGGAGTTCTCATTTCTCTGAGAAGAATGGGCAGCGGAGAAACCGTTTCGAACGTGGTTCCTCCGCTTTGATCCTTCAGCTTGGATGAGACGCCAGCGCCCGATCCAATATTGCTGCCCATGGTGTCAGCTTGCAGTATTCGACTCAGAGTTCTTATGATGGAATTTTCTATCAAAGGCTCCAGCACAGCAGTATGTAAGGTGTCATTCAGACCATTCTCTTGATTGAAACTATCAGAGTGAAACCCTATCAGCGGCTCGGGTAAAGATCCAGAGGATTCATCGCCTGGGTGCCCTGACGATAAACGAGTTTCATCGGATGTATCGAGTAGAGCCAGAAGCACTTCGGCACCCGAATACTGTTGGACACTTAGATCACGTAATTGACTCTCTTTCATCTTCAATTCTTTGATCTGAAGTTCTTTAAGCTGTCCTTTGAGTTGCTTACCCTTAATATGCATTTCTTTCAACTCCAATTGCTTGAGTTGTTCTTTCAAATCTCGATGTCTCTGTTCGAGTTCTCTAATCTGCTTCATTTTCCGCTTGGTCTCTATTACCGCAGCTGTCTTGGTCTGCAAAAGCTCAAACTCCAAGTCGGGCTCAATGCTGTCCACGATACTGTCCTTCTCTCCAATTATATGACTAGAATGACTCAAGCTGTCCAGAGCCACCGAGTCATCTTTCGAGTCGTGTTCAAATTCAGACCCTCCTGGTTGGGGCTTACGTCCTACAATAGAGAGAACCCTCCCCATGATCCCCAGCCGTCGTCTGCGGATCTCATGGGCCCTGTTGGAGTGGTTGGCGGACATCTGAACAGAAGAGCCCTTGAAAGCCGTATCTTCCACCATTCAAGAGAGATTTCTGTCTCTCATAACAACAATCCCAGTTACTCCACCGCGGTTTACATATTTAGACGAAACATTCTTAAAAAAAAAAAGCTTTAGCGAAACCTTGTATCATGGTATATGTCACATGGCAAACCGTGTTCGGTTGGCTGGAAAGCCGTTATATCTGCGCGCGGTTTGACAGTTGATGATGCCGCGTTTGAAATTGTGTGGTACTTTGACACAAACTTTTGAGTTTAACACCAAGTGAGTCTCAAACGATGGTGATAACTGGAGATGGAGCAATACCCATTTCTAAACCTCCACAGACTGATTTATGGTGGCCATTTGGAAGAGCGACTATGACAGACACTTAAGTTCACGGGTGTAAATTAGCTGAAACGACGATGTGATTGTGGGGAGGGGAAAATTTTATGAGCAGAGACAATCTTTTTTCAAGGGTGTTCAATTGGGAAACCCGTCTATTATTGTATGACGACTTGTGTAGTGGGCATTGCTCTCTCTATGATTTTCCGGTCTCTCCTTTTTCTCTTATCGCTGGTAAACTCTGGCGATGCCCGAAATTATCGCTCGTATCAGTAACTTGCTGCAAGATTAACGCATTCTTGCGTGGTGTACGTGGGTTGTTGAACAAAACTCATCCAGAGACGAGGAAGCTGGGCACGGAAAGATACTCATTTAAGTGGACTGTTGGATCCACTGGGTCCACGCACGCCGCGTCAGGGGGGAGGAGGTGGATGAATTGATAGGCCGTATTGTCCGTGTGACCTCTCATTATTGGTCGTCATCAGGTGAACCGTACCCCTTTTTGCACTTGGTGTTTTGACCACTTACAGAAACGGCGCGGGTTTGCTGCTCAAATTTACGAAACATTACGATGGTTCCACCAAAACTACTCAGTTGAGATCTTTATTCGTGCCGCCCAGATACACGCGCTTAATCTTCCTCATCGACCGAGATACATGCAACTTCAGCCATCTTTTTTGCTCTCTCGTTATGATTACATTTTCATGGTGGGTTATTTTTTATGCGATGTTTATATTTTCTGGTTTTCATTAACAGTTTTGATAATCGAACTGTGAACTGTGTAACACTTTATCACATCAAGATGCAAGTTTTGCTATTGTGCACATCAGCAAGATGAAATCTTTACGCACATGCAAGAATTCTGGGACATGCTTATACAACGGCCTGAATTAAGCCCACCACGTATCTACGCACCAATAATAAAACTTGTATATTGTTGTGACATTGGCGTGTTTGGGGGCCTAAATAGCCTTTATTGTTGGATCACTTCATCATCTGGATTGCATACTCTTTGTTCGGGTTCAACAATAGACTTCAATAAATAAAAAGGGCCCCGATTTCTTTGCTGTAAGCTTTTGGAAAAAAACAAACCCATCCGCTGTACTGCTGATCAAAAATTTTCACATCAGCGTTTAAAAGTACCCTAGTGTTGATGCTGCAGGTTACTTCACAATATGTTAGTACTGCTGAAGTGTAATGCCAATACGTCAGCTTTATTCTTTATATTTTTGTCACAACCAGCTGGAGCTACGCAGAGCTCCAAATATAGTTGAAGGTATTATTTTATATCAAAGCATATATTGTTATCTACTCTAACCATCTTCAAATTGCTATTCTTAGTCTCCGAGTCTCCCGTGCTATGAAATCTCGACCTGATTCCTTTCAAATTCCAAATAGACTACCTGCCCTTGTAAACCTTTTCGCTTTAATGCTGCTTCAATGCCATGAAGCAATCTATGTCCCTTCAAACCTGCTCTCTCTCGATCAAAAAAATCCTTCACTTCTACCTATTGTGTGGACAGAGCTATTGGCTTTGGCGCTGGCAATCCAATAACACTTCTCTTGCCTTTTAAGGGCGATTGGTTATGGTGATCTTTCGTCAATTTTTCAAACGGAGGCGTGATATGCATCGGGGTTGTCTTTCCATCGATGATCGGAGTATGTGGACCTTCATTATGGTCCAGAAACACAGAATTGTTATCACCTTCAGAATCGCTATTCGATGCTGTAGGATCGCTTATATCACACCGATTTTCACTCTTCGCGTCGTAGCCTTCAATTAACAGAGAGTAACTGTCGAGGGTTTGATCCAGTGGCAGAGTCACCATGCCCTTTTTGCTTTGGTGAAGGTACCCTGAGTATTTGTTATTCATGTCTCTGTAGTCACGTCCGCTGAACGAGGCAGACCTCGACCCTACATTGGTGTCAATTTTGGGCAATGGTGCCGTGGTACTGAATTTGCCTCTTTGCTGCAAGATGTTAGTCAGTCCAGGTAAAAGCTTTTGATTGATTTCTTCGTCGTCAGTCAACAAGCTAGCTTCGTTATGTAGACTGTCGTCGGTGTCCAACCACGTCACAAATTCTCCACAGTTCTTGAAGAACTTGTTTAATGCTAGCTTGTTGATATAAACATTTAATTCGTTGCACCGAATCAACAACAGCGACTTTGTCTGCTGCCGAATTGGCTGGGGAAGCTTTGGCAACGGTTGCTCAATGGTAATTTCCAGTAAAGTCACATGGAGGTTGTAGAAGTCCTGGTATGTTTTTGTTACGTAGCGACGATCATGGCCGTCCCGAAGGTAATCAATTCTATAGTAGAAACGCTGATCACATTGCAAAACTTGCAGAACAGTGATATTAGAGAATTGAAAGTTCAAAGAAGCAGGTGAAGTTACGGAGTCCGTTCTTTCCTTTTGAAAGAAATTGAAGTCACTTTCGCCAGAAATAGCTGTTGTTTGGGTATCGCTATCATTAGTTTGTGTACTGGAGGTCTTCCTGCTTTCATTGAAATGATGGGCCTTGGATTCGGAGAAAGAAGTTTCGACAGGGGTCGCTTGAGGAGTGATTTCACAGAGCCAGTCTGTGGAAACCGGGGCAAATGGGTCGTTTACTTCAATGGTTACATAAGCTGCTGGCACAAGTCCACAGTCAGAATTCTCCACTCTTTGCACATTTAACCAGCCGTTCCCAGGCTTGTTGATAAAACGTAAAAAGTCACCCTTTTTAATCGACAATTCAATGTTTGATTCACTATCAAAGTCATACACTGCTTTCAATACCACCGCTGACCGGTTGGGCATCATATGGGAAGAGGTACTCGAAGCCGACATCACTGGAGGCAGAATAAGTAAGCCCTTGATGTTGCGTCTCAGCTTTTGCTGGCGGGAGCGAAAAAGAGCCGTAGACATAATTTTGAACCACTCAGACTTGTATGACAGAAGCTTGAATGTGAATTTCTTGATGTCAATCAATGATCAAGAAGAAGACAAGAGCCTTTAAAGTGACGACTCTAAGTTGTGTCGTCTGGAGAAAACTACGAAAGTAACAGGTTGTGTTTTTTTTCGACGCACATACGAGTTGCATGAAACGGATAAAAAAATAAAATCGGCTGAATAGAAGCTTCTGTGAATATTATTATGGTCTTATATTCGAGATTTACTTGATTAGTGCACATCAAATTTAGGTTTTGCTTAAATAAAGTTCAGTTTATGCAGTGCTAAAGCACCTATCGGACGGTTTTCAGGTTTTCACTGAACCTCATTATAGGGAGCACCAAAATCGGCTATTTAAGCCATGAATGAAATTAATCTCGCACCACTCTTGTGTTCCCAAAATTCACTTGTTTCCAAAATATGCATAGGTGCTTATTGTTGTAGCTCTATCCCTGCCTCAAAACATGTAAACAGGTAATTGTGATGGTA
This sequence comes from Kurtzmaniella quercitrusa var. filamentosus (nom. nud.), assembly GCA_020280135.1. Taxonomy (NCBI): domain Eukaryota; kingdom Fungi; phylum Ascomycota; class Pichiomycetes; order Serinales; family Debaryomycetaceae; genus Kurtzmaniella; species Kurtzmaniella quercitrusa var. filamentosus (nom. nud.). The sequence continues at coordinate 321,472 of JAFIDH010000005.1, forward strand.
ACTGTCACTAGGAGAGGTCTTCACTTACACGATAAGACGACCAATGTTCAAATTAGTGCAGCCAACGCAAAGCTAGCACTATCTAGGAAAAAATATCTGCACAGCAGTACCCACCAAAAAAAAAGCTAACTTGTATAGTCGGGTACCTTTCTTATAATTCCAAAAAGGTGTTAAGGTGCGCCATTAGTTGTGATGGATATTCTCTCCTCGGCATTCGATGGTCTATTAAAGTTATAGGCAAATATCTCTATGGAGGACATTAGTATTCAGACTGCTTGTAGAGCTGTATCTCCGGTCATAAAATATTTGCTATTGTCAAAGATAAAACTGTCTTTAATACGTGTATTATCATCAAAGAACTATTGTTGGTATTTTAATAACAATAATATGAGATTTGCATTATTAGGGATCAAGCTTTGAGATTGCACTTCAAGTACCATTTCGCTGTAGCCTATTGAGACGTGTCACCATTTGTATAATTTTTGGTAGGAGAGGCATATAATCCACGGTCTGAGTAATCAAGTCGCTTGGGTCAGGTTTGGTTGCACGTTCTGTGATATCTCCCAAGATGTCAAATTGCATTTTGAGTAATTCTTGACTAAAAATCCGATGTTTTTAGAAACATCTACCCACTCATCCCAAATACCAGACTGCAAAACTACCGCGTTTTTGACCAACGCTTCAGTATAGATGTCTAATTCATAACACCTCTTCTTCAGATTCATTTCAACTGCATTGGGAAGTATAGGCTGGGGGAGATTTGGCAAAGAGTTATTGTTCACCTGTAAGCTTGCATGGAGATCGTAGAAGTCTGAATAGAATAAATCTAGTCTGTATCAGTACCTTTCATTGTGAATTAGGCAGTTACTTATATTGGTCTTCTGAAGTTGCGGTGCTTGTTCCAATAGCCACTGGTTAGAAATAGGTTTGAGTGAGTCGTTTAGAAGTATTTCCACATAACTGGCAGGTACTAAGGCGGGACGTTCTAATTTGTCCACAAATTTGACCAAGAGCCAGCCATTCCCTGGCCGATCTAGTAATTTCACAATGTCACCTTTTTGATTGAGAGCTCGTTTGGGTTTTTACTCACAAATGCGAACCGAGCTACCAAAATCACAGTGACGTCTAGTTTATTGGAAAATCCCTCTATGAGCTTGGGGGCTGATATGTTTCGCATGGCTAATAATTTAAAGACATTACTCCACAATCAAATCCAATATTCCATACATTCATGAGGCAACCAGATGCGTGTGTTATCAGCATGAGAGGTGAAGAACTATATGTAACTGATAACCTGCATAGCAATAGAAAAATAAAAACTTCCCTACGAGGCAGCAAATATTATTTAGAGGTATACCATTTCCACGTCGGTTTTATGGATGTGTCTTGTTTCCCAAGGAAAGGTCTCAAACAGCATGATCAAAATTCAAAGGATTGGTTCCGAAAAATTTCTTACACAATTTACCCGATTGGGCATCTCAAATAAAACCGTAAAGAGATGCTGTAGCAAGTAAGTCGCAAGTGGTAGGGTTTAAGGTTGAGTAGAAACTTCATTACAATGTCTTTAGAGTTAAGCTTAAAGGTGATACCTCGTTGCAGATGTTGAAGAGGTACGGTCTGGTAATACATAGTAGATGCACCTCCAATGGGTATTAGAGACAGCGGAAATATGGAAAAATGACTACATTGTCATCACATCGTACTGTGATGAGCTTGGTAATGTTTCCGTCAAGCGAATCACAAGGACGTGGGAAGCGAACCTTGTAAATTATAAGACGGCTGATTATAGACTCTCTCTCCCTTCGGCCATTTGTGCTTGGTCAAATAGATGTAAATTAACTTTGCTGGTACTCCAAAGGTGAAAATATGTTAAGGAGGAAAGAATCAAGTTTGAAAATTTTTTCAAACCACTCACGACGGACTGTAACACAAAACCGAATTGAGACACTTATTTCACTGCACCATAAACTGATTGGGACATTTTGTGGTACATCACACAGAATGTCATTGATAGGTCAAACACGGAGGGGAAAGCAGGTAAGAAGAAGCTTAAGGATAGCAATTTTGGACTTCAATCCTAGGTATTTTCTCCTCAAAAGCTTCTGGATTCCGGGATCCGAAATTGTGAGAGCTCAGTGGAATTGAATTGACCAAGAGAAGAAAGTGAAGATTTCCTACTTCGTCTTTAATGGAAGATAGAGGATGCCAAGGGATTATCTAGATATTTGCTCCGCCTTTTTTGATACTAACACTGTACTAATTACGTCAAGCTTTTCATGTATATAAATACAAATAGCTGATAATCTACATTATGGAACCAGTTATGAGTGGGTTTCTTTTCGCGAAACAATGCATAGTTTTTTTTTGCTTCAGCTTTTTTGTGTACCTTTAATCGAACGACTATGTCTGTTGTGGCAATACTTATCAATAAGGTTTACGTACATTTTCATACGCCTTTGCGCAGGCACAAGCATAAAACTAATTATGCGCCTCTGTTAGCACTCACTTCCACAGCCTCTTATAGTGGGGAATGAGGCCACACGATGGAAACGCCATGGATGTGATTGATAGTAGCCCTCGTGCGTAATGCTCTGATTTACTCAATTGGTTCCAAACCTCCAGAGATAAGAATGCAAGGTTTGTTGCTCAACGTTCATGTGTCAAGCCCCAAATTGGGCTTATTGAAAGTGCAATATCGTCAGTAGTAATCATCCCCTATTCAGGCAATACCGTGCGTCAACGCTATGAAGTGCTTATGAGCTCTTCAACATTGCAGTTAAAAATAATTTCTCGTTCATGCACATTCCAAAGTATAAAAAAAATTAAGTACGCGGACAACAAGTGTTTAAGTGAAAAATATATGCAAGAACTAGAGGAGTATTTACGGTAATGGGAAAAGAATTAGGTACATCAACTTTTCGGAAGAACGACATTTTTGAAAATTATTATTCTAATATTTATTGCTTGACAATTTGAATAATTAAAAATAATTGTATGCATTTCAACTTATTTTTTTTGGATTTGTTCAAATTTAAAAACGATAACCACCCAACCTCATATATATCATTTAAATCGCGTTCCCTCTTATAATTTAGTACATTCTCTAGAAATTTGCTGAACTTTCAGGTCCAACTCCGTCATTCCTTCAGTTCCCACTCCATTGCGTTAGTCTTCATCTGGTTCCAGCTCCTGGTTCTACCGCTTGGATAACTTACCAATACTGGACCTCCCACCCAATAGTCTGGCCCGATTAGGCTGGATTTTTCGCTGTACTGAGTAGGGTCAGCACTACATTACAACCCCTCCAAAACAGTGCCTTTTTCAGTTTACCTCCTCAGGTAAACTGTCACATTGGAAACCTAGCAAAATTCTGTCACACCACGCAGTGTTGAATATGGCCCACAACCTGGCCACCTCTCCAAAGAGAAGGGAACATTATATCGAGGATGGGCCAACGTCTTCGTACCACTTGCTATATGCAAACCCACATGCATTAGACCTGTCACTTCTGGTTGACCAAGTTAATCCGATATTGCAAGAGTTCCAATTTGACCAGTCAAACCCGTATACTAGCATCCTAGGCGGCAATACCGCTGCCCCCATCACTGGAATTACTGGTTTTGACGAATTTGCAAATCTACTGTTCGAAAGTTTACCCCCGATTGAAATAGACACAACCCCAGACTGGATTCCTGCTCCATATACTTTTAACGATGGTAACTTCTCCGAAGCCCTGTTTGAGATGGTGGATAATCAATCAGCCGGAATCTATAACTTGAAGAAACCTTCCTTAGCCTATACGGCGCACAAACATCTGCAACAATTTTCCACCTCCGGTGGCACTGGTCGACAAGCATCTGTAGAATTACCAAGCAACGCACTCAAACATGACAAACATCATGGCCCAGCAGCTCCGCATCAAAATCAACTGAAGTCATATCTGCCTACTTTGTCTAGTTACCTGGGTAAAACTTTGGTTGGTAATTCAAACTTGCAATCTACAAGCCTTCCTAATTCGTCCAAGATACAGACTCATTTATTTGAGTTTGAGAATGTACCACCCATGTATCTGGTTCCACTTCAACTGCAGCAGCAACAACTTGTCCTGCAAGTGCCCCATCATGTCGCACCACACGTTGCGCAACTTATCCCCCAACAATCGCAGTCACAGTCCCAGTCGCAGCTGCAGCTGCATCTGCAAAATGTAGCCCCTAATATCAACATTGCAAACCAACATTCATATCATTTCCACCCTCAACATCATCAAGTCTTCTCAACCCACTCTCAGAGCCTGCCAGCCTCAACCTCACCTTTAGTTGCTCAGTATAATTCATTGGACTTAAATCTGCCATTGTACCCTCCAAGGCAATTTAGGAACGATCTGGATCTGCTGTACAGTCTGGGACAACTGGATCTGCCATTAAGAAGTAAAAAATCCTCCAAGAATCTTGTGAGGAAACCATCGATGTCAGACACTCAGAAACCCAAAAAGCACACCCGTAAACGATTGCTTCCCAGACTGAAAAACGGCTGTTGGATTTGCAGAATCAAGCATTTAAAGTGTGACGAAACTAAGCCCACCTGTAAGCTGTGTGAAAAATTCGGCATAAACTGCGATTACTCCGTAGAAAAACCAGACTACGTCTCTGATAAAGACAGAAGAAACGAAAAATTAGCAGAATTGTCTGCCATCAGAAAACCCCTGACATTACTGAAAAAGAGATCTCAAAAGAACCTTACATAGTTGAATCAATACATATAAACCACTGCATCATGTAATTTAGTTGAGTAGGGATCTTCGGCGTAGGGTTTCCGAGCTTTACGGTAGGAAGTTATTACCGAAGCCGTATTGAGGAAAGTACAATCTAGATCTTTTTCAGCCGCTTGAGTGTTTTCCGGCAGCCATTATAATACAGCTTTTGTGGGTGTATTCAAAACCGTTAGTGGCTCCATTGTAACGGTTGCGAGTGCAAATTCCATTCCTTTCCTCGTAACTCCACAGTCCCAAAGAACAGACGGGTTCAAATACGCAGTGCCATTGGCTGAGCTATTAACGCAAGGTTACCGCGTGATGGTACTTGGCCTACATACAGCCGCTCGCTTGCGTAAGCGAGTTCGGAAAATATACTACTAGGTTTGGTAGTCGCTGCATAGACAGGTTTAGGGCGATTGATAAAACAAAGCGCCAAGGTCGGTCGTTTGCTGCATGATGAACCAGTAGCTGGATTATGTTGCTCTGATGTGACCTCTTGCCTTATCTACAGCGGAGCTTTTGATACTCCCATCTTGGAGTCACTATTGTACAGCGGGGCTTGAAAACTACCACAGTATGCTGTCTCTCGCTTCGTTGACCAGGGCACATCAACCACATTTATTTTTCCACTCCAACCGTTTCTGCGAGGAGGAAACTTGCATACAAAAACGGACCAGTGGCAGACTTTGGAACCCAAGATGATGGCTTTCACTGATGAGATGCTCAGATAATTTCATCTGCTCAATTGCGTCAAGGCTCGTCCTCTGCAGCTCTTCGATGCCATGAAATTCGATAATGTTATTTGTACGATTTAATTTTCACATTCCTGCTATTGTTCTCTTACATTAGATTATCGTACATTATTACCTATTCTTATTCCCATTCGGATACCTTCAACTTCCTTTTTACTATCGTTTCATTCTCAGTAGTCAGAAGAATGGAAATGTCACCCTCTTCAAGGTCATTTTCTCCAGAGGCTTGCAACAACGACACATAATTCCCTTCAAAACCTAACCAAGGTCCATGCAATGGCTCGTGGACATGTGGGTAATTAAAGTTCATCGAGTGTTCTCTTTCTTCGTCTAACGTCAGCATTCTTCTACGAAGCAATGGGGTATTATCATCTAGAGCAAAATTCGATTCTTCTTCTGGTTCTAAGATTGAAGCATCTGCATCCCTAGTTCCAGAATCCCCTCCTGTCTCCCCGGAATTTTCTGCACCTAGCACGGAAGGAGTAGCTGACGATTGCAGCTCGTTTTCCTTGAATTCCTTGTCGTAGGCTTCAAATGGATTCTGCAATGCCCGAAGGGCTATAAAATTAAGAAGGGGGAGATAGTAGTTCTCGAAGTTCCAGAGCATCCAAAACAGCACCGGAATCAAAGGGACACAAAGTGCCGCCAATACGTATGCGTCGTTCAAGGCCAAAGTACCACACATGAATATTTGGAATATGATAATGCCCAATATCAATCTACGGAATATCATGGGCCATGCACGTCCAGTCAGATGTGGAGGATGTACAAAAGAGTAAATCAATTGATACTTGTACACAAAGTACCCCAAGATGAAGTAGACTAACCCGCATGTAATAATTTTAGTCGAAACAACCAGATAAATTAACACAATGATGAAAATTAAAATGTGTTGGGGCAATTGAATGCCAAAGTCGAAAGTTGGAGGGGTATAGTAATATTTCCGGTACTCCCTTGGAGTTTTTATCACCAATTGTCTAAAGAAGAACACTTTTCCCAAGACGTTGAGTAATAAAAAATCGCTGACTTGAAGTAATCTGACAGGGAACATTGCACCTTGAAGCAAAATCAAGTTAATGTAAAAGAGGGAAAGCCTCTGCAATGAAGTTGCTAATTGGTAAGCGAGCTTAGTGGTATCACCAATCAATCCAAAGAAATTAGAAACGGTCCCTGTAACCGTGAAAACTAGGAATAAGTTGAAAAAGATATAAAAGAAATTTTTCAGTAGGGTGGAAAGTTCCACTTCCAGATTCAGTAGGTATCCCTGATAAGTACTCAACCATTGATAGAAATACGGCATTGAGACATTAAAAAGAGAGAAAAGTAATGGAGGTAAGATACCAGTAATGAAAGTAGTAGCCCATTTCAGTTTCTCTATTGTTTCACCCAAATTTGGCCAAAGCCTTTTGATAGTCTTCAAATTAAGCAACGTCAGGATCAGCGAAATGGGGAAGAAAAGCACCAAGAACAGGATTACAATCACAAAAGAAACCAAACCAGAGTAAACTCTCTTTTGAACATCAGTCAACTTGAAGCTTTGCCATCTTATATCCTTCGGGGCAGGGGCCAATTTCACAATCAATTTGTCAACTCTGGGGTCCAAGACTGTCTGGGCTGCCATTTGAGCCAGCGCAACCAGGTCCATAGTTACAAAAGCGGCCGGGATCTGTGTGTAATCAGTGATGGTTCCACTAACAGGGTCATATTTGGCCTGAATCAGTTGGATTTTCGCATCTACATCTGCCAATACTTCCCGTAATTCTTTGATTTTCGATTCAGTCAATTCATTTCCAGTTTCAAGGCTTTTAGGGTACACCAGAGGGATTCCGTCAGTGTACAATTTGATGTTGAGACCATGCCTGTTGGCATACTGCTCTTCCAAATTTGCAAGCAACTGCTTTCTACGGCTGAAAAGGTCATCTAGCGGGGTCCAGTCGTAGATGAGTTTCACATCGACCACTTTTCCGATCCCCATCAGCTCCACGAACTTGGCCAACCTATGAGAATCGTTTTGCTGGTAAAGCTTTTTTGGGATACCCAGGAGCAAGATTGTCCTATCTGTGATTGAATTCTGCAGTGCCAAGTACTTCTGCCTAACTCGAATAATGACATTGGTGTACCTGTAGATGAACTTATACAAAATAATCAGAAAGGAGTAGGTTGCAATGAGGTACAACCAGAAGAAACGGGGGCCATCGTACGTCGGTATTACCGGGTCTTTGATGCCCAAGATGACGAAATGGATGGTCTGGAACCATGCAAAGCCATCTGGCGTACCACCGGAATGATAGCTCTTCACACCGTCATCCCGGTTGGTCCAATATCGGGCAGGCAGTAGCACCGCCACAGCAAGAATGGTCAACACGGCGAATATGGAGATAGCCATACGGAAGAACGCTACAAACACATAGGCATCAAGCCCAGATACCCTGAGTAGCTCCTCGTCACTGAAGTTGTACACGGCCCCAATCCAGGCGAACCACCCGGGCGGTAGCGGCCTGACTACACCGCCGCTCTCTCTGAGGGTTCTGAGAGCATACATGTGGGGCCACTTACGGCGGACCATGCAAAATATAATGAACAGGAACCCTGAGATCACAGCACACAACCCCAACTGCACCGTAAAGACCCTAGAGGCCCCTCGGAGCGTGGTAGGATCGTCCTCTGGCATGTTTCACAGTGTTTCACAGTGTTTTGATGGTGTTTACACGAATGCGCCTTGTATTGACGCTACAAAGTGAGAAGGTCTTAAAAGCGCGTATACAAGCAGAACGCGCGAATAGACGCGATGACTGACGGGCCGGGACAAGGTAGCTGGCAGGACAGGCTAGCTGGCGGGCCCTACGAAGGAGGAAGGAGTCCGGGTGGATAAGGATCCCGAGGACCAAGATTCTGGCGCATGACGGCCGTGTCTTCTGGTCGGCTTCACGCTGACATTCTCTCTCGGGCTGTTCATTCCGATGGCTCTCTTCCGATGGCTGCTGATGCTATTTTCCAATGCTATTTTCCGATGCTATTTTCCGATGCTATTTTTGTACTTGAGCCTCGATGTCTCAAATCTCCATTTAGCACCTCCATCTGAAGTCCCGTCTAGTCGCCATATTTTTGCTCGCATAGAAACGGTGTTTATCGCTGCCTGTGCTGCTTGTAGCTCTTCAGTTACTCCAACATTTCAAACCTAGAGAGTTGCCACTGTCTCTCCTCTACCGTTCACGCTGTCCCCGACAGATGCATTTCAATCCCGGCTACAACTCTCATTTCCCCACCAAACCCCGAATCCTGCGTCCGATTCATCTGCCCGACTCATACATGTGACGCATACGCTCTATAACACCGCCAGATACCTCCTACACTCAACTCCGCCCACCCCCCGCTTTTCGGCACATGATTTTCAATGGGTATCCCTCTTGGTATTCGCGCCCTGGTTTTGATCATATGGTAACTTTCTAATCGGGAAACTAACCGCCTTAAACCCGTATCGTGCATCATTTGCATATGTTCCATTGCAGCCTTATAAGGGCAGCCATTTTCCCACGATCTCTTTCCAAATCAATTCCGAGCGACAGTAGCCATGGTTGAGCAAAATACTGTATTTATTACTGGTGCCCTGAGCGGGATCGGGTACGAACTCTGTAAGTCCTTCGCCAAGCGTGGCTTCAAGGTCTACGGAAGTGCTCCAGAACGATTCGTGTCTCAGATGGACCCGTTGAAAAAATTGGGTGTCACAGCTCTTGTCTGTGATATAACCGATACGGAAGACATCAAGAGATGCAGAGAAATCGTTTTAAAGGAAACTGGTGGAAAATTGGACTTCTTATACAACAATGCTGGCATTGCCACGGGTGGTCCAGCCACTGAAGTCTCTGATGCCCAAGTTGATAGAATATTTAAAGTCAACGTGTTTGGTCACATTGCAGTTACTCGTGAGTTTGCTAATGCTGTTATTAAGGCCAAGGGAACCATAGTTTTCACTGCCTCTGTTGCAGGTAGAGCACCACTTCCATTCGTTTCCCTTTACTGTGCCAGTAAGGCTGCTATCGATTCATACGCTCACGTTTTGGCCTTGGAAATGGAACCGTTTGGAGTCAACGTTGTTTCTGTTGTCACCGGAGGTGTTAACACTGCAATTGGTGACAGTGGTTTGCATGAGTTGGATAATTTCCACGGCGGAAATTTCGACTATCCCGAGGCCCAGATCTGTGGAGAAGAGGTTGCTTTGATGGCCAGAAAGTGTCCCATCAAGGTTCAGCCCGAGCAGTACGCTGAGCGTGTTGTCAGCAGAATCACCGGGTGGTGGGTTCCTCTTAACATCTATGAGGGAGGTATGTCATTCTTGGTAAACCTTCTCGGACGCTTCAGCCCGGTGTGGCTCCAGAGGCTTTTTTTGAATAACTTCTTCAAGTTCAATAAGGTCGCTGCTGCCATCAGAAGAAAGATCAAAGAGCAGGAGAGGGCGGAGAAGGCGAAGGCATAGATTTTATGAATGCATGACTATGGATGATACGAGAGAGTGTAGACTGAAGAGTAGAGCCAAGAGTAGAGTGAATGGACAGAGAAGAGAAGAGGAAGCAGTAGAAAAAGTGTAAGAGGTAGTCAAGAGGTAGTCAATGCCCGAAGGGTTTTAGTGCAGAATGCCCCAGCGAGCAGTGATGAGAAGAACAGAGGAGGATAGTGAGGTAGAGTCTGGTAGTTGGATGTAGTTGAGTCTTGTGCTTCTCTTCCTTTCGAATACGCCATTGCAACAAGCAACAGCCCACATCCAATGCCTTGCCCTTCGATGCTACCTTATCGAATGGTCTTCTGACTCGTTTTGGCCTCCTGCTCACCTGAAAAGTTGGTCCACTTTCCTCCGAAATGACATTTTTCACACCAAAATAGCCAACCCGCTAAATAGCGCTCAATAGCGCTAAGTAGCTCTATATAGCTTGAATAACTCGAATACCTCTACTGCAAATGACCAAATCCAGGCAAGCATACCCAGAAAGTGCCCTGAAGTTTCCCACACGTACTCTCTACAATACCCAAACCATAAACCCCCTACATCACAACATATATATCCTTAACTTCTGCCTTCCCCAGCTTCATAAGCTCGCCCTAATCTCGCACTTTTTACGGCCCTGTGCTCAAAAATTTTCACCTCACCCAAACCCCAACCTCGATGTCGGACGTCTATTTGGTGATTGACATCGCCACTACGTGTGACGAGCTGTCGACGTACATCAACAGGGATGCCACCGAACTCATCGAGCTAGCTTGGGTGGCGCTAGACGCGCTGACGCTTGAAAAAATCCACGAGGAGTGTGTTTTGGTCAAGCCCACAAACACCCCAATCACTCCCTACTGTGCCCGCAAATACGGTATCTCTTGGGAAAAAATCCGTCTGGCCGGCTCGTTCCGTGACGCTGTGGCCATCTTCGACCTGTGGGTGCAATCCAACCTTCAGGGACTCGACTACTCCTTCGTAACCGTTGACATCTCCAAGTTGACCGTCCAGATCCCAAGAGAGGCTCGAGATAAGCTGGTGGTACTCCCACCGTACTTGCAACACCCTCGAGTGTTTGAACTTTCGTCTGAGTACGCCAAATGGCAGCTGACCCACCCGGAAGCCCTTCTGTACTCGGGGAATCTGCTCCAGAACATTGTAACGGCTCTTGAAGTGGTATTAACTGACGACGAACTGGCTCTTTTGAAGCAAACTCAGGCTCCTGCAATACAGCTGACACGTCTGGAACTGGAGGACGGCAGCGTCGAAAACTTATCTAGCTCTACGGGAAACTTGGCCAGTTCTACGGGAAATTTGGCTAATTCCATCGGTAACCTTGCCAATTCCACCGGAAACTTGGCCAGCTCCACTATATCCAGCACCACCTCAGGTGACGGCTCTGAAGTGGACGATCAGCAGACTCAGAGCTCCATTGTAGAGCGTTACGCCTCCATTTACAGCAAGATACTTGTCCAACTCGCCTTGAAATCGCTTCCTCTCGAGGCCCACCCCTCAGTACTCACACTGCCACTCGATTCATCCCAGGATATCAAGGCCTTCCTCGCTGAGCGCCTGAAGATCTTGTATTTGCAGAATCTCCCCCATGACACCACTCAGTCGGAGTTAGAGCTGTGGTTTTCACAGTACGGTGGCCGTCCTATTGCCTTTTGGACCCTCAAGTCAGTAGACAACGAAAAGAAGAAACAGATATCTGGGTTTGCCGTGTTCGCTACCCACGAGGAGGCGACCGAATCACTTCTGATGAACGGACGTCTGCTCAATGACCGGGCCGTGGAAGTACAGACCCTGTCGACCAAAGTATTGGATAAGGCCCACGAATTGCTTACGCCATTTCCCCAACTGAAGAACCGACCACGTCCTGGCGACTGGACATGTCCATCGTGTGGATTCTCCAATTTCCAGCGCCGAACTGCTTGTTTCCGTTGTTCATTCCCAGCCACCAGTGCCGTGACCATCCAAGAGCTGCTTTATGCACCAAAGAGGAGTACCCCTGACCCTAAACCATACGACAGCAGATTTGGGAACAACGTGCCATTCCGGGCCGGAGATTGGAAGTGTGAGGTGTGTTTTTATCACAATTTTGCCAAAAACATGTCATGTTTGAAGTGTGGGATTGGTAAGCCTAATTCCTTAGTAAATAACACGGCGGTAGCGATTGCTGCAGCTACTGCTAGCGGGACCCATGGCCAATACATGATGCAGTCGACATCCCAGGGACAGAGCCACCAAGGACGCCAGGGGAACAATGGGGGTAATGGAGTCAAACACAGGGCCAACGGACAGAATAAGTACGGCAAGATGCGTGGAAATGTACAGCAGTATTGGCAAGAACCGAGCCAGGGCCACCAGGGCCACCAGGGACAGAATGGTCCCAACCAGGGCCCCAAGCTTATGTACCCACACCTGGCCAGCAATTCGCCTGGAATGTATGGCTACGTTGATCAGGTGCCTAATCTGTCTAGACAGGCCCTGGAGGATATGAATGGGCTCTTTGGACAGATCCAGAGCTTTAATTTAAACGGGTAGGAATACCGTGGAGAGAAACGAATAGGAAGAGAGAATGAAGGGAGAGTGATTTACGAGAAGAGATACACTTGGAGAAGAGAATAGGAACGAGAGGGTAGAAGCCAGGGTCCAGGAAGGACGTAGGTAGGTAGCTGGAAGAAATAGGATGAGCTGAGGAATGGGGTATTGAGAGAGGGTGTTTGTAAACGGCATGCAGAGATCGATACTAGGACGAGAGGAGGGAAGGTTGGGCGGTAATAGATAAAAGAAAGAGAGAATGTAGGGAGGAATGGAAGGAATGGAAGGAATATAGATATCAGGGAGTCAGCAGTAGAGGGCGGAGAGGGAGTTGAAGTGGAGGAGTGGTGTAGTGGCATTGGGGTTGAGGGTGGGAATGGAGGAGGTGAGATGAAGATTAGGCGAGATGAAGATAAGGTGAGTAGCAGAGCAGATGCATGTGAGACACAAGAAGGCTGGAGAGTGAAGAATGTCCTGGGAGGGCAAGAGGTTGCAAGGGTCTATATTGGGCTATAGCACAAATGAGTGGAGTATGGCAGTGAAGAAGAGGCTGGAGAGAGTTTGTAGTGGACAAGTAGCTGGAGAGTATGAATAGTAAGAATAGTGAGAATAGTAAGAATAATAAAAGTAGTATGAATAGTATGAATAGTAAGAATAGTATGGATGAATAGTATGATAGTGTGAATAATATGAACAGTAGTACGAACAGTAGTATGGCAGTATGAATGGCAGTATAAACAGGGCAGTAGGGTGTATGGTATAACCAGTATGAACAGAAAGGAATGGGTGTATGATCAGCAGCATCATAGTAGCATAAATAGAGGTGGTATGTTCACGGTGGAGTGCAAATCAGAGCTGTATGAGACATACTCAACACACCAAGCACAATCAAAACAGCATGTTCCATACTCCATAGAGTACTCCAGCTCCTCCACGCAATATACCTCTGTACCTCCATATACTCTATATACCTCCCTATCCCTCTATATCTCTATGTACCTCCCTATCCCTCTATATCTCTCTACATTCCCACATCCTCTTTCTTTCCTCCGCCTGCATTCTCTCGCGCAGTTAACACTTGTCGTTTTCTCCACTCTACATCTCCACGCGTCATGTCCAAGTATTCAGTGATCCTCCCCACGTACAACGAGCGCAAGAACCTCCCGATCCTTGTGTACCTCTTGTCCAAGACGTTCACCCAGCACAAGATTGACTGGGAGGTGATTATTGTCGACGATGCTTCCCCCGACGGGACCCAAGAGATCGCCAAACAACTTATCGAAGTGTTCGGCAAGGACCACATCCAGCTCCGTCCTAGAGCTGGCAAGCTTGGACTTGGAACTGCCTACGTGCACGGACTCCAATACGTGACCGGAGACTTCGTCATCATCATGGATGCAGACTTCCTGCACCACCCAGAAGCCATTCCCGAGTTCATTGCCAAGCAGAAGCTGGGCGACTACGACATCGTCACTGGTACCAGATACGCCGGCGATGGAGGTGTCTACGGGTGGGATTTGAAGCGTAAGTTGGTGCTGCGTGGAGCCAATTTCCTTGCCACCATCGTGTTGCGTCCCCATGTGTCTGATCTTACTGGACTGTTCAGATTGTACAAGAAGGAGGTGTTGCAGAAGATCATTGCTGCCACCAAGTCCAAGGGGTACGTGTTCCAGATGGAGATGATGGTCAGGGCCCGTTCCTTTGGATTCCTGATTGCCGAGGTGCCTATCCTGTTTGTTGACCGGTTGTACGGAGAGCTGAAGCTTGGAGGGGACGAGATTGTGGGATACTTGAAGGGAGTGTGGTCTTTGTTCACTTCTGTATAAATAAGAGAGTTAGAGAGGAGAAGAGCTGATTTAAAAGGAGCTGATGTAGAAAGAGCTGATGTAGAAAGAGCTGATGTAGAAAGAGCTGATGTAGAGAGATTGGAGATGTGTGGAGGAGAAGATGATATGTAGAAAGATGAAGAGAGAAGAGATGAAGAGAGAAGAGATGAAGAGAGGAGAAAATAGCGGAAACGGAACATAGTAGAAAGGACTGGGTAACAGAAGATGAACAGGTTAGCCATAATATAGAGCAGAGAGCTCTCTATGGTGGTGAGCTCAGTATGCATGTACCGACGGATCCAATTGATATCAAAGACGATCATCAGCAGAGAAATCCACCGTGTTACCATATATATCTGATTCGTATTCATATATTCACATCTCAGTAACAGTAAGAGGCATACAAAAGAAAGAGAGAACGAGGTACAGACTATGTATGTCAAAAGTCTTGTAGAACCTGCTGAATGTTGCAGAACCCTGACATCTATAGCCACAGACCAAGGACAGTTCCCCAAGACCACCAGTTCCGTCATGTTGCTCCTCCAACGGGTTGTGTCAGGCGCCTTTCATTCTGTGCTACATCTCTCCTCTACACAGTTAAGAGCCGAACTGATGGTTCAACCCAATACAAACGCAGATTTTGATGTCTCCAGCCAGCCAATTGGCTGACAGAAACATGAACTACTCCAACAAAACCACCTCCACATTCCAGCCACTACAGCCACAGCACCAGTCATTTCCTCCTCCATCATTTCCCCATCGTTCTCCATCTTTCTCCATCTTTCCTCCACTTTTTCTCTCCATTTCTCGCTATTTTCATTTTGATCTCTTTCTCTATCTTCACCATGAGAGACACCTACCTTAAAAAGGTCCTAGGAGACTCCTACACTAACATCCAGACGGCCACCGTGCTCATGGTGGGCGCAGGGGGCATCGGCTGTGAGCTCTTGAAGAACCTCGTCCTTTCTGGCTACAAAAACGTCCACGTAGTGGACCTAGACACCATCACGCTATCGAACCTCAACCGCCAGTTCCTCTTCCGCCACAGCGATATCGACAAGCTGAAGCTGCTTACAATCAAACAGGCGGTGCAGAAGTTCAACTACCATAACACAGATATCACTCTGCACCACGGCAACATCATGGACGCCGACCAGTTTCCCTCTTCCTTCTGGGCCCAGTTCACCTGTATCTACAACGCCTTGGACAACCTCGAAGCCAGGCGTTACGTCAATCGAATGGCTCTCTTGAACGCTATACCGGTCATGGAGAGTGGTACCACCGGGTTCGACGGGTATGTACAGCCAATATACCCTTACAAAACCGAATGCTTCGACTGCCAGCCTAAGGCAACTCCTCAGGTGTTCCCGGTGTGTACCATCAGAAGCACACCCCTGAAACCAATCCATTGCATCACATGGGCAAAGGAGTTTCTCTTCCAGCAGTTGATGGGGGAGGCTGCCCAGGAACCGGCCTCTTCAGAGTCCCAGATCAATCTGGCTACCGACGATGCCAAAGAACGGGAAGCCTTGCTCAAGGAGCACAACGAATTGCTTGATTTACGTCTGCTGCTCTGGAAGGATCCGACGCCAGACTTCTTCAGTAAAATGGTGGCAAAATTGTGGGTTTCTGACATAGAAAGACTTCTTTTGATTGACACATTGTGGGCCAACAGGACGAAGCCTGAGCTGCTCAAGACACTAGAACCCGCTTCCTACCCAGTCACTGACGACCAGAGCATCTGGACTGTTCTGGAGACTCTTCGAGTATTGTACGATGCCACAGAGCTGCTTCAAAAGAGACTCCCTACCGAAAAGTCCATTGAATTTGACAAGGACGACGAAGACACTCTCAACTTCGTGGTGGCTGCAGCCAATCTTCGTAGTTATGTTTTCCATATCGACTTGTTGACCAAGTTCGACTGCAAGCAAATTGCTGGGAATATCATACCTGCTATAGCTACCACCAATGCCATTATTTCCGGATTTCTGGCACTTGAGTCGTTAAACTTCTTCCAAAACTCCCCTAATCGTGTAGCTGAATCTTCGATGGTGTTTGTGAGTATTCGGCCAAATAAATACGTCACTCCAGCGCTGTTGGAACCTCCCAGATCCAGCTGTGCTAGCTGCTCTACAGCCCGAGGCATTGCTAAATTGGCTGGTGCCACTACAATTCAGATGTTGGTGGATGCAGTGACAGAGAAGTATGGGTACTCGGGAGACCTTACATTTATTACGGGACAGCTGAGGTTGTTGTTTGACTACGACTTCACCGACAATCTAGAAAAAAGCATTGAACAGCTTGGACTTGTCAAGGGCCTGCTGTTACTTGTACAAGATGTGGAGGAGGAGAAACAAGATTTGGAATTGTACATTGATGTAGGAAGTGGACTTGAGTTGCCAACGGTAGTCTTTGGACCGTTCAAAGCGAAAGAGGCTGCGCCAGAAGCAGATGCAGCGGCAGATGATGGAACCTTGGCAGCTGACGAGCTCACAGAGATGTCGAACAGCGATGATATAATAGTCGTCGAAGATATAGACGAATCGGAAAAGAATGGTGGAAGTGGAGATACTACTGAAGTGGTCGAGGAAGTTGAAGAAGTTGACGATGAAGGCCCAGCGTTGAAGAAGCAAAGGGTGTGAGGAGGCAAGCTGTGGAGGATGCAGAACTAATGAGTAGCAATAGACGTGGAATCAGGGAATAGAACCACTAAAACTGACATGAAGGGGTAGGATGCGGACATGGATCGAGATGTGGAGGGAGGATAAAGAGAGAGGTGCAGTTGATAAGGAGAAGATATAGAAGATTTAGAAGATATAAAACATTTAGAAGATTTCGAAGATACAGATGATATAGAAGATTTCGAAGATACAGAAGATATAGAAGATATAGAAGATATAGAAAATTTAGAAGATTTAGAGAGACATAGAGTAGATATAGGGTAGAGAGAGTCTTTCCAATTTTTTAAAAATAGTATTGAAGCCGATACGGAAAATCCAACTACCACAATTCACAGATCTTCATCAGAAAGAAACGGATATATATCAACAAGTAGAGAGGCTTAAAGTGGTCCAGGATTAGATGGTCCAGGTTTAGAGTGGTTGAGGATTCAGGGCCCTTTTGTGGCAGGATTGCCTCGTGACTATCTGCACACCACGACACCTGCATACAGCCGCCATATATACCCACTGAGCTCTTTTATCCCTTTCAAACCATCGAAATGTCGTGGCAAGCATACCCAGATAACTTGATCGCCACCGGTAAACTCGACAAGGCTGCGTTGTACTCGCGTGCCGGAGACCTGTTGTGGGCCCAGAGCAACGGACTTCAACTTGAGGCCAACGAGATCACTGAGATCGCCCGAGGTTTCGACGATCCTTCCAACTTGCAGGCTCGAGGATTGCACGTTTTGCAACAGAAGTACTTTCTTTTGAGAGCCGATGATCGTTCCATCTACGGGAAGCATGAAGCCGAGGGAGTCATTTGTGTCAGAACCAAGCAGGCCATCTTAATTGCCCACTACCCAGCTGGGATTGTCGCTGGAGATGCCACTTCTGTTGTCGAGAAGTTGGCAGACTACTTGATTGGCTTGGGCTACTAGTGAATTCACGAATTTAACATAGAGACGACGTAGAGAGGGTGAGGGGGCGTGCACGTAGAGTCGTAGGAGATAGTAAAGTAGGAGATGGAGAACGTGGAAGAGGGATTGGAGATGTAGGAGAGGAAGAGGTGGAAGATGGACAGATAGGAGAGGGTGTGAGATAGGCTATGTGGTTCTGGAGATGTTAGGAGGAAGAGAGAGGAGGAGAGGAGAGTGGTAGAGAATTTTATGAAGTGTGAGGGAGGAAAGGAGCAAAGCTGAGCAGAACGGAGGCAGAGAATGTCAGAGAGAGTCGAGAAAATGTAGCCAGTGCAGAGACAGAGCAGGCAGTAACTAGCCTAAACGACGGTCAAAGAGGCAATCAGCTACATCGATTGGCCCAGCTGCTCGATCTTCGTTGCCGAGGAGATCGTCTCGATGGAATGCCATAGAATTCGCGACCGGGACACGAATTGAGAGGAGAATAAGAAAGAGGAACACAAAGGGAAAAGTGGGAGAGACAAAGTAAGAGGGAATAAGAGAGAATCAAGGAAGAAAAAGTGAGAGAGAAGAGAATAGAAAGAGAGATGAGAGAAGAAAAGTGAGAGGATCAGATGCTTATAGGCCTGAAGATTGTCATGTAGCTCTCTTATAGATAAGCTAAAATTGGGCGTTTGGGCATTTTGGCGGGATTTTTGGTCAGCGGTGGGTGGAAGAGCAGCTTGAGCAGACCATCACCGGTTCCACTGTTTCCAGCATCACCGTTCGTCTGTTTCCTCTCTCTCCTCCCTTCCCTCTTTCTGCCTCCTGCACCCTGTCCGGTTCTCCCACGCCCCTCTCGTCCAACCAAAAGCGCGCTTATACAAACCATTTCCAAAAAGTATACCCTCTACAATGTTTGCCAGAACAGCAGTCCGCCAGGCCGCCAGGGCCACCAGACACTACCTGTCGCATGCGCCAGCCAAGGAGACCGAGATCAACCTCCCCAAGGTGTTCGGTATCGCCGGTGTCATGGGCGGCCTTGTGTATCTCTACAAGAACACCAACGGAGACTCCCCAGCAATTAAAACCACCCATTTCAAAGATTTTGAGGCCAGGCGCCAGAATAATAGAGAGGTCATTCGTTTAGACATCGACGAAAAGGCCAACGCACAGACCTCCATGTTTACCCCCGGCTGGCAGAGAAGTGAAGCCAAGGACTTCAGACCTAATAGAAACTACAACTTGATTCCCAGACACTCCCCATGGGAGAAACAAGCTGGTCTGGGTATCAAGACCGATAAGCTTGCAGCACGTAAGGAACGTCCTGTGATGTTTGCACCGGTGCAGGAGAATTAAATCGGACAAGGGGATAGCATTAGCTTAGGCATGTCATCGCGTGATGACCAATAAAAGAACGAGAGAGAGTGTGTAATTTGAAGGGAAAGGGCTCAGCAGTGGAGCCTAGAATCGAGTAGGAGAAGTGTAGACATCGAGGGAGGTAAAGACGAGGTAAAGATGTGGCAAAGTCATCTAGAAGAGAGCTATGATGAAAAATCACATAGAGAACAGCCATACAGAGAAGAGAAAGAGAAAGAGAAGAGAAGAGAGAGAGAAAGAGAAGAGAAAGAGAAAAGAAAGAGAAAGAGGGTTCAGCGAGATACAGAGGGGAGAAGGCGACAGAGAGTAGACTTGTAATCTGCTGTGATGCGGATTGGAGAAAGACTGAAAGCAAGTAGAATGAATAACAGACAAGAGAGATGCCACAGTAGAAAAGAGTAGACGGATCTGAACAACAATCGTAGAAGAGACGAGCAACAGACTTCAAGACAAGGTCAGGCAGTGCAAGATGGAGTTCAAATTGACGATGTGATCTGAATTATTTCACTATGGAGCAAGTACAAACATTTACTACCCCATAATTTACAGACCTTATCCAATCTTCTGATACACTCGGCGGTCCACTATCGATGAAGCCCATTCGGTGACCCATTCAATGACCCATTCGACTGACCCACTCGGGGCATTGCCTACATTCACCACAAAGATCCTTTTATTCTCCCCAGCTCTCTACCCACGGCTTCCAGTTGCTATTTGATAGTGACTCCAGCCATTTCCTTGGCCAAGCGAACGCCGGTGGTGGTAGGATATGCTACAATCAGATCCAAGTCCCAAATCCCCTCCCTGGCAAAAATGTCCTTGCTCAAGAACTCTCTGATTTCCTCCTTCAGAGAGGCGTTCAAGATAAATCCGGAGCCAACGAACTTGGTCTTCTCCACATCCAGGTAAAGGGGCCCTGCGGCGACAATCACACCGGCATTGACGTTGGCGGGGATATCAGCAAGATGCTGTGGGCGGAACTGTGTTCTGTCGACACCAGGCTTGTCAAAAATGTGCACGTTCCACTCGATAGACATGTTGTTCTGTGTTGGAGGAATGGAAAGTCAATGTGGGGCTAAAGAGGTTGTAAAAGGACATGCAGGAACGGGCCAGACAGACATCAAAATGACATGAAAAGGGACCTGAAATGGACCTGAAAAGAGATCTGGGAGACCTGAAAAGGGCCACGAACAGCGAGAATCACGCCGGGAGCCACCAAGAAAAACGCCATAGATGAGTGGGGAAGATTGGAGCCCCAGACGACCCCAGAAGGAGCTGCGTTCTTTGAGCGTCATGTCAAAGTGCCTCATGGCCTGATTACCGGTCTGCCGAACACAGGTCCTCGGCTAGGGTTCTGAGCGAATACAGACTGATAATTGGGCTGTTTGAATAAGCTATTTAGGTAGAGCTATTTATAGCTATTCGACACTGCTACGTGGACAGCTCCTCAGATAGCAGCATCATAAACAAGCACTCCTAGTCGCCAAGCCAGCACCGCTTTCCTAGTGTGTCATATTCCCTCCCGGGGTTTAGCTTGCATCGCCGTGCCCATAACTGGTCGCCGTTGAACCTCGGCTCTTCTCCGAACTAACGCAGAAGCACCCCAAATTTAGTGGCATCATGCCAGTAGACGCTGCATGTACTCATCTGTAACCGCCAAAGGCCTCTATCCAGTGACACAGTGGATACCTACGCCCATTCATGTCGCTGCACCCAAAGACATCTGCAGACCATCTGCGCTAAAGGTACCACATTTGGGGAAGGTCCCAGACTGGGGCACCACTGGGGGGCACCACTGGGGGGACATGCAAGCCGATGATACCGATCACCACAACGGCGGAATACAGACATGCAAACAATAAACACGGTGGCTAGACCTCCCAAAAAATATTCTGACACCCTTATCCACGGCCCTACCACTTGCATCATGCGTGCGATATGGTATGATGTCTCCATAGGGAAGATGCTGCAGAGGTTGCACATAAATACTGTGATGGGGCTAGTTGATAGCAGACATCACTATGACGGCTGAGGTAGACCCCGAACAGCCCTCGTATCGTGGGTTTGATCAGGGTGTCAACGAAAATGTGTTGCAACTCGCAAGAACCATCTCCAGAGCCCACAGCACTCGGAGCGTGGATTCTGTTCCTGGAACTGTACCCATCCTCCAAACGGAAGACCCTCGGTTGGACCCGAACTCGGACCAGTTCGACCTGAAGTTGTGGGTCAGAAACGCTCGGAGGCTCATCGATGGAGACCCTAAATACAAAATGCCTGCCCTAGGTGTGAGCTACAAAGACTTACGGGTGACGGGCCAAGGTGGTGTGGAGGTAGACTACCAGCTGAACATGATAAACTCGGTCTTCAAAGTCGTATCCGGAGCACTTGTTTCTTTCGGATGGGTCAAACCAAAGTCTTTCGATATTTTGAAGCCTATGGATGGAATCTGCAAACCAGGTGAATTGACCGTCGTGTTGGGACGGCCTGGAGCTGGGTGTCTGACCTTGCTTAAGACCCTCACTGGTCACACATATGGATTCGAAGTTAACGAGGAATCCGATATCTCTTTCGATGGGCTCACTATGGCTGATATTACCTCTACCTATAGAGGTGAAGTGGCTTATTGTGCTGAAACGGAGACCCATTTCCCCCATTTGACCGTGGGCCAGACCTTGGAGTTTGCTCTGAAAATGAGGGTACCACAGACAAGACCAGAAGGAGTAACTCGAGAAATGTATGCCAAGCACATTGCCCTGGTTTACATGGCAACTTATGGCTTAACCCACACCAAAAACACCAAAGTCGGAGATGACTTCGTAAGAGGTGTCTCTGGTGGTGAGAGGAAGCGTGTGTCTATCACGGAAGTAGCCATTTCACAATCTCCTTTCCAGTGTTGGGATAACTCCACCAGAGGGCTTGACTCTGCCACTGCTTTAGAATTTATCAGTGCTTTGAAAACCACTGCCGACGTTTTCTTATTCACACCCATAGTTGCAATCTACCAATGTCTGCAAGATGCATACGACTATTTCGACCGAACCATCGTGCTTTACGAGGGCTACCAGATCTACAATGGTCCTGCCGCAACTGCTAAAAGCTATTTCGAAAAGATGGGGTTCTTTTGTCCAGATAGACAAACAGTGGCTGATTTCTTGACCTCCATTACCAGTCCCTCCGAAAGAATTCCCAAGGAAGGCTGGGAGAATAAGGTTCCTCGTACACCGGAAGAATTTTACAATTACTGGCAGAATCTGCCCCAAAGACAAGCTCTTTTGAAGGAAATCGACGACCGAAGAGCAGAGGTAAACAGCAAAGAATACCTTTACGAGTCTCATATCACCCGCCAGGCTAAGCACACCAACCCCAAATTTGCATACATGGTTTCGTATCCAATGCAAATCAGATATTGTGTGGAGAGGGGCCTCAATAGGATGAAAGGTGCTCCTTCCATTTCCATTTTCCAAGTGGGTGGAAATCTCTTCATCTCTTTGGTGATTTCCTCGATCTTCTACGACTTGCCACTCACAACCAGTTACATTTATAACAGGGCCACTGCTTTGTTCTTTGCCATTTTGTTCAATTCTTTCTTTTCACTCTTGGAGTTGTTCCCCATGTATGAAGCCAGACCTGTGGTGGAAAAGCACAAACTCTACGCCTTGTACCGTCCATCTGCCGAGGCAATTAGCTCTGTTATCACTGAATTCCCAGTGAAAATACTCACTTCATTCTGTTTTAATATAGTGTGGTATTTCATGATTCATTTCAAGTATGACGCAGGGAGCTTCTTTTTCTACATGTTGATCAACTTCTTCAGCACATTGGCCATGTCTCACATGTTTAGATCAATTGGATCTGCAACAAGAACGCTTTCCGAAGCGATGTCGCCTGCAGCGCTTCTTTTGTTGGCTCTTACAGTATTCACTGGTTTTATTATCCCCACTCCAAAAATGTTAGGTTGGTCCCGGTGGATCAATTATATCAATCCGATAGCATATTCTTTTGAGGCTTTGCTTTCCAATGAATTCACAGGAAGAAAGTTTAAGTGCGATCAGTTCGTGCCAGCTGGAAAAGGGTATCCAACAACAGACGAAGGATTCCACAGAATTTGCTACTCAGTGGGAGCCGAGCCCATGCAAAATTATGTAAGTGGTGACACTTATCTTGAATCTGCGTACAGGTATCATTTCAGTCACCGGTGGAGAAACTTTGGCATTCTTTTGGGATATGTGGTATTTTTCCTTTTCGTTCATTTGATCGTAGCAGAGAGACAACGAGGCATCAGACTGAAAGGTGAGGTTCTTATTTTCCAACGAAGATCTCTTTTAAGCAAAAGAAAGGAAACCGTAGACATAGAATCTGGAAATGCGGATTTAACTGAAAAGCAAGAAATTGAGGATGATGCCTCCAACACCTCCCAAAAGCTGAAAGACGATATCAAAGAAGCAGCAGACTCGCGGCCTACTTTCCATTTCAGAAATATCACCTACGATGTGCAAATCAAGACCGAAACTAGAACCATTTTGAACAATGTAGATGGTTGGGTTAAACCAGGACAGGTTACAGCTCTTATGGGAGCGTCAGGAGCAGGAAAGACCACCCTTTTGAACGCCCTCTCAGACCGTTTGACATCAGGTACTATAACCAGTGGGACAAGAATGATCAATGGTCGGCATTTAGATGCTTCTTTCCAGCGATCGATAGGTTACGTACAACAACAAGATTTACATTTGAGTACGTCAACTGTGAGAGAAGCTCTTAAATTTGCTGCTGATTTACGTCAACCATTCAAAACTCCAGAACAAGAAAAAATTGACTATGTTGATTATGTCATTAAGTTGTTGGAAATGGAGAAATACGCAGACGCTGTCGTGGGTGTTCCGGGAGAGGGTCTCAATGTTGAACAGAGGAAAAGGTTAACAATTGGAGTTGAACTCGTTGCTAAACCAAAACTCTTACTCTTCTTAGATGAACCTACCTCGGGATTGGACTCCCAAACCGCTAGATCCATTTGTGAATTGATCAGAAAATTGGCCGACGCTGGCCAAGCAATTTTATGTACTATTCATCAACCTTCTGCTATATTGCTCCAATACTTCGACCGACTTTTGTTTCTTCAAAAGGGTGGTCAAACTGTATACTTCGGTGACTTGGGAGATAACTTCAAAACATTGATTGATTATTTTGAAGCAAACAGCTCTTTGAAATGCCCCCCTGAGGCAAACCCCTCCGAATGGATGCTCAAGGTTATTGGTGCCGCTCCAGGCTCACACGCGGAGAAGGATTTCTTCGAGACTTGGAGGAACTCACCTGAGTATAAGAACATCCAGAAGGAGCTTGATTTTATGGAAGAAGAATTAGTGAAGAAGGAAAAGGTCACTACACTGGAAGACGAGAAACCATATGCAACCCCATTAATTTACCAATACTTAAAAGTCACTCGGAGAGTGTTGGAACAATATTGGAGAACACCATACTATCTATATTCCAAATTGCTCCTTACCATCATGTCTTGCTTGTTCAATGGATTTGCCTTTTTCCATGCAAACAAGCTGATTCAAGGAATGCAAGATCAAATGTTTTCCATTTTCATGTTCCTTGTTCTCTTTGCACCGCTTTGCTTCCAGTACTTACCTCATTATGTTCTGCAAAGAAGTCTTTATGAAGTACGAGAACGTCCCCTGAAAACATTCTCTTGGTTTGCATTCGTCACAGCACAAATCACTGCAGAATTGCCCTGGCAATTGATAACCGGAACCTTTGCATTTTTATGCTGGTATTACCCAGTCGGCTTCTACAATAATGCAACTGAAACAAATTCTGTTCACGAAAGAGGGGGATTAATGTGGTTTGTCATTGTTCTCTTCTTCTTCTACATATCCACTTTCAGTCAATTGTGTGTTTCCTTTTTGGACCTGCCAGATAATGCAGCAAATTTAGCATTACTCGGGTTCTCCATGTGTTTGGCTTTCTGTGGTGTCTTGATAACCAAAGAAAAGTTACCTCACTTCTGGATTTTCATGTATCGGGTCAGTCCGTTCACCTATTTGGTGTCGGCCATAGCCCTGACCGCATTGGCAGATTCATCTGTTACATGTGCTGCAAACGAAGTTTTAAAATTCTACCCTAAAGAAGGTCTCAACTGTTCACAATATTTGAAACCATTTATGCTGGTGGCTGGAGGAACACTCTTGCCTAGTTCATTCGTAAACGGAACTGAATTGTGCAAATTCTGTCCTATCGCAAACACCAATGTTTTCTTGGAGTCTGTGAACGCCAAATACTCTGATCGTGGTCGTAACATCGGTATCTTCATCGCTTTCATCATAATCAACATGATTGCAACTACATTCCTCTATTATGGTGCTCGAGTTCCCAAGGGAGACCGCATGGAAGAAAATCATGGGCCATTTAGGAAATTGAAGGCCTACTTGAAATCGACCTTCCACTCATTTCACGAAAAGCTCTCAAAAGAGACAACTGAGAAGAAATGACATTTGAATAGCTTTAAAGCATCTTAATACACATATGAATTACGTGACTTGTATTCGTGCACTCTGCGTTCATTAGCACAACCCTTCTGTCGGCAAAAGACTTGCTTTGAGAGCGATTCTGTATAAGAGTCAGCCTTGAGTAGCCGTATTATAGTACTAGACTCTAACTTCTATGATGAGATCCTAGATTATTGTACAATTTTATGCGTGTAACACCTGTAGCCTTCGTATTCTTTCAACATTCCCAAGTATATGACCTCCATTTGGCACTTCTAATTCTGAGTAGCTAGGTTTTGGTATCCCGCATCAACGTTGATATATTCCCCCTTCCAAACATCGATATTGTCGTTTAGACATTGTAATAATTGCTTACACTCATTAAACAACGTCTCCACACTGACCGGGTCCATTGTGGTTTGTGAAATAAGCCCTGGTAACGCTGTGAATAGCCTGAGTAAATGCTCCAATCCGTAAACTTCCAGGGGCCGGAAATCCGCCTCCGAGGGAACTTTCTTCAACAAATTTAAATACTGTAACCGTTCAAATCGGTACAACAAAACCAACCCCAACAGACGGTCGAAATAGAGCTGTAAACCGGCCACAATCTCTTCGACCACAGAGTCTATAGGTCCATTTTTACTCTCACGATAGTCGTCTAATATTTGCAGCACAGTAGTTTGAGCTGGAAGTTGTAAAATTAGCTTATGTTTAGTAATGTTTTCCCAGTCATCTATCATAAGATACATCAACTTGGGTGGAATTGGGAGCTCTACTTCAGGGCTTGTAGCCTTTTTTCTGCCTCTTCTAGGCTGTGGTTGTACTTGAGATTCCTTGGATACGCCATTCGGGGTTCCTGGAGCAGCTGGGGTGGCTGGTGACAGATTCCGACCCGTCTTGGTAGGTTTCTTGGCCTTGATAGAGCTTTGTTTCAAATCTAGCTTTAATTGTTTCTGAAGCTCCAAATTTGCCTCTGTTACGGCCAATACCCGTTCCTGGGGGACCCATTCGTCCCATTTGGGGTTCCAACCACGATAATGGAGCAAAAAGGCGTCGTTTTCTTGAAGGCTTTTGGGAAGGTTCGCAGGAATAGGTAGAGATTCACCTTCGGCGTCTTCGACGTGATCTGCGCCTTTATAGTACACTTGAAGCACCTTTGCGCTGTAGATGAGAGGTCCATGGTATGCAAGGGCCTGGGAGCCTGGAGTGAAGGCCATTGGGATGTGTAAGGGTGGGTTTAGGGGAGTAGAATGGGTGGGTTCAGTAGGAAGAGTGAAAAATGGTGATAATGAGTGAAAAATGCGAGTAGATCAGAGGTGGAGAGATGGGCCTAAGTAGCGTAAGAAGAGGTGGAGGTAGTAGAAGGCTTAAGGAGAGAAGGGAAGGTAGTTACATGTGTTCTGAGCATTGCAGGGTGCAAAGGTTGCTACAGTTGCCTCAGAGATTTCTGGAGAAGCAAAGAGAAAGCTCCAGAGAAAGCGCTCTTTTTCCAGCGCTCTTAATCTACAAGTACATCTCTGAACGTTTATTTGGCAATGAAAGCTAGTAAATCAGGGTTGACAACATCTGCATTGACCGTCAACATACCATGGGAGTAGCCAGGATAGACTTTCAAAGTGCCGTTCTGGACCAACTCTGCTGACAATTTGCCCGAAATATCAAAGGGCACAACTTGATCGCCGTCGCCGTGCATCACAAGCACTGGAACAGAGATCTTTTTTAAGTCCTCAGTAAAGTCTGTTTGGGAGAAGGCCACAATCCCATCGTAGTGGGCCTTCGCAGAACCCATCATGCCCTGACGCCACCAGTTTTGGATGACCGGTGCCGACGGTTTGGCCCCGGGTTTATTGAATCCATAGAAGGGTCCCTCAGGCACTGCTCTGTAGAACTCAGCTCGGTTTTCCTTAAGCAGCAGTTGGAAACCGTCAAAAACGCTCTTGTCAAGTCCATTCGGGTTGCTGGCAGTTTTCACCATCAACGGTGGCACGGAACTGACTAAAACGGCCTTGGATACGTGCTCTTCACCGTGCCGGGCAATGTAACGGGCGACCTCTCCACCCCCCGTAGAATGCCCAATGTGCACTGCCTTTTTAATTCCCAAGTGCTTCACCACGGCTGCAACATCATCGGCGTAATGGTCCATATCGTGGCCATCCCAGACCTGGGAGGAGCGTCCATGGCCACGGCGGTCATGTGCTACAACCCGGTATCCCTTTTCGAGGAAATAGAGCAATTGTGCATCCCAGTCGTCTGAACTCAAGGGCCAGCCGTGGTGGAAGAATAACACCTCTGCATCTTTAGAACCCCAATCTTTGTAGAAAATCTCTACCCCGTCATTTGTCGTTACGTAGCCCATGATGTCAAACTGGTTGTGATGTGTTAAGCTGTAATGAACTCAATTGCAAACCTTCGCCGTATTTATAAGATTAGCTAACCGGAACTTTAATCTTCCGTTGCAGCACCCCTAGATTCCCCATGACCCCTATACATATAAAATACAAATATTTGCTACATTTGGGTTGGTTTGGGTGATCGGGTTGGTTATGTAGCTTGGCAGCTGTTGCTTCCAATGCGGCAATTCCAAGGCAGATCGTCAAGATTTAGCGAAGAGAGGCTGATGGAACGAAGCTTATCGGCGGAGGTCTGGCGGAAGATGTCGGGAGTTAGCGGTAGATGTTAGAGCGTACAAGCACACGTGAAGATCAAATCTGGCCAAAAATGACAGCAGGGCGTATCTAAAGTAGTCATTGACAGCCAATTGATATAGACATTAGACACGGCCAATTGACACACCTGATTGACTAATTGAGTCAACCCACAGTTGCTAGTAAATGTAACAGAGTTCCTAACAGGTTGAGGCTAGAGGCTAAGAAGAGGCCGAGAAAGATGCGAACAAAGACATGAAACAGAAGGAAGATGGATGATGGAAGATGGAAGATGGAAGATGGAAAATGAAAGATGGAAGATGAAGATGAAGATGAAGATGAAGATGAAGATGAAGATGAAGATGAAGATGAAGATGAAGATGAAGATGAAGATGAAGATGAAGATGAAGATGAAGATGAAGATGAAGATGAAGATGAAGATGAAGATGAAGATGAAGATGAAGATGAAGATGAAGATGAAGATGAAGATGAAGATGAAGATGAAGTGGAAGATGACACAGAAGAGTACCAAAAGCAGATCTAACCTTATAGATTCTTACAGGTACTAAGTGGTATATATACACACCTTCTTAGCCTAGCCCTCGTCCACCTCTTATCGTCTCCAGCTTGCCCTTTTCGCAATTTGCTGGTGCATTTTTCACTTCACACCACACCACACCAGCAAGCAAGCACGGCGATTGGACGAAGCAAATAGATCTGAATTGATGATATCAACAGCTATATCACCTATACGCCAAACTTCTTGGCCAGCCACCGTCACATCCACCAAATCGGCCCATTCCTCCTCTCATATCTCCCTCCCCACCTCTCCTGCTCTCCCCTATCCTCGTCATTGTTGCTTATCCCTCACCAACTCCTGCATGAGTATCGCAGCCTTTAAAAAACTTTTCTTACCCTTCCAAACCCGTCACTACTCGACTTCCTGCCCCCTTGAACGTTCCCCCAGCGTCCATTTTGACCCCCCTGTCCCATTCCAGTCACCTCCGTTATAGCCATCCGTGCCCCTCTCTCCATGGGTCAGGCTGGAAACCACATCGTGGGTGTCCATTACCGCGTGGGTCAGAAAATTGGCGAGGGCCTGTTTGGAATTATCTTTGAAGGTGTCAACCTCCTAGACAATACCCCAGTGGCCATCAAATTTGAGCCTCGAAAGTGTGAGGCTCCACAGTTGCGTGATGAGTACCGTCTGTACAAGGTCCTCGCTGGATGTTACGGCGTCCCCAAGGTCTACTTCTTTGGCCAGGAGGGGGTTCATAACGTGCTAGTCATGGACCTCTTGGGCCCTTCCTTGGAAGATTTGTTTGAATGGTGTGGCCGCAAATTCTCTGTGTCTACTGTAGTTGCCATTGCCATCCAAATGATCCGTAGAGTGCAGATCTTGCACGAACACCTGCTCATTTACCGGGACATCAAACCCGATAACTTCTTGGTCGGAAGACCAGCCACTTCAATGGCCCAAAAGGTCCATATTGTGGATTTTGGCATGGCAAAACAGTACCGAGACCCCAGAACGCATCAACACATTGCCTATCGCGAAAGAAAGGCTCTTCTGGGTACCGCTAGGTACATGTCCATCAATACCCACTTGGGAATCGAACAACTGCGTAGAGACGACCTCGAGAGCTTGGGCCATGTCTTTATGTACTTCCTTCGAGGATCTCTTCCTTGGCAGGGATTGAAAGCCCCTACAAATAAGCAGAAATACGAGAAAATAGGCATGAAGAAGCAAAGCACCTCCATCAAAGACTTGTGTGCTGGTTTCCCGGTGCAATTTGCACAGTATTTGAGCTACGTGCGTAATTTGAAGTTTGACGAGAAGCCAGATTACGAATATATGGTTGGTTTGATGCATGCTGCTTCCCCGGTTAAAAGGAGCCCTCCAGACATACTGGGATCCCTTCCTATTGTAATTTCTAGCGATCCGATGCAACTGGTGTCAAAAACAGGGTCAACGGCACCCATTCCACCAAAAGCGGGCGAATCTGTGGCTAAAACAACCGATTTCCCCGCTACAAATCATCATCATTCCCGTACAAACAGTAGCAACATTAATATGGCCGTAAATTCGCCATTCGCCAATGGGAAACCCATGGATCTGCTGCTCAATGGTGAAGGAAAGGCAGCCAAAGTAGATGAAGCAAGGCCCGATAGTAAAATCGGCCAAACTAGCATCAATGCCGTCGCCCAGAAATCTGACGCCGCCAGCACTTCCAGTGTAACCAAATTCGAAACCAATTCGACACTTGTGGGCCTTGGAAGTTACGATGACGATATTCCTCTGGATGTATACTACGATTGGAATAGTCTAAATGGCGGACGAGGATGGGACGCCTCGTTGAATAAGAAGACCAACTTGCATGGGTACGGCAACCCAACTCCACGAAGAAAGCCGACACAGAAGCTCCTTTCGAAGCCAAAGAACGTACCCAATTATGGTGCAGTCCCGCCGGACAGGGCTACACCTCGCCAGGACGAAATATACCTGGACACTCTGTACACTCAAAAGAGCTACTGGTGTTGCTGCTTTTAAGGGCTAGGGTAGGTATTGTATGATATGTGATGATGAGGACTAGATGAGTCCAAGTACGAAAGCGGTGGTTATTTTAGTGTGATCGGGAAGACATCCATGGTCGATTTTGACAAATGTCGTGTGCCCTTTTTCGGCGACCCCCGTCGAGGTAGAAGATATAATGCTGAGAGAAATGGGTGGAATGAAAAACATGTAAACGGTAATAAACGATAGAATGAAAATTTCTAGTAAGCAGTAGATTGAACACAAGGTACAAGAGAGTAGGTTGTAATAAAGTGGACCTAAAAAAGATCAGCTGTTGCATCTCTTTGACTGAATTTCCACAAATAATTGATGTGCCTCGCCATAATGAAACAGCTCACTATTGTACTCGTGATCACAAAACCAGAGTCATACAAGTCAATTTCTGACAGTCCCCTATTACTGATTCAATATGCTGTTGATCTCCTTATTGGCTTCTCTTCAACCTCATTCACTCTTTCGTGCGTTGTTGCTGCATTTTCGAGCGGCTTTAGCGGCTGCGGCTTTTTCTCTCAATTCACCGTCAACTATCCACAAGTCCTGGTAGCCATCCAAATTGCCTCCAAATGTCCAGCCAGGAGTACGACAAGGCCACATCATCAGGAAGACACCGCTCTGCCTGTGTCAACTGCCGCAAAAGAAAGGCAAAATGTCTGACAACTCAGCCCTGCTCGAGGTGTGTTGCACTAGATATTCCGTGCGAGTATCGAAGAAGAGCCAAGTACGTTAAAGTCTTGGATGTGACAATAGAGAACTACGAAACCCGTATAAAGGAGTTGGAGCGACTTCTCAGGGTGAAAGGTAATGCAATTGATAAAGACCTGAATTTAAGCCTGCTTTTGGGCCCGTCTGGAGTGGCGGAAGATTCTCTGGCTTCTCTGAGCCATCGTAGTACCATTTCCAGTTTACAGACTCCGGACAACAATTCAGCTGTTGAAGATGTGGAGCTGGTTCGGGGTCAAAGTTATACATCTGGTGCAACTGGAACTTCTGAAGGCGTAGTTCCCTTGCAAATCTACTTGGGTTCTGGTTCTGGTGAGCTTGTATGCTGGAACCTACAAAGGGCTTTGCTTCGTCAGCAAGACCCTTCTGAAGAGCCATTCATATCGCCAGATTTCAATTCTTTTATTGAAGAAAGTGCATACGATAGCATCTTCGAGAACAGCAATGAGCCTGATTTGCAACCGCTTGTAGATCTTGACAAAAAAGCCATCCTAGCATATCTCGATAGTGTTGTATTGTTTATCAATTCGGGCTACTTCACATTAGATATAGATGACTTTAAGGATAGAATAGGGAACTACTTAAACCCCAATCTTGCATGTGCTACGGATATTTTGAAAACTACCAGTGGCTCATATTCAAAGGACCGCTATTTTGTCATCAAGGTAGCCCTTATGTGTGCCTTGGGTGAGATCTACGGACCCTCCAATACTATGGGTGATATTACAACTTCTGGAATTGGAGTTGCACTCAGCTACTTCACAGTCGCTATTCATTACCTCTCGCCTCTCATTGGAGTGTTGAATCTCTCACCGGTTTACCTCCAGTCCAATTTAGACTTGATCGAATGTTTGGGACTTGCATCGTTGTTTTCCAGAATTCTCGACAAGAAGAACTTGGCGGTTGCTTTGTCTAACACGGCACTTTCTATGTGCGTGTCGTTGAATTTACACAAGATTGGCCCTCAATCTCCATCCGAAACTAGGCTATTTTGGCGAACCTTCTGTTTGAACCGCTTTTTTAGTTGTAGAATTGGACGTAGTGCTTTGCTCACAGAAGGTGAGATCACTTCACAATTACCTGTGCTATCCATTCCACCAAATATTGAAATATCTAAGGAGGAATACTCCAAAACACATTTGATGATTCATTACATCAAATTGGCTCACATATCGGACCGGATATCTCGACAGATTTACTGTCTAAAACCTCCTTTCGACAACCACAAATACCTCAATGCGGTGTTGAGCATTGTTCATGATTTGGTGGATTGGGTCAATTCTGTTCCGTCTTACCTTACATTGCATCTTCCATTGGATGCCTCAGCTCCAAACAGTAGATTGATATACACTTTGCATCTAAACTACATTCATCATATTTACTTGGCATGTATTCCCATATTATTGAACTTGGTCAGGTTAGACACCAAGTATGAAGCTTTACCCAAGAACATCAAAAATATCGTATCCTTGAGTTTCCAGCAAGCTCAGTTGACAATAAACCTATTCATCGCTTTATACAAGGAGAATTTAGTACGAATATTCGGATTTACAGATTTGGATTATCTTATTTCCCTGACCATTATCTCCGTCATATGTCTTCTCTTGAAAGTTCCACCTCCCAATGATGGTTATTCATTTGAGGATTATATTCAACTACTGTTGGAATTGGTAGCTGAAATGCGTACACATGGGAACTTGGTAGCCAAGGGAAAATTCGAACAGCTTCTTGGGCTAGTAAGCAGTTCTAAGGCGGTTTTACCGAAGCAGTCCGCTGAAAAATTACAAGCTATCGCCAAAGCTTATTACGACGATGACAAAAGCTTGAGAGAGAGTGGCGGCTATGTGTCAGGATTACCTCTGTTACGAGATTTTGAAGTAGGTCGTAATTACTTTGCAAACGAACCATTGTTGGACGCTCTCTTTGATCCTGCCGTGAATGATGAAGATATTGCATTCATGGAGCTGATTGTCAATGAATTCAGTAACGACATTCACTTCTCACGTCTACTTGGAGGCGGCTCTAATTGAGTGTTCCTTTGTTATGGTCGTATTTATTCAAATCAATGGGTACCAAGTATTACTGAAAAGGTTGATTAATGTACTGAAGCGTTGTATATGTTTACTTCTGTATAAGTTTACTTCTTGTTAAGCCTACTGCGTGGCACAATTGCAACTAATTTAAAAGTTCCTGTATTGCTAGCTTTACCAATTCATCCATTCGTAACTCATATCTCATCAATTAGTGTCCAAAGTCTCAGACGTAACGGACCCGTTTCTGCTCTTGCTCATTTCCTCACTACTCATGGAAGCAACCGACAGTCTCCTGTCTACGCTGACCACTTTGCCGTCCACAACCTTTTTCTGTGGAAGCCAGTAATTGTTATTGGTGGCATTGGAATGATAATTGTAGTAGCCCCCGGTATTCACTTTCAGTGCTCCCGAATAATGAGGCGTAGACCTTCCACCGTGGAACCTGGTGGACATGTTTCCGAAAAAGTTGTCAAAGATGTCTGGCATTGTATAGATTAGTTTCTACAGAGTTACTAGGGAATAGGGGGCCTTTTATACTAAAAACTATCCAAGGGTCATTTGAAATGAGGGGTCTTTTGGTCAGCACTACACGGGACTATTATAATTGCAAGTAGACTGACTACAATATTGTTCCCCTCTTGGTGCTGACTAAAGCCACTCCCCACAAATCATCTTGCATGACATTTGCACCCACCTTACAGAACTCAGGGAGCGACTGAAGGACACGACCACACCAAGCCAAGTCATGCTACATGCAATGCTAAGTGATAAGGGTGGAAAAGGAGTATTGAAAAAAGGAATGGTGTTGCATCCTGCTATTGTTAAGCGTTATTTTCACCTTCTTTTAGGTTCTAAAGTTAAAACTCCTGGCCAATTCTTTAGAAGGAATGCAACTTGAAGAAGCGATTCTCGAACTCACTCAATTCTCCCAAAGAGCTATTGGAGTTAGCATTGAGCTTGCATAATAGTTATTTGGCCCATTCGACGTAGTGAAGTAGGATGTGCTATGCAACAACCAAGAATCTCTTTAGTAGAGCAAATCATTTGTACAGCCTCCAGCTTATTCTCTCTATTACTTTGTTCATGACCTAATGCGGTACACCAGATATTTTCTACATCTTTCAACTCCTACACAGTCCAGTTCTACAAACCATGTTAAGAAATTACCATAAAACAACTAAAGACGCTACTCTTGCCCAAATCCAACTGTCTCCTCGACCGCCAACGTTAATTTTTGCTTCAAGCTCTCATAAGAAGTGTAAGGGGGAAGATCAACTCTATTAAAACATGTGTGTGACTTTGGAAGCTGGTTGGATTCCCCAGCTTTCTCGATGGTGAACCGTCTAGGACCGTCAGAACCTTGCAAATCT
Source organism: Kurtzmaniella quercitrusa var. filamentosus (nom. nud.) (assembly GCA_020280135.1). NCBI lineage: Eukaryota > Fungi > Ascomycota > Pichiomycetes > Serinales > Debaryomycetaceae > Kurtzmaniella > Kurtzmaniella quercitrusa var. filamentosus (nom. nud.). The sequence continues at coordinate 356,600 of JAFIDH010000005.1, forward strand.
TTGAAACCGTTGACGGGAATTCTCAGAGTACCAGTGGTAAATTGCAATAGACGAGCCTTCTGTTCCAGATCCCATTCTTTGATACATTTCCAGAACCATTGAATGACCTGATCATTCTCCTGGTATCCACGGTAATCAGTATGCTTTTTCCAGTCATCAACATCAATTTCTGCCAATCCTCCAATCAATAATTCCAATTCTCTTTCGTCGAAAACGTTGACCAATTCTTGAGGGATCAATTCATTGAACCCATCGATAAATGCCTTAAATTGTTCGTCCACTCTCCTTGAAATTTTCCATTCTGAAATCAATTCCACGTATTCATGCTTATTTTCTTCATTAACTTCGATGTTTCTACCATCTGGTTTCAAATCGACCTCTACTATCTCTCCGAATCTTTCATCTTCTGCGGAGAAGGTGAGCTCCAACACATCCGTGATATCATTATCTAAAATCCACTTCAAGGAGCGGTAAAACTCGGCGTCAACACCTTCCATATCTTGTAAAACGACCTTTTTGTGGAGCATCATCTTGTACAATGCCCCTACAAAGAAAGCGTCCAAGAATCTTCGGTGGAACACTCCCAAACCGACAACCCTACCAATGAACTTGAAGTAGTTCAAATGTTCAGGGTTAATTCCGGAGTTTGGATTGATTTGAAGAGTGTAATTGTCGTGCGAGGAGTACTCGAACAAACAATAGAACGGGTTGAACATGTCATGGGAGAGCAAAAAGAAGAATTCTCTGGAAACTCCACCATAGTCCAAACCTTCTTCACCGTCGAACTTGATCATAAGACGTTTCTTTAAGTCCTCTGGGGTTTGGCGCATGATTTCCTGGTACAGGTCCTCGAAAATATGATCTCTTCTAACCTTAATATGGCATTGACCAGGCAAAATTCTAAGAGCTGGTTGTGACCGGAAGTAAATCACCTTTCTTCTGAAATCACGCTTATATTGAGGAACATTCTGGTCCAAAGACGATGGCAATCGAGGGTCGTCCCAAGTGGTAGTTTTGGTGTTGTGGTCGACGAAATAAACCCTGGCAGTGTTGGTCAACCTCATTTCCCAGCCGGAGGGCAAAGGACCCAATTGCAGGACTGGCTGTTGTTGGATGGTGGTGTTGGGACCAAAAGTACGGATGTATTGCTGTCTCCGAGGGTCAACCCAGGTGGTAGTTCGGGTGTTGTGGTCGACGAAATACGGTCTGCCCTCGTTTGTGAATCGCTGTTCCCATCCCGACGGCAATTCTCCTAAACCGGTGGTAGTGGCTCCACTGGCTGCCATACTGACAGCGGCTCCAGGAGAAACAGGGGTGTTGGCTCCAGTGGAATTAACGGTGACACTTCCAGGAGGTGTAGGAGAGGTTGGGGTCTCGCCAGGAAGGGTTCTTCCCCTATGCTGTCTTCTCTCGGCCTCGGTGGTGTTCAACCGCTGTCTGTCACTCTCGTTCTGGTCCAGAGTGGGTCGTTGCCAGGTGGTTGTACGGGAATTATGGTCTACATAATAGGTACGGCCAAAGTTATCAGTTCTTCTCTCCCAACCGGCAGGTAGACGGCCGTATTGGTCCTCGAAAGACGAATACTGACGGTTTTGGTTGGCTGAGCCAGGCTGAGGGGCGGCGCCAGCAGCTGGAGGAGCTGACCCATTGAGGGAAGCGGAATTGTTATTAGAGTTGCCCTCTGAATTGGATAACCCACTGGTTCCATTACCAGAGGATGAAGGGGCATAGAGGTTCCCGGCAGTGGCACTTGAGGAGGTGCCGTTTTCAGCAGCCTGAGATCCTCCAGCCAGCCGCTGCTTGTGGCTGATCACCACTATGATCTTACCACTGACGGCCAAATTCTCGTTCAGTTTCTTCAAGTCTCTGGTGATGGTCTCTTCGCTGGAAGGCAACAGCAAGTCAATAACATCACCGATTCTGACGTTGACAACCCCCAAAAAGCCCTGGTCCTTCTTCTTGAACTTCTTCTGGTCGAACACCTGGATCACAAGAATCAGATCTTCGGCGGCGACGAAGTTGAACTGTTCATTCCAGTAAGGGTTAAGGGTTTTCTTTGCCGTTTTGGTAGTTTTCGTTTGCAGGCCGTCGACGGTGATCACCGCGAAGGGATCGGGCTGTCTGAAGACGTCTCGCTTGTAGAGCAGCTCTGCCGCGACCACCTTCACGTTGATGGGCATGTTGAGCGAACCTGGCATCTCCAAAGCTTGAATCCGTTGTTCCTAGCCTAAAAAAACGCTAGCAAATGGGATTTGATTAGCAAAATTCAGGCGTCCGCGAAATGGCCCGCCGGCTAAGCTGGAGGAGGTGGGAGAAAGGAGAACAGGGAGGAAAAGTAGAGGAAGAGAGAGGAAAGGAGGGAAGAGAAGGAGGGCTGACTAAGGGTGACTAAGGAAGAGATGTGGGTGATTAGCTAAGGTGGGACTGTTGCACTAGGTGCGTTGTGGTGTGTGGTGGTGTGTGGTGTGCATGTTGGTGCTACTGTAGCTGTTACTAATATGTGGCAGTGACTAATGCTGTTACTAAAGTGTACTAATTAGCTTTCACTAAAGTAGCTGTCAATAATGTAGGTGACTAATGTAGGTGACTAATGTAGGTGACTATTGTTAACAATAAGCTGGCATAATGTAGATGTTAATCATGTAAATGTTAATAATGTAGATGTTCCGGTGTAGATGTTGCTCAAGCTGTACTAATGAGCTGTTCCTTACGTGGCTGCAGTAATGTAGCTATACTAACATGAGCTAAATGTCAAAATTTGTTGCTCCTTGTTGTAGTTTTCTCGTAGCGAAGCAGCTCAAATGTGTCATGGTTGTGTACATGCATCTCTCGAGCTTCGGGGCTCGTATGTCCTTAGGAGATGTGTCCTTTATTTGCCTCTATATCCCTCTCTATTCCTCAAATCCTCCATGTTCCTGTCTTATAACCTCATAGCGTCGTTCTATTCTCTCATCTCCTCTGTCTATTCCTCCTACGTCTGCGCTTATTCTACTAGATCGAGATCTGTGATTCTGCATCATCTGATGCTTTGCCCCAGACCCATCTCCTCATGAATTCCTCCCATGCTTGTTTCGTCTTTTCTCTGGCTCACACTCGCTCATACTCCCATATGCCTCTTGCCCTCCATTCCCACATGCCTTACTCCTATTTCCGTCTCCTCATCACTCTGTCATGTACTTAAACGCCGCAGCACAGCCGCGAGCCTCATTGGTCTCTTGGGCATAAATATACGGCACTCAGCCTGCCCTTTAAGCTACTAGCGCCTGTTAGGGCTTATATCGTCTCATCTCGTCGAAGCTGACTTTAATCTTTTTCGAATGTCTCTAACAATACCCACTTTCAACGTGTTCAATTGTCTCTAACAAATCCACTTTCAATCTCTTCAAACTCTAACCCAGTTTCGATCTGCTTCAATCTGAGCACTTACTAAAAAATGCAATCCACCTATTAAACCATGGTCTGACTAACACTCGTATCTTCAAAACGTCGTATCTGAAAGATATCGTATCTCCTTTTTCATTCAATTCTAATCCTAGTCTGGAAATCGGGGTATCTACAACCTTGCCTCTTCACATTTATTCTTTCGCCCTTCTACTGCCTACACCCATATAGTAATATGCTTTACATGTAATGGTCAAATGTGTGTGAAACTCTCCTCAAAGTTAAACTCAAACTCCATCAAGTTGCTATGCTTATGAAATATCTCGCCTCCAAGAACAGTAGGAATGCTTGCCATCGAGTCGTTGTCCGAAAATTGTGAATTGGCCGGCAGCTCCATCTGAGGACTGCTGTTGTCAGAGTCGAGCAATGTCTCGTTGGACATGTTTTCGGGTATAATAGAAGTGATTGTGTTGGCTCTGGTAGGCGTCTTGCTGAAGTGATTGTTTTTTTCGGAGAGTACCAGTATGATGGTAGGCTTACGGGAGATTTTCAATGGTGCGGTCTCTTCCTCGTCCAATACCACTTCAACTGTTTCGTCGTTGACAAGAGTATCGATAGAGCTCTTCTGTGCCTTGACCATCAAGTCAATGTCATCGGCTGTGTAGTACAATTTGTCGTACTGTCCATCGACAGCATCGTAGATCTTCAGGTGGACACCAAAGAAAGAGCTACCATCGGTCAGAAGCAACCGATGGTCTCCGTCACAATCCATACTCACCATGCTGGTTATGTTTGTGTTGCTGGCTGGGATGACAGTACCACATTGTCTCTGAGTGATGTCAGTCTCGATCTTGTTGGTTTGGGGGTTGAAGACGACACTCTCGATACCTTCTTTCACCAGACAGTTGAGCAAACAGTCAGTTGTATCGGTCAAATCCCAATGCACAACCTTTCCGTATTTACCTCCAGTAAAAATATCTGATCCGTTCCATTCGAGACATGTTACACTTGCGTCTCTCTCGTGGCTTCCTGTGGAAAGGCATCCATAGAAATCTTGCATTCTGGTGTCCCAAAGTCTCACCTTGGAGTCGTTATGTACGGCTGCAAACAAGTATTCGTTTAAAGGACTCCATTTCACTTGGGATGTACCCAATTCTCTTTTGTAGCTGTTAGCCATACTGGATGGAATTTTGAACTCTCTTTCTCTGAGGTCAAATAACGACACTCCGAAATTGCCTCCTAAGGCAACGGTGGAATTGTTTCCCGTGATGACGTCGAAGTTCTTCACACCCTTGATGGTTTGGATTGAAATTGGCCTGTTCTTTCCTGAAAGTATGTCCCAACGGAAAAGATTACCCTTGTATAACGTCAAAAGGTCCTCTCCCAATAAGTTGATTTTATCAATTCTACCTGCGATATGATTTTTCAAGTATTTGGAGTGGTTCATTCTTTTGAGGATTTCTGCACTTTGCTTGCTTCCTGGCTCTGGAATCAGAACCACATGGGCATATCCGTTGTCGTTTCCAACGGCAATGGTTGGAGTGTCTTGATTGGGCACCCATTTCATGGAGTGGATATTGGGCAAGGTGATGGTGGTGTTGTGGACCAAGTAGTTCTGCACCGGCTCAAGCAGGTAGATGAAGAGATTTGATTGCTCGCTTCCCGACGAAATAGCTACAAGCGGCTCACGATTCCATTCCGTGACATCCATTGCAGTCAAGTAATTCGACTCGTCTGGAATCTTCCAGTAGTTGGACTTTATGTTTAAGCGGTTCAATCCACAGGTTTTGTTCAAAACTGCAAGGTCTTCGGCTGATGAGCCTTGCATCATCCAGGTGGGTGTTCTCGAGTTACTCTTGACTATACCAGGACCTGCCAACCCGTATTTGTCGATCAGAGTCGAGCTCAGGTTGGGAGAGATACGCATTGCGTTCTGTCTAAATAGGACAGTAGGGCTGTAGTAAAAATTCGAATCCATGTTGTGTTCAAGTAAAGATCGTGATTCTGTTCTTTCAAACCTTATTGAATTTCCCCGGTGGCCCCAGCCGTATTATACCCTGGCTTGATGGCTGGTTGCAATCTATGACGCTATGGCTGGCATCTGCAGCATTCCCGATTAGGCGGCAACCCGCACTTTTTTGGCAGGCGCTGCCCAATTCGGACAGCCAGCAAGTGAATGGCTGCTGCTGGATGAACCGTGTGCAGGACATGACCCTCTTAGCCAGTATAGAAAGGGATCTAGCACCAGATATTTCTACCAGCGACTAGTAGCAGTAGGATGGCGAGAGTGGTGGACTAACATGAGACACTCTACAATGCGTACGTATGTTATGCTTTCTGATCTATTTAATATCCCGTTCGATTCTACAAAGTGATTCCTCTGCTGGCTTATCTTTGCTGCGGGACCAAAAGTCCCGCATGAAGGTACAGGTCCTTCCCGCCGTTGGAAGGCCTTCAGGGCTCCAGCGTGACTTGGAGGGGCACGATCCGATCAAATGTGGGCATTGGGATTAAATGCGGTAATTTTTGGCCCAAATGTGGGGCCCTTAATACAGATGCAACTTCTGTCTCGCTCACCTACGCTTGTAGATGCATGGCTTCAACAACCAGCTCCCTTCCGGTTGCTTCTCTCTTTTCTCCAAAAGCTGCTCCTTTTCCAGCTCAGCCTCTACGAACTTCTTTCTTCTCTCCAATTTCTCCTGTCTCTCACGTAAAATCTCTGGCTGGGGCTTGAAGAACTCAAACCTGGTGAACATCTTGTTATCGTTGTCGGTTTTCTTGTGGAAAAAGCCGAGCAATTTCAACGAATTCACAAATTCATCTCCAACATGGTCCTTGTTCTCCGAGAATCTCGACTTGATTTCGGCAATCCACAACTCTCCTCGTGGTGCCAAAATCCGGTAGGCTTCATTAATGAAATCCAAGAAGTTGGTTCCCATCAATGCGAGGCAGAATATCACCACTGTACAAGATTCATCGGGGAGAGGAACATTTTTTATATCGGCGACGGTGATACGTTCGTTGGCCTTCTTAAGGTCAAAACTGTGAACTTCCAAATTCACTCGTTTCTTTGGGCCGGCCTTCTTATTGTGCTTGTTGATGAACTCGTTGGTCTTGCGTGCTAATTCTGCTTCTCCACACCCCATATCAGCGATGACAACCTTCTTGTCCATTCCAAGACCAGGAAGACCACCGGGTGCATTCACTCTTCTGGTTTGAACCCTCTCTTTGATTTGATCCACGAAGACATCTACAGGATTTTCGGGCCATGATTGAACTTGGGATCTGAAGCCTTCGTGGTACTCATCGAAGAGAACCGGTTGGTCTTTGATCAACTTGAGAGCGTTCTCAGAGGTTGTAGTGTAAAGCTGCTCGTTAATCCATCGGAATCGAGATCCTGAGAGCTTAGCCATCATCTTTTGCTGCAATGGAGTGAGCTTGGAGTTGGCACTAGCAGCAAATGGTGCTGCTGGGGCTGGTGGGGCGGTTTTGTCGAGTTTCTGTGGCTTGGATTCTTGCTTCTTCTCTGTCTTATCCACCTTGCCATTCTTGTTGTTATTAGGCTTTTTGTTACTGCTTTTAACTACATCATCTCTAGATGCTCTGTGCTCGTCGGCTCTTGCTCTTTTCTGCTTGTTTTCAGCGGCAGCTCCAGTTTCTTCTCTGGCACGTTTATTTTCTTTGTTCTTCTTTTTCTTGGACTTCTCGTCGCCTCCAAAAGCGACCTTCTCCAGCTTAATATTCCATCCTTTCACGTCGAAGAGCATCGTAAACTGGTTGGAATATTTTTGGTCATCGCAGCTCATCGCCTATAGGCTCTGATCTAAGTGGGAAAGTGTTGTATCAGTTTGATTACATGATAAAAAATAACCGCGAGAAATCGGGGCAGCTTGGCTTGGCTACAGTACTATTTGCATATGAGGCATGCTTGCTTGATAGACATAGGGGCAGGTTGATACGATTGTTGTACGTGTTACGCTAACTGTATCTACTTTCTTTTATTATCTATGCATGACCCCGATTTATAGAAGTTGTAGAAAGATAACTCGAACGATGGGCCTAAATCCGAGTAGGTATAAACGCGGCTATCCGTCCTAAAAATTTCATGGACAATGACTACCCGACATGATTTGGCAGTTGGGAAACGTATTCCCGAAGTAGATCACCCTGTATCGATGACATTGCCAACTTGGGATGTATGTATCGCTCTCCAAGAGGGAGAATCGTGGGTCGTTGACAAGCTTATCTATGGTTACCCGAGATTTTATATTCATCCTAAATTGGACTCTTATCGGCGTATAATCGTGGAGAAGCATTTCCATGGCGATGCTAACTCCGTGCTTCTGTTGCCTTTCCCATCTGAAAAGGCTGCAAATGAGTGCCGTCAATTGATGCTCTCCAAGACCGAGAACCCTGCTGTAGAAATCGAGATCATTGCAGTTGACAGATTCGGAGATCTTAGTGACCAGCTGGCTGTCACTTGGCTGGTGGTGTTTCCAGTTGATGAATTGCCCAATGCCAAGTTATATTGGCGTTGGTCTGGCCAAATTCTCTCTTCGAGAATGGCAGAGTATTATTTGAAGTTCTTTGGAAGTCTGGAGTCGGATAATGAGGAAGTGTGGGATCTGATTACCCTGCTGAAACCAGGAAACGATAGTAAGGCGATTATTAAAAGCCGTATCGCAGCCTTATTAAATGAAGCAGCTCAAGAAGTGCAAAGTAGTCATGAATTGTCCGTCAATAGCTCGGATGTTTTCCTCTATCCCACAGGTATGGCAGCTGTGTATAATGCACATCAAATCGTCGAAACATTGTTCGACAAAGCTAGAAATTCGGTCTGTTTTGGTTTTCCTTTTGTAGATTCTTTGGCAGTTTTACGCAACTTCGGAGCTGGTGCGATCTTCTTGGGACTTGGAGATGACAAGTCCATCGATCAATTGGAAGAAGACTTGAAGAGTGGTAAGGCAAAGATAAGCAAATTGACATGCGAGACTCCTTCCAACCCGTTGTTGAAAATGCCCAATTTGAAACGGCTCAGAACTCTTGCTGATGAATACGGTTTCTTGATTGTGATTGATGACACCATTGGAAACTTTAGTAATATCAGCGTTCTTCCATTTGCCGATATTGTTGTGAGCTCTTTGACGAAATTGTTCTCGGGTGCTTGTGATGTAATGGGTGGATCCTTGGTCTTAAACCCACAATCGAAGTACTACCCCCAATTGAAGTCTGAGCTTGCCAGATCGTATGAGGACTTAGTCTTTGCTGGAGACGCTCAAGTTCTTGAGGCTAACTCTCGGGATTTTAAGTCTAGATCTGAGGCAATCAACCAAAATGCATCTGAGGTTGTAGAGTTGCTTGTCAAGAGTCCCAATGTGTTACGAGTACATTACCCTAGTCTACATAAATCGAAAAAGTATTATGATGAGGTTAAGACAGCATCTGGAGGGTATGGAGGGTTGATCTCAATTGAATTTCGAACAGAGCAAGATTCTAGAGCGTTCTACGATTATTTGGAAGTGTCGAAGGGCCCATCTTTAGGTACTAATTTCACCTTGTCGTGTCCTTTCACGATCTTGGCACATTACAAAGAGTTAGATGAGATCAAGAAGTGGGGAGTGCCTAGGTTTTTGGTTCGTGTAAGTGTGGGGCTTGAGGACATTGGCGAGCTCAAGAAAGTCTTTCAGAACAGCTTGGATGCTGTGAGCAGGCTCAATGCTTAGACGACAGATCAACGAGACCAATGTCCACTGGTATGGTCAACTCAATATTTACTAGACTGGTGTTCAATACTACTGCCCTAATATCGCAATGTAGGTTTAGAGACGCATATACCTGTTTTCACCCATTTAAACGTAGAAACAGACTTAAATCGTGTCATTGATCTCTATTAGCAGTACCATACATGTAGGCAACAAAACTGTCTTGATACCCAAAATGTGCCCAACTTCAAGCATGCATCGATTCAATATCATCAATCGATGATGAATTCAACAAGCCTGTGCGCATCGAAATCGAATTTATCATGGCATGAACGAGGCACCAGACATTGGGCCCCAGGAGAGACATGTGTTTGTGAGGCGGGGTGAGTTGTGTTACTACCGGCCAGAGCTCTTCCACATGGCGCCAACCTGGAGCAGAGGCATGCATCTAGCCATCAAGGACGTCAACCGGGCCACCAATGCATACGATATCTACGGTGCATTGATGGTGGATGACAGGCCCGACCGGATCATCATGGTGAAAAATTACCCGGTGAATAAGGTTCTCATTGGGGGCAAGCTATTGAGTGCAAACTGGCGGAGTGAGAGAGGATTTTTCTTGCTTCGTGTAGACGACACCTCGGGAAAGAAGCTGGTGGTGGAGGTCAAGGTGTCCGAGCTGATTTACTTTGGTTGTGGAGGGAAGATAGAGCCCGACTATGGGTGTGTAGTGAGCTTTCTGGGGTACGCGAGTATCCAGCGTAGAGGGGTGGTGTTTGTGGCCGAGTCGATGGAGCTCCATAGTAGTGGGCCCGATCTTTTGGCTGAGATGTCCCTCTGGCGGCTCATATTGAGAGACAGACTGGTTCTTGACTCTCAATGGGTGTACATTGCAGAGAGATGCACTGAACTGACGGTAGGAGGAGTTGCAGAAGATGTGGAAATGGGAGGTGGTGGAAAGACTGAAGAAGAGGTGGGTGGGGGCAGAGGTATAGAAGGTGACGCAGAGGAGTTGGACGAGAGAGCTGGTCTTAGAGCTGATGCTAGAGTTGATCTCAGAGCTAATCCTGGAGTTGATCGTAGAGCTGATCCTAGAGGTACAGATGAAGTTATGGAGAGTGTGACAGAGAGAGACGGAAGCTATCAAAATCCTCCTGTGGTGAGCGAGTCATCAGCCATTCGAGAATCCATCGAGGTTAACGAAGTTTCAGTTACAGAGAAGCACCACGTCGACTTGAAAGACGTCCAGCTCATAGCCAACCAGATGGTGATCTGGATGCTCTCTCACCACCAGCCACATTTCAGGCTATCGCACCTATACCGTGATGAGGTCATCTCCATTTTACTCAGTCAGATTGTCAAAAAACACCCCAGAGTTGCACGTACCGAGATCTTCCACACTGCACGGCATCAGATCCAGCAAACGGGCCTAATAACTATAAACACCACCCAGACCGTGGACTGTTCACGTCTTCTCCATTCCTTCGCCAGTATCCGAGCCGCACTCAACTCGGCCCGCCGAAACAACACCCCATTCCAAGCTCAAAGCTACCAAACTCCATTCCTCGATGTATTGGTCGACTACGAGGGTGGCTGGGAACCTACACCTGGCGGATGGGTCCCAAGCGATGAAATAGAGCTTGTAGACCTGGCCCTGTTCAAAGGTCTGGGGTAAATGTCCTGCATGCACGCTTCTTATCTCGGGCTGGCCCGAACCTCTCTTCGCCGATTCAAGCTTGCTGTATTTTCTTATCATCTACACATCATGGCCACTAGACCCCCAATTACATGCCACATTCTTGATACCACTAAGGGGAAACCCGCTGCTGGAGTTACCTGCTCTATTTTCTATCTTGGAGACGCCGAATCTGCCACCCAAACCGACAACTTGCGTCCTTTCGCCATGGGAAAGACCAATGAGGACGGGAGAGTGACCGAATGGGTGCCAAATCCTGCCAACACAAGTGAATTGAATAACCAATTGGGAATCAAGCTTGGCCGTTGGCAGTCTTTAAGTGCAGGTGTATACAAAATCTCTTTCCTTACCGGCCAATACTTTGTCCGGAGTGGACCAGAGAACCGTACTTTCTTCCCCTTTGTGGATGTCCACTTCACTGTGGAGAGCACCACTGAACACTACCATATTCCATTATTGTTATCCAATTTTAGTTACACCACCTACAGAGGAAGTTAATATATGCATTGGTTGGAAGCACGTAGTAAATTTGAGGCTTCGTAGGGCTGGTGTGGGACTTTTCTGTCCCCCCTTAGAGTGTTGTATATTACCAAAGGTTACCCTCATGAAACAAAGAAAGGTTATCTGCATAGTTAGATGAAGGAGGTTATGTGGGTAACTCTTGCATATGTAACCCCTGCAGTCTAAGTAGGGGGAATTGTCACCGTGATTACATGGCCGTCGTATAGTTCCCTCATGTCTCTCTATCTATCACTCTCTATCTATCGCTTTCTTTGCCTGCCTCCTGTCTGAGATCAATTCATCTTGGTTTACGGGAACAACTTTTACACATGAAGTTAAAAGAATTGGTGACTCCTCCTTTGAGCTTCATCTCTTTTGCATAGAAATCCTCTGACCAGCTCCAATGTTGAAGGCTTGATCGAACACTGGTTTCAACAGAATGTTGAAGTACCCTTCTCTTTTCCATATTGGCGTTCTAATATGCCTGGTAGAATGGAAGTAGAATCATTTACACGGTTTTTCTAAGCACCAATTGAATAAGTAGTATATCTGAATCTTCTTGGTTCCTATAGATAACCTGTTCTCTCTCTTTACATAGAGTCCAGGTCAGCTTTTCCACTGATCCCAAAATCTCTACCGTGCCGTTTAACCACGTAACTCCCACGGCTCACTCATATAAGCTCTTCCAAATATTCTACATTCTTTTACTCGTGATCTACATCTATTCACGTTAATATCAATAAATACATACATGTCCACCTAGTAAAAAAAGTGGGTATGCTTCTTCAGAAGTTCATGAACAAGCATCTCGTTGCACTTGAACTCGTTCATTTCAACCTTGATTCGGTCAATCAGGTGTGGTTCTGAAAGCGTGGTCTGTGTCAACAGTTTACCATATCTATTGTAGGTGTCAGGACTGTGAGTCTCATTGATAAATATTTTGTTTTCGAACGCAACCTTGAGTTTCTTGGGATTGCCAACCTTCTTACTGCTGGCACCCCTCTTTGGAACTACGTTAAGCGGGGGAACATCAAACTTTTCGGTTTTGACGGTGATTTCAAGCTGGGCATAATCCTTGAATTGTCTGATGTATTTGAGATGCATCGGAAGTGCCCGGCGCTGGGCTTCGGTTAAATTATGGAAAAGATTTTGCAATTGCTCATTATAAATAGTAAATGTTTCGTTCAATGGCTCATATGGGTCTTTGAAATCAGATTCTTCTGATTTTTCCAGCACCCGTTCTATTTCTGGAGTCTCCAGAACCACTTCCAAGGTTTGGTCAAGTAATTCTTGGTCCATCCATCCCATTTCGCTACGGAGCAGCAAAATGTTGTCATCGATATAGTCTATCAGAGAAACGGATCCTGCCACCAGAAGCCTCTCTTTTTGACCAAATGTCTTTGGTGGCGCTTGCAATCCAGCAACGCCAAGATTCTTAATATTTAAACCCTGGATATCGAGTCCCTTATCCTTGGCTGTATGTTCTTTCATTGGATCGGTTGTAAGCTCGTCGTCGCAAAATATAGGTTCAGATTTGCGGATCAACATCGAGCCACGGGACAACTTGTCTAGGTTGGTCAACACATCGTCAAACATTTCAGTGTCAGGCTCTAAAGTGGGCAAAATGTCATCTAAATTATCAACATCTTCTTTGGTTGGAGAGCTGGTCACAGAGTCGACTGATCCTTTGGCTCCCGTTTGGTTCTTAGGCAGGTGGGATGAATGATTGAGTTCATCAAACTTTTTCTCTTTCTTGAAAAGCTTTTTGAAGAATCCAACAAATCCAGGCCCCTTGTCGCTCCTCGTAGTGCTGGTAGAAGTATTTCTAGAGGTGGCCTGAGTTTTAGGTTTCATAAGAGAAAGTGAGGGCTTTTTCAATGGCGCTTTTGGAAGCGGCTTTGAAAGCTCTGATTGTGTGGGAGTAGCATTACCCGGCTTGGTAAGTCCGCTAGCAATAGTAGGATAGGAAAGTTCCTTCTTCTCATTCTTCGGGTTTTCGATCAAGCTAGACGATCCATTGGAAAAATCTGTACCAATGGTGGGTGAGGGGAAATTGTTGTCAATTATTCTCTCTGGTGGATGGTTGGGGAATTGAGATGCCGGTGTAGACTCCATGATTGGAGAAATGGTATAGTCAGCTCGGTTGAATCTCTTGTTGAGAGTAGATTTTACATGATGCACCGGAGCCTGACTTGCGGAATCGGCTAGAGTGGGTGTGATTTCAGCGCTGGTAAGTGTATGACTATTTGAAGATGAAGAGCTAGACCCAGAGCCTCTGGTGCCTGCAGTGACTACGGGTTCTTGTTCTTGCTCCTCTTCTGCTAAATTGACTTCGGGTGACCGCTGAATACTGTCAACCTCAAAAAGAGTGTCGTCTCCTTCTTCTTCCACAGCTTCGGAGATCAGTTGAGGTCTACTTGTCGGGAAAGGTACACATTCCGCCAGGAGCATCAGAGCCAGAACTGATTGTCTGAAAGATGTATCTACCACTGGCGGTGGCACCTCGAATCCGGAGATCATCGGTAAATTTTCACTCTTTTTCTCTGAAATAGCCAAATTTCCTGCCAGCAGGATATCTTTCATTCGGCGTAGCGAGTAATTTCTACCTACAATGTCTCTTCTTGGAGGCACGTCATCTTCATCAACTTGATTGGCGGCCATAAACAAGGCCATGTCGGCTTCGGTGGGCAAAGAAGAGAGTCTTCCAGCGTCAATTGTGGCTACCATCCTGGGAGGAGCATTGTAGGCATCGTAATTGTGCGATGGAGTACTAGAATTTGCTTTAACCACCTTAAACTCTGAATACGGCGTTGGCTTTGCAGTAGGGTCCACTTTGATTATTTTCTTCTGTTTATCCACTTGTGCCGTCTCTGACTCTTTGTGTACTGCTTGTTCCAGGATAGGGCGTGATTTTTCTTCGTCATCAAGGTCCGGTTGAAGGGCTTTTTCTGCGGCCTTTTCCGGGGTTGAAGCTAATAGAGCATGGCTCTCGCCATTAGCACCGACAGCCAGATCGAACAATTCCTCCTCTGAATTCCCTTTAGAGGACCGGTTTTCTGGAGAGTCTAAGATCGAGGTTTCATCCTTCTCGCTATAATCAGGCTCTCTGTCTACATCCTCTAAAATTTTGTCATTGATAGATACCAAGCTGGCATCCTTGCTACGGCTAATAGGGTCTCTCTTAGGACCGTCCTCTTCAGGGACCTCGATAAAGGTTGTTCTGCTTTCCTCTGTGATGTGGTGGGCAGAGTTTGAATCCAGGTCCGAATCCGATTCGCTGGATGTAGATTCGTCTACAGGGTCCAAATCATCGGAGTTTGCGGAATCCAGTGGAGTTTCTGGCGTCCTGGGTGACGTTCTAGTACTTGTAAAGGGCGGACTTAAATTTTCAGGTGACAATTCTGTGGAGTTAACGTTGGACAGCTCTTTCAAGGTTCCTTCTTCGCTCGAAGCTCCAGCTCCAGCCGCTGAGGTGTTTGAAACACCAGAACCGGCTTCTTCGCCGGAAATTGTGTTGCCGTTGCCATTTGGTGATTTTTGGAACGTTTCCTCCTCAATGCTGTTGCTGATACTGGTAGGAGGTGTATTGCTATTGCTTCTGTTAAAATTCAGCAACAGCAGTGGGTTGGAGTCCGTTTCCTGTAGCAGCACCAACAGCTGGGTGGTGCAGATATTATGCAGCTGCAATTTGGAGGGTTTGGCTGATGCCTCTTTGGATGTGTCTTTCAAGTTGGTAGCTATGTCAGACACCAGAGATCGTAGCTGGTTGGCCAACTGGGTCTTCTGCGAGTTGCTGTTCCTCTTGTACCCGACCTTCTTGGGCATGGGAACTGGTTGGTTTTGGTTCTGATTGGCAGCTTGTTGGAATTTCTGCAGCAATTGCTTGACTTTGCCGCCTCTGAATTGGGAGCTTGCAGCCAGTGACGGGGCGTTTTTAGGTGGCAGAGAGGCCGAAGAGGGCGTTCTTGGGGTGAACACTTCGCCATTTGGAAAGCGGAAGCTGTTTTGCTGCGGTTTCAGGCCCTTGGAAGACATCAGGGGCGTTGGCAGAGGCGGAGGGGCAATCGTTTTCTTCTTCAATTTTCGAGCGAAGCGATCATCACAGGACATTAAATCGTCAGTTGACATCAGACGAATGAAAGTGCCCCCTGTGGTCAGCACAGAGCAGGTACTGGACATCAGATTCCTGCGAGACATTGTGGTGGCGATGGGGAAGAGGGTGTATTCGGTGGAATTGCAAGGGTGTTATTGCGTTGTGGGCAGCTTTTTCGGTGTAAAGGAGTAGCAGTTCGGGAAGAAATATAGAAGTAAATCTGGAAGGTAGAAGCTTGGGGAGTCTGCCGAGGTCTGGGGGTGGTTCTAGCGAATGGATGGGGTCAACGGGGGTAAAAAACGGCTGCTTTGCGGCAGGTTTATGGAGATATCAGTAAGAAATATCTAAGTTAATGCCAATCAAGAAAACAAAGGAAGCGTTGTAAAAAAAAAGGATTGATAAATAAAATAAAAAAATAAATATAATAATAAAACATTTTGCTTACTTGAATTAGAGTACAGCAAATTCATCGATATGGAATGGGGAGGAAACACGGAGGAATTGAACGGGGGATGAGGGATTAGAGCATGAGGGATGATGGAAAACCTTGGGAGGATTCTTTTGGGTCCTGCGATCCCGTGAGGGTTGGGTGTATAGGATACGTACCAACATACGATTCGAGGTGATAGAGCGAAAAAATAAAAAAACCGTGGAGGGTTTGATGGGCACCGTAGCACGAAAAACTCACCGTTCTATTCTATACGCTGGCCAAACTTACCAGAGATGAGGGCGTTTGGTGTGAGAAGTGATAATGAAGATGCTTTCGTCTGTGAAAACGGGCTCCAGGGAGCGTCCAGCGGGCGTCACTGTGTCCTGTTGCTGTCCAACTAAGAGAGAATCCTGCATTTTTAATTTTGGCGCTGCATTTATTGGTGATTATTTTGTGCCTGAATCTTAAAAGTGAGCGAAAATGTCCGTATTTTTTGGCCCTCCTATAGGGGACGGGAACGGGAAGCGGAACGAGGACGACGCCTCGAAACGACCAACGGGCAAATGGCTAGGGCTTATTTATCCATAGCAGCCGTTTGGCTAGTCGCTGGTGGCAGGTCTGCCCATGCTTCTACCATCTCTTCCGCTCGACCCGCTTTGCCTACATTTCCTATTCTACCAGGCTAATCCACTTAACGAGGCAGACGCGATAAGAGCCCTATAGCACTGCCCTAGCGGGATTGGTCTGTTAGGCCTATCAACATTTATCTAAGAAAGGTCCCGGTGGTCCTACGCATTCTTCTCTGAACCTCTCTCTACCTTCGTATTGCCAAGGGGTACATGGTTTGTTCCGCAACTTGCAGCATTGAAAGCTACGCTGTGCTGGTGCCATTTCCCTTCTGCAACTAAAAAACCTCTGTCTCAGGATTATTTTTCGGTATGTTCCTGAATTTTTAATTGTGTAGTGCTGTTCAAGCTGCTGGTAGAACGGATGCTCCTAACGTTCTCCTGCACATCCAGCGCCTTGTGGCTTCCTGTGTTGGCAACTATTGTCCTAATTGCATTGTTGAACTGCCTTATTCCTCACGCTCCTCGTATTCGACGCGTCCTCACGTCTCGGCTGTGTTCTCTTTGCAGAGTTTCGCCTGCTTTAGTGGTCCGCCCTCTACGAATGCGCTGAGTTTGGTAAATGAAATGCGCACCTGAAACATCCGGATTGGGAATTGGGCGGGCCAGCACCTTCGCTTCAAGCTGGACGATGTAGGGCCCGATAGTGTGTGTTTGGATGGTGTTGCTTTCAGCTTTGTGTGTGGTTAAGTCGCCTCTTGTGGTGGGTGAGGCCGTTGTTTGCATTTTCCCAGTGTTTGACTGACTTAAAAGTTGGATGTCTCATAGTAATTTTCAGCACTCTATTTTTGTGAGCCAACAAAATGAATAGAAAGTGATTTCTTCCTTACCTTCTGTAATCTTCTCCCCTTTCTAAATTGCTCTACTTCACTCCTACTGCTTCTTCTTCCTGCTTTTTCACGAAGCATTGTACTATTCCCCTTTCAGCCCTCTATATTTCTAAAATTTCTTTCACCTCGTCTTGTCTCATGGTGGATCAGAACACGTGATATGGTATATTATATGTTCCACAAAGAAAGCAATTTCAAGCTAAATTCAACATCATCGTTATTCTGAAAACTGTTGAGGAATTGTTTCTACAACATCGCATGAACAAGACCTTACAAGTGTAAAAGAGCTCAGCAGTTCATACTTTTCCAAAACATGTCTCTCTATTTAAAGAAGATACTATTTTTTCTATAAGTACTCATCTTGACATCGAGAAAGATATCAATCTTTGATTTTGTGATCAGAAGTACTCCAGATCCAACGATATATGGGCCGCCATGAATTTAATTTGAACATTCATATATACTAATTATAGACTGTGCCACCACCTCCTCTACCCTCTTGCGTATCCTCCATATTCCTCCTCTGCTTCTGCTGCATCCCTGGCTAGTTGAGTCATATGCATATCATCACCTGTTCAAGTAGTTACCAGTGGCAGATAGTAGATCGACCTCCCATTAGCGATTAGCATCAATCAGGCGATGCTTATAACCAGGCAACATTACCTATCTGAAAGCGGTGTGAATAATGCCCTACACATGGCAATACACCCAACGACATCGCAACTGCAGGCCTTATCAGTGATTGAACGGCTTTGCCCAAATCGGGGAATGCAACCCCGTTGGATAGGTACATATAAGATCATAGCCCCA
The DNA here is from genome assembly GCA_020280135.1 of Kurtzmaniella quercitrusa var. filamentosus (nom. nud.). Classification (NCBI taxonomy): domain Eukaryota; kingdom Fungi; phylum Ascomycota; class Pichiomycetes; order Serinales; family Debaryomycetaceae; genus Kurtzmaniella; species Kurtzmaniella quercitrusa var. filamentosus (nom. nud.). Next base: position 374,669 of record JAFIDH010000005.1, read on the forward strand.
ATGGTTAAATTGCCCCATCAGACCATTCCAGACTCTATTTCCTGGCACAGAAGCTACCATACCATGTTAACCGACGAAATCCTCGAAGGAAGCCATCAATTTGATATTCCAGATGCCACTTTAGATAATGAGGTTGCAGCCTTGGTTGCAGAAATCGAGCTGAATAAGGGCTTCGATTCAACCATCGAGTTTGACCCTGAAAAGCATCTTATTTTCACCGAGGAAGACTACAAAAAGGTCAGGAAAATCTCTTTAGCAGACATGGGCATACAGAAGACTCACGTAAAGCCTATTACCGACTTGGGTGGCACCGACCCCTTCCCTTTGTTTTCAGAAGAGGCAGCCAATCTCATGAAGTGGGAAGTCTTTCAGGATAAGAGGTTGGTCAAAAAGTACGGAAGGTTACCAAACCTCTCTAAAGGCTCAACTACAAGAGACTTTCAGATGAGTGGATTTGCTGACAATACCAGATTTACCAAAGCTGCATGGAAACATCCTAAAACCCAAGAGATAATCAATAGGATTGTTGGTATCAATCTTAAGATACCCCATGTTTTTTCGATGAGCCATGTGAATGCTTCCTTAGCCGAGAGAGTGAATGGAGTAGTCAAAGATACGCCAGCCGAAGATTTGAGGGCATTGAAAGAACAGCAAGCAAAAAATTCCGAAAACATCCCCAGTTCAGTTCACTGGCACTACGACAGCCCGCCAATTGTCTGTGTGATGATGTTGTCTGCTCCAGCAGATATGATTGGAGGTGAGACCGGGTTACGAAGAGGTGATGAAACATTTGTTACTGTTGCTAACCCAAAAGTGGGCTACGCTACCCTTTTGCAAGGAAGGGTCGTTAAGCACATTGCTACCAAACCCATCAATAATTGTGACAGAATCTCTTATGTGACTTCGTACATCCCTGTGGATATCAACATCCAAGACACCACGGTGTGTACTTCCGAGAAGCCTTCTACTGCACCAACGTTTACTAATGACAGATTCTATCCAAACTACGTGGGTTATAGATTTGAGAGAATAGAACAGAGGCTCAAAGAATACCGAACTCAATTGATGGAGGGATATAAGAAGGAGGAGAGATTCGATCAGCAGAAAACCATTGAGTTCTGTGAAGATATTGAAAAGTATTTGAAGGGTACTTGGAGGGAATTCGAATTGGTCAACGACGACGTTTTCCCCCCACCACTCTTCTCCATTCCTTATTCGAAGCTAGAGGCGAATTAGCTATATGGAGTGGATATACTCCTGGCAAAAAGTCGGAGCTTGCCCGAGATAGTTTGAATATAAGATGACCTTGATGGTTATGAAGAAAAGGGCATTATTAGTAAAAAAAGTGTTTACGATCTTTGTAGCCCCCAAATCTCTACAGCTCCAGATATTATGCCATATGATATTGTGTATGTAAAGTCGAAAGCTGTCCCGCTTTCCATTGGGATCCATTGGAGAGTCACAGATCTTCATTTGGAATAAAGCGAAGAACTCCTGCAAGTCTGGAAGGTTTTCCAGTGTCTTTTGGATGATTTTCCCCATCGGTGACATTTACTTCCCGGAAGTCAAATGGGCTTACTCCTTCAAGACAGGCAGCGTTGATACCATACTCTCCCAGTCTGGATCTACGCTCATGGTGAGTGTAGATTCCACATTTTGAGCAAAAATAGTGCTCGACTGTTTTCGAATGGAACTTGTAAGTGGTTAGTACATCAGCGCCTTCTATGACCTTGAAATTATCCATAGTGGCGGTCAATATAACAGCACCTTTCATTCTGCAGTAACTACATGTGCATCGAACTCCAGCTCCAAGACCGTCTGGAAACGTTGCTTCAAATTTGAAACTGCCGCAGTGGCACTGGCCCCTTTTGTGAATCGGTGTCAGCATGGAGAATGAGTATATCTTTGTTGATCGTTCTCTGTGAGTCACCAGATTTGTGGGTGGTACAACAATCCACACTTTATGATACCTGCACTTAATAGGGGGTCCATAAATTGCAGCTCGGAGAATCGGCTACTGCTTCTCGGGCCACTAAGGGCCCTCGAGGCTACGTCTGTTTTGATGCGATAAGATCAAGGGATCAGTTCCGTCCATCACGCAGGAATTGGCCTAAGATTTCAAATCATTCCTGCTATTCATGAAATTAGCCGTGGCTTGTAGTATAGCTTATTTAACCTTAGAAGCCTGAGACGGAATTAAGTCCGACGGTGCTAGGTTAGTTCCGAAATCTCTCTCCCAAAGCAGTAGCACCCTTCACACACATGCGAAATCAAATATACATGCGGTGGCGGGAAAAACACCCAAATCGGGTAATACATGTCCCATCTTTTCAGATGCCGCAGACGCAGATTACAAGATTAAAGGACATGCAGGGAAGAAATCTCTATATATAATTAGGCTGGGGTAACCACTTTGAGACTGCAACGGATGGGTTCAGAGCAATATGATATTTCCAGAAATGTTCAGCGGGCTTCTGGACTGTTTTTCTTAGAGCAAGCCAATTTCTTTGTGGCTGGAATTGTGCTCTCCTTGCTCTTCGGCCTATTGAAGTTTTATCAGAATGAGAGTGCCAAATGCAAACAGCCGTCATTGAATATTAATGGGAAGCAAACACCAGCATCTTTGCCCATCCAATCTGTTGGTTTGGATTTCAACATGGCTGACGAAAAACCTGCTTGGAACATTCCCTTCAAAAAGGGACCTTACAAAATGACCATGGCCATCAAAAAGTGCCCTCAGGAAGAGTGGTTGTTAGTTGAAAATACGTACCTAAACTACATGAAGAGAAAGCAAATAATCCTTGCAAAAAATCCAGAGAACACATTGTTATTCACTGAAATCTGTAAGAAGCCTCTCCAAGAGGTCTACGATAAAACCATGGACTTTTTGGTCTCAAGGTACCCCAGCGAATTTATAAAGAGCAGCGCTGACAATACATTCTACAACCGTCCAAGAGACGAAATCACCGCACGTTCTCATCACGGTTTGACATCTAAGCAAATGTTGGTTAACTTGGCTCTCTCTGCAGAAGAAGATGTTTTAATTTTGACAAGACAACACGACCAAGAAGAATATGTTTTGAGCGGTGGAACTTGGTGTTTCCCCAGTGGATTTGATCCATTGGCAAAACTTGGCAAAGATCTTACTTCCATCCACACCCCAGTTCCGCAATATGATACCAAATTGAAGATATCTATGAACAGATTTTTTGCAAGAATGAAACCTCATGAATATGTTACACGTACGAACTGGGCAATTCAGATTCACACCAATTTATGCTCCATTCTGAACAATCACGGTCATGACGAAAATGAAACCATAGTGGCCATAAGCCCAGAGGAATTGAACTTTGATAAAGTATACGTGAGAAGTGAACGTCAAGTTTTGACAAAGTTGCCAGAGACTCAGGCAATTATTTTTACGATTAGAACCTACTTGTTCCCAATGTCTGAGCTTAGAAAACAGGGTTACGGAGAAGTTTTATGTGAAGCAATTGACGGTCTTCCTGACTCAATGGCCTTTTACAAAAGAAGAGGAGAATGGGGACCAGCAGTGAAAGCCTATATGCGATATGAATCAAACGGCAAGAGTAGTGGTAGTGGTCATGAATAATGATTTTAATTGTACAATTGTAGCCACTTGGAATTAGTTTCCAGTAGTCCCGTAGCGTCGTCCGTCTCCCTTGAAGTTTTTTCCCTAGGTGTAAGGAATGATGGCTTTCGCAAGCGAACTCTGTTACAAGAAAGAGTTTATAATATGATTTATGGGAGTTCAAATTCGATGGAGCATAAACATGTATTGGACAGGGTTATTCAAGTAAAAGAATGAATGCTTTTCGTTAGTTTTCCTCTACGGAGCATAATATATGTCGCTACTAACCAAACCAGTTGCTGATTTGTGTTGCAATTCTTACGCAAAGTTGCAAAAAGTTGTTTCAACCACTTTCTAGATGAAGTTAGTGTCTAATATTGCTATAATACTACCTATATTAGCTGTTTCCAGAAGCGCTATTGTTGGTGATCTGTATGGCTTCGTCCCAGTACTCGAGAGACGGCTTGTCAGTACAGAAAGTGTCACGCCTATGAAATCAAATGGAAGACAAGCGCAAGCGTTGCCATTAGGCTTGATGGGTAACAGGAAAACCCCCACAGAAAAGTCTCCTGCAATACCAATCGAAGATGACAATAACGACGAGGACGGTAGTTTAGACGAAGTGGATATATATGGCGAAATCGACTCCGCTCCTCCCGAGGTGATCGTTTCCTCAAAAAAATCCTATATTGGGGAATTCCTATCATTGCATCCACCCAAGACAGCCCCGAAAGCTATTAAACCTTCCGTCGATGTTGAGCATACAGCTCCTTCGAAACTTGTGTCCACTATCGACTGCACTGGCAACAGAATATCTAATCCTCAAAACCTAAGACCATATACGGAACTTTTAAATAAAAAGGTACACCAACAACAAGAAAAGTACAAAGACATTTCTTACAAAAAGTATGGACAGAAGAAAGCTGCGGAAAGCGGATCTACCAGCTATTACTACCGTAACCATCTAGACATACCATCATTTATTGATTACTTAAAGACTCAAGGCTTTGACCCAAACGACTTGGATTTTTTGAGCAAGCCCGATTTGAATTACGGGCTTGAAGAGATAGAAAAGGAATTGAACAAAATAGAAAACAATCCTGTAAAGTCACCTGAAGCCATAATCATTGGCGGCGAGCCCGCAGTTAGTGGTAGCTTAATTTTGGCTCCTAAGCTCGCTCTCTTAAATTTGGTTCTTATAGTTATTATTGGTGCCCTCTAAAACGTCTGTGTTTGTGAGCGAAAGCCTCCAGAGAATAAGCATCATTATCGTTTGATAAGGCTCGAAAAATTTGCCCAATTGCTGAACGTAAACATCGTGATGTGGGGTCCAATCTCTCTTGCCTTTCGAAGCAGCAAACTTGGATTTTTTTTGTAACTGCTTCAGAAGCGCTTCTGAGAGTTTGACTTCTTTCTTCACCCGATCTAACAATGAATTTCTTCGAAGTAAATATCTGTAGGCACCTCTAGCCACACCCAAATCATCGTGGGCAAACACATTGATTTTGCTCAATGTGAACGCTAAAAACATCTTGGCAGACCAAGGACCAATCCCTTTTAGTTTGACCAATTCTTCGATAATTTCATCCTCCAGAGACTGCTCGTAAAAGCTTGGTTTTGCCAACGGATTCTCGGGATTAGAATAGTGCTCTGACAAATATTGCACGTATTCTACTTTCTTGCCCAGCAATCCGGCACTTCGAAGCTGCTCAACCGACAACTTAAGAGTGGCCTGTGGTGTGGGTTCACCATCATACAATAACCTGAACTTGGATTCAACCGATCTAGCTGCAGCACCAGAAACCTGCTGTGATATTATCAGTGAAACCAACGAGTACCAATACCCCGAGATTGGATCATCGGGATAGGCCAGCTTGGTCACCGTTTTTCGTGAAAAGAGAGGAAAATCCTTGCATACGATTGCTCTATAGAGGGTCTTGTCTACTGTCAATATATACTTCACCCCGTCGATGAAATCTGGAGTGTGCTTTTCAACAAAAGCCGCCGGTAATTGTAAATCCACTGGCACTTGTATGTGTTCCAAATGGTTTTCCAAATCTGTCAGTTTGCGTTCTAATGCTGGCACTTTACCGGGCAAAGCAACCCGTTTGACAGCAACTTTCTTCGGCTTTTTCTGAAGTGGCTCAACTATAGAAGCTTCAGGGATGGCTGACACCAGCCTAGAACGTGTGAGGACCATGGTGGCGAGTTTTTTAATCAGCAGCATCCTACTTACCTACAGCTATATGCAGATAAGATGCAATTCTTTGTCATCAATACGATTTATTTTTTTTTGGCTTCGAGATCTATGATCTATGGACTTTTTGCGACATTGGATGTGTCTTCCTCGGCGACTTTGTTACCCTTAACGGCATCCTGATTACGTTCTTCATCTTCTTTCACAACTTCCTCGGACTTTTCGACCTTTTCTTTAGACTCGGCCTTTTTTCTCTTTTTTTCCGCTTCTTCTGCCTCTCTGGCCCTCTCTTCATCCCACTTTTTCTGTTGCTTCGGGGATACCTGTCTAAAGGCTGTCAATGGCTGTCTTTTCAATACTAGGTTGTCCAATTTGACAACCTTGACATTCGTGGAACTAGATCCTACGAATTTTGCCTCGTTCTCGTCTTCGATCTGGAAATCCAGACCGGGATGAAGTGCTACATGCCGCAAAACTGCATTCAGTTTAAATGGCTTGATGCTTCCATCAGCAGTACCAACAGTTATATGAGTAATTGCAGAGGTATTTGGACTGTTCTTGCGTTGACCGTCAATATCGTAGGATTTTAAAATGGTCACTTTCAAGCAAACCAAATAATTTTCAGCTATAACCAATTCATCTAACCTGATATCGTAGAAAAAGTCAAGGGGCAACTCCATTTCTGGATCTCTGCGGTCCAACTTTTTAGATTCTTCTTCCATCTTTGCTGTATAAAACAGCCAGATTTTCTTGCCCACATCGTTTCTAGTCGCCATACTATGCACCAATGTCACATGGAAACTATGTTGAATCCTATTCACTGATTTCAAGTGTACCCACGTAGGATCGTCATCGACATACTGATCAATGAGATCTTTCAATTCGCCAGCGTCAGAAATCAATACTCCAAAGTATGTGGCCCAAGAGACTTTCATCTGTTTTGCCTTTTGCTTAGCAGCAGCCTCGTTCTGCTTTGTCTTCTCTACTTCCCATTTAATTCTCCTGTTCATTTCCTTTTCTTTCTCATATACCGCTCTTTCAGCATCCGTCATCTTCTCGAGTTTACGTCTTTCGAGCTCCATCTCCTTCTTTTTCCCTTTCTGGGTTTGCTTCTGCCTCATTTTTTGATCTCCGACAGTTTTTCTGATTTCAGGTTTGTAAGCCAAAGCTTCTTTGAAACTTCTTGCAAAATCTTCATCTGAAGGTATCTGTTCAACCAAGTCAGGATACATATCATGGAGTGACTTCACTATGACTTTGGCGTTATTCAAGGAAGATTCATCATCAGGTGTCACAGAAAGGTTGATAACTAAGTCAAACCTTGAATCAGGGAATCTTTTAACATTTAGTTTTTGAGATCTGCTAATGAATCCATCAGCGATTTTTTTAGCATGTTCAGGGTCTCTTTCGGCTGAAATAGACTGGTGATTATCTCCTCTCTTGAGGATACGCTCATGAGTCAATTTTCTGTGCTCTTCCACATTCGAATATTGGAAGTCACAGCAAATATACTTGATATCAATACCATCAGGATACATTATTTTGGATGCTTTTTCCGTTTCTACAAATAACAGTTCCCTTTCTCTTCTCTGATGGTTATTTTTGTCGAAAAAAACAGCATCTGCTCCTAACGACAACTCTCTTACTGCATCAGAATAAAACCGAGAAGTGTTCGTCAAATTATCGTTCTGGATGTGCGAGAAACGTGGAAACAAGTTTTCAACAGTTTTGAAGGCTGTAGTTTTACCACTTCCTGGAGTAGCTATAGAGGCGATGATGTACTTTGTTTCCCTTTTGACACTCGGAATGATTCCCCGAGCAAAATCAGACTTTTCAGTTCGAACAGATTGGCCGGCATCTGGCGACTCGGGTGAACTTTCGGTTTTTGCCAGTGATTTTCTCTTCGGAGCAGAGTGTGTTTTGCCATCCACAGTTTTTCTTGTATCGCCATCTTCAACACTATCATCTGCACTATACGCGAGTAACTGCATTCCCGATCTTCCCAAAAATTCAGCAAAGGCTGTTCTAGTAGCGATAACTCCACGGCCGTTTTTCCATTGATCTCTGAGCAGTTCATCTCTGAAATACTCTTCAATGAAGTCCAAATATTTGGCAATGACTGACAAATTTTTCTTCGACCTCCGTTTGAGATCCGGTATAGATTTGTCTCCACTCAAATACTCAGATGCCAATTCTCTGAGTTCTCTATAAAATAAATATGGCTGTTCGAATTTGAACTTGAAGAGGAACTCCAGGCCGTCTTGAAGTTTTGTGCATCTGACCACGAACCCTTCAGTTTCCAAGCCTTCATAAGTTCCTGTTTTTGCACAGTCTTTGGCCACGTTCATGAATTGCTGGAAAGTGTCGAATTCCAAGGTTTTGACTGTACGGAACCTCCATTTTTCACCGAATTGCTTGATTTCCTCGACGGTTTTTGACTTGAATTTTATAGTGTTGTAGTTCAAACCGTGTAAGTACAAGCCTGCCTTGGATTCGTCGTAGGAAAGGACATGCTCTTCGAAGCTGTCGTCACATAGCTCGCACACCACGGTGAGCCCTTCGTCATACAAATATTGGGCAAATTGGCGAATTTCTTCGGGAGTCAATTGCTTCTTCAATGCCGCTTCTCCAGCATCAGCATGTGGTGATGACCCCCCACAAGAGGTTCCAAGAGTCCTTTTCGATGTTGTAAGAAGTTGACCGCCAGGAAGACCAGAAAAGAAGATAATACAGCCATTTTCCTTGACAGTGGCCCGGTATGGACCCACAGTCTTGAGCTCAATCTGGGATGGCTCATAGTCTATAAGCTCACCTACATTGAAGAATTTATCGTAGCCTCTGATCAAGATCCGGTCTTCACCAAGAAAGAGGCCTCTGGAGTAGCAAGGAAGAGATCCAGCTGAGTTGCTGAAAGCCCATTCATTGATTTTCCACAGGGTGATAGTGCCGTGCCCTGTGGGATACTCTATTTTGGCGATGAGGGGAGCTTTCGTGACCACCTTTGGAGACTGATCTCCATCTTTGGCCTTTTTCTTGGAGACAGCAACCTGACGAGGCAACGCAGCAGCCTCCAACTCGTTTACAAACGCCCTAAATGTGTCTGGAGAGTCCATTCTTGATTGATGAAGTACAAGTTGCAAAATGACTCACGTGATGGGTGGAAGACGATACAAGTAGGAGAGAGATGAGTCGAAGAAGATCAGGGAAGGAAAAAGGTGAACGTGACAGAAAAAGATAAATAGAGAAAATGAGAGGAAACGCAGAAAGGTGGTGGAAGAGGAATACTGATATGAATGGTAAAAGACCATTGGAGAAAAGCAGTTGAAGAGAAAGATCTAAGGATAGAGCTAGGGAAAGATGGATGCACAATGAAAAATGGAGACTTCTTTCATACTGTGACAGGTTGTAAGGGAAAGTACTAGCAGCCGCTTCACTTCTGCGGCGAGCATTCTTGTATGGAGAAATTAGCATACATAAAGATACATGCAATGCAAATACGTAGGCATACACAATTAATCATATAGAACTGAAACCAGAGAATTGTTTAGCTTTCTTACTACTCCCTGCTAGTACTTCAGACATCAAAAGATCCATTTTACCAATTCCACATCGATTCCACACATCCTTCATATCCATTACAATGCCAGTCCAGTTCCACTCCCCTCTCCTGCACATACTCTACCAATATCAAACCAAATTTACAACACATCGAACCCAAGCCTTGATGAACTTCAACTTCGACATTGACGAGGCCGATGTGGCGGTTTTATCACAGAACCTCGCCCGGTCGAAAGAGCTCTTCACAAACATATCGAAATCGCTCACCCAGATCTCTTCAAAGGCCGAGACAGCCTCCCGCAAAATCAAACCCGTGTTGTCCCAGGTCAACCACTTGAACAACAACAAATCTGACATAGAGGCGGGCCTCTCGCTTGTCGAAAACGTTCAGACGTATGCTCTGAGAGCTGCTGATGCTGAAAAGACCCTCAATGGGTCTATAGAGTCCACCGGAGTGACAAAGTACTTGACTACTCTCATCCAACTGAAAGCCCTTTTAAAGGAGATGAAGAGTAACGTGGGCCAATTCAAAGGAGTGTTGATCAACTTCCAGAATTCCATAGAGAAGGCCGAGTATATGCTTGTTTCATATTTCAAGAAGCTCATGTCAAAGTTTTCCTCTCCAGTAGATATAACTGATGCTAAAACAGACGAGATAAATACCCAGATAGGAACTACTGCCACCAAGGATTTAACCCTGATTTTGGATTATTTCCATGGCGTGAATCCCGACGATTCGACCCTCGATAAAACGTACGCTGCTTCCCGGGCAGATTTTCTCTTCAAAACGATGAACCTGATTGAAGCATTGGCAATCCCACCAAAGAAAGTCAATAAAAATGCTCCCTACGAAAAGGGTTCTACGAAATTCCACGAGTATACAGACAAGGTGATAAGACTCTTGGAAGGCGAGTCTGCACTGTTAGCCTCGATAAACGGCAGAGCAGTTGGTCAAAAGCTCGATGAGAGTGAATACTTGTTTGAAATATTTGCAAAACCAATTAACGAGAACTATAGTGACAAGGTGTCTAGTATGATTCGCTACGTAGAAAAGAATTTGACCACAGACGGCCTTTTATCGTTAGAGTTAATTGGACCATTGAAGCGGATGGAAAAGGCACTCTACAGATTAATTTCCCACACTGGAGTGACCAGTAATTTCAAAAGCTTCTTTACAGTGTACGGGCAGTTGAAGAAATTATGTCAGCTGCTCTTTATGGATCTTTTGGTGTTCACCGAGAAAAGAATATCAACTATGGAGAAGCTCCCCACCGATAACGGAGTGTCAGAGGTGACTGTAGATTTGATGCTGAGAGTCAGAAAACTTCTGGAATTCCGGGAAAACTGCCTTGAAGTTATTGAAGGCATGAAATTGGGGTCTTGGATGATGCAGTCACCTCCATTGCGTAGTGTCACCGTGTTTAGCAGCGTTATACAAGGAGAGAACGCGCCAGATGACTATGACCCCAAGCATCTTCTCTCCAGTTTTTTCAGCGACTGCATTGATTGTATCATGATCAATTTAGAATTGCTTACCCGGGCTGGAGAGCTCAAAATCGCCAAAAAATCTGTCCAGGGGTACTTTTTAATGACGAATTTGACCTTGATTGAGCAGATTATCAACAGACTGACTGACTTACACAAACTGCTCGGAACCGTAGGGTTGGAGAGATTGAGCAAATTAAAGAAGCGGTTCTTGGTGCTCTTCTTGGACGATTGGAATTACGCCAGTTACATCATCATTAGAGATATGACCTCGATTACTGCCACGGCCGCGATCACTCAGGGGACATCTGGTCTGCAAAAGGCACATATACCGACATCAAAGGAGAAAGAACAGATCAAGTTGCTTTTCAAGACCTTCAATGAGCTGTTCGAAGACGCTATAAGCAACTACAAAAATTTTAATATCAACGACCAAAACCTCCGACAATATTTGGCTAATGAAATCAAGAAGCTTATTATGAACACGTATTTCAAGTTATACGATAAATACGGGACCACTGATTTCACCAAGAACAAATCAAAATATGTCAAGTATGACAAAAAGCTGTTCGAGGAGCTATTAAACAGAACTTTGTGAGAGGGCGAGCAGTGGCAGTGGTATAATCAGAGTGGGGTATCAAAGAGAGGTAAAGGTGACTACAAGAGACAGATCGAAGTTTAGAGGGAATTCCTGCGCTCTTCAAAAATCCAGCATGGCTTATATAGATCCTCTGCAAGGGCGGGAATGCATATTTTCAACAGCCGAAAGCAATGTAGAAGGTAGGCAAGCAATTCTGTAGTAGTGGCCACCCTACCATCACACCATAGGACTAGGTTTGCGATTTAAAGTTACAGCAATGACGCATCGGATCTTCACGGTCTACTTCGCTGATTGTCTTCTACATGTGACACGCAGGAATCCCAGAATGAAACCCCCCAGTTGTTATGAACCATGGTCTGGTGCCAAGACTTCAGTAGACAGTTGGGGCCGTGTATAACGATTTCTATTTTAAGAGGGTAGTTACGAGAGGTAAACAGTCGCTGGCCTGCCAGACCGAGAGACCCATGGTGACTGCTTGACATTGTTTGATACGTCCCATGAGATGCCAGGCCCAAGTATCTATTGCCATACAGACGGAAAAAAGCGATGCAGTTTTTTTCAGCCGGACTTATAAAGCATGTGAGGCCCCTACAATTAGACTTTAGTAGTCTTTGGGCGTGGAACTAACGCCAGCTTCTGCTGTGGCATGAGATTACGTAGTGGATTCCGGCGAATGACAGGCCCGTTCCGGTGGTAGACTGGACTTGGTATGTTGTTTCTGGGTGACCAGCATGCTGCCCAGCACGCAGAGAAGCCCGAAAACAGGTGACTGACTCTCAGAGTATCCCTGGACCACCTGTATTATACAAACCGTAACATTCCTGACTGCCCATCATTACCTAACCGACCGAAACGACCATTCTTGCAAGTCCCCAATCATTCTGGGCTTTGCAGCCAGTATATGCGGGAATAACCATCAATTTTTCGCAATGGTCCGCTCCTGCACTAGAAAGGCAGCGCAATCAACCCTTTAGGAATAACGGCGAAAAAAGCTGCCAGCTTTCGTTCCGGGGATTGATGCGCGAGGTTCACGGGTACCTATGCCATATATAGAAGAAGAAATGCGCTGATATGTAGTTGGGCCAAGAAATAAGAAAGCACTGACAGTTATGGTCTGGTGTGGCCCAGGCGTAGCCCTGGTGTAGCCCTGGATCGCTGGACTGGCCCCAACAAGCCTGTCATAGTCACCACTGCTATTGTCAATCTTCTGTAGACAATCTTTTATTGTTCCCTGGCTGCTCCTGACAGTAACAATTGGTGCGTGTTTACAATTTATTCTCTGCGCTTCTCACGTCTGTCCCCCAACTCTTTGTGGTAATTTTTGACGTTTTTATTTTTAAACCAGCCTCTATATTTTCTTTCTGCTTCGATCTGTGGCAATTTTTGTTTGACGTTTTTATTTTTAGCCTCTGAGTTTTCTTTTCTCTATTGATCTCCAAAGTTGCCCAAACCATTCAGAGAATGCCGAGTTGATCACCGACGGCCAGTGCCTACCAAGTCCGCCGTCTAGAGTACGGGAATCATCAACAAGTATACCCCTCCCCTCACAACCTCACGCACCATCACTCCCTACAGCTTCTTCATACGCCATCTTCCCTGCTGACCCCCATAGCCACTGCTATGAGCGTTTTTTGACACCATATTCTTGGAATTTTGACATTGTCGCATTACGAAAGACAGGTGTCAACCCCTAGGTCTGACGCTCCCAACCATGCATGTCAGAAATATCTTGGCAGCATTTAGTGTGCAGGATGATAGTGTCAGTAGCTTGGCTCAGTAAAACGAGATATTCGAGACCCAAACATGGAACCAACAAGCCCGCTACGACGGCTGGATAGACGGTGAACGTAGATGACTCCTGAGAGCTGCCTTGATCCCTGTTTTCTTGATTCTGTGGCATCAAAACGCCTGATTATGGCCCGTTCGCCTTGATGCCTTTGCCCATATTTTTATTTTAGATTTTTTTGTGACAATCTTCTCAACCTTATTAACGCTTCTCATTTTCTTGGAAATACTCGTAATGTATTTGGTGCATCGTAAAGGGGGACTCTATAAAAAGTGCAATTCCCTACTTATTTATTTGGGACTACACCACAAATCTAGTCAAACTATACTGACTTGTTCGAAACTCACTCACAATGGATGTCAACCGTTTAGTTCACAATGCTGCTCCCAACAAACCTCAAAGAGTCAGCTTACCAAGTATTTCTGACATATTCGTAGATTTACCGAGTGCCCTCCCGATCTACCCACCACCAGAGCAAAGAAATTACTACTTGGGAAGTACAAATCAATTACCTGCTTTGGTTTCAGCTCCAGCATCCAGAGAATCTTTACTGCCTCCACATGGTGGTAATCCTTTGGATTCGTCACTGTTGGCTTCGTACCACCACGGGCCCACACCAGTTTCTAAAACAAGCTCCGCTTTCTCACAAGGCAGCAATCTCCGTGGTAGCGGATCATTAGGCCTCTCGCCACCACATTTGAATCGACTTCCGATTTCCACCCCAGTCCTGTCTGTTTCCACTGCATCTCCTGGCAACTCGAGCCCCGTCTCTGCCGTTTCATCACCCCCATCTACATCTAGCTCTTTAACCAAGCGCAAAACCAGAAACAATTTGCCTAAAGAAACAACCTACACTTTATTGAAATGGTTAAATGAGCATTTGAATCACCCATACCCAAACTCGTTTGAAAAGAACCAATTAATGCATCTGACTGGATTGAACCAGCAACAACTTTCCAATTGGTTTATCAATGCCAGAAGAAGAAAGATAAAACTGTTGAAGCTGAGAGAATCCGTTTAATCCCGCTCTTTACTAATCCAACAAAGCCGACAAGGCTTAGTGGGCTTTCCTCAACCAGTGGAATTAAGCTGGAATTGACACATATAATGTGACATATTATGATATGCAAGAAAATACTCTGCTTAATGACCATGCTTGTGGTTGTCAAAAAAGCTTGGCATTTGCCAAGAATTGCAACCTTTTGCGCCGCATGTGCCGCGGCTCTTTCCAAAAACGGAAACATTGTCTTAATAGACACAAAAAAACTAATTCCGTTGAGAATCGAGTTTATTTATCTGGACGCCTAATTTACGACTTTATAGAACGCCTGTAGTAACTTCCGTAGACTTTGGAGGATAGACTATCATGAAGGTGACGTTCGAGGTAATGAGGTTGACGAGTTTTCGTCTTGGCGCATATTGAGGTACAGAAATGCCCCTATCGATGAAATTGTCCGCCTCATGGCTTGCATGATGATGTTGGCTTGCTCTTTGATCCGTCAATGGCAATCTCGAGCTGTCTCCCGTGGGGGACATATACATAAATCCGCTCACATGACATTAGGAGTCAGACTGCATGCGGCGGTACCTTGACTATTCCGTGACGCATCCGGCAAGACCAAACCGGTCAAGTGATTAATCTGATCACGTGAGTTATCTCCCTCGACTAAGATGTCCTGTCAAGGATCTTATCATTAATGCCTATTGTGTAATGTCTAGTACAACGATCAGATGGTGCTCGTGTGTTTGTAGTTGGCTTCTTGAAGCATCAATAGCTAGCAAATCTTCAACATTACAGTTATTTCCACATTTAAACTGCCTTTTTACCAGTATCTACCAACTAGTTCAACTACAGACTCATCAAGTAGGATCATACGTTGGATACGCTTATCTCTCTATTCATCACCTCATACACTCTCAACACAGTACCCCATTTCTGCTTACCCGAAGACTTCAAGATCTTTTCTGGCTTCATATATGTTGGCCGCCCGTCTTGTTGCCATCAGTTTCGATCTTCCATCTTCTATCACCTCTAACACACTCTCTACACTAACCCCATTCACTCGGTTCATGCTATTATTAATCTACGACCTTAAAGCCCGCAATCTTTCTGCAAGCTTGTCTTCTCTCTCCTCAGACACCGTCTCTTGTGGAGCCTGCAATTCCACCTTGGCAGCATTCAAACCCTGCTTCATCTCTATACCCGCTTCATCGGCCACTTGATTCATCAACTCATCAACCTGGTCTTGAGGGGTCGTCAATGCATTCACAGAGTTAGTGGTGGATTCGTAGTAGTTTGTCAGGGCATCCAAATCTTCGAATTGGGACTCAAACTTCTCCATAACCATGGATATCCGCTCCAAGTTCATGGTTTGAAGGGCCTTGTCCATCCCTCGGATGACCTGGGTCATATTTCCAGTCACTGACCGCATAGTTACCGCAGTTTGGACCCTCAGGGCCACTGCGTCGATCCGCAGAGCAAGACGTAACAAGTTTACCCGTTCATTGGCCTTTCTGATGGCATTCTGAGCGTACAATTGGGCTATATCGTTGTTGCCCTGGGTCATAGCCTTCTTGATTTTGGCCTTTTCCTGGAGCTCTTCTTTGGCGGCCTTGCTGGCTTGCCGGTTGAGCTGTTTGGCGGTGAATTTGAGCTGGAAGAGTGATTGTTCGAGTCCCGACATCGCTTACAAGGCTCCTAGAACACTACGCCTGGGCGTTTTAAGATTGAGATTTGGGCTGGTGGCGCTGGTATGCAGGAAACGGGTGCTAATGGGTGGGGACGGCGATACGGGTACGTTTATCGACGAAGGGAGGGTCTACTATTGCACGGTTGGGATCAAGTTCGACACGGATACATGTGGTATATGGAGCAGGCGAAATGCATTTTCACGGCGTTAAAATATCAAGTATTACAGTATTTACGTATTCCTTTTCTTCTACTTCATTACTTTTCCAATCTGGGAAAAAGCTGATTTTCCTAAAAGGAGATGCTCTGGAACATCCATTTAGACGTAACCAACAAGAGAAGTAATGTTTCAAAACTACATTAACATTGCCCATATGTACATAGTCATCCAATTGCTTCTGTTTTTTTCACTTTATAGAAGACTGTCTTTATGATTTTGTATTCTATATTAAAAAGTTACCAGAGAATACCACTGCTGCTCTCCTTCAATTGCATGATAGCGCAGCTTCCATATGAGGCTGTCAAGAGATATTCACCTCACATGACCCAGTACAGCTACATTTCCATAAATCAAACCGACATCATTTCTTCACACATCCCCCATGCGTTATGTTCAAAGTAGTCCTAGAAGCTTTTCTGTCTACTAACCAATATCATGCTCTCCAGAACACCTTTGGCGGCAGCCTCTTTCAAATTAATCCAAATCAACGTCAGGCACATCTGATGCATCGCCCGACTCCCGAGTCTGTCTGGGCTGCGTATGCCCAGTCCCAGTAGCCCTTTGAGCACTCTGCTCTCCATCAGGATTAAATATCATACCCAAAATACCGGCAACTTGCGGCAAGGCTTCACTGAACATTCTTACTCCGGCTTGTATGTCTTGCCCAGGCAACTCCGGTTGACTTCTATTCGTTTGCTCGTTATTCTGGTCTCTTCGCTCTTGCTGGTTTGCACCTTCTTGCCCACTTTGCTCACTTCCTTGGTCACGCTCTTGTCCTTGCACATCAGCTCTGGCGGTCCTTCTCTCCATCATCTCTCCAAAATTGTTCAAGATTTCTCGAACAGGATTTCCGTTTGGTCCAGGAATCGTGTAACTGGCAGAATATTGTGTAGTGGTCGTGGTTCTGGGGCCCTGGGTTGTAGTTGTCGTCCTTGTGTTACTTCTGGGTGGGATATAGCTCAGACCAGCATTGGTAGCGGCGGCAATTGCTGCTGCAGATGCCGCAGCAAGTGCTGGATTCAGGCCCGGATCAAATGATCCAACTGTGTCCCTAGAATTACCCTCTCTTCGGACCTCACTAGGTTCTCTGATGTTGGGCCTTGGAGTGGCCTGTGCACCCCTATTACTAACCAGACTTGTTTCAATGGTCATGGGTACGACCGTAGCCTCGAATCCATTAGTATGAAGGTCCTGTAAGACCGTTGGCGTCAAAATACTAGCATTGTCTCTGTTGGCTCGCTCCACCACAGAATACTGATTTTCACGATAGTAATCATAATATGGCAAATCTTCTGGAGTGGCTTGGGATCTCATGACCTCCAAAACCTCCTTGTAGTTTTTTACTGCTTTATCGATCAACAGATTGTCAACCCTTTGCTGGAAGGCTCTTTTCTCACAGAGGGATACCAGTTCTGTGATCCGTTTGACGAAAAGTGGCGAGACACCGCTTTCGACATCGCCTTCACCGAAATGATATTGTACTCCTAGTCTGTAGCAATCAATAGCCTCTACCGGACGGCCCATATGGAGGTGACAGAATCCCAATTGGACCCAGGCAGCAACAAATTTGGGATGCACGAAGATGGCTAGATTGAGGTCATCGATGGCCTCAACAATACAAGAGAGGCCGATGTATGCTATAGCTCTATTAGTGAGAAGTTGCAGGGCAACCTCGAGCCGAGAAGAATCATCAGAAACCACCAGGAGAGCTGCGTCCACGGCCTCAGTGTAAACAGCTATAGCCTGTGGATACAGCTTATTGAGCATCAAATTGTTACCCAATTCACGAAGTCTGGCTGCTTTCTGGGCGTTGTTACGCAATTTGTCCAAAATGACTACCGATTCCTCCAATTTGGATAGCTTTTCGTCAGCTTGGGCTACAGCTTTCTGCCACAGATCGGCAGTGGATGTGGGGTGACCTACAGAGATCTGGAGGCCATTCTGGTTCAACTTTTGCACCAATTGGTCCATGTATTCAACGGGAAAATCCCCGTAGCCCGAAGCAGCGATCAAGTGGGTCAAGTAGGTTGCAATATGGGCCAATTGACCTGGTTCCACGACGGATCTGGCCACGGGCTTGAGGGACGAATAAGTGGCAACAGAACTCCAATCTGCCGATGAAAATGATCTTTTCGACAACCCAACTAGTTGTTCCGTAGAGATGGAGGAAGGCTTTGTTGCAGCTTTCCCCAATAACCGTTCTGTTACCTTCAAAAGCAGAGATACCGCATCAGGGCCGCCCAAGACGTGAGCTTTGAAGTACTTGTTGGCGGCGGCTAGATCAGCGGCCAATGGGTACTTTTCTGGCGATGCTTCTAGTTGAGGATGCACTTCATCTATGAGGGTCGTTAATGCAAGCACAAGCACTGCTTCACTCATGTTGTGTGGTGGATATAAGCAGGATAAGAGAACAGCTTGTCTAGATCTGTGGCTAGAGATTGCGAATGGAGCCAAGAAATAGGGAAGCGAGAGCGGGAAATAGCGAGAGACGAGAAAATTGGCGAGAAATGGTGGGAGTTAGTGAGGGTTAGTGAGAAGTTAGTGACAGAATTAGCGAGAAGTAGTGTGAATTAGTGAGAAGTGAGGAGATCTTATCGCATAGTAGCGCGAAATAGGGGAGGACAAGAATGTTTAGCGATGGAGGATACAATGAGAAGGATCAGGGAGAGAGAGCACCAATGGAGACACAGCATAACAATACACAGCCAACAACTTCGTCCAGCCCCATATATCAGCTGTTGCGCAACTAATCACACTCTAATCACACCTAATCAAAACGACCCTTATATATGATCACTAATCTGTTTCTCCACATCGTCCTCTTTCCCATTTTGCCACCGTTAGCGAGAAACGCACCATTTAGCGCCTATTTTTCTCCGATTAGCGCCGTTCCTCGCTAAAGATCAAATTGATCATTTAATCAGATCATTTAATCAGATCATCCACTCCACACTCCACCATTCTGCGTCCTTCGAATGTTTTCTCGGAACATCGAGCCGGCGAAGACGACCACAACACCAACACAGCTTCTCACTGCTGAAAACTGCATTGCACCAGGCAGAATACGAACCTTTTTGCGTCTTTCGAGGTTCGCCACTGACGATTCGATAAGACAGCATTTGAACGAGGTCGAGGACTGCCACAGCTACTTTAAATCCCGTATAATACCCCAATGGCTTAACCGTGGCGAAGTAATTGACTTCTGTCTGGAATTCGCCCAAACGCTTCGCCAGAAGACCGAGTTGAAACAACAACAGAGCAAGTCGTCCCAAGACTTTGATCTCCGACTTGATCCCTATGCATTGAAAGATTTCAACGACAAGATCGAAATGCAGTTCAGTCTTGCTGACTCGGTTAGGGCCTGGACTGAAAATGAGCGCCAAGTGGAGACTATAGTTCGTTCTGACACACTCGAGTTGCTAGTTGGTAAGTGTGGAGATTACGATTGGCTCGGAGAATTCCAGCGTGCTTCCAAATTGGGGAGAAAGAGATGAATAATAACGGGACTTTTATGGAAACAGTGGTACTTAATGGGCGGATAATCGAGCAGTGGTAGATATGGTGTAGAGGAGATGAATGGGCTAAAAATGGTCAAAGTGTCAGGACTCAACCGTTCCAGCTACCACAACGAGCGAATCAAGGTTGCCATAATGAAAAGATTCCTTCACCATATTGCAACGGCCATCTTCATCATACAGTGAAAGGGAAATCCAAACCACTTCCAGGGCAGGATTTACCCAGAAATTGCCAATGAGTTAATTGCTGTGCCAGCCAGGTGGTGTATCATTAAAGCTTCGCCTTGTCCTGGTAGGATAAATTTAGTGTGCTGGAATCATTGAACTCTTCTCAAGATCCATATGACGATCTTAAACCTAACAGATCTCGTCTTGTATAGTCATCTAGTAGTTAATAAGTATGTTATATCACGACCTAAGACACCAACTTCACAATCATTGACTTGAAAGTCAACTAAATATCGCCAAAACATCGCCTTATGTGGAGCTTCAATTGTGTTGACAACACTCATCACAAGTGCTCCTATACCCAATAACATGTAACCATTCTACACCCCTACTCTTCCCCTAGGTAACTGTTCTTTATCTTATATATGAACCTAACGCACTCCTCCAACATCACTTATGCACAGCCGCTGCAGCAGCATAGGCAAACTTGCTGATTGGCTTTTCGTTTTTCGCTGCTTGAACACTTGCATTCGACATTCTCTTGCTCTTAGTGTCCTGTTTGTCCAGACTCGGCGCCTTCTTTTCTTTCTTTCCGTTGACCATTTCCTTGGCCATTAACAAGCAGTCAATCCATCCGTAATTGGGACCAAGCCTCACAACATCTCCATTCTTCTTCACCACTTGGACGCTCTCTGAGAGACGGTCTGTCTTGGCAATGCGCTTCAAAAAGATTAAGTCTCCTCCTTCACGAATTATCTCAAGGATAAGGTAGCCATCCCCACCTTTACTAAGGGTCCCATTAGAGTCTGCAAACTGTTCATCTTCGCTCTCAAACTCGTAGTCATAGAGCAGATAGTCGGCTCCGTTATTGGCCTTCAAATCGATCCGCATAACGTTCAACTTTGCGTCTACAAAAAACACTCTAGCTTGATTTGTGATCACCGTGATCACTGGGATAGCACCCAGTGTGAGCCGATAGTTGTGCTTCTTGATCAACTGATCAATCATGGTATCATCCAAGGGTTCAGACGTCCGTTTGAGTACCAAGTGGTTGAGTTGCGCTTTAAGAATAGTGTCCAACTTAAGAATCTTCTCGTTGGGAGCAAGAAGACCAGAGATTTCCGAAAGGCCAATGTCTTTGATATTGGACGGAGGATGTGTGGAATAAGTCTCCAGTGGTTTGGCCACAGGAGATGTTCTGGAGGGTGGCGGAAGTCCAGGCGAAGGGGCTGGAACGGCAGAGACGGGGACCTTATTCGACGAGTTGCCATTGGTGCCGTACTTTCGGTTATAAGATTGTGTCCTCTGAACTCCTTTGCTGGCAGCGGCAGCGGCCGCAGCGGCACCACTTCCAGGTCCAAAGCTGTCTTTTTTACCTCCTACATTATCATTCTCCCTTCTAGTTGGACTGGGCGACTTTTTGACTGGGGAAGTTGATCTATAGCCATTGAACGGCGCTGAAAGAGGGTTACGGCCATTATACGAGGCAGAGTGAGGAATGGATTGTGTCAATTGAGGGCCAGAAGCCAATACAGGTGCTCCAGATGGGACGGGACCCTGTGGGGGTCCTACGTTGGGAAATCCAGACTGTCCCTGGAATGTTGGAGCTAACATTGGAGCAGGAATCAGGGGAGGAGTGTTCATTTTAGGCTTCAGATACTGAGCCTTGGGGGAAGGACCACCATATTGTTGATAATTGCGTTGTGGGTTTCGTTGTGGGCTCACTGGGACCCCAGGAACTCCAGGAATCGTCCCATGACCCAAATTGGCCATCTGGGGACTTCCCTGGGTATACGGCAGACCTGCTGGGACCGTAGAAGGAGCGGTAGCAGCGGCGGCCAGGCGCAGCTGCATAATGGGAACTACAACATCACCCCGATAGAGACCTTTCTGGAGCTGTTGAGTGATGTTAGACTTGTTCAGACTACGATTCAGACCATTTTTAAGGGTAGGGACAAATGGCTGTAAGGTTTGTTCTCTGTAGGGTTCGAAACGAGGAACTTTGGCGTTCCAAATAGAGTTTCTGTCCCAGCGGACGTCTCTGAACCAGCTGTATGATTTGAGCTGCTCTAATGAAGGTCTCTTGCTGGGGTCAGGGACCAAAATGTCGTCAATAATAGGGGCCACGTCTCTCGGAACGTTTACCGAGTATCTATAGTCTACATTTATGATTTTTTCGAAGGTCAAGTACTCTGTGGATGCTTTGAATGGGGGTTTACCATGGAAAAACTGATACAAGATGCAAGCAAGGGCCCAGATATCTGTTTCTACGCCGCAAGTGTTGTCTTTGAGGAGTTCTGGAGGGACGTACTCTGCTGTACCCACAAATGAGCCCCTTTTCAGGTCGACTATGACAGGATCGCCAGCCAGAGAAGGGTCCATAGGTTCAGGAAGAAGCTTTGCAGCTCCAAAATCGGTTATCTTGATGTTCAAATCCAGAGAAACCAAGATGTTTTCTGGCTTCAAATCTCGATGGATAATGCCTCTAGAGTGCATGAATTGCACGGAATCAAGCAATTGGACCATATAGAACTTGGAAACGGGCTCCGACAACAGTCCAAACTTACGAATGATGCTCAAGAGTTCTCCATACTCGGCGAAGTCAAGCACAAAATAGAGCAGCGAGTCGTCTTGGAATGTACAGTAGAGCTGGACGATCCCGGGGTGCTGCTGGCCCAAACGATGCAACGTAAGCTTTTCGATGTTGACGTACTTGATTTTGTCTTCTTTGACGATGTGGCGTTTCAGTAGCACCTTAATGGCAAACGTTTTTCCTGAGTGGATATCCTTGGCAGAGTACACCGACAGATACAGCCCCTCGCCTATCCGGGCGCCGAACTGGTAATCCGTGGCGTTTCTCTTACGGAGAGCCGGCTGCAGACCGACATCACTCATTGTCGAAGTATGAAGCACTCAGAAGGGCTGACACGGGTGTAACAGCCACGAGGTAGAGCTGCTGGGTGGGTTTTAGTGTATTCGGAAATGGCAGCCGCCACGACTGAGCTGATCTGTGCAGGGAGGAGGATTAAAGGGGAGGGACGAAGGGGGATCACGGAAGGACGAAGGGGGATAAAGGGGGGATAAACGAGGGATAAACGAGGGATAAGAAGGCAGTGGGTGCCGTAGTTTCATCTTTTCATACGATAGGTCTTCTTGTTCCAGGTCCTGCTTGTCTAATTCCACCTGTCCAAAGGGCAGTTGCCAGCCTGCTAGACATTTAGTCCCTCTGCAGCTCTCCGCGGTGGGCTCCTCTGACACGCAACGCTCATCCCACCAAAACAGAAGCTGGTTGTAGACTGTGTCTATGGGTTACAACATTACTATTGCTTGTAGCTTGTTACCTCTGCTTTACTCTACACTGTGCTATGCTTTGCTTTGCTATGCTTGGCCTTCTTTTGCCCTCTTTCCTCTTCTTCATCCCCCTTTTCTTCCTCTTTGTTCAGCTCTCCATTCATCTGAGCTCCACCTTTTTCCGGCACCACCGCCATTTTCGCAGCCGCGGCTGCTGCTCTCCCTTCAAGAATACACCGAACGCTCCTTAGTGGGGCAGCTCTGTTGAGTTTTACGGGCTCTGTGTTCCTTTTCAGCTTTGTGTTTTGATATTCCACTCTTTGAGCTTCCTGGAGACCTTTGGAGACCTTTGGAGACCTTTGGAGACCTTTCGAGACATTTGGAGACCTTTCGAGACATTTGGAGACCTTTTGCTGACCAACTCTTGCCCTGGCTGATCATTTGCTACCTTCCGGCCCCACCGCTATTCTTATCGCAGCTCTCACAGAACATGCTAGCTATGCAACACCGGAAAAGCACGGATTCACAACTGAACGTTAAACTGAGCAGAATCCCTTACCGGCTACTCTACTGCTTTAACAAACAGAACATACGTTAGTTTTAAAGCGCCACTTCCCCTTTTACCAGCCCTTTATCTAGCAGCCTCCACCAGATCACCTCTCTTCCTACTAAAATTCTTCTCGCGGCTTCTCGCATAAAATTTCCACCGCTCTCTTGAACTCACCAGATGATACAGCCCTGGCGCCGAATATACCACCACAGAGCCCTACTATGGGCTCAGTCTCGCCGCCACGTGTCCACAGACAACTCGTCTTTTCTAAGACGGGTTTTCGACGACGACAAGTACTTCCGCCTGTGGCGTGCTACCCCAGACGCTCCAAAGCTGCCCTTGCATAATTCTCCCGCCGAGAACCATAATGGGTTGTTCCGGAACTCTGCTCTTACTTCACCAAAGGGGCTTGTGGCGTTTGCAAAACTCCAGCTCCAGGAAGCAAAGCGCCTAGCTGCTCTCCTCACTAGTCCCGACATCCCCAGATCCGATGTAGTTCGTAAAATGGACCAACTTCTGGACACTCTTTGTCGGGCCATCGACGTTGCAGAATTCATCAGAGTGGCTCATCCGGGGTCAAGATGGATTGCAGCAGCACAGCAGACCCATGAAATCATGTTTGAGTACATGAATCAGCTCAATACCAACGTAGAACTCTATTCAACTTTGAAATCAGCCATGAACGACCCTCAAACGGTCAAGGGCTACTCCAAGGAAGAAACCGCCGTAGGGAACTATCTTTTGAAAGACTTTGAGCGGTCCGGAATTGAGATGGACGACCAAACTAGAGCCTTCTTTGTAGAGATTACCCAGCAGATTCTGCTTTGTGGGGCCCAGTACACCTCGGGGTCCCAACAATTAGACCTGTACTGGTGTGAATTGTCCGACGAAGAGTGGGGTTCCTTGACGTACGATCTTCGGAAGCATATAAACAGACAAGCCATGAAAGCAGGTCATGTAACCGGGAAATCCATCCCGCTTACTGGAAATGTAGCCTTTGAGGTGCTCACACAATGCTCCAATGCAGAGGTTCGTAGAAAGGTTTGGATAGGACTCCATAGCGCCCCCAGGGAGCAAATCGAGCTTCTAGATGGCTTCTTAATTCTTAGAGCAGTTCTTGCCAGGCGCTTGGGCTTTGACAGTTTTGCATTGTATCAATTAGAGGAGAAAATGGCCCGCAGCCCTCTGGGAGTCATGACATTCTTGAACCGTTTACGAGCAGAGTTAGAACCTAAGGTGGTGAAGGAGCTCCGACTGCTTACAGAAGGGACAAACAGAGAGGTTAGTAATGATTTGCCAGTGGTTATAGACGAACCTATCAGTAAATCTGGTGAACCTTCTCAGGAGTCTCTCCATTCACATAGGTCTACATCAAATTCAAGTAGTGATACTGACTCCATATTCCTGACTGCATCTTCGGAAACAGAATCTTCAGCAGAGTCTGGTCTTTCACTCTCTAAAGCAGATATGGAGCTTATCTCACTGGTGCATCCTTGGGATCGTGACTACCTCATGAACAAATACAAGGCCGACCTCCCTGAGCTTCCCGATATTTCTCCATATTTGTCGATAGGTACGGTAATCAGCGGGCTCTCATCGCTTTTTGAATCCATTTACAACATCACTCTCCAGCCAGTTAAAACCGTAGATGGAGAAACGTGGGATGACGGGAAGGTACGGAAAATCGCCGTAGTGGACAACAGTCTTAGCACCACCTTGGGATATTTGTACTTGGATTTCTGGTCACCTAAAGTACTCCCATCACATTTCACGATAGTGTGCCTGCGAGAAACTTCACACGACGAGGATATATCTAAATACGTACATCTTGACGAGACTGGGTCATATCAAGTTCCAGTGATTGCGTTGTTGTGCAACTTTTCCGCCAATACCAGCATTTCTGTTAATCCATTCAGGTTCGACAAGGCAGCCAACAAGACGTTGCTTTCGTTGGACCAAATGGAGACAGTATTTCATGAAATGGGACATGCTATGCATCTGATGATTGGACGCACCAAACTACACAACTTGGCTGGAACTCGATGTCTGACGGATTTTGCTGAACTACCACTGGTCCTCATGGAGTTTTTCGCCAAAGACCCACGGGTTTTGGGCAAGATTTTAAAACACCACGAGACTAACGAACTAATTGACGTCAAGACACTTGCTCAACATCAAAAACAGCGGCAGCTGCTCGATTTTACGGAGCTGTACATTCAATTGAAAATGGCGACTTTGGACCAAGTACTTCATCTGGGACGGACGGTTGTGGAAGCACAAAAGGGTTCGTTTGATCTGACTAAGGTCTACCATTCCGTTGAATCTGATTTAGAGATTTTTGCCGATAGCTGGTCAACGTGGCACGGCAAATTCCCCCATCTTTTTCTGTATGGAGCAGTATATTATCTGTATCTATTAGATCGAGCTATTGCAGAAAAGCTCTGGCAAGGGTTGTTCCAAAAGGATCCATGGAGTCGGGAAGCCGGGGAGAAATACAAAAACAGTATCCTTAGGTGGGGAGGTACAAAGGACCCATGGGAAATGTTAGCTGATGCGTTGGGAAATGAGGAGTTGCGTTGTGGAGATGAGCGTTCGATGGAGATAATAGCCACCGAATAATTAGAACGTGTAAATAGAATACCATAGATAGAAAATGGAGAGGATGTAAAGGAAAGGAGTAATGGGCTTGGAAGTTGAAAACGTATCAAAAGGGCGATTGGCAAGATGTCAGGTGGTGAAGTGTTTTGTATGGTGTGTATGGCGATAAGTGAGTAAAAGAGGTGAGAGTAGTAGGCGTTGTATGAGAGGTGATCTATGAGAGGTGATCTATGAGAGGTGAAGTTGTTAGCATGTATGAGAGGTGAGGAATATGAGGTGGTGAGTGAAAGATGACAAGCGTGTTGAGAGGTACTAGATAGTTCGACCAGACAGATCTCCTAGCTTCTACCAGCTCATCCTAGCCCCGACCAGCTCATCCCAGCCATGTTCATGTTGCTGACTTCCCACACAGAGTAGATCTGGTTTCTTAGCGATGAGATTCAATCGTGCAGCGAAGGTCTAGGTAGCCCAGCGCATGTTGCAACTAAGAGCATCCAAAGACAGCAAAGACGCTTACATAACTATCTGCTACTCTTCGCTGTTCTATTGTCATCCCCACCGTTCTATCTTCACCCTCTTTGTCCCCTTTGTCCCCTTTGTCCCCTTCTTCCTTCCTCTCTTCTTCCCCCTTCACTCTTCACTCCGCTTTTCTTCGCGAGCTTTGTTTACATTTCTGTTTACATTTTCTATATCAGACATGAACTCCTCCAACTCAGGGCCTTCCACCCCCACAAAGACCGTTTCTGGGTCACTGCCAGTCAAGGCTGGGGGTCCCTTTGTAGGCAGACTCAGCTTGCTCCAAGACAGCTCCGAAAATTCCAACATCGCCGCCATTATGGCGGGCCAAGAGCAGATCAGAGATCAAATCCATCGGTTGGAAGTCCAAACTGCCCAAACTGGGTTAGATTTGAACCAATTGGTAGACCGTCTGAAAAACAACAACTCCTATTTGACCAAGCTCCTAGAAGGTGTTAGTGGAGGCGTCGAATCCGACGTCTTGAATGCCACAGAAGCAGTTCGTCTGGCTGTTGAAGAGCTTAGAGAGTCCATAGAGCTCACTTTTGCTCAAATCGGTAACCAGCGACATAACCAGCTGGAGCAGATGAGATTACTTACCTCAGAAATCGAGAAACAGCTGGCCATTTTGCTGCAATACCATCAGAATGGCCAAACCGACCCAGATGTCAACCAAGAGACTATTTCAGGTCAAGTAGCAGCCAGTACCATTGACATTCGAGAGAAGTTACTCGAAGAACGCGAGAAGGCACTCTTGGAACGTGAAAAGTCCATTGACACCCGAAGGAAAGCCGTCGAAGACCGTGAAGCCCGGCTTGAGGAACGTGAAAAGCAGGGACAGCAGCAGCAGCTTGACTTGAAGCGTCTCTGTGAGCAGGTGGCACAATTGAACCAGAATTCTAGCCAAAATGAAGTGAAGAATGACACCAAAGCCCTCGAAAATACCTACAAAGAGCTCAGCGATGCGTATATCGCAAAATACGAAGATTACAAGCAATTGAAGGAGGAGTATGAAGACCTTTTGGAGTTGATCGAGCAGGCAGCACCACGAGAAGCAGCTCCAATCAAGCTCCGCAAGATGCATGAACTCCATACACAAGCTATGGGCCATATAAAGGCAGAGAAGGCCCACGATCGTAAAAGAATAGTAAGTACGCCCCTAGGAAGGATGTCATAGAGAAAAGGCATACGAAGGGAAATGATGGACAAATGGTGACAATGGGTATATAAATTGAAAGCTTGAAACAGCTTCAAAGTGGTGATTCGAGTTCATGGACAATTGCAATTGTAACTAGTGAAACTATGTGGAACAGACAGTTAATAGAATACGAGAAACGATTGAATCCCGTAGACGACGATGCCAGGATGTCTCAAACATATAGACATTTCTAAGGGAGCAAACAGAGCGGTTTTGATTCGCCAAGCTAGGTGTTATCGTTGTTGAGGGCTTCCTTTGAATAGTATCACCTATGATTTCACCCCTTGGTCAGCGAAATCCATATACATATACCCTCTTCTTCTCTACTTCTATATTCTGTCTCCTCCTTCTCTACTTCGATGTTCTGTCTCCTCCTTCTCCTTCTATATTTCTCCTCCTCCGCTTCTTGTACTATTCCACATCTTCTACTGCCCTTCCCCTATTCTCTACATTGAATCCTTGCCTCTCGACTCTATTCATCTATGTACAATGCATCGTTCTTTCGAATCACCTCCTGTCCTCCCATGTATGGTCTTAGCACTTCTGGAATCACCACACCACCCTTCTCTGGGTCATAGAAGTTCTCTATTATTGCAGCCACAAGTCGAGGAATGGCTGCTGCAGTGCCGTTCAAAGTCACAACGTGAACAAGCAGGCTCGATGTAGGATCTCTGTATCTGATGTTCAATCTACGGGCCTGGTAATCACCGCAAACCAGTGCAGAAGAGAGTTCTCCCCACCGTTGCATTCCGGGGAACCACGCCTCGATATCGTACTTCTTGGCTGCTGGAGCCCCCAAGTCTCCTGCTGGCATGTTCAAGACTCTAGCCTGAAGTCCCAATGAGCCAATGAAAGAGGTTTGAAGCGCCCTGATATCCTCGAGCTCTTTGTAGGCTGTCTCTGCTGAAGTGAAATGGAAAAGCTCCACTTTGTTGAATTCGTGTACTCTGTATATCCCTGAAGTGGCTCTGCCTCTAGCACCTGCTTCAGCACGATAAGCTCGTGATAATCCCACGTATCTTATCGGGAAATGGCGGGATTCCTGCTCTGTAAATGTCCTTTTCAGCTGCAATGCCGCCAATGGAATTTCAGCGGTACCAGTAAGAGCCAAGGGTTCATCTTCAAGGGTATACACTTGCTTCTCTTCCCCTTGGTCACGAGGCTGGAACCCACAAGCACCAACAACGTCAGTCTGAACAATCAGTGGTGCAGCAACTGGGAAATAGCCATGTTTACGGGCCAATCCAATGGCATATTGAATAAGGGCCTGTTCTAGAAGCATCCCATCGCCAACAAAAAAATAGAACGCATGTCCACTGACTCTGGAGGCAGTGTCCATCTCTAATATCCCCAATTCCTGGCCTACGGACCGATGTGATTGTACTGAACCTGCCATTTTCCGAGACTCTGCCTCATGCTCTGAATGGCAATTGATGAGTTCTACAACCTCGAAGTCCTCTCCACGAGGAACCAGATCGTGGACCAACTCAGGCAATGCTAATGCACAAGCTTCAAGCTCCTCGAGAAGAGCATCTCGGGCCTTGGTGAGGGTTTGGATCTGTGGTTTCAACTGCTTCAAATCTTGTGCGTGCTCTTTGTTGCCTTGTTTCATGGCAGCAGTCCATGCTGATCGACTACGGAAGAGGGCATCTAGTTTATGGTTTGTCTCTACGAGTTCTGGATACCTCATAACTAAGGTGTCAAGCCTGTGGCTTACAAGTGGTGGGAGGTTTTTCAAAGCGATGGTCCGTCGAATGGCATCAGCCCGTTCTATCAAGAATGGAAGTGAAAGAATGGGCTTTCCCAAAATACGCCTGGAGTTTGCAATTGCAGCTTCCAGGCCAGCTGTAGAACTCAAGTGACGCCTCAAGGGGGCGTATACAGATGATCTACACGCCATGTACCAGTGGTTAGGTCAAGGTGTCCCAGACTATGGTCTTGGTGGGGTTGTGTGCCGAGGTAAAGCAGTTGAAGCTGGAGAGAGAAGAAAAAATAAGAAAGCAGAGTTGACTAAATTTGTAGAGTTGACTGATTTTGTTGGCAAGTCGGTAAGGGGCTTTATCGTTGTAGTACAGACAGTCACTGCTCGTATGGCTTTCAGTTTATCCTGTGACAAAGAAGAAGGGACCTTATACACTCTAAATAAGGAACCTTTCATGTTTCATCATAGCCATTGGCTCTTTTTTTGCAATCTGTATCAGCTCACAGTTAACGATAACATAGGCTATTAGAATGACAGGCAGATCGAGTCTGGCCTCCTATGAATGCTTTAGCAGCTCGTATAACATAGGTTTTATCCTCTTTACCACGACTTCTGGGTAGCAGCTTTCCTCTAATGTGTCTTTTTACTCTCTCTCCACTAACTAAGTTCAATGTACTAAATTCAATGTCCCTAGCTCTCTGTTAACCGAATCACTTTGAAGACTATGAACCCATTTCCACCTTCATCTAGAAGCGATTGAAACCAACAAAGCCTCTCTTTCCAACTTGGGAAAGCCTTCATTGGGACAATCCTTGGGTACCCCTTACTTAAATTCACCTACACTGATTTATCTAATCATACATTTATTCTATACATATAAGTCGTTTCGTGCGTTCATTAGAACATGTAATGCAAAATCTTCTTCCACCATGGGGAACGGGCCAACTTTTCGGCCTCTTCAGCTCTCTCCAAAGCCAAGATTTCATCATCAAAAATGGTTCTGTCGGTGTTGATGTCAATCTCCGAAATTGGAATCAAGAAACGCCAGTTACGGTGATAGACCTTGTGACAAATGTAGAAGAAAAGCAACACGGCAGCAGCCAAATAACTCTGGAAAAATGCCTCAGCAGTAGGGGTCTTCTGGCCAACTGGGTACAAAGCAATCCAGAATTGGGCGATCAAAATGAGCCAGTGAATGGCACAGGCGTAAACAGAGCCCCAGAATCCAGTCGAAGCAGCATATCCAAGAGAGCTCACTGGGACGTTGTTGTGTTTCAAAGCAAGACGGAATCTAATATGGGAAACCACAATACAATTCCAGGTGAAGATTTGGGATAAACCAGAAATAGCCAACAACCAGTTGAAGACGGTTTCTTGCTTTTTGTAGGCAGCAATGAAGGAAAACAATCCGATGATGGAACAGAAAACAAGACATCTCAATGGACGGCCGGTTCTGTCGATGTAGTTGAACCACTTTGGAGCCCAGCCAACTTCAGACAATGACTGAAGGGTTCTGGAGGACGAGTAAAGGGACGAAGATGCCACAGAGGTGACCGAAATCAAGATTGTTGCGTTGATGATAGATGGAACAGCCTTGACCCCGTGCAACTCAGCAGCCAACACGAATGGGGAGGTATGGGTGGCATCGCCTCCAGATCCCATCAATTTGTCGGAGTTGTAAGGAACCAACAAGCCGACAATGGTCAAAGAACCCAAGAAGAGTACGAGGATTCTCCAGAAAATCAACCGACAAGCAGTTGGAATAGCGCTACGAGGGTTGCTTTGCTCTGCAGCAGACAAAGCAACAAACTCGGACTGACCCAATGCAAAGGCACCAGTGACGAAAACAGAGCAGAGACCCTTGAAGTTGGTGTGGAACCCAGGGTCGTGCCAGTACTTTCCACCAATGTATGTCTTGTGAGGGCCTCCACCAACGTCAACTACGATACCCATGATGATGAACCCTACAATCATCAAGATCTTCAACGAGCCAATGACGAATTCAGCTTCAGCCCAGCCCTTAGCACCAACGAAATTGATGGCTATGATGACCACGTAGAAGATTGCAACCCATGCGTCGGAGTTGATCTTATCGTTCCAAAACTTGATGGTGATGGCTGCGGTGACCAATTCAACGGCAATGACCGATAACCATTGAATACAGTAGTTCCAGGAAACGGCAAATGAGATGGATTCGTCAATGAATCTTCTTGGGTAAATATTGTATCCACCAGAAAGATCAGCGTAGTTGACGGCAAGTTCACCGGCGGCCTGAAGAGTTGGGTATAAAAAGGAACCAACAATAATGTAACCGATGATAAGGAAAAGTGGACCAGAGTTGTGGAGAATTTTACCAGTACCGACGAGCAAACCGGTACCAATACCGGTAACAAGGGCCATCAAAATCAAATGACGCTTAGAAACATCCTTAGCAAGCTTCTTACCAACGTCTGCGCCAGTATCAGGCAGACGTTTGAAAGAATCAAGAAATGAGTGGAAGCCGGAACCCAGCTTCAGTCCGTCCAGAGAATATGAGAAGTCTTCCAGGGAGGTCTTCTGGAAGACCTTTCCGGTGCCTTCTTCTCTCAGTTTCACGTCAGAGAGCATTGTCCTAGGGAAGAAGAGATAAAAGTGGAGGAATCAGCGCGGTGAATGATTTTTATCTACCTGTTTTTCTTTTTCGCTCCCGTTCAACTTACCTTATCAATCGGTATCCCTCCAGTGGTCATTTCAACCAAGGGCATTTCGGGTCGGGACTCCAAACGCCGTATTGCTGTTTCGCATACACATTCGAAAAGTGACGTGAGAGAACAAAGCTGCAGCATCTGTGGCTAAAAAGGGCAACTTTGCGAAAAAATATTTTGAGTAGCCCACGTCATAGAGGGACGCCTAAAGGACGTAGGCATGGACTAGATGAGTAGCTGCTTGAGGTCTGGCGTTGTGCTGAGGTTGTTATCAGAGGGAGTCTTGAAGGGATTGAGGTGCTGTAGCAATCAGCCCTCTCTCTTATCACAAGATGCAAGCAACATTCCAGCCCTGCGTAACTTTATCATTCTTTGGCCCGCTATAAAAAGTAATTTTTGACAATCCAAAAAGAAAAGTACCAGAGATGGCAAAATGCCGCATAGGCGTTCTTTATTGTTGCTTGCAATTACTCCCAACAGCTGAGTTTCAACAAAGCGCCCTTTACGGGGTCCCTTAACTGAAGATTTTCGCTTGGCGTTGCCAGTGTACTAGAATGGACTGATTCTGGCGCTTAAGGCACCCGTAGGAGGCACTCAGGAAGGCACTTGAGCGTGCATAGCTCGGAAAAACTTGGCAACGGTTAGTCTGGTCGATGATTCAAACTAACATCTCCTACTATATTTATATGTTCTAGCCGTCTCTGACCTTGTACATTTCAATAATAAGACTACCTGGCTATACTCTCATCAATCACCCATATAACTCGAAGTACTCCGAGATCTACCCCACATCTCTCACTCTACAATGCTAGTTGGCGCGCTTTGCCATTTTCAAATATGATTCATCTCTCACATCGCCGTGCTGCTCTGTAAAAAGCCGTCGCTCGACATTCCGCTCACTCTTTCCGTCTATGTTTCCAGAAGCGGGAGCGCCCGCTTTCACGCAACTGCACATCTCTTTTGCACCCGCTCAGAATCCTGCCTTGCTCTTGAGAGCGGCCAGGTAGAAGCTGCTGGACGTCAGTTTCATGCCTTCATTCACAGACTCAGACACTTGGTTGGCATATCCATTAAAGGATTCTTCTGCCTGGTTGAGCCCATTATAGATAGACCTCATAAAGTTGTTGCCGTTTAAGCCATAACCCCCTCCTTTTCCAGCCTTTCTAACCGGCTGCTTGTAGGCGTCTTCTGAACTACCGGTGGCTGAGGTACCGTAGAGTTGATTGGGATTAGCCTCTGGTGAGATGTTGTAGGCCATGATACTCTCTGGGTGCTTGGCAACTTTTCTGTTAGGTCCAGCAATCAAATGGGCTAAATCTTCACTAGTTATAAATGTCAGACCTCCCTTCAACCATTGTGCAGCTCCAGTTTGTGGTTTCAATGGATAAATCACATTCTGGTTGAACAAGGTGTCAGTTAAATGCTGTGGATTGCGTACTCCTTTGATGTAGACAACTTTCGACGTGAATTCAGTGATACTCTTAGCAATGAAGATCTCCCCAGTAATCAAGAGGGACAGATGAGATCCTTCCAAGGGCAATTCTGGGGGGGTATTCTTGGACTCTTTTTTCTTCTTGTTTCTCATGGTACCTACATCTGACAACAGCGGAAGCAGAAGAAGCAGGACGGTTCCCAGCTCAAGTACAACCCCAAGTACTGTACCCAGTCTGAATTGTATCAATCCACACGTAACGATATTTTCATCGTAGACCTTATGCGCTAATTTTTGCTTGGGAAGTTTCAAGACCCGAAGATCTCTATCTGATGCTGTAACCATGTATGACGGAATGTTGACTCCTGTAGCCAAGCGATGAAAAATGTCTAAAGTCCCGACAGCAGAGTCTCCTCTGAGTGATACAGGAATGATTTTCCTGATGGTAGTAGCATCTCGTGTAGTAA
The DNA here is from genome assembly GCA_020280135.1 of Kurtzmaniella quercitrusa var. filamentosus (nom. nud.). NCBI lineage: Eukaryota > Fungi > Ascomycota > Pichiomycetes > Serinales > Debaryomycetaceae > Kurtzmaniella > Kurtzmaniella quercitrusa var. filamentosus (nom. nud.). Next base: position 408,918 of record JAFIDH010000005.1, read on the forward strand.
GACCAATCATTTTGTCGGCGAACTCACAAACAAAAGCGCCATTAGATTGAGGAACAATTTTGAAATTGGCCAACAATCCACCATTGCCACCTACCAGCATGATGATAGAGGAAAAGCCCTCTGAGCCATATTCTTGGATCAGGAATTCGATGGTGGATGCGTAAGCATCGGCAACCGCTGGTACAAAGTGAGCCAATTTCTCGTTCAAAATGAGACCTGGACCTCTAGCTACATCGATCACTATCAATCTTCCCGAGGTGTAAGCAATAGCAGCAAATCCAGTATCACTGACTTTTATACAAGAGATTTCTTCTTGGATGCTGATTACAGAATGAGGGTAGAATTTCGAGGACTTTGCTGAGGATCCTAAACTGGGCACTGACATGATGGTGGCATCTCCGTTTGAATGCATCCTCAGTGATGTAGTAATCCGGGTTGGTTTACCGTATTTGCATATGACAACACTTCCAGGAATAGCCGCTATAATTATCTTTGCTGCCATGGCAGTGGACACTCGAAGGACTGGTAAACGCAAATCGCCCTCAAGTTGTATCAGGATCTGTTGATCACCTCCATCCGGGTTATTGAGTTCAACTACTCTGATGAAACCAGTTTGATGGCCAGATATCAAAAGATTTCTGATGGCATCATCATGTCCCACAGCACGAACCCCTTGTGGTGCAGCCTTTCCACCGTTGAAAAACTTCTCCGGAACCGATGATCCGTACTGGGAAGTGGCTACACTGTACCAATCGACTCTTTTAACGGTGTCAATCGAGGTGTATGTTGCTTGAGGACATACAAGCAGAAGAGATTGTGGTAAAAGCAACTCTGACTCTTTTGATATCAAACTCACTGCTTCCAATCTACCTCTATATAAGGCCAATACCCACAGAGCATCACCACAACCATTGAAATATGGATTGGAGCACAATGGGATAATTTTGTCAACTGGCGTGGGAATGAGAGTCCGAAGCTGTGGAGCGTTGTAGAAATCCGCCTGCTTTTCGACCAGAGTGATTGAGTACTTTAAAGTAAGGCCCAAATCTAAAATAGCCAAGCTGGAACCAGCTATGGCGATCTGGGTGTACTCTGGATCCTTCATTGCCAACCATCGGAAGTCTGTAGCGTCGCAGTCCTGGAAGGATCGGGTAGTAATCAACCCTCCCAGTTGGGTGTCAAAGACCAGGAACAGTGAGTCAGCAAACAATACGCCTACATGGAGACCATTTGGATGGAAATGAGCCTTCAAAACAGGGATCAATGGCGGAGATGACTTGAAGAGCAGCTTTTTCAGTTCGCCTAGACGGTGGTAATCTACGTATTCGCCGGTAGCAAGATTGAAAAGCACAGCACATTGGTTGTACGTGGTCAAGATGACCCCCGGAGCACGAGGGTGATATTCTACGTATTCTAAAGGCAGCAATTTTTCCTTCGGGAAGGACCTTTTCTGCAAGTTGTCAAGACGCATTGGAGTAGCTGATAACCTATCGACATCATAGAAGAGAATGGCTCCGTTTTGAAGGCCAACGACCATGAAATCACACGAGGGGTCCAGGGCCACGCAATTTACAATCCCACCGGGCGAATATTGATGAAGAATTTGCTTGGAGTGCAAAGAGATCACCGTAAGTCCACCGGTGGAGACTCCTACTAAATATACACCTCTAACAAAGCGAACGTCGATCCACTGGGATTTCAGGCTGAATTCGAATGCCACTTCGGTGGCACCCATCCCCATCACATGAATGCTGCCAGCAGAGGTGGCCACTGCAAGCAATTTCTGAACTGGTTCGTGGGCTGCTGCAACGACTTCACCAGAGAACCCGACCGGGTTCTCTACGAAGAGGTCCAAATCAGGGAACTTGATGTCTGGGAGTGGAACCTCGTGGCTTCCCAGCAGCTTTATCGCATTGGACACATTGCTGAGGGACAAAGGAGGTTTCTTGACCTTGATCTTGGAGAACATGGTGGGCTGTGCAGAGTGGTGAAGAAACGCGGGGAGGAAAAGTAGGACCCAGTATAGCGAATGTGGGAGTGAAAGAGGGTAGACCCTTATAGTGAATGTGGGAGTGAGAAGCTGCGAAATGCATAATGGGGGAAGAATAGGGTATACAGGGGCAAAAAATAGGCAGAAAAGGGTATATCAACGCAGGGTAGTGCTGCAAAGAACAAGATAACGAGAGTTTAAATGCACAGAAAGTGGTGAAGATGGCAGCGAACGACGCAGAGAAGAAAGTGGATCCTTCGACGGCATTTGAGGCACCAAGGCGCTTCTGTGGTTTTCTGGACCACCTTCAATCCAGGCTGGGCTGATCCTCCCACCTTGTCCCTCCCCACTATCCCTCCCACCTCTTTATTTCTTTATTTGAGGCACTCGTCCCAGCTTCGTCCTCCCGGTTTCGAATTTGGACAGAACAACACGCTTTTGACACGTTATCCCTAGAATATGGTATGTCTGTGGCCCCGAAAACCACCGAATGTGATTCTGCGGTCTATCCAACCCACAAAGGTTTCCTCAGCCTACTAACCCAAGTCCTGTGACAACTTGGTCGGTCTCTTGATGTTGGCGGTCGCTGCTGCAGTCTTTTCTTACTACACGGTTTGGGTGTTTGTAGTACCATTCGTGGACAAGGACAGCATTCTTCAATCACTCTTTTTACCCAGATCCTATGCCATCACTTTGCCATTCCTTTTACTTCTTATTGCTGGATTAGGGGTCGGTCTGTTTGTGGGTAGAGTTTTGATAAAGAACGCCGAGAAAGAGCGTGCTAAGAAGAGTAAGAAAACGCAATAGGTCAGCTACAGATATCAGCTTGTATTCAAACTGTTGAGCTTATTCTGACAGTGTTTAGCATTTATTAACCACAGGACGCGTGGACGCTTTAAATGAAGGAATAGATCAATGAATGACGATGTAGGAATCAAACTGACGATACAATTGTGGAGTAGCATGACGGGTTTATGTATTTGGTCAATAAATGAGCTCAACGTACGACCTGTAAGCTGCTTGGAGAGTATTGCATAACAGCCGAAAGGACCAACGGGATCCTCTATATCAGCTAATAAAGACCTTTATAAGGTAGACTTATAGGAATCTGTCTGTCAATTCTGTAGACACACGAGGCTTGTCGGTTGGATTGCTTATTTCTAACTTTTAACTCTAGATGCCAACCACCTTGGTCTTAATACTCTTCTTGATCTTCTTGATCTTCTTGATCACTTGATCTTCTCTTGTTGATCTTCTCTTCTTTATCATCTTAATGACTACCCCATACTACATCCTGACTCTAATTATTTCATTACTGTTGGACCTCAGTCAACAACAAGGCTTTCCTCTTGATTCAGGAGATCAGACTTTACTCGTCTAATTCTCGCCTCTACTTCATTCAGCTCTAACAACAATATCTTCAGCCCTGGTGACGTATTTCACTCCCTTGTACGGCTTAACAGATTCTCCAAGTCCTCGCAGTGAAATGATCTTCAAAGACTCCACTTTTATGCCCAGCGGAACGCTTCCTTTACAAGTGTACGACACGGTACAATGCTGTGGTGCCAACCCACTATTGAGAGCATCGTTTTGATCTTCCTCGGTGCTACCAGTACCTGTGGCACCCCCTTCAAGTACATTATCGCTGGTGCTATCGAGAAGAGTCCCTCTAAGCACAGGTTGGGTCCCCGTGGCGACAGAACGAATTGTCCACTCACCAGAGCCTGCTCCGCGGCTGTTCCACTCTCCATGGGTTAATCTGGGCAGTTTAGCATACACTGTTGACTCTGGTGCCACCACCTTCACGACTAAGTTTTCGATTTTGGTGGTCAGATGGTGGGAACTGATCAACAAACGGGCCTCGAATTCGTTTCTTTTAGGGCCCAAACCAGTAGCCAATTCAAGCAGCACCAAGCCAAGTCTCGACGGTGATATATCGAGCTGGTAATGCATTAATGTGACCTTGCCATCTGGCGGAATAAACGTTAACCCGTTGTTGGAATCCATTCTCACACAAGGATGGAAAGAAGGGGCCTCAAACTTGGTTCCAAACGTCTGAAGATTGAGTTTTAGTTCTGGAACTCCAGTCAAATGACTAGTGAACTCGATGGCACCGTCTATAGCCCCAAAGACGGGCTTCATTCTGGTAGAAATTGGACCACTGCCACTGCCACCATAGTACGCTGAGCTACCACCAGAACGGCCGTTTTTTGTAGCAAACATCGCCAGTGGCTTCAACACTACACTGATTGTTTCTACTATGTCCACAAACATCTCGTTTGTGGTGTATTTCAAGTTTGTACGACGCCAAGGGGTGGCCGTTTCGCTGGCAAACTGACGCTTCTTTTGCATCGAGTCCGGCGGTCCCCGAGACCCCACAGCGGCGAATTTCGGGCCCAAGTCATTGCCTACATTGTCCAAGATCTTCAGAAGTAAGCTCTTGAAGGGCACAAGCTCTCTCACCTGGTTAGGGTCGGTGATATTCGGGGTGCCAGAGCCGATCATTTCACTAAGGATGAGGGTCAACGTATCGTTGTTGGATTCAAGCTTAGCCAGGGACAAAGGAGCACCAAAGAACTGCTGCAGCACTTGTACTACTCTCTCCAAGAACACAAGGGGTTCCAATGGGTTCTCTGGGACCAGTTTGATGCGTTTGTGGAGGGCATAGACCGAGAGGTGTTGAAGGTTTTGGAAGTAGAGCTGATAGTCGGCGTTGATCTTAAGAAACGGAAGACTGCTGGTGGATTTTTTGGCAACCACTCCCGAGAGCACCGAGAAGTGAGGAAATTCGATAGTCCGGAGGTACTCGAACACCAAGGCCCCCGTGGCGTCGGCAAAGTACACGGCTTCAATCATGTCTTTGGTGAATAGCTGTCACGTGAAGAAGGCGAGTAGATTTAGGGAGATATTTAGTGAGATATAGAGTGAGATAATTAGTGTGAGAGAAGGGAAAAAGAGAGAAGAAGGGAAGGGAAGAAGAGAAGGGAAGAAGAGATGAGATGAGGAGAGGTTGGGACAGTGATATGGATCATTGAAAGACATGCCTAGGAGACTGACTGGATACTTCGTAGTATTGTGAGTGAGAGATGCCATAGTTGGTTACAGCCAGAGTGTCTCTCTACCTTTTGAGCATTTACGTGCTATTACTTGCTAATACTGGCTAACTACTTGCTATTACTTGCTAGTTTTGAGCATCTCTACAGTTTGAGCATCCTAAATAGAAGTAGCCTCTAGCCAGGAGCCTACCGATTCTCTGCTCCTACTTGGTCGAGACTCTTACTCGCCTTATGCCTTCACGTCACCCTCATCTCTTTGGCCCGAATTTATGCTCTTCTGTTGTTTTCTTTTAGCCTTGGTTTTCCCTGATCGTAACTTTAAACATTCAACTACATACGCCAACCTTCTTATATAGCTATCAGGTGATATCTTGAAAGAATGCAGACTCAGTCAAGCTAGTTCAGCTTCCATTCATTTCTATTCATCAGCATCATCATCATCATAATCATCATCCTCATCATCATCATCATCATCCTCATCCTCATCATCATCATCATCATCCTCATCATCATCATCATCATCAATTCACCACTCACGAGATTCTATATCTTCTACGTTTATGGCTCAAATACCTCGTACTCGCCTCTCTGACTACTCTTCTGTAACACATTCAGCCTCTATCTCTACAATTTCTTTACGATACCTATATTAATGAGTTGGAGGGTAGTAGGCTACATATCACTCTCACACGGATGTTTCACACACACACATATTTTCGTATATCCATGATCTTGAGCTGCCTTTGGGAGTTATAATTGTCAACAAAAACACTGGAAGTCCAGTTTGCATGGCTTCAATAGCAGGCCATTATATAATTCAAAGATCTAGCACCACAGTGCTACACCGAAGATGTTCAGAAGGAAAACCCTATCGTCTAAGCCGATGGGGATCCACTTACTTTTGAACACCGGTAGAAGAAGACTCCTCAATAACGTGAGAGATCTCAGTGTCTTCATCGTCCAAAGAGACACCCAAATCTTCAGCAACCCTCTGTTCGATGTTGCTGATGTCTTGCATACCATACCAAGTGATGGCACCCAAACCAAGGAAAGCAGCAACACATGAGAACACAAGAGCAACGATACCTCTGGCAGTGAAACCAGCTGGAAGAGGGTCGTGTTGCTGATGTTCGCCGGTAAGGTCCAAGAAGTTCTTGCTGTTACCAGCAGCGTTACCAATGGTTGGAATTCCGAGCTTGTCACAGTTGGCCTTGTGGTCAGCAGTCATTTGTTGGGAAGCGTTGGTGACCAATTGAAGAGGAGCTTCGATAAGTTGAAGAGCCAAACCTTGGTCCAAATGCCATTCAATGTGACAGTGGAAGAACCACACACCTGGGTTGTCAGCGATGAAACGGAGAACAACGTAAGACTGAGGTCTGACGTAAACAGTGTCACGGCGGACTGGGTAGTCTCTGATGATAGCATCTTCCTTACCGACACTCCATGGCAATGGCTTTTCGGTATCTTCACGGGCATCACCTCTGGCAACAACTTGGAAAACGTGGCCGTGCAAGTGGAAAGGATGGGTACCGGTATCGTTGTTGTTCAAGACAATGTCGACGGTTTCACCGTGGTTCAAGATGAACGAGTTGGTGTTGGTACCGTAGATGACGTCGTTGGCAGCGAACTCTTCGCCGGCTCCAAGAGCAGAAAGAAGGGCTGGGGTGACAGGTCTAGTCCAGGTGATGTTGTTGAAGAAGGCGTAGTTGACACCGTTACCCAAGTTGTCCATAGTGACGTCAACGGTGATGGTTTGGTCAGGTTCGTCAAAGAGAGCAATCTTTTCAACAGGTTCTAACCAGAAATCATCGAGAATGTCGTAGGCGTCGATCACGTAAGGAGATGGGGCCTCGTTGTCCTTGTTGTAAGAGATAACGTTGGTGTTGTTAAGTTCCAAAGACTTGGGGATCACATCCAACATGGTCTGGTCGAAGGCGGACATGAAAGCGTAATTCTTGGAAGTATCAGCCTTGGTCTTGATCAAGACACCATAACGTTGAGCGGTAGTGATGTAGAGAATGTCAGTTTTGTTTGGTTTGACGTAGATACCGTCGACCTCCACAACTTCAAACTCGTGGTCTTCCATGTAAAGGTACTGGGAAACAAATCTACCAACATTGACAATTCTGACAAAGTAAGTGGTGTTTGGCTTGACTTCCCACACGGTGTTGTGGGAGTCATTGAAAAGAAGGTTGTCTGGGATTGGCTCAGCACCAGTAGGGTTGAATCTACTCAAGAACTTCTCCATCAAATTGGAGGAGTTGGTGTGGTACCATTCGGAGACAGTAAGCACGACTTCTTCGTCAAACTCGAACGGGTACTTGTTTTCTGGCTCTTCGATAATGAAGGCAGCTCTCATACCTTCACCGTATTGACCGGAAGTATGGGAGTGGTACCAGTAAGTACCGACTTGGTTAGGGACAGTGAAGTTGTACAACATAGTTTCACCAGGAGGGATAGGACATTGGGTAACCATTTCTGGGCCATCCATCTGGCCAGTTCCGTTCTGGAACAACCCGTGGAAGTGGAGAGAGGTGTTTCGGTCATCGAAGCCGTTGGTCAAGTAAAGTTGGATTCTGTCACCGGTCTTGGCTCGAAGAATGGGCAACGGCCAAGTGTCGTTCCATCCGATAACCGGACGTTCAAAGGCACCATCAGGGTTAGCGACGACCCAACTGGTCTTGAAGTACCAAGTGTGGGTTTCAGCAACTGCTTGGCTGATCAAGGCCAAAAACACAAAGAGAATCTGACTACTTCTCATTGTCCTTGTGTGAGCAATTATTAACTACAAAAGTTTTGGAAAAATGCTCACAAGCGGTTTTTTATAAAGATTGATCAGATAATTCGAGATGCACCGGCCTCGCACTAGCTTGGGCCAATGACAGCGGTTTGCGGCAGCGAACATGTGCGTCGTGCAGCTGGACATGCAGAAAAATTTTATCGGGTAATGGGCGGCTTGGCCAGGGTGGAGGAGAGGTGGTGGAGGAGGTGGAAGAGGTGGAAGAGGTGGAAGAGGTGCTGGTGTAAGAGGAGTGGATGGGCGTTGTAGGTGAACGTGGATAGCAGATGTAGCATTGCAGGCTGCGCGATTCATGTGGTCCAAACTCTATTGTTGTTGATGGGCTTAGTTAGCACTTGTCTTAAATGTCTAATTGTCTAGTTCTCTAATTTCTTAATTTCTGCTTAATTGGCTAATGGATGTTGGTTTTGTTGGCTTATTGATGAACCTCATTGATGGCTTCTATTGTTGTTACTTTACTCTGTTTGAGGCATTTCCCTCCGAGTATCCTCCTTACCCATCCACTTCAGCTCCACTTCAGTTCCAGCCTCCCGCTCCTTCCCTTACTTGCCTACTCCAGATAGTTTTTAGTAAAAGCCCTCGCAGCATATTTCATCCCACCTGCACAGCGCAAAAAATATCGCTCTTTTGGGGACCCTCAGCTAACAACGAGTATTAAAAGAAAATTAAATCTGGCCAAATATTCTTCGTTTTCCAATCAGATAATATGGCGGTCTCTGGAGCGGGTGTGTGGTGTTGGCGAGCGACTGGACGGCATAATGGGGTTTTATCCAATCGGCAATAAGCGTTTAGGTGGGCTGGGCCTTGACTTACGAAGTTTTCACACAAAGTTTCCGAAGGACCACACGAAGTTCCCTCCTTGTATCAAGCTGAAGCACCCTGAGTAATTGCTTCTTTCCTCCTCTTGTTTCAAATGTTACTATTGTTGCACTAACCCGGGCTCTATTCAGAAATCCGAAACCCAACCTTCTTCTCCCTTCCTCCTCCTCCTGCCGACTCCCTCCAGGTCCTCTTGTCCTCCTCGTCTCTGGCAACACTGCAACACAGGCAATATGCCCTCAGGCTGATCTGCAGTGTGTGAGTTCTACTGTGGAAAATTTCGTGCCCTGTGCTTTTTTCATGCATTGATTGATCAGATAATTAAGCTCCCGCCATATCACCGGGGGTGAAGTGGGAGTGCTTGTACCTATGATGACGGATTTGGTGGGAAAATTGGTGTGCAGTAAGACCTATGACCCTGAAAAAGCCACTTCGAGGTACCGGCTTTACAAACGGCGGCAAAACCGTAATTTGTCCACTGTTATTGTAGATGCTGTCCTCCTCGAATGTTTAAAAAATGATTATTTTTTGCGATATTATTTTCAAATTTTCTCAAAAAAAATCTACCGAATACACTTTCAAAGAAGCATAAGCTGAAGGAATTAAAAGGCCATTTTTCAGTTCGTCGCGTGATTGGAGTGTTCTTTTACAACTTGCACAGCACAGGACCCAGCCAAGCCAATGGCGGCATTGACCCCTCGCTTAGCTCCGAGATGTTTTGTGGTCCTTGCACAGGCACTGCAAGCCGTTTCGTGGATCGAATGCCACTGGCTGGACTGCTGGTTGCATCTCGTCTCACTAATGCTACCACTGGCTGCGTAGATGCATGACGGTCCCTATGAATGATGACTCGGCAGCTCATGAACTTTGCCGCTCGGCTTGGTCCACTCTCGCGTGGCTTGGATCGGGTCTCGTGAATCTGTTCCACACTCTCTTAGTACTACCTCGGATCTGCCGCCAAGATAATGTCTGCTGTAATGTCAGAATTACCGTCAAACAATTTATATCGCATTGTGATTTCTTTGAGCCGAGAATACAAACTAAAATGTTGTCTTTCTGGCCCACTAATGGCAACTCGCCTGATATATCGTTATCATCGATGTATGACTACCCTAGAATGTCCCTCTTTCGTATAACTTGCAATGCGTGTTCCACCTCTCTCTCACTTACACTCTCTCTCACTTACGTAGTCTCTCACTTACACTCTCTCTCACTTACCGTTCAGCCTCTCTTGCATATCATCGTCTCCCGCATTCGAACGGCTGCAAAGTAGCAAACAAGTAACAGGGCCAGATCACCGCCTACGACCTTCTATTCTCGAACAATCTGAACGTCACTTGTCCAACTGTGCAAACTCTACTCTATTATACCCCACATTCACGAAAACTCTCTCTTAAACTAGCCTCTGCCCACTCTCGTCGGACCTCCGTTCCTCTACTTCCCCACGTTTCTTTTCCGCGGAGGTCAGAATTTTTCACTCTAGCTGGTCCCAGCATGTCCTGGAAAGGCTTATTGTGCCTCAAAGCTCGTCCTCAGGTGGCTCTTCGTATCCGGTGCAGCTCAGCCTCTCACGTGGCGTGCAGAAACATTACTTCGGGCATAACAAACACTGTCAAAAGCATTATCAGAACATCGGAAAAGCCGTCCTCTGTAGACCTGTCTCCCAGCCTGTCTAGCAATGATGCCATCTACAAGAGACTGACTCATCCGACGCTGGTTCCTCTCCTGAAGCTCTTCCTGCTGCAGTTTCCTTACAGTATACTGGACCTGATTAAAGACTACAGTTATAGAGACAACCCGTTGGTCTTCCAGGAGAAGCTCCTTCTGCTACTCCCATTTTATCCACTGCCAGATGCATCCGGAAGACACTCACAAGTTCTCAAGGTTGATATTGGTGATGGTAACTTTATAAATGAATTTGTAATATATCCGCCCGGTAAAACTGAGCAAGACTCCTCTTCCATGAACCACTTGGTGATGATCCATGGCTATGGCGGAGGACTTGGCTTTTGGCTCAAAAACTTCGACCAAATATCGGCCCACCCTCTGGAAAATTGGTGTGTCCATTCTATAGACTTATTGGGGTATGGGTGTCTGTCCCGTCCACCTTTCGAGCACGAGTCCTTGGATGATGTAGAGGCATGGTTCCATGATTCGTACGCTACGTGGCACCAGAAAAGGCTTGGCTCTGTGCCCAAGAGCAAGATTCTTGTGGCTGCCCATTCGATGGGTGCGTATTTAATGGTCAGCTATGGCATAAAGAAGGACCCTGAATTCTGCGAAAAGATCATCATGATTAGTCCCGGTGCCGTTATCAAACATCGTAAGGAGATTGTTGTGCCTGATTACTTCAAAAGACTCTGGGAACGTAACATCTCGCCATTTGTCTTGGTCCGTAAAGCAGGGCCCTTGGGTTCCAAAGTGGTCAGCATGTGGTCTCTGCGGCGGTTTGCCAAGTTGCCAGAAGAAGAAGCTCTCAGACTCCATCAATACGCCTATGGAATCTTCCAACTGCCTGGCCTGGGTGAATATATGCTTAATTGCTTGTTGGCTCCAGGAGCAGACGCTAGGCACCCGTTGGTGGATCGTGGAATAGACAAGTTGAGATGCAACTTTCTCTGGGTGTATGGACGAGAGGACTGGATGGATATAGAGGGAGGAAGACTATGCTCGGAGATTATCAAAAAGCAGGGCTACGAGAGTGATGTGATGGAGATTCCAGACTCCGGTCACCACATATATTTGGATAACGTAGGGGCATTCAACCAAATGATTTTGGATGAGATGGATAAGATTTCATGAGAGGGATATTCAAAAGAAATGGATAGCCTGGTGAAGTATATCCTACAGATTTCAGGCTTTCAAGCAAGTACATCTAAATACCAGTGGAAAAAATTGTTCATAGTTCCACATATTAGAAGTACACATCTGTTGATTCAATCGGTATCTACAATGTAGGTCTCATCATATTCGTTTCATGTGTCCTCAAATACCATTACATGACATTTTATGTTCTCTCATATCATTTTTTTGTTATGTATCTTACCGTATGTTGCTCTTATTTGGCTTTGAATCAAATCAGTATATTCTATACTTGCGTTTGATCATTTGTATTGTTTGGCTTTGGGGTTGCTGGTGTTCCCGCTACCGGTGGAGGCGTCTCAAGCTCGCTTGGTAATTCCAAAGATTCGTTATCGTTCTCTTCGTCTCTGTAATTCACCTCAATAGCAGAAGCATCATTGGCACCACCAATGATAATCCCATGGTTTTTACGGATCCATATCCACCACACTGCGGCAATAGAGCCGTAAGTGTTCAAAACACTGGCCAATAGCATAGTTCCATAAGTCGAAGTAGTCAAAATTCTCTCCTCAGAGTAAGAATAAGCCAATTCTGAGACCAATTCTGGGGCAATGCTATGAACATCCACACCATTAGTGTACTTCTTCAAATCGAACAGTGGAGAGTTGTACACAAACAATCCCGCCACAATGAACATGAATATCGTGGGCCATACGATGAAGATGAAGAAAGAGAGCTTGAACTGCTTTTGAAGTGCTACATTTTTATCCACTTCTCCAGGACCGGGAGAAGGGTATGGAGGGAAATCACGGATGTCTTTCTTGGTTTTGAAGTAGTAGTAGATTGTGCAACCAAATGCAACGAAATTCACAATATTTCCGGCAAATTTGAAGAGCAGGAAGCCAAATAAATTACCCAAGACGATGAATCCAAGTCCACTGACAAAAAGCTGTCTTGCCAATTGCCATCTCTTCTCCAGAAGCTGACGGTACTGGGTGGACTCACCTCTACAATAGAGCACACCATAGCCCATAGAGAAGAGAAGCAAGAACATCAAAGTGACAAACTGAAATGCGGTCATGACGAAGTCCAGCAACCTAGTGTAAAAGGTATGGTGTCCTCCTGATGGTCCAAGAGGAGAAGGGAAGTAGTAGAGGATGTAAAGAAAGGCCACACTGAGCAAATATGGGGCCAAAATATAGAAAATCATAGCCCTGGAGATCAACAGAAGCTCGTTCAAGTGAGAGAAGTCCAGACCCACTTTGACATCCAAAGTGTAGTGAAGAATGAATGCAAAAATGGCACATCCCACCACCAAGTTGAACAAGGTGATGGAATGGGTCAGTTTGGCCGTGTAAGGAGTGTATCCATAGTAGTTTTTAAACTTCACATCGAGGTTTTCAGTCTTGGTGGTGTAAACACAGTAAATGCCCAGCTCTGTTACCTTCAAATCGAGACCCTCGGTGTCATCTGAGTGCAAGAGACCCTTTATGTAATTGGTGTGGTCGTCAGCCTTTGGAATGAAAGTATTCAGACGAGGATCGATAACACCGTGGAACGTCCCGTCACCGTCTTTGTCGTAGAATTGCAGCTTCATAGGTAACCCTTCAAAATGAAGGAGGTCCAAGTACCTGAAGGCCAAAACTGGGGTGTCTTTGGAGCCCTTTTTGAGCTTGATTTCAACTTTGGCGTCGCCTTTTCCGGCTACAATTGCATCACATATCACATGTGGGGTGAAAGTCGTCTCAGCTGCTACAATGGACCATAAAGAGACCCATAGGGCAAGCAATTGGAGCCTCATGCTGTAGTCTGATGTCAACTGAAGAAGAAAGCTATAAATAATTAGCGCACTATCTAAGCGGCAAAAAGGTGCAGTGTTATCACGTGCAGAGGTTGAATAATTTTGTAGAGAGGCTGGCTCTGGTGGAAGTTGGGGGTCTATTTTTGGACTGGTGGTCCTTTCTGGGAGTGTAGAGTATGGCAGGCTTGTCGATTTGTTGGGTTGTTCGTAGATGTTGGCGATTTTTCAGCTCCAGCTCAGTTAAGGTCAGAACGGATGCTTAGTTGTTATGAGCCACCGATCTGGCTATAAAGGGGTTTATATCCAGCCGGTCGATGGTAACAAGAAACAGGTTACATTGGAGCTTTGGTCTAGGAGACGACGTGTAGCATCTTTCCCTCTGGATTTTCCTAAGTATCAAGCACATCTCCAAAGTTGGACCTCAATCCCTGGACATGCCCTCATAGTAAACCCCACATTTCGAGCAGGAAGCAGCGATGGTGATAGATAACATTGGTTGCAACAACCATGACAGAACATGTAAGAATGCTCCCAGCTGTGTTCCAAAGAGTTCAAACATGGCAGTTCTATATGGCTTGCTATATCTCTCTTGTCAACTACCACTTTACCTCTATTGAAGTCTTGCTTTCTTGTCTTCATGGCGTGTGCCAACTATCATTCTCGCTAGTAAGCCTACAGTCACTCTATCTATACACATATCTTATTGCAGCCAGTGCTATATCCCATTGCAGCCATTGCTGTTCTATTCTGCTTTAATTTCATCATTCTTGTAGCAATTCCTTCAATCCGACTACCTTTTCCTCTGGGCCATCATAAACTATCTTCAACTTCATGGACAAGGGAAGAGCAGGGTCGGTAACCAAAATCTCCTCTGCAGCTCCAACTAGCTCCATTAAACGTACACCTAAATTGGGACGAGTTTGCTTCTCGAGCTCCGGTGGGGAGGTCAAGTACAAATTGGCTCTCTGGGTGGTTAACAGTGGTGATTTCAATTGAACATCATGGGACCCCAGCACGGCTAACTGTATGAAGTCTTGTAATGTCCACCATCGCTGGGCCACCACTGTGCGGGCTGAATTTCCACAGATCGGACAGTCCTTCTTTCGGGTATGAGCAAAAGTGTAAGTGAATATCAGATCATCACCGGAATACATCATGTAATTGTCTAATACCGGATTGCAAGAGGTGACTAATTTGAATGCTTCGTTGCAAGTTGATGCAGCTATGATTGCGTTTGTGGCTGCTATGGCAGGAACGATGTTCTTGACTACTCCAAGAGTCAACGATCTCGTAACTCCTACAATCCCAAACTCGTGAGCCCGTTCCAAAGATCTTTCATGCATCCAATCGACATGTTCAGGATTGTCACCATCGAATTTTACCCCAGGAAAGTTTTGGGGCCAAAGAAGAGTCAGAGCCCATTCGATGCAATGTTCTGGTAACCTAGGAGTGTTGGCTATGGTACATACCGGATAGGTGACTTTAGATGACAACATGTCCAACAGACATTCATAACACAGAGTGATCCGAGGAATTATCACTCTTGATTGGCCACGGAATCCTTCAGTACCCCCATCTATCATAGGCACAATCCCGGAGTAATCTTCTTCCACGAGCAGAACTAGGGTAGCATTTATCCATCGGCGGGCTTCTACACTATCTAAACCACAGATGACACAGGTAAACAGGGCATAAAATGACGGCAATTTATCCTGGATTTTTCCCACATGGTGAATAATATTGAGCTCAGGTCTGTCGACTTTCCGAAGGACAAACTCAGTAGCAACCTCAGCTTTTGGTCTTCCTACATCTTCACTTCTGAACAAGAACTGCCGGTTAAGGTTCAGGACATCAATTGTGTCCATATCAATCACTTCGATGTGATTAAATCCGACCAATGCTAGGTTCTTCAAAATTTCGCAGCCAAGTCCTCCAGCTCCAACGACAAGGATCTTGGCCTCGTTCAATGACGATTGTGCAGACTCCGGGGTGTATTCTTCCGGAGTTTCATTGAATGGCCCGGTAGAAAGCACTTCTACCAGCATGATGTTTTTTCCAGGAGACTGGGTGGTGTATCAATGACTGAAGTACAACGCCAATGTAATCAAGAAGTAGTAATCAAAAAGAATAAAAATCAAAAATCGAAAATACGAGATGACAGGAACACTCCATGGAGATGCTAATGCCACGGAGAATGAAGGCTATACATCTGTTAGGTGTCATTAGCTTATGGTGTCCAGCATCTGGGATGTATAATATTTAGGAATTTAAACTCTTGACTGCCTTTGAATAATGGCTGGGGTGTCTCCACTCCATGACGTATACATTATCCATTTGATTCTACTTTCAAGTGCCTATTCTATTCATGTACCTATTCTATTCATGTACCTATTCTACCTCGTGTAACGATTTTACCTCTCGTATACCTAGTCTGTTCCTTCAAAGCTCGCATTCGTGTTATTCTCCTCAATCCCACTGATCTATCTGCTCGTCTTTGGCTTTATGCCAAGCCCTCCTCTGTTATTGGATTATAACCTGAACCATTCAGATGCTTCTCTTGACCAATCAATATTCTTACAACACGGCAGTCGTTATTTATGCATTTTACCCTCGATCTCTCTATCACGGGTCCTCATTTCATTTCTCTAGCGCTTTATCACTCTACTGATCCTTCGACCTCCTGCGATATAGGAAACCTTCGCGTCCGTTGTGACGGGGGGAGTCCCAACATCCTTTTACCCAATCCAGGTGTTGATATATTGGACGCTTGTGACGGTTGAAGGTGTCCTCTTGAAGCCAGCCCTGGTTTCGACACTCGGCCACTTGTTCGCTTTATTGGGGTAGACTTGGAAGGATCAACGGTTCTACGGATATTAGGGGACACAAATTTGGGATCGAACTGGGCAACTTTCTCCAGTTCATCTGGGTTCTTCTGTATAAGATCAGCCGCCTTGGCGCTAACAAAGGTGACATTTTGAGGCACGATTTCGGCGACACTGGACTCTGTTGAATTTGCCACCGAGGTCTCGCCAGTTTCGACGGTTTCAGATGAATCTTCGTCGGCCAGATCTGGGATTGCCTGGTTTTTCTGTTCTAACATCTCCATTTCATAAAGGTCCAATCCGTCATTCGCTTGGTCATCTAGCACGTCGTCTGAAAATACAAAAGAATCGTCGAAATCCACTGCCATATCATCTTTCTCCTCTATTTCAGCCTTCCCTTCATTTGCAGCTCCTTCAGTCTGCTTTTGTTTCAAGGGCTCATGGAGGTGGTTGAGTACAGGCTTTGGAACCAGGGCCATTGCTGGTTGTACAACTGGTGTCACACGATTAATACGATTAGATGCTGTTTCTGGTTTCAATGCAGTTGG
This sequence comes from Kurtzmaniella quercitrusa var. filamentosus (nom. nud.), assembly GCA_020280135.1. Classification (NCBI taxonomy): domain Eukaryota; kingdom Fungi; phylum Ascomycota; class Pichiomycetes; order Serinales; family Debaryomycetaceae; genus Kurtzmaniella; species Kurtzmaniella quercitrusa var. filamentosus (nom. nud.). Next base: position 425,556 of record JAFIDH010000005.1, read on the forward strand.
GGTAGAAGTACTTCTTTCGAGGATGGTACTAGAAGCTCCGATTTCCTTACACGATGCTGGTACCTCCGTCTCCGCTTCTTTCTTCCTATTTATACGTTCTACAATCAACGGATCACGGTGGAAATGCCGGCTTTCCAATTCTGCGTCCTGGAGCTTGAACTTGTTGAGTTTGGGGATGAGGGATTTGTCGTACAAGCAGTTTCCTAGAACATTGCCAAAACAACGTAAACAGCGCTTTAATCCATCAGTGAAGGCCTCTTTTTTACATTTTTCGAACGCCATGGCCTTGTTCTTAGCGTTTTCTATGAATCCATAACCAAAGTCTTCGTGATAAGTGCCATCTTTGATAGTTATTCTTACTACTACTGATAACCCCATCAGAAAGCGCCCGTTTCCTCCATGAGTGTCGAAGAAGTCTACCTGGGTACTGATCAATTCGGAGCTCCAACCGTTGAATCCAAATACTTCATTAGCTAGATTCAAAGCCTTCCAGCCCTCGATGTATGACACTTTTTGGCCGCCTCCTCCGGGTCGGAAAGACACGTATTCTGGGCCCAAAACTTTGTCCAACATGGCCAGGATTCTCTGCTGTTCTTCATTGGAGTATGGGGTTGGAGTGAACTGGCGCAGACGGCTCGAGGTGTATTGATTCTGGGGTGTGTACGCGTGCGGTGGAGGTCTTTGGTGAGGCTGTTGTTGGCCGGGGAGGGGCCGATTTGAGGTCGGCCTTGGGGTTTTTTGGTTCCTCTGTGGGTTCTGTTGCGGTGGAGGCGGTCTGGGGCCTCCAGGGATCGGTTCGGTGTGGCTACTCATGGATCAATATAGAGCTTCTGGGTGTTTTGGCGGCAAGAAATGTAAATAGAGCGAACGCGCGAATGGAGAGGAAAATAAAGGAAGAGGGGGAGAGGAGTAGAGACAGCAAGGAAGATGAAGGTGGAGAGGAGGCAAAGAGAGAGGTAGGTGGTGTGGCTGGGCAATGAAGAGGACATATAGTATCTGTATGTATGTTGTTAGTTACTTGAAGTGTCTTGCATAGTATCATCAGGCAATCTGTTCAATCTGTACAATCTCTCATTCTGGATCACCTAAATCGAGATGAGCCCGTGAGAATTAGTGATGAGAGTCCCCATTCCTCTCGACAGGTGCTGGGAGGTTGGAGTAAGTGCTGTTCAGCATCATGCAGCAGTGGGCAAGTTTCTACCGACAATTCATCCTTCAGTTCAATTATGATCTCTCTACCCTTTCTACCCTCTCTTGCCCTGTCTTGCCCTCTTCTCTTTCTCTCTTGCTCTCTTCCTCTTCTCTCCCTTCTTCCCTCTTGCTCTCTTTCTCTGTTAAGCACATCCCGTTCTCACTATTCGTTTCTCTCTAGCCAGAAGGCCCTCCATGAAATGGACGAACAGGACACTCCTGCTACCAGAAAGTCGGCCACCCAGAAGGAGCAGCTGAAGGAGAAACGACGGCAGCAGATCGGTACCTACAAAAGAATCGTACAGGAGGAGCAACGTGTAGAACGCAGAAGAAAACGCCGTCTGATGGGTCCAGAAGACCAGCGTAGCCCGTCCAGTCTGCCCTGCAAAAAGCGAGTGAGCTTCGTCGAAAGCAGTCCGGATAGCGAGTCCTCTGAGCGAGAGGCTAGGAGTTCAAAAGCTAATGAAGATGGTCATAAAGATAAGGCATGATGTGGACGGTGAAGCAAGGTTTCGGCTGGTTCGAGATTCTGGCTCATAAGGCTGATAGTGAGAGAAGATATAGCGGCGAGGCCAAGAGACGGATAATTAAATGGAAGAGATAGTGGATGTGTCTGGACATGATGAATTGGTGCTTGAAATGAGTACATGTACTATAGTTGACGTGCTGTAGCGGATCGTCTGAGTAGATATATCTCGCTGTAGAGGTCAGCTGGTTAAATCTATCATAATCTACCTCTAATCTTCTTCTATTCCTCTATTCCTCTATCTCTCTATCTATTCCTCTATCTCTCTATATATTCCTCCATCCCTCTCTTTATCCCCGCAAGCTCTTCTCGCTTCTCTCTCCCATTGCCTACACTCGCAAACTCTATTACTTGTATTGATCATCCAGTCCATTCTAACTCCTATATTCTACTATTCTTCAACTATTTTCACTACCTTTTTAGTTCTCTGCCTCTATATACTAATTACATCTCCGTGCTGGATATCAACGTGATATTGTCCCCCTTGAGAAGAATACGGCCCAACTTCTCACTGCTGCCATCCTCAGTCAGTATTTCGACGGCATCGTCCACCACAACGTTCATAAATTCATCAAACCCTCGAATCTTGCCCTGGATTCGTGCTCCAGTCTGTTCGTAGAGCCAGATATTCACCGGCGCCTGCTGCTGGAGGAATTTGAAAATAAGGTTGATGGGCGGCACCATCGTCCGCTTGGTGCGTGTAGACATGTTAAATAGGGTGTTTATCTGCTGATGATCGCCCTGTTCCCCGTCCTCTTGCTGTATCCAACCAGGTAACGATGGCTTATGCTGCTAATTTTGAAAATGCTAAAATGCGAACCCTCTGAGTTTTGAAAATGCTGCTGATTTTTACCGCCAAAACAGAAGCAACAAGTGCTGCCAAATTTGCGGGTATATAAACTGCCAATTTGCTGCTTTTTCGTCAATTTTTCTGGTAAGCTTCACGTCAGTGTCATGATATGGACCACAAGGGGCTCTTTTGCGAGTGGTTGAAACAGGAAGAAGCCCAGGCTTCGAAGAAGGGCCTGAGGGCGGTCTTCCTCTACCAGAAGGCCCTCGAATCGATGCAAGCTTTCGAAGGTGACATCCCAGACGCCAAGACTCTTCGTGGGATCAAGTTCATTGGTGAATCCACCTTCAAAAAGCTAGTCACAAAATTGGTTCGTCATTACGAGCAGCAGGAGACCCCAGTTCCAGAGCTGTTTGTGGGCATTTTGAAAAAAACTGACTCAACAACCCCGATTACCCTGACTCTGGAACCCTCTGATCCACCCAAAAAACGTAAACAAAGAGTCTACATCCCAGGGAAAAGATCCGGTGGTTATGCGATTCTCTTGGCTTTGTACATGGCCGATCAGGACAGAAATGGTCTCACTCAAAATGAACTTATCAAAGTAGCCACGCCTTTTTGTGACAGGTCGTTCAAATCAAACCCTGGAGCCAACCAATTCTACTCTGCCTGGAGCTCAGTCAAACAGTTGGAAAAGCATGATCTAGTCAAGGCTTCTGGCAGGCCTAGGAGATACTATTTGACTGACGAAGGACTTTCTTTAGCGTATAAACTCAAAGGGAGTGAAGGCATACCCACCCCACAAAAGCCACATCCAGAAAAAGATCCAAATGCTGAACTCCCGAAGGAAAACTCGATAATAGATTTCGAAATTTGGAATCCTGAAGAGTATGACATTGCGTTGATTGTAGATAGTAGAGAAATTCGATCTAAAAGTGATCGGGATTTCTTTCTGCAACGGTTGACTGCATTGGGGGTAAATTGTGACGTTTCTGCATTATCAGTTGGGGATGGGGTATGGATTGCAAAAAACAAGACCAACGGGAAGGCAGCAGTGCTAAATTTCATATTTGAAAGGAAAAGGATCGATGATCTAGCGTTTTCCATCAGAGACGGTCGATTCTCTGAGCAAAAAGCTCGACTCAAATTGGCTTCAATGAAGCATAATTACTATTTAATAGAAGAATTCGCTGGTGATTTACCATTACCAGGCGATCTGGTTCAAACAGCAATCTCGGCTACCCTCCTTTCTCCCAGCTTCCACTTGCGTAGGTTCAAGACCGTTGAAGAAACCATCGACTTCTTGGCCAGTTTAACTGGTGTGATCCAAAAGTACTATCAAGAAAAGAAATTGATGGTACTTAATCCAAGATCATTCAAAAATCTGGCACAATACGGGCCATTAATTGATGAGTTTCGTGACAAATACGAATCCAAGGATCCACATGTTGAATGTGTGTATCCATTTGAAGCGTTCATGGTTATGCTTTCTAAGTCCATGGTCACGGTAAGAGAATTGTTTATCAGAATGCTTATGTGTACAAGGGGAGTTTCTTTAGAAAAGGCAGAAACCATTCAGAGGTACTTTAAAACCCCAAAGAAGCTTTTACAGTATTACTCAGATGCACGGAGTATGGAAGAGAACGAGCAGAAGAATTTACTTTCAGAGTTGTTCAAAGAGCAGGTGGGCAACAAGAAGATCGGACCAGCAGTATCGCAGAAACTTTGGGAGACGTGGGGATAGAAATGCATATTTGTGCATCGAGAGATGCAGCAGATGTACGGACTTCGAGATACAGACGGTGACAGATGAACGTTAAGGGATAGAAGGTGGACATATAAAAGATCGGGGGCAAGTCTGTTGATCTTGATAGCAATAACACACGATATATATACAGCAGAAGAGTCACATTGGCCAACAGAATTAGAGACATGAATGGGTCAAGCTCTGAAAGCATGGTCTCTGTATGGTAATGTCAGCTCTTGGTGACGTCTCGTGTAGTAACTAGTCATTGACCCGGGAGCGTCTGTATCGAAAACACAGCAACGTCTCCCTCTCTCTTCATGTCCAGTCTGCTCTAGTCCTCTCTTCCTTGTCCTCTCTTCCTTCCTTCTTGTCCTCCATCACTCTCCCTCTCTCCATCTCGCATCACCAAATCCATTTCCTGGCATTTCGAGCTCATTTTTTCGCTTTCTCAATTTTCATTTTCCAACCACCTGAAAAATCTTCACACTATGGGCAAAGGAGCACTCAAATACGGCGGCAAGTCCGGTATTTTGCCCAAGGTGCGGCCCATCTTCAAGCACAACCCCATCCGGCCCTTGAATGCCCGCGAGGAGCAAGAACAGGCCCGAATTGTCCAGGGATACGCCGAAGGAATTCCCGAACCAACAGGTGTAGCCAGAGTGCCCGAGGCCAAAAAGGTGGTCACCGTCGACGAAAGAATTGCCAAAACCATCACACGAAGATCCGGGATTGCCCAGGAGAAGTTTGCCCAGATCGAAACCCCTACTGAGGACGACAAATGGCAGCATCAGCTCTCGGAGATCCGTAGAGCCCACTTGAAGGAAGCCTACCTCGAGGAAGCCAAGAGACTTAAGAAGCTCGATGAGCTCAAGGAGCGTCAAATAGCTCAACGTGCCGAGGCCAGAAAGAACGAAAACGTCTACGAAGAATCTGAAGCCACCAAGTTGACTCTCCCCACGATAGATCTGTACCTCCAGGGCCCCATTGTGCGTCCCCGTACTGAAGAAGAGAAAGAGTTGGTTTTTGCACAAAGGAAGGCTAACCGATTGCGTCAAGAGTTGATGACCAGAGAGGAGAAGACCAGAGAGTTGTTGGAGCTCTACCATACCGCCCAAAAGTTCATCACCACCGAGAAAGAGTTGGACGCTGCCATCAAGGAGGCATTCGAAGTGAACGTAGGAGTGTTTGAAAGCAAGCAGATGGCGGTGGAGAACAAGTTGACCGGAGTACAGAACGTTTACGGCATGCAAGCAATGAACGAGAGCATGGTGTTGGATCATGCATTGGGAGACGTAAACGGAAACCCTGGGTTGGAGTCCATCGACACCAGCATTTCCGGTGAGTTGGAGAAGTTGAGACTTGAAGCGCAGGCCATCATCAACAAGGGACGGGCCACTGTAAATAGCGAATAGAGGGAGAATCAGAACGAAGAGTGAATGAAGAGTGTAGGAGAGTAAGAGGGGAGAAGAGGGAAGGGAGAAGAGGGAAGGCAGAAGAGTGAAATAAGAGAGAAAGAGAGTGTAGATGGGGTGTAGATAGAAGGGGAATAGAAAGAGAATGGTGATAAGAATGGTGGTGAAGCTAAGTAAAGAGTCAGTGTATTTCAGTAGATAACTTTTCTACGAGCTTAGTGGATCACATAACAAACTAACCAGTATAGAATTCTAAGGTACAGCCACATAGAAGACAGAAATGCAACAGCTCAGATCATCAAACTGTCATTTACTCGTATATTCTTCTTCTCTGATACATTGAACTCTTCCACTCCGTTAGCTCCACCCCCACGTTGTCATCTTTTCGTCACCTTTTCGTCACCTTTCCATCAGCTTTAACAAGCAGCACCAATAATTTTGTATGGGAGCCTTACACACCTAACCAGGCAACAGTCTCCAACAACAGCCAGTAAAACAGCCAGTTTGACCACCAATTCTCTCCAAATGTGTCCCACCACCTTGTTCGCCTCTCTCTTGCCTCTCTTTTGCCTCTTTTTTCCCCCCTTTCACGTCTTCTACCCCCCTCTTCAGCCCCCTACTTGCCCACCTCTTCTCACTCGATCCATCTTTAAATTTTCATCTCCACATCCAGCCAGCATGGTAAACCCCACTCTGTACGCCTCTTTGGTGGCTAAAGTACAGGCAAAACGGCTCCAGTACGCCAACAAATTGGCTGTGCTTGCATCGGTAGCGTTGGGGCTCCTTATAACCCGCTCCCCGGGCCCTTTTTGGTGGTCCTTGTTGGTGGTGTTGTCCTGCTGGGCTCCACTTTTGCTTATCCTGTTCCTCCTAGTCCGTATGTCCAGAGATCGTTCCACTGTGACCACCTACGCTGATGAGAGGACATGGGCGTCATACACAGCCTCCATTCTCATCTCCAAGTCCTTTTACGTGTCCGCTTTCTACTACTCAGCTCTGGCACTCATCATATTCGCTGTGTCCTTGGCTCTGGCCGGGCCAGAATCCTCCATCCCTCTTTCTTTGGTGTCCAAGGAGTACCGTGTACGTAATCGTATCAACGACGACTTCATCTACTACTTCTTTGGCGCCGTTTACACGGCAATTGTCTATGCCTTGGTCGAAAACTTCGCCGCTAGAAACAGATTGCCCACCCAGCCACAGGTCTATCGTGTAGTGCCACAGAACGCCTTGTTTGTGAGGCTTCCAAGGCTCTTGGCTCGTAGCGTTGTGCTGGCCGTCATAGTAGCCCTCCTGGCTTTGTTGACGTACACATTCTTCCGGAATTCGCTCGGTTATTCGTTCTTCTTCCGTCCTGTGATGTTCATCATGTATCTTGATAGGCCATCACGGTTTGCCACATTCTCGGTCATTTGCAGAACGTCCGTGGCTACGTTCTACGCTATCCTTGCCTGGGAGTTGTTCAACCATGTCTACAATGTCTATGCGTCCATTGGATGCCTCGATGGCCCCAAACTCATCTCTCTGTCCAGCGAAGAACCGCTTGCTACGTTGCTCAATGGCCAGAGATTCAGCTCTGGTGGTATCACCAGACTCACTGCATTCCAGGAGTTGGCTCTTGTGGCTACAACGCCCGAAAAGGAGCTCACAAAGACGCGTCTGGCGATATATAACATGAAAGATGCTTTACAAAGACCATACTGGCCCCAAGTTCTTGAGGAGTGTCTCTTGGTGATACGAGAAGTGACTGCTCGAGTCACCAAGCGGGACGGAGTAGCCCATGTGCAACAAAAGGAAACCCCAAAGGTCGACATCTTTGGCAATTCCCAGGGTGGCCAGCAGGACCTGAAAACGGGAGCCGTCTCCAATGAAGCCACAATCAAGAAGTATGTCACTCCAGCCACAAAGAAGAGCTCTTTTGAAACTGCAATTGAGCCTGTTCTCGCTATTTTAAAACGTCAGATCATCCAGCCAATCGAAAGTGTGTTGGAATCAGCCATAGATTCGACGATAGGACTGCAATTTTTGACCTCTAAACAGGCATATGACCACGCCAAGAAGAGCTGGAGCACCTACAGTCAAGAGTTCTTGGTCTCTACCCTCGGAGCTCCTTTCAGAACCTCACTTCTCTTGGACAGTAGAGCCCGTATTGATGACCCCACCACGTATGGAAACGCCGTCGTTGCAGTTTCTGGGCTCCTCATCCATGCCGTAGAAGAAGACAGAATAGGACTGGTGCTGAACCGTAACATAGCGGAGGTTTTGACAGCTATGGAACGTCTCATCAGGGCCTGTGGCGAGTACACGGAGAATCCGCCCGTTTTCAGAGGGCCAGAGACTCTGAAAGTGCACACCGATCATCAAGTGGCACTTCTTCATGATATAGCGATGCAGCAGTTCTACGATGTGTGTATTAAGTACAATTATAAGCTCAACGACTTGGTGTTGTCACAAAGAGCCTTCAAATTGGCGAAGCTGGTGATAGACGCCGCCATTGCCCAGCAAAGACATGGGTAGAAAGGGTATATAGAGTTGTATATTAATCCAAGAAAACGGTAATGGGTTACTTGTACCTCCATCAATACGGATCCTTCTTCTCTTCTAAGTGTGTCTCATGCAAATGTCATTGTATTGACCTGGACTTATAGCTCTATACCAGTCTCCAGCGATCTCTTCTGCTTCCTCCTGGCTTTCTCCTGTGTTTCTACTAATCCTCCTACTGATACTTACATCTATTCTTCAGAATTCGTTCATCTTTACTCGTTGATCTATACCATCTACCTCTTCTACTGATTTTCATTGTCCCGCTTCTTAGGGTCCGCTGGAAGCGTATCCAATAACACTGGCTTCAAAACCTGCTCATCAAGCCTTGTGAACCACCTAGAATGCTCATCTGTGCCCAAAATGGCTCCAAGCACACCCATGGTCGATTCAGGAGCGTGGGAACCCGGAGCAAGCCCAAAATCATCCAAATCACTGCCTACATCGTCATCATGGAGAAGGTCTGCTTGCAGGGAATTGACTGAAACGTTGTTCCGGAAAGAACCTAACGAAACGTTCAGCTCTGTGGCCGGATGGGCAATATTATGAAGGGGATTTTTCTTGTACTTGGCTCGTCTTTGGCCAAGAATGCTACCGCCTAAGCGAGGGGCTTCGAGGTCGAATTCATCGTCAGAATTGTCTTCTTCATCGACACAGCCGGTCTTAATGCCCAAGATTTCAAGCATCAGAGCAGTGGTCCCTCCGAAAAGGATCACCGTAAGGACCACCACCACCAAAACTGTGGCCAAAAGTGACCATTTGGCCTCTCCTTGAATCCCCATGGCCAAAGCTACACCAACGGCACCTCTCAACCCAGCCCAGAAGATCATCATCTGGTATGAGTGCAGAATTTCATCGCCCATCACCGATTGAGCCGCTATTCCAGAATTTGCGCCCAGTCTATGGATGATTTCCTTGTATCTGGCGGCGTATAAGAAGTTTAATAAGTTCAGGAGCGGGAAAACGGCCAGCCAGCGAGCCACACAGATCAGTATAAAGGTAACGATAATAAGCAAAGGCTTGAAGACAAGTTCCACTTCGGTGAAAAGCAGCAAGCCCAAATAAATGAATATGAAATTCTCCAGCAACTGAGCAAGAAGTTGAAATATGTATTTGGTGGCGATCTGAGTCCTTCTGCTCATGTTGTAGTAGGCGTAATGCTTCAATGTGATACCACAGAACAAAAGGGATACAATACCCGACATATGAGACCCATTTGAGAAGAAATACAGCTCATATGCCACCAATAGGACAAGACAAGTTTCAATTTGGGGGTATCTACGAATATGTGAATGTTTTAACAAAAGGGCAATCAAAATACCGATGAGAATCCCAATAATGGTCAGAATGGTGAAGGTCATCAAAAAGAGACCAATACCCTCGAAAAGGGAGGCAAAATGGAGCGGTTGGCCGTGGAACTTCTGACAAGTTTCAAACATGACGATCGAAATGGCATCGTTAAGCAACGATTCACCGAAAATAATGGTGTACAACTTGGGATCCACCTTGTATGCGTTGAAGATGGAAAGGATGGTGATTGGATCAGTGGCAGAAAGGGTAGCACCAACGGCAAGAGCGTCCACGAATTCCAATTGTACAGCATCCAAGCCCAACTTTGTCCAGATATAAAGGATAATTCCTAATACTAGGGACAGAATGAAGGTTCCAGGGATAGCAAATGTCAAAATAGAGCCCAAGTTACGGAAAAAGTTGGCTTGATGTAGCTCATATCCAGAATTAAGGATGATTGGTGGGAGCAAGATATTGAAAAAATAGCCCAGATTGAATTTTACGGCGTCTTGGATGTAGTGGCCCGGGGATACTCTGATGATGAGACCAACGACCATCCCGTAGAAGATGGAAAGGACCGTCTCGTGGACTGCTCTTATTCTGCGCTGCTGGAGGAAGTACAGCGACCAAAGGGCCAGGCAGAGCAAAAAGAGGAGGATAAATAAGGCCCAGGAGCTGAACATCTCCTCGACAACCGGGTTTGTGTCGTCGAGGTGCTCATCTTCAGGAGGAGTGACGTCTGCTAGGTCATCGTCCATTTCGGGGCCCCCTATGGCCCTCTTGACGAGGATTTTGCCTGCTGCTAGGAGGAGACTCGACATGGTGGAGGTGTTAAGAGGAAATGGATTGCAGGAAAGATAGTGAGGTGGAGGGAATTAGTGGGAAGTAGTGGGAAGAGGCGTGGGAAATGGTGGGAATTGGTGGGAAGGGCGGTGAGATTTGGTGAAAAATAGCGAGGAATAGCGAGAAATAGCGAGAAATAGCGATAGCGAGAATAGCGAGAATAGCCAGACAAATAGAGGTAGCAGAGGTAGAGGAACGGACAGGGTCTTTATGGCGCTACTCGTGGTGCTAGATATGTTAGAGGTACCATCCTGACGATCCTGGCGATCCAGTGCTCCCGTCTTTAGACACTAGAGAGACCTAAGATAAATCTGACACGGTCACTCTTCAGATTTAGCGACGTGGCGCGTTCTTCGTGGAACAAAAAGCATAGAAGGGACGCGCCGCAAGCATAACATTCTTTGATGGGGTTGGTGGTCACAGGTGGAAGTTGAGACGTTTCATGGAGGTATGAGGCGTTTGAGGCGATGAATGGTACTGTTTGCTGCAGAAGCTTGATAGCTGTTTTGACACTTTCTGCTCTGTAAGGTTCTTCATCTAGCCTTAGTCATCTGTTCTGAGTCAGCTGATTCAGCCACTCATTAAGTTAGCTGGGAATTGTCAGTAAAGATGCACTATAGGCTACCATGGTGGTCATCGCTTCTGTACGTACAATCGCTTTCTTCTTCAAACCAATCTGTCACCAATCTGTCTTCTCTTGCGTCATGCCGTGTTCCATGTCATGATGCAATGTCTGTTTCTACGTTTATCTCTACGTCTATCTACGTCTATTTCCATGGTTTCATCTCAGTATGATTCTACTTCGTTTTGCAGATCCTCACATGTAAGCCTTGTTATTCTGTGTCTAAACACCAGCACACAAGCCTAGAACCATATGCCAACGAGCTTGTACCAGCGTCAATGGGTATTACAACACCACGACCTCCCACTGCTCCTAGCTGCTCCCACCTCTTTCCTTTCTGGCCCCTATTCTCTTTATCGCATCTACACAACGCAGGTCCCATTCAGCGGCCAATGGCTGGACTTTGACAACGACGAAAGGGGCCCCTGACCTCTTCCCGTTCTTGTTGGCAGACTTACAGTGTATTCAATATTCTCTTATCAGTCTTATCCCTGTCTTTCATCTAGCTTCATCCACCTTCATTCCACCTTCATCTGCCTTGATCTAGACCTATACCAACAGAGAAGGTCCACATGCGGTCCAAATGCAGCCATCGGCCAGCTGCATCGGGTAAGGCAGATAGGTATCCTTTTGGCATCAGACGGACCGCCAGGCACTCAGGACACCTCCAGCAATGATCCCACTTTGCAGTGATCCAGCACCTTATATCCTGTGATGCCCCACCGCCCTACAGCCGTTTGACATGCCCTGGGCTAGGAGCCCTCCTCTTCGGCTCCTCTTTTGGAACTCGTACCTGCTTCTGCATGAGGAGCATCTACAACAGAATCTGAACTACAAGAGAAGACAACGGGAAAACAGCAGTTGGTGGGAGAAATATCAATGGTCTACATAGCAGAGGGCAACCAAACTAGCTCAAAGCCCGGCTATGTGTTCTGTTCTGCCCTCGTCTCATCCAGATCGATCGGGCTTTGTCAACGGCGATGCATTTAGCTGCTTCTGTTTTTTTGGGTGGTTTCCTTTTTTTTTTGGCCTCCGAGATGAGCCAGGCGGTGATTTAGAAGAGAGGTGAGATGTGATGTATGGAGCTGTGTGGAGCGTAGAGACGGGTGGAGGCGTTTGTTGACGGAAGAAGACGTAGATGCATCTAGACATTTCAAGGATACTCTGGGAGTAGAGAAATCGGAAAAATGTGCTCTATCAATCGGTAGACAGTCGCCAGTCGTAGTGGATGCCTTTCTCTATCAAAATAAATATTTATTGTTGGATAGGAGAGCAGATAAAAATGGCCCAGCCACTGGCTGTAACTTGACCAACTGCACGTACAAATCCGTCAAGAACAGGCAAATCGACAAATCGGCAACACGACAACACTTTGAGATCCACATATATCCTCTTCATATCCTCTCCACATTTTCTCCTTCTCTCCTTCTCTCCACCTCCACCTCTTATATTTCTCCACCTTCCTCTGCTCGTGCTGCGAGCCCTTCCAAATCGAGACATTTTCCACACATTTTCCCACTTTGAATCGGATTTCGCTATTTTAGGCGTTTATTTTGACTTGGTTGCTTTTTTTGCGCTGCTTTTTTTTCCATTAATATATCTTGAATTCTCTGCCTCAAAAATCACCTCTGGCCCCTCAACTAGAGAAAGCCCACGTCATTCCACCAGCCATCATGTATATGACATCACAGATCAACCCGAATCTGTCCTCGGTCAACTTGCATCAACTCAAAGATGCCAGAATGAACCGATCCGTGGCCCCGAGCCCGAAACAGCCCTCTCGACCAAAACCAAAGCATTTCCCTCTGCCATATCTCTCGCTGTTTGGCAGTTTCAGCACCTTCCAGTTACCCTTGACGCCCCCAGTGTCCACCACGGGGTCTCCTGTTCGAGAATACGATTCCTACGGCTTTTCTGACGAGAAAAGGACCGCAAAGTTCCCTTCTGATCTGTCGATATCCTCCAAGTCGTCAAAATTGGCTTCGTGGCTTCCTCCAGTAGATATCCACATCGTGGGACTCTGTTGCGCTTGGTATATGTGCTCGGCTGTGTCCAGTAACCTGACCAAGTCGATCTTGAGCAAATTCAACTACCCAGTGACCCTTACCGAAGTTCAATTCTCCCTTAATTGTTTGTTTTGTCTTTTGACTTTGCAATTGACCATGCTTTATAGCTTCAAATTGCCTCGAGGTTTCGCCCCTAAAAATCCGTCATTGGCTACTTTCGTGGTCCCTACTCAGAACGTTTTAAAAACCACCTTACCCATGGGCATGTTCCAATTTGTGGGCCATTTATCGAGTCATAAGGCCACGTCTATGATTCCTGTTTCCTTGGTCAGCACCGTCAAGGCGTTGTCTCCTATTACCACTGTTCTACTGTACAAGTTGTTTTTTCGGGTCCAATACAATGCCATCACTTACATAACCCTTGCTCCGTTGATCGTGGGGATCATGCTTGCCTGTTATAAGCCAAAAAAGGGCAGAACCGCCGCCGAAGCTTCCTACGTGGCAGGATTGTTCTATGCTTTTGTATCGATGTTGATTTTCGTTCTGCAAAACATCTTCGCCAAAAAAATCTTGACCTGGGTGGAAAAACTTGGCGAATTGCCAATGACTTCATCCGAATTGGATGAAGGAGAACCAGGAGCCAACGAGAAGTTTCGGGCCAAATCTGGTTCTAGCTCTAGCTCTGGAAAGTTGGACAAACTTACTATTTTATACAATTGCTCCATTTTTGGATTCATTTTCACGCTTCCTATCTATTTGCTTCTGGAGTTCCGTAATGATTCCATATCCTTATTCCAAATTGATTTGACAGTGCTTAGCATCATGATTCTTAATGGGGTTTCACATTTCTTGCAATCTTTGTTGGCATTCCAGATCTTGGGACAAATCTCCACCGTGAACTATCTGATTGCTAACATCATGAAGCGGATAGTCGTTATCCTGGTGGCCATTATTTGGGAAGGACAATCTGTTCTGTACATTCAGGGCATTGGCTTGTTGTTGACGGTTGTAGGGTTATACTGCTACGACAGATGGGGTGTCCCAAGTAAGAGTCCAAAGTAGACAAGAGAATCAGGAGATGAAAGACGGAAAGTGGTGAACAAGAAAGCATTAGGGCACGACCACCAGAAGACTTTAACTAAAACAAGTCAAAATAATACAATCATAGTACGGAGATGAAGAGAAGAAAGGTGAAGAGAAAAGAGAGCTCCTGGCCATAGAGCTCATACTCCAGCATAAAGTCTGCCGGTCTCAAGAAGACAAGGACGCTAGTCTAAGCATAGCGGATCAGCAATACCGCTGCCTGTATCATTAATAGCATAATAGCAACTAATAACAGATGGACAGATGTAGACTAAATACCTTTTCCTGCTTCTTCTTACTCTTTTATCCTTCTCCTTCTCTCTTAATCGTTTCTCTACACATCATCACTGTGAATACTTGTATTATAGGCCAATCATCTAAAGCCCATCTGTCCAAACAGAATAACAGGAACATCAAATCAGATCCATTGTGCTTGTATGAGCTCATCGAGTCCACAATAGCTAATAAAAGTCTTAAAGGGCCCCATTCTTGAGCGTCTAGTGGCCAGCGCCGTCTGCATTCAACATCTTCTTGAAGATGTCTCCGAAAGCAACCATGAAAACCGTCTGCCACACTCCTAAACCAATTCTGGGAGCAACACCTCTATACAACCCTTTGATGCCGTTGTTACTGTAAATGTACTTGAAGGCGCCTCCAACGGTCAAGTTCTTAGGTCTGTTAGGGTCGGAAGTCTTCAGCTGCATCTCCACTCTGATGACTTCAATTGGCTGGTTCCAGGCTGACAATCCACCACCTACACAAGAGGCGGCGATCTTTTCAACGGCGTTCAAAGAGTCACCTTCCTTCTTGCCAGTAAGCAGCTTGATTCCGGTCTCAGCTAAACGGGAGAACCCGAAACGAGAACCCCAGTTGGTCATTTGTCTAATTGCTACTGCGTTAACACCCTTGTTGATACCTCTGATACCTTCACGCTTGTAAATGTCCTTGAAGACTTGGAAAGAGGTTTGTTGAGCTACTCCAGGGGCTGCAGCTTGCTTGGAACGAGTAATTTCGACGGTCTTCATACATGTGCAGAAACCCATGGTCAAGTAGGCTTGAGCCAACCCACCACTGACACCACCTCCCATTCCGGAGACGAAATTGCTGGCACCCATTCGTTTGAATTGGTACTCTGCTTCAGCAGAAACGAAGAGAAGCACGGCTCCCTTGGTGGAAGCTTCAATCCAGGCCCATGGGATAAGACCCTGGTAGAACCCGAGGACACCACCTCGAGACCACACCAATTTGGCTGCTTGTAAAAGAGAGATCGACCGGTTGGCGGCCATGGTGGTCTTGATGACCTCCAAGGGCTGACCCAAGGTGGTAACCTCGGCCAAATTGAGCCCGGCACCCAAGAGAATGTTCAGGAAGGAAATTGGCTTCTTCTCGATCTTGGCGGATGACATAGTGCAAGTGAAATCGAGCTAGACGTGGCGATTCAACGGGGGTATCTGCCAGGTGGAGGGTTTATGTATTATGAAAAATTCAGGACCCGAGACCGGTGATGGGCGAGGGCGTATGCAGGTCCGGGCAAGAGGGTGGGGAAGACGGCGGGGACCGGGTGAGGAGGAATGGGCAGGGTTTGACAGGAGGGTTTGACAGGAGAGAGGGGAAGAGAGAGGGTAGGAGGGGTGGTGGACCTGGTTGACCGGCGGCTGGGTTCTGAGCTGTGTTGGGTGGTATCTGTGGATCTTTTTTGCCTGTTCCGTTGCACCGAAATTGGCGGAGGACGCTGAAAAGGTGAAGAGCAGCTCGAAAACGCGTGAAAATAGAAGACAAAAAGTGACAGGCTGCATGAAAGCACTGTAATGTAAGGGGAAGGGAAGGAGAAGGAGAAGAAGATAGAGAAGGTGGGGCAGAGAAGTGAAAGAAGACAAGGGAGGGGGACGGGGGGTAGCAGTGATTCGTGGTTTGTTTAGTGTGTATCTGTAGTACTGGAATGGTGGTGACTAGACAGCTTCTGCTATTTGTTCTATGCTGGTGCCCTTCATTAATCTTTGAGTTTGAATTGAGCAGGTGACAGGTTGAAAATGGAGAAAAAGTGAATGGAGTGAAGCTGGATAAGATGAAAGACTCGGGTTTACATTGCTTTTGATTTTGTTATAGTGGAACTAGAGTAGGTTGCTGAACTGCTTTGAATAGTTCTTTAAAAAAGTTCAAAGGGGTATGATACAATAAATCAGACATATGATTTCGTTGCTGCAACTTGATTATTCGGTGAAAAGTACACTCATCGGCTAGATTCACATCCGGTTCTGTACCGATAGAAAATGCTGATCTATTAACAGCAGGTGACAGCTCACCATGGCAACTCATCAAGACAACTCATCAAGATAACTCATTATATGACACATGCAACGAAAATGGGTGTTATTGGCCCTTTTAAGACGGAAGATAGTACAGCTTTCGTTGCATGTGTGCGGCTTGAAGCTAAGAAATTTATGTGGGGCTGATAAGATGTCCATGAAGATACAGCTTTCTCTGGTTGTAGCGGGTGATTCTTCTGAATACCGTAAGCCCTTGAGCCCCTATGCAGCCAGTACCGATCATTTACCGATTGAATATCTCTATTACATATACTAGTTTCCATACAGTTTCAGGCTGGCAGGAATCCACCATACAACTTGTGGAGGTCATTTCTCGATCTAGTCAGAGAAGTCCAATGAGTCACCTACGTCAATGTCTGAATGTGTATCGGTGTTTTGCTGTCCCTCGGTGTCTCTGGAGCTTATCTTGGGCCCTGGCCCTCTCTTGTTCACTCAGGATCAGCCACTTTGATTGATCTCGCCGAATAGCCCTGCTGCAACTAGGGAAATGTCCAGATTGGGAAATTGAGGGTCCTGATGAGGTTTGGCGCAATTGTGAGGTAGAACGGTGATGATCTGAGCGCTTGTTGGGGTCGGCTTGGGTCGATCTGGTTGGGAATGCACCTTGACTACCTGCTCTGAACTGCGCCGGAGGGCCGATAACGAGATCACGGCATGTGTCGGTGTGTTGCTGATAGCGATCTACTGCATAAACGGTGCTTCACTCCAAACGAAGAAACCGAAGATGCAGGACGGTCATGGTGTCTGGCCATTGCAACGTGCTTCGACCTGTCAAAGCGACCAATGGAGCTCTCCAAGATAGAGAATGTCGTACGGTCTCCAGGTGATTGGACACAGGACAGGTATCGGCAGCTCAGCCGTTGTGTCTGCCACCATGCGATGCCGTCTTGGCTGGGCTTCCCCAACAAAAGAGCGCGAAAAAATAGCGCAGCGATGAACGGCTAGTGGTGGACAAAGGACGGAAAACGGTGGAAAACGGCGGGCATTGACGAGTGGAACAAGTAGGAGAGCCCGTGTCGAGTGTCAGAGCAGGCACATCTTGAATTGACACTCGCATTGACCTCAAGGGCCGGCCGTGCCACTCGTTCCGTGGTGCTCTCGTTCGATCTGGTTAGCCCCGTTTAGATCCGACAGGCGAGCACGCCGCACCACTTGCACTCACTTTTCCCGATGCGGAACGACTTATCACATTCATCAGTTGGGAAATTTCCGACGGTGAGTTTCTTTTCTTTGGAGGTGATGGTACCACGGATAAACCGATGGTTGGCGTGATTAGGTTGCATGATGATGGCGATGTGGTACTGGCTGTCTCCACCATTCATTGCCGTCACCCCTATTCTTTTGGTGCATCACTGTCACCAGTGTTATAGTCTCTCTCCTGTGATTTATCAGATCAATCGTAATTAGCCATTACTCGATTATTCGGTCTACTGCTCTTCTTGCTCTGCTCGATTCTCTTCTCTCCAATTCTCCTCCATTACCTCTCCCAATTCTGCTACATTAACTCTCCTTCACCTATCCATCACCTTTCCACTCTCTGCATCTTCTCCTCCTCTCCCCTATCTTCCCCCAGCTTCTCCCTTGGTCCTCTTAACCAACATTTCTGCCATTTTCTGCAGCAACCAGAATGGGCCATCCTCGGATCAGCCCCAATAAAATCACCTCGCATAACCATAACCGTCACCCTCCTCCCATGGAAGAGCCTCCACCACCACACTTTCCACCAATTCCACCGTCTCCCAACTGCATCCCTCCCGTCCCATCCCATAGCCCACCCCCACGGGCCCCGGCCGCCATCACCCGTGCTTCGGCCTCCGCCTGCACCCCCCGTTCCTTTTTCCCACGCTATTATTCCGTCCCTATTAAGAAGCGCCTGCAATAATTTTTTTAGGATATAAAAGCAGCCCATCTTGGCAGGAAAAAATCGTGATAGCTGAATCGCTGATTTGTGTGGTAAAACTACGTCCAATATGAGCAACATCCAACTGCTTTCAAGCTCCGGGGCCTCCCGTCCGTCGTCCGGCACTACCATAACGAAAAATGGCAACGTCGCCACTTTGAAAACCGGCCTTACTGCCATCGACACCATGGGTAACACCTTCGAGGTCCCAGACTATCTGATCAAGGATATCTTGTCGGCGATCCCAGCTCACTGCTACGAAAGAAGAACTGCTGAATCCTTGTACTACGTGTTCCGTGACATCGCCGTGATGTTGGCCGCTGGGTGGCTTGCAAACACCTATATCCCCCAAGTTGACTCCCAAGCAGCCCGTTTCGTGTTGTGGGCTGCTTATGCCACATTCCAGGGTTTGGTCGGGACCGGCATTTGGGTTTTGGCCCACGAGTGTGGTCACCAGGCCTTCTCTGACTACGGCTGGGTCAACGACTCCGTCGGCTGGGTGCTTCATTCATACTTGATGGTGCCTTACTTCTCCTGGAAGTACTCCCATGGTAAGCACCACAAGGCCACGGGCCACATCTCCAGAGACATGGTCTTCGTTCCTCCAACCAAGGAAGAGTTCTTGAACAAACGTCACGCCCACTCTCTTGACGAAATTGCCGGCGACGCTCCTTTGTACACTTTGTACACCCTTGTAGTGCAACAATTATTTGGATGGATCGCCTACCTTTTCACCAACGTAACTGGTCAACCATTGGAGGGCCACTCCAACTGGGGCAAGTCTCATTTCAACCCAGCCTCTGCCATTTTTGAAAAGAAGGATTACTGGTATATTATTCTTTCCGACATTGGCATTGTTGCCAACAGTGTTGTGTTGTACACCTGGTACAAGAACTTCGGTGGGTTCAACCTTTTCATCAACTGGCTTATTCCTTACATCTGGGTCAACCACTGGCTCGTTTTCATCACCTACTTGCAACATTCTGACCCTAAGATGGCTCACTACGAAGCCCACCAGTGGAACTTTGCTCGTGGTGCTGCTTGCACCATTGACCGTGAGTTCGGATTCATCGGAAAGCACATTTTCCACGACATCATCGAAACCCACGTTTTGCACCACTACTGCTCAAGAATTCCTTTCTACAACGCCAGAGAGGCTTCTGAAGCTATCAAGAAGGTTATGGGTAAGCACTACATGCACTCTGACGAAAACATGTGGGTTTCTTTGTGGAAGAGTGGCCGTCTGTGCCAATACGTTGACGGTGAAGATGGAGTGTTGATGTTCAGAAACATCAATGACATTGGGGAGCCTTCTATTAAGGCAAAGGCAGCTAAGAAGTAGAGTGATGCCACAACTAGAGAATGCTATATTTATCACATAAGGAGTGTAGAAATGATGTCTTAAGGTTCAAAGCCTTGCGATATATAAGGAAGCTACCCGGGTATTTCAAACTAAGCTATGCTTCAGTCTGGGCTCTTCCTCTCTATGACATGGCTTTCTTCTAGAGAAAGATCTTAAATGATATCGATCTCTATACATTCTGATCGACTTTTATGCTATTTCGGTTCTATTTATTGATCTCTATCATTCTAATCATCTCGTTGGTATGCTCTATGCTATTTGACAAACGGAATCCACACCCCTACCCGAGCTCTATATTTCTCGTAGTCGTTCCCAAAAAACTTGACCAAGAACTGTTCCTCGTACTCGATACGAAGCAGGAAGAATCTCCATAGCTTATAGGCACCAAGGATTAATGCTATTGGATTTCCGAGCCAAAGTTCCAACCCCACGAACCACCACCAGAATCCAAAATACAGAGGATGTCTCGAGAGGGAATAGACGCCATGGGTGACCAATTTGTGGGTAGTGGCCTGTTCTTTCTGCACGTAATGGTGAAACGACTCTGCTGCGGTACACATGGCAGTCAGACGGAAATATTGGCCGACTATGGCTATTACAAGGCCAAATTTTAATGATGTTGGGTAGCCGAAGAAATATTGACGGACGATATACTCTACGAGTGAAAACCCGTGGGCCAAATGCATATCTGTGTCTCCAAGAATGAATGAATCGGTGTCCACTGTTGTCGGGTTGTAGAAGTAGGTTGTGAAGAACTCCGACAAGTGGAAAAAGCTTAGGAATGCAACATAAATGGCAGGGACTGTCAACTGATCATACTTGAAGGCTAGCAAAATACTGCTCAGGAACACCGTGCCTAGTAACGCTGCTTTGAGGGCCACAACTGACTGATCTATTGCCATGATGTGGGTCTTTCAACGAACTTCGCTTCGTCGATATGTTTGGATCACAACTGTCAAAGTACTCTCCCTATGCTGCCTTGAAGGGTATCTTGAAAGGTAAGGGAAGTGATCTGAAAGGAAATGTAATCTATTATATGAGACGCACTGGGAGTATTCTCTGTCACGTGATACACATCAAGATAAGCTTAGCAGGAGAATCAAACAAGCTTAGATCATGAAAAATTAGATCATGAAAACTTGTGCTGGAGGGAATCTTCCTCTATCAACCGGATTCTGCTATGACACCCGCTCCTCAGAGTCACAATTACTTACCAATATTGTACAATTCTTATATACTACGAAGCACATGCCTACAAAAAATACCAATCGTGAACTTACATCAAATTCTTTTACTTCATGACCCTTCAAAAGGAGCAGTCATCGACAAACTCAAGTAATAGCAAACTCGCCAGCAGGGTGTAACATTTCCTTCTCGCAAATTCCGAATCCGTTCTTGACCAGCAAATATGACAAACAAATATCAGTACAGTGGGACCATACTGAATCTACGCAAACGCCCAAGAGAACAGGCAGACAAGCCTACAAACACCGGAGAGGAAAACTTGGTAGCCACTTCAGTTATAAAAGCGCAAAGGAGTGCTAGGGATAAGACTATAGCAAAACCAGAAATCCTCCAGCAAAGGAGGACGCCGGAACAAACAGTACAGTCAACCTGAATCAGAGCAAACTGATTGAACAATCAACAGTTCCACAATACTATCAGCTGCAACGCCCAATAGTAAGCCCTTAGAAAAATGGAACTGAAAACGAAGGTAACATCGAGGATCAATCGATAAAGTTACAAGACGATCAACCAAATTTGACTCTTTCTGTTAGTTTTATTGTTGTTAAACGTGGTTTTATATAAACTCTCCTTTGTGGTGGATAAAACATTAACTTATTCTCAGTGACTAGAATTTTAAGTAAAACTTCCACACTGTCTTGAGCAGGATTTCCTGGCGCTTAAATATTCAGATCTTGATTGTAGATCTTTCGAATGATTGTTCTTCAATCTCCGATTGCTATTTCCGAAACATGTGAATTGGACTCCGTATACCCTTATTCGGAAAATCTTTCCCCTTTGCTTATTATTCATCACTTCCGTCTGTCCTATCTGAAATTCCATTCGGATATATCTTGTTGCATAAGTTTCCCGTATTCAAACTCATAAGCTTGTATCTGAAATGAACTTTCTCACTTTCGCTCCTGTATATGATATTATTCCAACACTGTGTCGGCCTGCATATACTCGCAGGCATGGAAAATTCCTGGTCCTGCACGCCAACGGTTGGGCTCAAAGACGGCAGCTGAGGGACCGATCAGATCAAGACCAGGATTTAGGAGAGCTGAAACTGGCAATTGAGAGCTGTTTGATAAGTTTTGAAAAGGCCAGCTTGCTTCCCGTTGTTCAATTGATTAGCATTACTAAGCACGTTGTCAGAATACAATTCCCGCCGACGTTGACTTGCATAGAATAGGCGATGACCAAAAAGTTGGGTAAGGAAGCACCGGAAGAATCCCCGAGGGAATCTGTTCAGGGGACACCGAAGAAACGGGTTACATTTGCCGGGGATAACGAGTTGGGGAAAATTGCAATCACCTCTACCGTTCTAGGTCTCATAGGCGGCATTTCATTGGTTACTGGTGGTAGGTTGGCAATCTATGTCATCTCTCTATGCGTGTACCATTTGCTGGAGTTTGTGCTTACGGCAAAGTACCGACCAAGGGAGGCCACGGTGCATCTGTTCCTTATCTGGGGGGCCAAGGGGAGTAAGGAGTTCTACATGGCGCAATCTTTTGGTATCTTGGAGTACTTTGTCACCTCTAGAGGCCATTCGAGCTCCCTTTGGGAAGTGTTGGGACTCTTGCTCATCATAAGCGGACAGGTTTTAAGAACGCTTGCCATGGTCCAATGTGGAGACCAATTTCTGCATTATGTGGTCACTGACACATCAGAAAACGACCGTTTGATCACCCATGGTGTGTATGGATATTTCAGACACCCTCTGTATGTTGGGTTTGTTCTCTTGACCTTGGGGCAGCAGGTCTTACTCGAGAATGTCATCTGCTTCATCATAGCCTGTGGAGCTCTCTATGTGTTCTTTCTGCAGAGAATCCGGTTCGAGGAGTATTATTTGCGGAAGAGATTTGGACGAGAGTACCTTGAGTACCTGGCCCGGGTAGTGTTTTAGTATAAATCTTGTAGGAGGAGAGAGATCTAGGAAAGAGATCTTAAGGATGAGATCTAGGAAAGAGATAGGAGAATGAGAATGATGAATCAAACGATAAATGATAGAACGATGAATGATAGAATCATGCAGTGTAGAAGGTTAACTGAAAAACTGAAGCTGAATTGATTAACTGAAGCTCAATTGATTAACTGAAGCTCAATTGATTAACTGAAGCTCAATTGATTAACTGAAGCCCAATCGAGAGCTTCGCTACTCGATTGAGTCTGTAGTCTACAGCAATAACGTATCTCGTGTATCTAATCTACAAGCTCTTATTCATGAACCGTCTTCTGGTGAAGGCCAACCAGAACTTGCTGGGGACGTCGTTATCCTCGTACACCCGCTTCAACAAGCGGTCAGCCAATTCCTGGCGGAGCTGCTGCAAGTACAGTCTCAACAAGTCGTACTCGTTCTTGTTTTTGGGGGCCTGGTACAACCCGTTCATGGGGAACCCTACATCTCCAGGAAGAGCAAACAGGTCCAAGGCCAAGTTATTGAGCAAACGGGTCGCTTCACGCAATGGCACGGTCTTGTTGAGCTTCTGAAGGCATTCACTCACGAAAAGGATGCCGTAAATAAGCAAGCGGTCCGCCGGGCCCTTGATTTCGAAGTTCTTGAAGAACGAGTTGGCCCGGAAAAGGTCAAGGATCTCGTCGATGATATCGTACTCGCCATTGAAAGGATACGAGGGGCCTCTGTATTGGGTACGGATCGGGAGGATCGCCGTATTGCCAACTATACGTTGGTCAGCGTCCTCTCCGGCGAAGGTCGAGTGGTAGGCAGGCATGGTGGAGAGAAAGAATAAGGGTGGGGGTCAAGTGAGGGCTAAGTGAGAGGCAAGTGAGAGAGGCGAGGGAGAGGAGGTGGCAAGTGGGAGATGTTTGGGGAGACATAGGGAGACATGGGGAGACATGGGGAGACATGGGGAGACATTGGGGGAGACATTGGGGGAAACAGCTAAACGCAGAGGAGGGTGTGTCGGAAGGCGGCTATGATGAGGTGTGAATGTATCTGGCATATCTGGATCTATCTAGATCTATCTAGATCTATCTAGATCTGGATATATCTAGCATTGAACACGCATCTATGTCGATATCTGTGTCAGCTGACTTCTCTTATATGTCTCCTATCTCGATTACTGCTAGTGTCGCAAACTGAAGAAGCGGATAGCGACCAAGGGCCTGCAAGTCCACGATATGCCTCTATAAGCTGTCCAAAGCGTCTATTCTGCATTTCGTCTATTCTGCATTTCGTCTATTCTTCAATCCTCTGTTGTTACTCTTGCACTTCAGCAGCCTGCCGTTCCTGGACTCCTGGCCGCTCCGGCGGACCTGGCAGTGGCTGGTACCGGTGCATCCGTAGTGAGCCTAAGGCTGGTGCTCTGGCTGGTGCTCTGGCTGGTGCTCTGGCTGGTGCTCTGGCTGGAAGTAGCAGCAGCTGTTGGCAAATGTACTCAAATATACTGCTGACACACTGCTGACACTGGTCCTGGCTCTGGCTGGTCTCCATGAGTCAGTTCTGGCTTGGGTGGGCGCAGTAAGAGAGGTGTTGCAACCATTGGCCCGGTTACCACCGCCTAAAGCCGTGGCACTTGCAGCCTTGCTTAGTCATTTGGAGCAAGAAGAGGTGGGTCAAGAAAAGGCAGTGAACCTTTCGGAATGGTATTAGCACTATATGTCTGTTGTTCTCTGCTGTTCTCTGCTGTTCTCTTTGTCTCCTCTGTATTGCATTCTCTGTTTTGTCCACTGTCTGCCCTTCTCTCCTTCTATTCTGTCACTTTCTCTTCACATTCGCCTTTTTGGTCTCAGTGGGTTGTGGGGGTGTGGAAGGATCTGAGCCAGTTCTCGTCGTTGAATGACTGAGTGCATGTCATCTCTGTCAAGACTGTCAAGACCACCCTGTCAAGAGCTGCCCATTAATATACTGTGTGTTTATGATGCTTGGATTGGTCCCACAATAGTGAAAGCAGTAGAATTGCCTACGGCTGCTCTACACACAAATTCCAGCTTCCATAGAGAGACAACCGTAGAGAGACAACTACTCTAGAAACGATTCGGTCTTGATGGAAGAATCATCGATGAAAGAATCATTGACGAAAGATTCATACATCGTTTCTACAGTTCTGGGATTCTGGCTGGTGATTGCTTCTGTTCCGCTGTCCATTCCTTGTAGGTTCGTGATTGATTCGGTTCTCTGGCAGGCGCCGCTCATGCTCACCTATTTCTCTCTCCACCTATGTTGCACCTGTCTTACACCATCTTTCCCTTTCTATCTATCCACCTATCTCTCTATCCATTTATTAGTCTATCTATTCAGTAGACTAAATATGTATCTATCCATCATCTATGTGTCCATTTACATACATATCCACCATCCACTCCACTCTCCACCCTCCCACCTCCATCAACACTCCTTTCCTATATATAGCCACCCCTTCCAAAAAAATATTTGGTACATTCCGTTGCCGAAACCTTAAGCCAGGGGTGTATTCAGGGATTAGCAGACGCCAGCACCATGAGCTACAGGCAGAATACGGCGGCAGTCAACATCCCGGCGCATCTCCTCCCGCAGGCCATGCTAGATGCCCGTGAGGAGTCCGCGGGCTTCGAAATACCGGCCCAGAATCAATCCGCCTTCAAAAACCACCACTCCCACCACCCCCAGTCGCTGAACTCGACTTCTGGAGGCCAGTCTGGTCCGATCCGAGGTGGCAATCCGTCCAGCAACAGCCCTGTAACCTCTTCTAGAGCGGACAAACCCCCTTACCCACACTACAGAGAGGACGCTGAAGCCCAAAGAGAGACCTTAAGACGTCGAGAAGAGCAATACCAGACCGCCCACGCCCTGTCTTCTGGTCACAACCCGGTATATGCTACCTCAGAGACTCTCCAGGCGAAGCACCTTGGCTCCAACGCTCGAGACGAGCTCAGAGGCTATAACTCGGAGACGTCTCCTCCCCACTCGGGGCAAAGAACCTACCAAGAGCTCTCTCCTGATCCACGAGGATTCACTGCTGGTCCCCCGGCTCTGGCTCCTCTGGCTCCTTTGAACGCTCCGGCTGCTCTGAATGCTCCGAATGCTCCGTATCCTTCTGGAAACTACATATCTCTGCTGCTGGGTCTGCTGCTAACCTTCAATCAGCGAGAGCAACCGTCGAACCTGCGCCGTCGGCCGCCACAGGAATGGGATCAGGGCCAAAGCCTTCATAATAGTCACAATTTCGCGAAGTTGCACCAGAATCAGCTTCCGTATGCTGCAAATCAGTCCCATGGTCAGCCCCTGTACTACGACGGCCAAAACCTGCAGAACTATAGCCCTAATCAGCAACACATCCCCCAAAATCAGCAATTGTATAGTCAAAATGGGCCAAATTATCAGCAACAGTACCCTCAGGCCCCTGTATATTCTTCACAACAGCCTTATCCCCCAAACATGGCGAATAATGCTCAACACCCGGGACAAAACGGACAAAACGGACCAAATAGTGGCCAAAAGCATCCACAGCACTCATATCCCGCTAACTCATCAAATCTGGCCAACTTCGCCCCTGGAGCCCCGCTGTTCTCCTCACAACCCACTAATATGAGCCCTCAGTCTCCCTCTCAGGGCCGATATGGCCAGGTTCCACGCCAGCTGAACCGCCGAATGCCTCTGCTGAATCTACCATCGATACAAACCAACCAGGTCTTGGAAAACTCCAACAGTGGCCGTAGAATCGTACTGACTCCGCAATACTCGCAGCAATCACCCCGAGAAAGGGTCGATCCAAGGGCCAAATCGCTTCTGCGTGCCTCTACACAACCCATGGCCATGCCACTGGCCCTGCTGTCACAAACCACTCTAAACAATTCCAGCAGGACCTTCTCTCTTTCTTCAAAGAGCCGTTCGTTTTCTTCTTTGGGAAAATTGCTGTCTCTTTCCACCAAGAAATTCGGCAGTAGCTCATCACTTCAAGCAGGAAACGTTAGTGCCGGTAGTTTAATCAAAAACGACAGAAACGTGCTGCTGCTGACGATTAACATGAAGTCGTTGGCTGTCAAGGGACCTCAAGTGTACCCAGCTTTGCTTTCTAGGGTTTCAAAGGTTTTCAAAGAGCTGATTTTGTTGAATATTAACACCAAGGATGGCTTGGAGTACCACGACACCTTCACCGGAAAAATGGCAGTAGATATCATCTCTAGAATTGTCCGCACCAACGACAGGAACTTGGCTTTGCTTTTAGGTCGCTCTTTGGATGCTCAGAAGTTCTTCCATGACGTAACCTACAACCATAGACTTAGGGATTCTGTCCATGAGGTTTACGCCTTCAGTAGAGCATTTTCAGATGTGGAATTCTACGAATATAACAACGGCAATGGAGCCGCCACTGGGCTGGTTCCTAACTCCAAGCACGGTTCTTTCAACGGCGATTATGCGGCACCTTCAACCCCTGTTATGAGTGAAGTACCCAGCACAACGTCTTTGAGTAATCTTGGTAACCTGAACGGCGGCCCTGCTGCTGACACGGAAGCTACTGGCGTCAACGGAGTTTTTACCATCTTGACCGACTGTTACTCGCCTACATGTACCCGAAACAAGCTCTGTTACTCGATTTCGTGTCCTCGTAGGCTTGAACAGCAAGCGCGGCTCAATTTGAAGCCCCTGGGAGGTCTCAGAAGAACTGTTTCTCGATTGCTGTTACATGACGCTGAAGAAAGTAAGACCCTTTGGCACGAAACCGTCCCAGCACTGGTCTTGGAAAAGCTAGACAAGCATGAAAAGATGCGTCAGGAATTAATTTATGAATTTATATATACTGAAAGAGACTATGTGAAAGATTTGGAGTTTTTGACTGACTTTTACATCATGCCATTAAGGAATCCTGCTAATAACATCATCCCAGAACGAGAACGGGAAGCTTTCATTAGAACCGTTTTCGGTGGGGTTTCGGACCTTTTATGGCTAGGGAAACAGCTCAGTGACATGCTTACAAGAAGACAGCAGCAACAAAAGCCCGTTATTGAGACTATAGCCGACGTGTTTTTGAAGTTTGTTGGACAATTTGAGCCATTCATCAAGTATCTGGGTAACAAAGTCTTTGCCCTGTTTGAACATGAAAGACAGCAACAAGTGAACTTAAAATACGCTCGATTCTTAGACGCTATTGAAAAGAAGCCAGAGCTGAGAAGACAAGACTTGCTGTCGTTCTTGATTAAGGGTGTTCAAAGACCTGCCAGGTATCAATTATTATTGGGAGGAATCCTCAAGAACACGCCAAAGGAACATCCAGATCACAAAAACTTGCTTAAAGCCAAGGAAGAAATAGAAAAGGTCTTGGTGAAGATTAATATCCAGACCGGTGAACTGACTGACCGTCATAAAATTATGGTGATACACAGACTTCTTGGAAAGCAGACATTAGAAGAAAAATTCCATTTCCGGTTGAATTATCAGCACAGAATCATCTATCAGGTGACCTTGAGCCGTAAAAGAGAAAGGGATAATGAAAAGATCGACTTGTACCTTTTCGAACATGCATTACTTTTGGTAAAACATAAGTTCCAAAACAAGAGAGAGCAGCATAAGGTTTTTGAAAGACCAATTTATTTGCCATTATTATATGTCAATAGCGGGTATGAATTCCCTGGATTACGTCAGATCATGTCTGGAAGAATCGACGGTTCCATTGTATCGGATACTCAGGTCAGACAGGGTAAGATAGAAACAAATTACGTAGGAGCAAGTCTGGGAGTAGCTAGACTTCAGTTGAATTTCCTTGGATTGGGTCGAAACCAGGTTCACCTGCTGCTTTTCGCTGACGATGTGACTAACCAGAGTCAAATTTTACTGCAAATTCATCAGCAACAGAAGAAGCTTATTGAAAAGAACGATATTTTCCTGCTTCTGAAGTACGAAACAAGAAGATTCCATGGAAACAACAAGATTAATTGTGCAGTTCCTTGTTATGGAGGTAAGAAGTTGTTGTATGGGACAGATCTGGGTGTGTGGGTTCTGACGGTTAGACTGATTCTGACTACCCTGAATGAAAAAATTTGTCTGGACCCCACATTGGTGATTCTGAAATTATATGTCACCCAGATTGAAGTCTTGGTTGAGTATCTGAAATTACTCATCTTGCTGGACAAGACATTATACGAGTACGATTTAGCATGCACAGATCTGTTGGATCATGTTAAAAACACCAGACTGGGAAAGGAAATCTTGAACCATGTTCTGTTTTTTAAGCTGGGGATTTGTGAAAAGAGATTGTTGGTTGTGGCAGCCAAGAAGGGGTCTTCTGGAGGTACGCATCTGATCAGCATTTTTGAACCGCTGAATCCATTTGACAATAGGGGGAACAAGACCCACAAGTCCAAGAAATATGAAATCCGTGAATTTGGGTTTAGTTCTGATCCAGTTCTGATATCATTCTTCAAACGAAAATTGTGTGTGGGTTGTGTAAAGGGATTTGAGATTTTGCTGTTGGAAGATGGTAGGAAAGAGCCTATTTTGGATGAAGCTGACCCTCTGTTGGATTTTGCCACTCAGAGAGAGCTGGTTACACCTTTGGCGATCCACCGTTTGGGGTACAATTTCTTGGTTCTGTATCTGGAGTTTCTGTTTTTAATCAATAAGAACGGATGGAGAACCAGCCACGATTGGGGAATTTTCTGGGAAGGATCACCACAAAACATAGCAATTTTCTACCCATATCTTCTTGCGTTTGAGCCTGGATTTATCGAGGTACGTGAGTTGGATCTGACGAATATTTTAAGAGCGTTGGTTGGGGAGAATATCAGGTTTTTACACCTGAACGAACACGAAGCGTTGTATGCATGTGAGGAAAATGGATACGACATCATTGTATCGATTGACTTTTTGAATTTGAAGCCGAAAAAGGAGGTGAAATGAACGACTACATAGATACAAACGAACTAATGTACAGATTGATAGGAGGGCTAGTAGAACAACAGTCAGGGACAGGACGGGTGTGGTAGGATCGGAATGAGAGCTGAAATACATTGTGTCGAGAACAAGGAGAGCTGACGGGAATTTAAAGAATTTGCTTGCAAGTGGTTGATCTACACGTCAATAATGGAGGTATGTTTACAAAGAAGCCGATTAGATGGAACGAATGTAGAGTTGGTCAAAGAAGAGGAAATTCTACTATGGGAGGGTGGAGCTATTCAGTGTCACGTATCAATAGCACCCCGCCAAGGTCCAGTTCGTGATGGCGACTCAGAATCATCGCCGATTTTCAATTTGGTGAATCATCGTCTCCATCGTTAAACAGTACGTAATCACAATGGTGTTGTGAATGGGGTAAGGTGTGTGCTATTCTGTATCTACTCTTCAACACCTCCTTTATCCCTACTTCTTATCCACTCTACCTTCTCCTCATCCACTCTTATCCACTCCTTGTACTTGTCTAGCCATGTCTACCGCCCGCTCTGTCACGTCTTCTGGAGTCATCTCTCGTCTCCAAATTATCTCCAGCTAACTCCATCCAGTCATCAAAGAACCAGCAAAAGAACAGGCATCTGGCCCCCAGAATCGCCGGTCTTCCCTCTCCAGCTCAGAATATCACAGTACCATTCTATATATGTATATATTGATAGATATACTTATAGATCCTTCTCTGTATACTTCTCTATCCTTCTCTATACTTCTCCAGAAGCAACCCCGCTGCTTTTTGCACGCGTTCATTTTTCTCGAAATAAATTTTAGTTGCTTTTCCTTTCAGGTTGTTGAAAAAGCGTTTCACTTTCCACCACTGTGCTGAAGCTGCTTGAAATTGCAAAAAGACCATGTCGTTGCCTCTGTATATCGAAGTGTCGACCCCCAGTGTCGACCGCCCGTTCGGGTTGCACCTCTGGCCCATCTTCTCTCACTTCTTCGAGCTCTTGGCCGGATACCCCGCTGAAAAATTCGAGTTTGTTCACCACCAAACGTTTTTGGCCAACGGGTGGCATGCTATTGGAGTGATCATCGTGTACTACGTGGTCATCTTCGGAGGTAGAGCGTTGTTGGCAAAATTGGGGGCCCCAGCTTTCAAGTTGAACTTTCTCTTCCAGTTCCACAACTTGTTCTTGACCTTGGCTTCTCTCGTGTTGCTCTTGCTCTGTGTGGAACAGCTTTTGCCTATCGTGTACTACAATGGTATCTTCTACGCTGTTTGCCACAAGAATGCCTTTGCTCCTAAGTTGGTCACTCTTTACTACTTGAACTACTTGACCAAGTACGTGGAATTGATTGACACTGTGTTCTTGGTCTTGAAGAAGAAGCCTTTACTCTTCCTTCACACTTACCACCATGGTGCCACTGCCTTGTTGTGCTACACCCAATTGACCGGTTCCACCAGTGTTGAATGGGTCCCAATCACTTTGAACTTGGCTGTTCATGTGGTCATGTACTGGTACTACTTCTTGTCTGCCAGAGGAATCCGTGTTTGGTGGAAAGAATGGGTTACTCGGTTCCAAATCATCCAATTCTTGATTGACTTGGTCTTCGTGTATTTCGCTACTTACACCCATTACGCCCACGCCTACTTCCCACTGCTCCCCCACATCGGAGACTGCCACGGACTGGAGTTGGCTGCTTTCTACGGCTACTTGATTTTGACCTCCTACCTCGTTCTT
Source organism: Kurtzmaniella quercitrusa var. filamentosus (nom. nud.) (assembly GCA_020280135.1). Classification (NCBI taxonomy): domain Eukaryota; kingdom Fungi; phylum Ascomycota; class Pichiomycetes; order Serinales; family Debaryomycetaceae; genus Kurtzmaniella; species Kurtzmaniella quercitrusa var. filamentosus (nom. nud.). Next base: position 456,987 of record JAFIDH010000005.1, read on the forward strand.
TTCATTCTGTTCTACATTAGAGTATACAAGAAGGGCAAGAAGCTGACCAAGTCCGGCTCTAAGGACGCCAAGGACGCCAAGGTAGACTCCAAGGCCACCACCTCCTCTTCTAAACCTTCTGTGACCAAGGCAAAGAGCAGAAAGGCTTAATTGGGGAGGCTGATATGTACTGAAATTGTGAGTCCAAAACGGTTTGCAGCGGTGAATCTGGCTTGTATTAAGGGATGGCCGTTGCATGGTTTGTTGAAGTATTGAAGTGAGTGAAGTTTCGAAGTGGTTGCAGTATCGAAGTGGTTGCAGCATGAAGTGATTGAGTTTAAGTTTGTTGAGTTTGATGGAGTTGAGTTAATATGTTAGGAGAGGTCTGTTGAAGTAACGGGCAAGAAGGCCCTCGGATCGAGATATCGGCGACCCAATGGCCTATTACCGGTCCCAGTGGCCTAACCCGAGAGATCGACGTGTAATCGAGTTTTGGTTTGAGGCCAACCTTAATCGCCGGTAATAAGGCCCAAGATCCACAAGGATGGTATTGCTGCTGGCGATGGACAAGACTAGAGGCTAGAAATACAACTTGTGGATGTGTGATGTAGTCACGAGATTGCTCAAGTAGACGAGCGACTCAAGAATGTTATTGATTGAGGTATGGTCAGATACAGAAGAGGTGTGTTGAGAGATGCTGAAAGGTTATTTTCTTACGGGTATAACAGTAGTCAATAGTTAGTCTGAAAACAATGCTTACCTAATTTCTAGAACCACGCTAAAATCGTTTCCAGAATCGTTTCAAGATCGTTTCTGGAATCATTCGGACATCGGTCCCACTAAAGCAAGGCCATATTGCTATACATTTCATGGTAAGTCTTGTTTCAATTAGCAGAAAATGTGACATGTACTAGTTCATGCACGTAGCTGTCAGCCGGACTAAGCCAGCCGAACTAAGCCAGAACTAAGCCAGTACTAAGCCATGTGTCATTGTAACGATTATACAGCTTGAAGCGGAGAAGAGCCGTGGTAATTCCGAGGACGATGTGGCGTATAAGACGCAGGATCCCAGCAACTACTGTAAAGTATCTAATGTGTGTCCAGTATTTGTAATCAAGTATCTCCGGAGTAGTTAGTTTTCGCCAAGCGGCTGGTACACTTCGGATTGTTAGAGTATCAGTAGAGTGTTAGGAGAGTAAAGAGCGTCTAGTATCTTTAGAGCAATGCAGAGTAGTTAGCATTTGAAGGCATTCGAAAGTCATAAAGTCGCTATATATCAGAGGTTCCTGCTTTCTCCACGGCTATTGCTATTGACCATACGGCTTTAATGGGCCCTGTAATGTATTCCTTCATATTGTCCGGCCTGAAAATAATGACACATTTGCCATCACTTGCACGGCCAAACTTGCTGGAGAGACGGCGTTGGACTTGTTATAAAGCTGTAGAATACAGAACTAATCCCTCTCTGCATCCCTAACATCAACCCCGAGCCCCAAGCAGCTGAAACACACCACTTTTGTTTCACTCTTGTACGAAACGGCAAAAGCAACATTAGTGTAGTATAAGCAGATGAAAATCGCGGCATACGGAAGCGAAATGCCCGCTAAGCATCCGCTCCGACATAAGCCAAGACCACTAAAAAATAGCGGGCGGCGAGGTCAACGCCCATGGGTAAGGATTAAGTGTGCAGAGGGGCTATACGAGGACATTATGGGTTTTGACTTGGCATTCATTCGATCTATGGACTTCTAGTTGTTTCTCTTGGACGCCCCGAGATGGCTGACAATTACTGCACCATTACCAGATCATCCGCCTTATGTCAAGTGGCATTTATTTCCGTCTCGGTACCAAAGGGCCCAAACTGGCAGTTACGGCCGAAACTTCCCTCATTCGGGTATACCGTGAAATGACAAATGGTAAATGGATCTCACGGAGATAATCCTGAACTTTTGTCCCTTCTTATCAGGAGGAATCTGACTGCTGTGATGTTTCAGAGGTTTATCGGCACTCCTGTGTTAAAAATCGGTATCAACTCGGGTGAAGCGGGTGCTCCTATTTTGTGTCCACCTGATGAAATAACATCGTCCCCTCAAGTATAGTAGATCCTAGTTAAACGGTATACTCGGCTTCGGCCTACTTTTAATGAATGCCAATCGGCTATAACTTCTCGTGTATCACTGTATTTTAAACCCTAAACCATCGTACAAGCCCATTCCCATGCAAAGTGGGTCACCCTGGTATATTTCAGCCACTGAACCTCTATCTTGCCGCCCAACAGATACCCCACTACTTCTAATAAGCCTTCAATTCACGATAAATGAGTCTTTCTCTTCCGTTTAACTCCCGCCGAAGAGGCTTTTTTTTGCTCCGAGCAGTCAAATTGGCACGGCTAGGATAGCGCTGGTCCGATTTTTTTTTTTGTCCAGAAATAGGGGTCCATTTCTAATGGCCGATCTACAGTTGTGATGGGCCCTCCGGAACTCGACTTGTAGATAGTAGTCTAAGCACAAGTATGTCGAGCAAAACCAGTCCGGTTTCTTTTAGCTCCCAAGATAGGTAATTCCGATCTTCCCTTAAAATCCGCCGATCATGTGGCCGCGCCGCCAGGCTGATAAATTTAAATCCTGTTTTGAGGGGTCCTGCGCCCAGTGGAACACTTCTCAGCCGTGCTTTGCTCCGAACCGTTTATGCGAATAAAACCGCTTACTTATATATATATGGTGGATCCTCTAACTGCGCCATCCAAACGTATAAGAAGCCAGAGGAAAAGGGCATTTTCTTTTCTGCTTTATGAACTAATGTCTATCATGTCAGTGGTCCCAAACACGTACAAGTTGCCACTGATCCATCTGTTGGAGCTCGATCTCCCGATGCCCGCTAAAAGCGAACCCATTTACAGGCCCACCGTTTTAGCAGCACCAGCTAATGTCTTGCCAAGACTATCCGAAGTCGTCAGCCAAAATGCTCCACAAATGCGGGTCGCTCACCCTCAACCCACTTCAAACATCGTCGGCTACCAGAGCCCGCCAGTCTCAAGGAACAGCAACGGATTCACATCCCCTATTCTGCTGCCGTCGTACAACGACCGGTTAGGCGCTTTGTGTGCAGCAGCCTCCTCCAAACGCACACAGTTAGAACCTGCATATTTCATGGGATCGACATTACCAAGCATACACCCAGTATCACCATTGCTCAAAACCGAAGATGAGAGTATGCTGTCTATGAGAAGTAGTAGTCCCAATGAAAGCTCGGGAGTAACTCAGCTGGAGGAGGAAGATTCAGATTGTAGCACAACGCATGGTGCAGGCGCTCCTTCTCACGGTGCTCCATATGTCAGCACCGATGGAGGTGCAAAACCCATGAAGGTATGGAAGCCGCGCAAGAAGCGCCAATGTCCCGAGTGCCATTTATTCTTCTCCAACTTAGCAACCCACAAATCCACGCATTTAAAACTGACTCTGCGCCCCCACATATGCGAGTACTGCTCGCGGGGATTTGCCAGACCAAACGATCTTTTCAGACACATCAAGCGCCACTGGAAGGAGACTGGCAGTGACAAGGGCCAATTCAAGTGCCCTTTCAAGTTACTGGGGTCGTCTGACGACCGATGCTGCCACCAATCAGGCATATTTTCTCGTTGCGATACCTACAAAAACCACCTAAAAGCCATTCACTTCCAATACCCTGCGGGCACGAGAAAAGACCAGAGAAATAAGGTTGCAGGTTCTTGCAGAGCCTGTCAGCAAAGCTTTACGAATGTAGATGAGTGGATGAGTACACATGTTGAGAAAAACATGTGCCCATATGCCAAAGAGCCAGAGAAAGAATAGGGATTATGTATATTTATTTAGGACTAAACGAATTATGAAGGGCTACTTGTAGTGAACAACATCGATTAGTAAGACGCTATTAGTAAGACTAGATTAAACCGGCTTTACGATCAAACGGATTTACAACCCGGGCAACACACCCCAGCGGATACAGGAATCTCGGGCCAAATTCCCAATCATGCTCCCCAGAGGACCCTTCAACGCGGTTTATACACGGCTTCGGGCGGACAGGGGTGCGGCTCGATGCATCAAGCGCCAACGAAAATCGCACGATTGTCTTCTCCAGTTCCCCATCGCGCTGCACTTTTGGTTGCGATTCTCCATGTCGTCGGTTTTTGCCATCGGCTTTACCCGCGCCGCATATTTGTCTGTGCCGTCACTACTACAAGAAGGTGGGGCAGTGCACTAACAATACCGACAAGCGCTGCCAAGAGGCTCCTAATCCCCTCGTTCAATAGCCCCACATCTCCAGCCCCTCTGATCGTTCCAGTTGTTTTTCATATCCGGAAACGCCTCTTGCTCGTGTTTGTTTTAAACTTGCAGCCATCGGCTCGGAACTACTGTTGGGCCGTGTTGCTCCTGCATCCAGGCAAGCACGGATCAACTTCGGAAGACATCATATCAAGTTTCACCGGGCCAAACCCATAAATTACGGCTCTACAGGGTTCCATTGCTGGATAAATCACCATGGCGTCTGCTACGAAATGGGCACTTGCCCTCTTTCTTCTTCTGACCGTAAAAACATTGCCGTTTGTCTACGTTTTGCGCTTCTACTACCGGGTTGTCCGCAACTTGGCTCTTCCTCGCCTCAGGTACTTGAAGATCAAGAAGAACACCTTTGGATACGGAGAAAATCCACTAGACGTGTTCAAACCTGTGCTGTACTACACCTATGTGCTGCCGTTGGAGATTGATATGTATCTCCATAAGCTGAATCTGACCTACTTTGTCGATTTGGATATCGCTAGAACTGAATTGGTCACCAAAATCTTCCAGACTCTCTTCTTCAGGTACTACGATAACGATGTAAAGTTGTTCAAGAGCAGCAGGAGCATGAGCAACATTCCCTACATTCCCGTGGCTGCTACCGAAACATATTACAAGAAAGAATTGACCGTTTTCCTGCCATTCGAGGTTAGATCTTGCTTTCTTACTTGGGACAAGAAGTGGATCTTCGTCCTTCTGAAATTCATCACCACGGACAAGAAAACCGGTGCAGAAACGGTATACTCCTACACAATTACTAAGTATGTGTTCAAAAGAGGAAGAATCACGATTCCGCCGGCGGAACTTTTGAAAGAATGTGGCTATGACAGTCCTGAAGTCCATCACAGAGCTGCCAAGCAGTTCCATCTCTGTCAGCAGCTTTCAGACACTTCTGAGTTGGACGAGATAGTGAACAGCTTTTGAATTAGCTTTAGATTACGATGAAACTTATGCTGGATATGGTTGCACAGTGAAGTAATTCGAACGAAGCTACCTTCTGATACTAGACACATCACCATCTTTACATTACAATCTAGACAATTATTAGAAGTATTTATTCAACAATATGCAAGCTAATCGACATTTCCTGTAACTCTGCTAGATATTCACTGTAGTAATCCTACTTCTAATTGTTCTACTTGTTTTACTTGTTCTATTTCTGCTTATTTTACTCACAATATATACTATGGGCTTCTGTTCTTTCTAACATTTACTCCGCTCTTCATCGTCACACTATGCCAACCCAAATCCTTCGTGTCCTTCAGAGATGGCTTTCACCAAGGACCGACGTAGGGTTTCGTAAGTGTCGTAAGCAGGAAGATCAATCTGGTTGAAACAGGTGTGCAGCAGTGGCAACCGATCTGCAGACCCATAATCTCTATGAATCAGGAATTTGCAAGTACCATTGGCACCAGAAAGCTCCTTAAATCCATTCAAAGGCACCTTCAGCGTTCCAGTAGCAAATTGCAATAACTTTGCTCTCTCTTCGGTATCAAACAGCTTAACTGCACGCCAGAACCACTGGATTTGTGGCGACGATGGCGAATAATTGACGTATGTAGAATTCAATTTCCAGTCATCCACATCAATATCAGGTAATCCCAGGATAAGAAGCTCCAATTCTTGTTCATTAAAAATAGAAACCAAGTCTTTTGGAATGATCTCATGGAAGCCGATCAAGAAATTGTCCATTTGCTCCGAAATTGATGTCTGGAGACGGTATTCAACAACTTTCTGAACATATTGCTGCTTGTTTTCTTCAGTAACAGCAATGTTCCGGCCATCTGGAATGAGGTCAATGATCTTGTGTTCTCCATAGTCGTCTGTTTCCACGGAAAAATCCTCAGTTATGACATCTGTGATATCATTTTCAAGCATCCAGATCATCGATTTGAAGTATTCAAGATCCAAACTTTCCATGTCCCTCAACGATACAGATTTTCCGAGTAAGTTTTTGTACACTGCTCTACTGAAATGGCAATCAAGCAATAATCCATCGTAGATGGCCTTACCTACAATACGCCCAATAAATTTGAAGAACGACAAATGTTCAGGGTTGATGTACAGGGTACGGTTTGGATGGAAAGTGGTTCTGTCCAGTGCCACGGGCGTAAAGAGGGCGTAATCCGGGTTAAACATCTGTCGAGACAACACCTGATACCACTCTCTACTGACTCCACCAGCATCGACCCCTGCTTCACCCTTGAACAGGATTTCAAGCTTGGCTTTTCGAAATTCTTCGCTTGGCTTGAAGAATAAAGACCGATACGAGTCAAGGAATACCTGATCTCTTCGGACTGTTACCGCCATTTTTGTCATTTCGTCTGCTTTGCTATGAAGCTTTCCATGGAAGAATGTTCTTTTGTTGTCAAATTCCAATACCCTCGGGTTGTGTACCAACAAACCGAATGGGCCACTCATGAGATTTGGATTCAGTCTTACCAATTGGTTAAGCATCTTCTTGTGCTCATCCGTGAAAGAAAAGAACAAACTTTCAATCGGTTCTTTGGCAAAATCTGTCTGTTTCACTTCCCCAATCAAATTGACATTGACTTCTTTTCTCTTGCTAGGATTATTAAGAGTCTTCAGATGTTTGCAAACAACCATAAGCGCTTCTATAAGCGGCAAAAGTGCCAGGGCAATATCTGACCTTTCTTCACCTAAAGTCCTCAAATTTTCACTCAAAGCATCCCAAAGAGATCCCAAGGCAAGTCGTTTATATAAGCCTGTCAACTGCTCAATCTCATCTACTTTGTTTTTATCCACCTCCTTCACTTCAAACATGAAGTCCAACGCCGTCAAAACCCTCAAAAGTTTGGCCTGATCGGAGCTCAGCGCAGAAAACTTGACAAAAGCAGTGGTGCTAAGTTCTTTTTGAGAAGCGATTTCCTTGGTCAACTCGTTTAATTCACTTATCAAGGTCTTGCTGAGTTGCATGGCCTCATCCAGTAATACCAGCAGTAATCCACGTTGAGCTCCTGGCAAAAGAGAAAAATTCTGCATTGCAGAAATCGTGGTACTAAAGGTGGTTTTAGGACAATCATTGGAGATTAAAATCTTTACAATTTTACCCATCGTTTCGTCGGGTATTTCAGGCATTTTGAAACGACCAGTGCTTTGAGCTCCCTCCTTTTGCTTCATAATTTTGAGAGGACGAGTTGATATCTGGAAAACTAATGCCAAGACATCCATAAATGGTTGCTCATCCCTCACGGAATCATAATCTAAAAGGTTCAAAAGATCACAAATAGGAGGATAGCCCTTTCCCTTTTTGCCATCGTGCTCATTCAAGAGATAATAGCGAAGATGAACGCTTTTTTCAAGTAAATGATGTATGGCTTCAACCATTTGGCACCCTACAACGATAGGAGTGCTGTGGAGTGGGAATTGCAGGCATAACTTACGTTTTTTGACATCTGTCTTCACGTCTGTGGCCAAAGAGCTACTGTTAGATCTAGCACGCATTGAAATCTGGAAAAATGACTTCTCGATGGCCTTTTGCAGGTTTAAGCCGTCTTGAAGCACACCCAAAAGCATCCCCATTACTTCACCTCTACTTTGTTTGGCCCTGCATAAATATTCCAATGCATTGTGGATCAGACCACGTTGGATAACTGGCTGTGGAGTGAACAAAAGTCTTACTACAGCGGCAATCCCTGCCTTATCTACCAAGGGAGTAAAGAAATTCTTCTTGGGCTTTGAAACCGGCTGCTTTGTCTTCGAAGTGTTCCCGGAAAGGCGTCTTGTTCTATCCAAGGCAGTGTTGTTTATAACGCTACCAGATTCACTGTCATCACTTTCATTCTCCTCCTCGCTCTCCCCAACAATCTCCAGAAACCGCCGAGCAATCAGCTCCTGTTGCAAGATTTCATTACGAATTTGTTCAGGAAGCGCATCCAAAAAGTCAGGATCTATTTCTCTACTCGAAGTGTTCCCAACATCGCCAGTCGTGGCAGCCTGTGCTCTCCTTTCACGAATGTGTTGCGTGAAAACTTCTTCTCGCATGTCGTCGGGAAGAGCCTCAAAAAATTCCGGATCGATATCAGTGCCCAGAATGTCCACCTCACGGTCTCCAATAGTTACCATGACGGGTTCGTGCAGATTGTCGCCATCTGCCGCCAACATAGCAGCTGCGGCTTCTCGTTCCTTGGCTGCTTGTTCTCTCTTACGTTCTTCTTCTTCTTGCTTTCTTTTCTGCCGTTCTGCTTGCTCTTTTCTTATTTCGAGCTCACGCTTCAACTTCGCCTCATAAAGTTCGATCGATTGGTCAGCGATACCATCAATTATTTGAGGAATAACACGATAAGTGTCTCCAGTATTAATATTAATGAAGATCTTGTTTGTGTCCTGCCATCTTTCCACTGTCAGCTTTATGTACAAATTATTTGAATCATCCAAATCCTTCTTGCCAATGTTCAAAATGCTTTCGATGGCTCGATCAAACCGGGGTAATCCAGATCTACTCAATAAACGACCACGATTATTGCATCTTATGCCGCCGAAAAGTGTATAGATATTTGGAGTAGAGCTGGGTCTTAAGTTTTGTAAGATATTGGTTGCGGGATCTTGGCTCAGACCGTCAACCCAATCATCGTCTTCACCATCGATGCTCAGCTCAGCAACACTGGCTTCATCACTATATTCGCCATTTCTGTCGGTATTCTCTTCGAAAAATGGTCCCGAAAGTGACACAGTGTGATGTCCAGAGTTCCCATCGCCGATGATATGAACAAAATGGTGTCTACCGTCGCTACCTCGGCGGTGCGAACGGTTTCTACCTGGTAAAACCATGTGCTCTTCAGATTCATCGTCCTCAATGACTTCGTCATCTTCGTCATCTTCGTCTTCGTCCTCAACTTCGTCCTCCTCATCTTCCTCTTCGCCGTCCTGGAATTCTTCAATCCAGCCGTCCAATTCTCTCTCCGAGTACTCGCTTAAGCTATCGAGCATAGAATCTTCTGATTCTCCAGAGGAGATGGAGGAGAGATCACCCCCTTCTTCGCCATGTGAAAAATCATCATGATGCCTTGGATAATCAATATCAATCTCTCCGAGCAACTCAATATCCGATTCCTCACCGCTAGACTCCTCCATATCCTCATCTTCATCGTCGTCAGGGTCGTCCTCATCCTCATCCACTGTTTCACCGTCTTCGAGATGTAGTTGGTGACCCTCATCCATGAGGTCGTCGAATTCTTCATCTTCGTACCCTTCTGAGTCCTCTTCAACATCATACATTCCCAAAGTTGAATTTCTGAATAAATCAGGAGTTTCATCTTCACCATCCAGTAATCCCAGAAGCTCTTCGTCATCCTCATCCTTTTCACCTTCAAAATCATTGGCAAATTCCGTCAGATAATCCAGTTTGATACGACCTATAGATGTCAACAGTCTCATACAAGTTTTGCTAACCTTGGATATTTCTGGGAAGTTGAGATCCAATTCTCCAATGATGTTAGAAATTTGGCCGGGAATACCTCCATCAATGAGAGCTTTGGCTAAATAATAAACATCATGTTTTGTGTGGCTTGGATGAAGGACTGGTCCCAAAGTGTCTCTAAATGTAGACAGCAAAAGAGAGGTACATAAATCAGACAAATCCATGAATCTAGAATAGCGAGCTTTTGTGGTAAGAGAGGGTGAAGTGGATGATTCTTTAAACATACGAGATACCACTTCCACAAAAAATTTGCTAATGAATGCCAACTCAGGGTCTTGTTTGGGATCTTCAATTTCCGGCTCTGCGTTCAAAACAGGTGTACTCATCAAAGCAAGTAAACTCAACTTTGCTAAAGAAGAAATGGATTGTGTTCGATTATAAGCGTTATCTTTCTTCGCAGTTTCTAAGTGGCCACTAGGAATCAACTGTAATATGAAAAAATTGAACATTGTCGGCCTTGTTTTCGTCTGCTCAGGTCTTGGCTTTCTAGTAAAGGTGAGAAATTCGAACTTGGCTTGCTTGTATGATGCTAAAAGTTCAATAATTGCTTTCAATAAAAAGGTCATAAGTTTGTAGTTCTCATTCTTGTTCAAAATTTGAGTCAACTTTTCTTTATCATTCTTAGATTTTTTCGAAGTATCCGGCGAATTTGAATCACTATCAGATTTCCAATCCCTTTTAGATACCTCCATTAACAAGGATAATAAGATTTTCATAATTCCAGAGGGGTTGTCGATCGAAGCATGTGGCTTCTGTGATGCTGATTGCAGTGAGATTGCAATCGCTTCATTCTCACTCATTTCAACATCGCCATGGCCTTTTATCTCTTTCGGTGTAGGAATCACTTTAACATCCAGAGCATAATTAAATTTCTTTCCATCGAAATCATTCAATCTCAAAAGATTGGTGGCCACTTTTACAAATATAGTGGGATTTCTCCTGACGAGATAAGAATGATCTTGGATTAGATTTTCTAAACCAATGTCGCTCTTGGTTTCTTTTTTGAGAATGTTACTCAATTCAATGTAGATGTTGTTGTACACAAATTCATCAGTTTCAAAGCAACGTCTAGTCAAGCTGATCACAAGCCATTGTAAAGAAGCTATTTCATGATCGATAAATTTTTGACTGGCTTGAATCAACAAAGGTATCACAGAAGATTCCCGAATCAAAGAGTTTTTGTCTTCCAACTCAGCATACATGATCAAAATGCTAGTCACCACAGTCGCGGTGCCAAAGTTTTCGAACAGATCAAGCTTCAATAAGCAATCAAGAATTGAATCGAATTGTGAATCGGGCAAAATATATGGGTATTCTATAGGATCTTCGATATACTTCAGGCTACTTGGGGTGTTGGTGAGCTTATAGGCGATAATTTGACGCATTACCAACAAGACGTATTGGAACCAATCTTCTTTAGCAAAAGTAGAATTGATTTTAGGGATCATAATATCAGCAAAACTCTCTAAAACTCCACCGGTAGGATTATGACGGACCACTTCAGCAAGGAGATGCAAAACAGATCCGTCATTAATGTGCTCCTTTGATTTGACGAGAATTTTTTCGGCAAGCAGCTCTATTTTGGGCCTAGCCGAGAAAAGAACATATGCGTATGAGGAAACATTATCTGGATTCAATTGAACAAATCTGACCCAATACTCCACTATGTTCTTCATGTATTCATTTCGTGCTCTAGCAAGCTCATTGACATCGGGAATGTACCTGTTTCTGTGTACAGTGACCAATTCGTTTTCAAGATGCGTTGTTCCTTCTTGTATGATCGACTTGATTTCTTGCCATTTATCTTCGCTCAAACCTAGCAGAGGGCAATCAGGCCAGTCTTGATTTTGGATCGTGGCTATATTCACATGTTTGAATAGGTGCTCTGCCTGATCTACCTCTAGCCCAACATTTCCCAACATATCTACTATATGCAATGGAGGCTTAACATATCCCACTTTCAAGGGAACGTAACGGATATCCATCTTTTCATAACGCAGGTAGAAAAGCATCATAGTTCTCAATTTGTCTGCAATCTGAGTCTGGAGATTGTCTCTCGAATACAAATCAAGGAAGAGCTTAGAACCCCAATACAAAATTTGTGATACAATAGCTGTTCTTATATCATCCTCCACATTGTTGTAGCCGATATAGAAGTACAGTTTTGCCGAAGGCAAATCTGGAATATTGTCTTTATCCACACATTTAGCATAAAGACTGAGCACGCGAAGCACAAGCTGTGCAGAAAGAGATTCTTTAGTGTAGTATATCTTATCAGATGGCTTGCTAGACTTGACTACACTATCAATCACTTTCAACACCCATCGGTTGAGTAAATCGAAAAATCCGATTTGAATCAATCCCATGGTCACTGGAATTTGGACGGTTTCTTTGCCTCTGTCTTTCAGAATTAAACAATACAGAATCATGTCCACGATGACAAGCTTATAATACTCATGGTGTGAAGCATTGCTGAAGGTGAATGTAGTCATGACTTCTGCCATCTTTTTCGACAAATTAACCCCCCATCGACGCCAGCTGATGGAGGCAAATTCTTGTCTTTTGTGCATAGAAACTTTACATAACAGGCTGTAGATTGAAGTGATTGACAATTGGAATTGTTGGAGCATGGAGCTGATTTGGAAAGTATTGTTATACACACGTGAAATGTACTCTTCATCCACTGCATCTCCTTTGTCATCTTTTTCATCTTCGTAAGAAATATTGAATAGAGGTTGACCAGGTACGGAAAAAGTTTCCATTCGTTTAAGGACTTTGTCGGGAGTTCTTTCTCTGATTTCAATAGTTTCTTCCAAACACTTAGTAAAAAGGGCTTGTAGCCTGTCCATCATGTCCGCTCCGTCAGGATTACCAAAGAAGCTAACGATCAGAAACACTCTATCGTTGTAGATTTGGCTCAGAGTTATGAACACTTCTACATACACATACAACAACACCTCTAGAATCTTTAATCCCTTGAAAATACGAATGGGTTCCTCTGGGTCTTGCTGATAAATGTGTTCTAACGCAAACGTTTCATCATCGTACATATAAGTACTAATGCTGAAACTCTTGAGTCTATCCTTGATTTCACGTAACATAGGCATAAATCCATAATCCTTATCTTCGTCATCAAAATATTTCAACACTCCAAGTAATGAAGACATTCCGTTAGAAGATATGTAATCGTACGGGGCATTTTCAATCGTAAGGAATTTAATCCAGCTTGTGAAGGGTATAGCACTCATGACATCTGAACAATTCTGACCACCTCCTGTTAACAAGCCGCCCAAGAAATTGAAGCAATTTGACAAAAGGTATTTGGTATCGGAGTCTTCGTGTCCAAGTCTTGATACCCCTGGTTCTTTAACAACAACCTCTTGGTCTTTGGACTTGTACACGAACTTTCCGTTAGCATCTGGATGGAGTTTAGCCCCGGGAAGGCGTTTGTTGACGAAATCAGGAAGAGATTCGACCAACTTCTTTACTTGTTCCACAATTTTTGGTCTGAGTGTCGAATAGTGTCTTCCCAATTCATCAATAATTCCACCAATATGGCCACTGCAATCGTCACGATCCAAAGCCTTAGCAATCGCTGGGTCGTAGAAAAGTTCGAAGAGGGTCAGAATTGTGTCTTTCTCGGTAACTTTTCTCAACCCATCTTTACTAAGACAAACTGCGGATAACACATCGGTCAATGGAGGGTATAATTCTCCCACAGGCAAGAAAAGATTCCGGAAGTTTCCTAACAAGGTATCTATGACACCAGCTTCATTCAATATGGAGAACGCCGTAGGCTCATTGTGGATTATGTAATGAATGGAATATACAGTAGCAGAGAGAACATGAGGTCCAAAAACCCTAGGATTCTGCAAGATTTGATTGAACAGATTCAACAAAGGCAGGTCAAAAAGGTTACGAAGTCTGTCACCAGCGTCCAGTTGAATGATATTCTGAACTAACTGCATGAGATTTCTTATGTAATTTGCCTGTCTGAACGTGGTAGAATAATATACTGTAGCGTTTTTGGGCGGACCACCTTCATATTCAGGGTTGTCTAGAGCAAACTGAACCTCGTACCGGACGGTATCTATCAACAAATTGAAACCGTTTTGCAGTATGAAGTCCTCCAACGTATCCTCTGAAGAGTTAATGAGAAGAATGGTCAAATGAACCGCTGCACTACAAAGCCAACGATGTTTGGTTTTAACGTTGAAGAAGTTTAAGAGTTCCAGCAAAATACCGCCTCCAGCAAGTCTGGTGACAGCTCCACGTAAAACTATAAGATTTCCGACCATGTTGAGGAAGTGGATGTACGATTTGATTGGGATATCTGGGGTTCCAGCCACGGCATCCCGATTTATTTGCCGTAACACTTGGAACAAGACTCCGTGGGAAACGTTACCACCCAAACAGCGGATGAGGTCGGACCAGGATGTAACTTTGAGGGATATACCCTCCAAGGTCCTGATAGCACAATAGTAAATGTCACGATTTACTCTTTCGGCGTTTTCTGGGGCAATCAAGTCGACAATGAACAGAATCACATAAGGCTGCGATTCGAGGAGCCTCAGGGCCGTGAATTCAGTGTGACACATGCAAGTGATGAAGGAAACAGCATAGCATTTCAAACGCAAAAGTTTTGCTCTGAGTTCTAGAGTCTCAGGGGTGTAAGCATTGAAAGATTTGGCCATTTGTACGTGGAGACACAATTCAAAGAGGCGGTCCTTCGGGATATTGGCTCTGGCGACGATTTGGATCAAGGAGAGAGTCCTGGTAGCATTGTGGGAAAGGGAGAAAGCGACTAGACCCTCTTTGGAAGCTTGGGGGCCCTTTTCGGACAGATTCAGGTCACCGAAGTCACGCTTGTGTTTCAGGGGCGAATTCTTGGGGCGTTTGGCCGGTTTGGAGTCCGGATTGGGCGAATTCTTGGTGTATTCACGGTAGTACTGATAGTTGACGTGGCCCCATTTCTCTGGGACGTCATCTGTGAGGGTGTCGAGGAGGGAGGTGTGTTCTTGGACCTCTTGTGGAGGGTAGAGCTGGGCGAACTTGAGGACCCGGTTGATGGCCGATTTGGGGGCACTGTACTTTCTGCGGTACAGGGAGGGCTGGGTGTAGCGTTCAGCTAGTACGACTGCAAGCTCTAGAGCAGCAAGCTGAATATCAAGATGGTTCAGGCCCAAAAGAGCCCAAACTCGGTCTGCGGACAGGTAGGTGAAGCGGGAGAAGCAGTTCTCCAAGAGCAAACGAGAGAAGCCGAGGATGGTCTGGATCTCTTTGACGTGGTCTTCAGAGACAGAGGCCACCAGCGGATACTCCTGGTCCCATCCATACCTATTTATGTGTTCCTCCAAAATGACATCCATACGGTTGAGCACCGCAACCCAGCATTGCAACTGGCCTCGGGGGCGATTCCAGTCGTTTTGGGGGAGCAGAGGGGCGAATTGGGCACGCGGGCACAGAGCTAGATGCTCAATTGTGCGGCGCAACTCCGGATGCAACTGGGTCTCGTCGAAGTCGTCCAAGTATGCCGTTGATAGCGACATCGTGGGTGGATTTGTAATAGATCTTAGAGGATAATGGACTGAGAAAGTGATGGGAGGGGGGGAGAGGTGGCGCTGGGAGAGAAGGAGGGAGAATTGGCGGGAAAACTGTGGAAAATTAGCGCGAAATGGGGGTGATTAGCGCGAAAAGAGTGTGAAAGTAGCAAAAGTTTGCGGGAGATTTAGCGAGAGATTTAGCGAGAGTACAGCAAAATAGCGCCAGATTCTGCGGAGGTTGCTGCGAATTACTGGACTTTTGAAAAAGTAACGCTAAATAATATAGGATCACAGGCACGGTGCAGAGATTGTGAGCATTGTGTGTGACAAGCATGATATGGCGGCTGAGATGTTATGACCCTAGGAGCGAAGAGTGTTCAAGGAGACTCAAGGAGAGTTCAAGAGCCTTCTAAAGCTTGGGACTGGGTACGGAGATTGACTAGGGCTGGGATGTTGTGGCAGATCTTACAACAGATCTTGTGGCCCGTGTATCTGCTCTCCTCACTTGTGAATGTTGAGAAGCGCCAGAGGCAGCTGCATTATTTAGCTCTCTAGCAGTATTATCGCTCTCTTTCGGTAAGACATGTCTCTCTGCTACTTCAACAGGCACCTACTGATTACGTTCTCTCTTTTCTCTCCTTCTTCATCTCCTTCCTATCTCCTTCTCCTCTCTTTTCTCTTTTCTCTTCGCTCTTCTCTCTTCCTATCTTCCTATCTCTTTCTCTCTTCCTACCTTCCATCTCTTGTTGCATCGCGCATCTCAAATAGATTCCATCACTATCACACCATAATATGTCCAAAAAGCCAGATCCACCCAAGAGTGGCCTCGATATAGAGCTCCATCCCCTCCTCAGAGGCATAGCCCCCACACGGGCCCCTAAAAACCCTCTCAAACGCAAAGTCAGAGACGCTTTCGATGAAAATGCCCTCAACCCGTATTTAGACGCCGCCTCTGGTCCCGCCAGACGTAAAAGAGAGCTAATCATCAACCCCAAGGGCAAGTTTGAGGCCCAGGCTGACTCCATACGTAGGCAGATCCATGCGAAGAGTCTCCTTGCCGAGGAGGAACGTGTACAACGCCAGGAGGGTCATCTTCCAGACGATTCCTTGCACGAATCCAACTATAGACTCTCGCTTCCACCTTTAGTCGAATGGTGGGATAAGCCGTACCTCAAAGACCAGAACAAGTATCAGCTGGCTCGTGTGTTAGACAACCCTGAGCAGCCGATTACCCAATACATACAGCATCCTGTGTTGGTGACCCCACAAGAGGGCCATCATCCAGAAGAGAAGATTATCTTGACCAGCAAGGAACGGAAGAGGTTGAGGAGAAACACTCGATTGGAGGCCCTTAAAGAGAAACAAGATCGTGTTAAGCTTGGCTTGGATCCACCGCCTCCACCGAAGGTCAAGCTTGCAAATTTGATGAACGTTTTGACCAACGAAGCCATCCAGGACCCCACGGCTGTGGAAATGAGGGTCCGTCAAGAGGTAGATGCCAGGCTACAGCAGCATTTACAGGCCAATGAGGCCCGAAAGTTGACCAAAGAAGAGCTTCATATCAAGGAGCATCTCAGAAGAGAAAGAGACCTACAAAAGGCATGCATTTGTTGTGTTTTCCGGATAGATTCCTTGGCCAATAAAAAGCACTCGTTCAAGGTGGATATCAACGCCAAGCAGGTCGAACTTGACGGTATCTGTCTCATAAACCCAAGGTATAACCTTGTTATCGTCGAAGGTGGTGCAAAATCTACAAAATTCTACAAAAAGCTCCTTCTTAATCGTATAGATTGGACAGAACAGCCCAACGATCCAGCCGAGCCGGTTGACCTTAGTAAAAACCGCTGTGCTCTAGTTTGGGAGGGCGAAATCGCACTGAAAAGGTTCCAGAAATGGTCCATGATGTACTCGCGTGACGACAGCGAAGCTTTGGCCGTTTTAGAGCCCTTTGGGGCAGCAAACTACTGGAATTTGGCTCGAACTGTGTGATCCAACACCCTCTACACTATGCCTTATGTCTTTATCGTGTCACGTGACCGTGAAAGCACTCCTGCATACACACCACCAACCCACTCATCCAATATCGAATCTCGGAATTGGTCAACATCAACCATGGGTTCTGCTTACACTATCTTCGGCAGACAGGTCCAACCTCACGTGGTATGTTGAGCAGACGACCAATTCATTGCCCTGCGTCAATTGCGATACTAACATAGCTCTCTATTCTCACTTTGGGCTCCGTGGCTGCCATTGCTGCCTGGCCCCGTCTGGCCGCTGAAGCTCCTGCTGCTGCCGCTCCCGTGGCTGCTCCTGCTGCCACCAAGGAAGAGGACTTCGATCTCGAGAAGTTTTTCAAGTATGTAATCAATCTGTGCGCTCTGCGACCTCTACTAACCCCAGCGACTTGACTAAGGAGGAATCCAAGTGATTTGGCTCGAGAAGTCCACTAGTCCAGGCGATAGTCATTAAAGTTTCTATAGGAAGCGTTACAATAAACGATTTGAAAAGAAGGAAGTAGTTCGGGTAGAAATTGGCCGATGTGGAATTTCAATGGCCGATATTGAAGGTAGAGAGGACGGACGGGTGACATAATGTTGGATATGATCGAACGGGTTCATGGCAGTTTCGGTGTGCCTAGGCACTTACCCCACATAAGACTGATTAAAGTAGCGAAGCATTGAGTCAAATAAAGGGGACAGATAAGCGGTTTGCGGATGATTTATCAAGATAACGCATGTAGATAGCACACATTTATCAACGCGTGTGTTGACACACGAATTCCTTGGTTTCTCTTAAATGTGGTAGTCCATGCATTTGGGCACTTCTTATTACACATTGTGCCAAAGTCCGATAATGTCCACAACAGCTTTTGAATGGTAGACTTTTCGTGGCCGTGAATATCGCTATTCCAACCTAAAGTAATAGACTTCGACATGAAATCCACCGGCCAATGTGGTGCAATCAAACAATCTTCTCTACTAAACAGACCTCTTGAGTAACAGCCCAATAATCATCGTGAGCGGGTGTGCGGATGTTCCCCAAGCAAGTACTCTGTGATAGCATAAAGACAACCAACAGTTGACCCACAAAGGCAGTGAAGGGATCTCCAGGGGAAGATATACACTATTGGCTTTCTGCTTTGCCCCGACTACGTTTAAATACGTTTGATTTATCCTATTGCAGTCGTTATCCTCTGTTTATGTGTTACACTTGGCAACTCACCAGAAATGGGAACAGATCTCTGTTAATGCTCTTGTCGCCCTAAGGGAACAGATAATGCTCAAACTCCAGGTCGAAATAATCCGAATATTAGCTGATATCTGGTAGAATATTTCGTTAGTAGCAGTAGCAATATTTGATGATACGACATAGCCAAAATCCCATAAAGATTAGTCCGATTAGCTCATCGGGAATTGACCAGAAATTACAATATCACCAAAAATATACACTGGAGAACTCTCATTTCTGTAAGCTACTTGGAATGCTCCAAATGACGGTAGAACAATCACACTGGGTGCCGAATTCGATACACTTTGAGAGTACTGACTGTAAGTGCACAACAGTGTTACCTTGTGGACAAACGACACCCTCTGCCTTCTACACCACCACAATGTGTGGGGCATTCTCCTTCTCCGGCTCGGACGCTACATCCATACACCTACAACAGTCCTATCTCGACCGAAACGGACATGGCCCTACCCAAAGCATCAAAATAGAACAATAAAGCGTTCGTTGCTGCATGCTGATGTGGAGACCAGGAAGGCCATCGACGGGCTTGGGCTGGAAGAGGACATAAGAACCAGTATCTGAACCAGGAACTGAACCAGCACTTTTGACATAGTCACATTTGTCTTCTCCCAACGTCCCAGTCGCCCAACACCACCCTTATCGTCGTCCTAGTCCCCTCCAGCTGCACGGCTGCATTGCCCTGTGGCAGCATCACGATTGCTACACGTCCTACGTAGTACACGTCCTTTTTACCCCGACACGTCCTAGCTATCTGGTAAAATTGTAAACAAAAGATGGGGGTGCCTCCTGATTGTGCGGGTGCGAGGGGAGAAATTCGGAGGAAAACCCTCCCTGCCTGGGTAAAACCCCGGGGAACAGGACGCATTTCCAGCAGTTGTCGCCGGGTAACCCCAAACAAACCCGCCGTAACACACGTTTGCCCTGTAATTTTCTGTGTTTTGATTTATAATCCATCACGCGTCTATAAATTCATCGCCTTTTCCCTTCCATTTTTCTTCTTTCCACTCCCTTTCAACTCTTGACAGACGATGTACGTTTTAAAAAGAGATGGCCGTAAGGAGCCAGTCCGTTTTGACAAGATCACCGCTCGTGTAGAGAGACTTTGCTATGGTCTCGACTCAAAGCACGTTGATTCCATTGCCATCACCCAAAGAGTTATTCAGGGAGTTTACGAAGGAGTCACCACTATCGAACTCGACAACTTGGCAGCTGAGACTGCTGCCTCGATGACCACTATCCACCCTGACTATGCTATTCTTGCTGCAAGAATCGCTGTCTCCAACCTTCACAAGCAGACTACCAAAGTGTTTTCTCATGTCGCCCAGGAGTTGTACGAATATGTCAATCCCAAGACAGAAAAGCACGCGCCAATGATTTCTGAAGAGGTTTACAACGTCATCCAGGCACATACCGATGAGCTTAACTCTGCCATAGTGTACGACCGTGATTTCAACTACAACTACTTTGGTTTCAAAACCTTGGAAAGACTGTATCTTCTCAGAATCAACGGTAAGGTTGCTGAACGTCCTCAACACATGATTATGAGAGTGGCCCTTGGAATCCACGGGGACGACATCGAAAGAGTTATTGAAACCTACAACATGATGTCTCTTCGTTTGTTCACCCACGGATCTCCTACTCTTTTCAACGCTGGTACTCCAAGCCCTCAAATGTCTTCTTGTTTCCTTGTTGCCATGAAGGAGGACTCTATTGACGGTATTTACGACACTTTGAAGACCTGTGCGCTCATCTCGAAGTCTGCCGGTGGTATCGGTCTCCACATTCACAATATCAGATCCACAGGCGCCTACATTGCTGGAACTAATGGTACCTCCAACGGAATCATCCCTATGGTTCGTGTGTTTAACAACACTGCCAGATACGTTGATCAAGGTGGTAACAAACGTCCTGGTGCCTTTGCTCTCTACCTTGAGCCATGGCACGCAGACATTTTTGACTTCATCGATATCAGAAAGAACCACGGTAACGAAGAAATTCGTGCTAGAGACTTGTTCCCAGCTCTTTGGATTCCTGATTTGTTCATGAAAAGAGTCGAACAAAACGGCGACTGGAGTCTTTTCTCTCCAAATGAAGTTTTGGGTTTGCCAGAAAAGTACGGCGATGAGTTTGAAGAATTGTACGAACGTTACGAACGTGAAGGCAAGGCTGTCAAGACCATCAAGGCTCAAAAGTTGTGGTACGCCATTTTGGAAGCTCAAACTGAAACTGGTACTCCATTCATGTTGTACAAGGATGCTTGTAACAAGAAAACCAACCAAAAGAACTTGGGTACTATCAAATCATCCAATTTGTGTTGTGAAATTGTTGAATACTCCGATCCAAATGAAGTCGCTGTCTGTAACTTGGCTTCCATTGCCTTACCAGCATTTGTTGAGAAGGATGACAACAGTTTGTGGTACAATTTTGAACGTCTTCATGAGGTTGCCAAGACTGTTACCAGAAATTTGAACAGAATCATCGACAGAAACTATTATCCAGTTCCTGAAGCTGAGCGCTCCAACAAGAGAAACAGACCTATTGCTCTTGGTGTTCAAGGTTTGGCTGATGCATTCATGGCTTTGAGATTACCATTTGACTCTCAAGAAGCTAAGGAATTGAACATTCAAATCTTCGAGACCATTTACCACGCTGCAGTGGAATCCTCTATCGAATTGGCTGAAAAGGAAGGTCCATATGAATCATATGAGGGTTCTCCAGCTTCTCAAGGCCTTTTGCAATACGATTTGTGGGGAGTCAAGCCAACTGAGTTGTGGAACTGGGACATTTTGAAGGAAAAGTTAGCTAAACATGGTTTGCGTAACTCTCTTTTGGTCGCTCCAATGCCAACTGCTTCTACCTCTCAAATTTTAGGTAACAACGAATGTTTCGAGCCATTTACTTCTAACATCTATTCCAGAAGAGTCTTGGCTGGTGAATTCCAAATTGTCAACCCATTCTTATTGAAGGATTTGGTTGATTTGGGACTTTGGAACGATTCCGTTAAAAACAGCATTATCTCCAACAATGGTTCTATTCAGGGATTGCCAAACATCCCAGATGAGATTAAGGCATTATACAAGACTGTGTGGGAAATTTCTCAAAAGCACATCATTGATATGGCTGCTGACAGAGCTGCTTTCATTGACCAATCTCAGTCATTGAACATTCATATCAAGGACCCTACAATGGGTAAGTTGACATCTATGCATTTCTATGGTTGGAAGAAGGGATTGAAGACTGGTATGTACTACTTGAGAACCCAAGCAGCAGCTGCCGCCATTCAATTTACTGTTGATCAAAATGCAGTCAAACAGGCTGGATCTGCTGTTGCATTACTCGAGAACTTACACAAGAGAAAGTACGTTCGTAAGAACACCTCAACAGTATCTAGTGATGTTGACAGTGTGAGGTCTCCATCGACCGAGCCTACCTCAGTTGAGAATCTGATTGCTGAATTGAAGATTGCCGACAATGGAGCATCAGATGACACTGCTGCACCGGCTGCCCAAGGTGAGGGTGAAGAGGGGGCCACTGAGGGGGACATTTTCAGCTCAAAGGTAATTGCCTGTGCAATCAACAACCCAGAATCGTGCACCATGTGCTCTGGTTAAATGTATACTAATAATTATATGTGGAATGGATCAAGATTGTAGAAGGGAAGCTAGAGGGACGATTGTAGAGTAGATTGGAGAAGTAAAGAGGTAGGGAGCAGAGAATTGATTGCAGAGTCGAGATGAGAAGGCACGGAGAAGAATAGAAGAGATTGTAGAGAGGGCACATGTCCGTTTCTATTAAGATGGATGCACAGGAGAGAAGAAGGTGGGGTTCCAGTACGATGTAGCTTCGTAGACCGTCAAGGGCTTTGAAACATCAATGGCATAAAGTAGATACATGTCATATCAACTCATACATGTCGTAACGATCCACACTTCCCTTCCACCTCTCCCCTCTCACCTTATCATCCCACCTCTTCCTAGCCTAAATAAAGCGCTCGCGTTTCTTTTCTTAGATAACAAGGCTCAGCGGGAAAGTGGGACCTGCGGCTCGTGGAGAAGGGTCTATTGATACCCCTTTTGGGCCCGTTTCAACGCTGTTCGAGACTGCAATTGAAGCGTGCATCGAGGACATACAATACTTCCCCAATAGTCCATTGGTCCCTCTGTGCTCTACATACTCTCTACGTTCTTCTGTGCGTCAAAATAGTGTTTCGGCATTCGATTCATGCACCTCCCTCTTATATTTTCCATTTCTCGGCAACCCAACTTCAACCCCGTAGCAGCTTCTCTGCTTCTAGCCTCTATTGTTCGGTGTTCAATCTCGGGATATGAGACCCAGGCTGAGAAAGCAAATTGCGGATGAATTAGAGCTTCGGACCCTCACTGATATGGCGTCCGAACCCCCCCGCCAACGACGACCTCTTTCGGCTGAACCCTTGTCAGACCCCGACGAACGCATACGGGATTTGGGGACTAATTATCATTCTGACACTGGCACCAGACTTCGCCAGTTGCTAAAGAGGATATGGGACGGACCGGCGGTCCCGGAAGACCTTCCACCCCCACCAATAGAAAGACTCTGGCGTCTTGAAAGCGTTCCTCATCGAGTGTCGAGGCTCACTGACAGAACACGGACTATAGTACTTGTAGTTTATTTATTGCTGTGGTTCCTTATCTGCTATCTTGTACTTGCAGACTACATGACTGTGGCCCCATGGTCTTCAGAACATCCAAAGCAGAAGGTAATCCTGCTAGATTGTGGTCAGGACGATTACTTCTGGCTCGGCAAGAATGGGAGATGCGGGATGAATGGCGAGTTGTGCCCTTTCCTTCTAGAAAGTGAAGACGTGGTATTCAGATGCCCGGCTCTATGTGATAGAGGCTCCTTCACCTTTCTGTGGATCCCTGTAGGAGATCAAAACGTCAAATATAGAGGCTATTACGTAGGTGGTGGTGCTCTCGACAAGCCTCTGAAAGACGGCTTCATTTCTAAACCGTATCGAGCCGATTCATACCCCTGCGGTGCTGCAACACATAGCGGTTTGATCCTGCCCTTCTTCGGTGGTTGTGTGAGAGCCGGCTGGACTGGTCCTCAGGGATCTTTTGAGTCTACGAAGGGCTCTTACGGGGTGTCCGATAGTGTCGGATTTGCCCTGTTTTTCCCCAAGCTGTTTGCCTTCAAGCAGCTCATAGGATCGTATAATAATTGTAGAGATCCTAGATTGACAATTCTTGCAGTAAATATGATTTTGGGGGCACCAGTGGTGTTTTTGTCCCTGGGTATTGTCGCCTTTTGGGTGGTCTCCATGAGCGGATTTTGGACCATTATGTTCGCCACAGATCCCCCATTTGTGGTGGATGCAGCCTCCAAAGATGACCTCTCTCACCTTATGCTGTTGTCATTGGAGAGATTGCTTCCAATATGCTTTATCTTGTATGTACTTTGGGCTTCAAGTGTCAAGCGAACTTTAGGTGATTATGACATTAATTGGGGTACATTTACCTCACATTTGTCATTATCCGATAACAATCTCACGCTGGCCGGGATGAGCGAAACCGCTTTATTCCCCGACAATGAAGAGTTGATTTCTGAATCCGAAGAAGAAGGACAACCAATTCAAAGTAGAGAGGGGGTTGCCAGTTCTCGTTTGTACAGAGTGCTTCTCTTCTATCCATTTTTCTGGCTAGGGGTGCTCAATAACATCACTTTTGATCGACTTCCAGTTGATAGACTTACTTGGGCAGACATGGCGAGCCAACCAGGTGCCATTTTCGCCGTTTTTGGACTCATCCTTTTGATCTTAGTTTGTGCTGTGGTACAGGCCTACAAGCTTTGGTTACTGGGCCGCTTTAGGCAGTATTTGAAGATTTACGTGGGATTTATTGTGGTTTTGGGTGGTATATCATGCATACCAGGGTTGGTTTTGAGAGTGCATCATTACATCATTGCTCTTCTACTCATCCCTGGCTGCGCTACAAGAGGTAAGACGGCACTTGTGTTCCAGGGAATTCTACTCGGCTTGTTCCTTTCTGGCGCAGCTAGATGGGGTTTAGCGCTGATTGCTGAAACTGCCAGTCTGCTTTTACGAGATGATCCTCAGGGCAAATTGATCCCTCCTGGATTCGAGTCATTCGATGCCGCCACAGGCATCTTAAGGTGGAATGGCACTTTGAACGAATATTACGAGGAGTATGATGGAATATCATTACTTATAAATGACATTGAGAGATGGGTGGGGCAGTACAACCTCACACTGGAGATAAACTTGACAAAATTGTTGAAAACTAAAGAGCTTAAAGGGCTTATTGGGAAATCGATGCTGGAGATATCAAAGGACTCGTCGGGGGATATCCCAATCTACTTGAGAATCGGACGGAAGATTTTGGGTTCCCTGATTTATGGAGACTTTTCGAAAGCAGCCGTTTTGAAATGGCCCAGCAAGGAGTTCTACTTTCCCGAAGAAGGGATTACATAGAGGAACGGAGGACATAGAAACTGAAAAGGTTCATTATTGAAATATAGACGGTGTGATTTACAGGAATTCTTTATATATGAATGAGGTATGGGTATATCAACGTACATTTATGATGTGTAGCACTAGAAGCAGAAGTTGATGTTGAAGGTGCCCGGCTATTCACGAGACCTTCAAAAAAAATATGTGCCGAATGACCAACACAGTTAGAGAGTGTGCGGTCAATTATTTGACCGGGCTGAAACTTAGTCGTGGTCCCTAATTACCCCAGACACCTTTGGCTTCTGTCATCGATGGCCCTTCTTCCCAACCTGCGCTCTTCCCAAAACGGATATTCCCTGCACATATCTGAGTGTTGCTGCATGGACCACTACTTTTGCTAGTTTCAACTACATCAACAAGGTATGAACAAGGGATTTGCTAGGTTTATACGGCGATATTCAGCTGGTGTGCCCTCCATTAGGGCACAGTGGTTCTATGCCACCGACGTGCCCATCTCCAAACCAAAACATTTTCTCTACAAGCAAGAGGAAAAGCCGTCTAAGTTTGTTCCATTTTCAGAGTATGACCTGGATCGGCTTGAAAAACATTATGCCGAGTGGAAGTACAACCAGGCTGATCGGAAGCTGTTTGTAGAAGTAAATGAAGACAGGCTTTTTCAAGTGGACTTTCCCTCGATGCAATTGACATCTGTATATTGGAGTGGACCTGTGTACGAAGTAAGACGAGGAACGTGGTTTACGTCCGACGGGGTTCCGTTAGAAAATCAAATATCACAAGAGTTGGAAGATAAATTCAAAACCACTAAACCCTGGGAGTTTAAGAAAGAAGAAGAAGCCCGACAATTGGAAGTAAACAAGGATGTAGTGCAACAATTTAAGAATTTGGCTATACAGGGCTTCCCCAAGGAATCTACTATCAAGGCGAGCGAAGAGCTCAGAGAACAGTTGATACCTCAAAATCCAACAAAAGGAGTCAATGAGCTTTCAAATGAGATGAAGGTGCTCTTTGCAGATGAAAAGAAAGCTTCGATCTTCCCAAAAACCGTAGAGGAGCCCTTTGAGCTTTCGGTAATTCGAAACTTCACTACCTCATCTGCACCTCTTCCACAAGTGACTAAAGTTCAACGAGGATATTCTAAAGAGATGTTGACATCATTCTTTGATTCATTATCAACAGCAGCATTGCCAGCAATTTCAGATCTCTTTCACAGCAGTGTAGATACCAAAAACAACTCCACAAGCCAAGAAGATCAAGAGAAACAAAATCAAGATCAAATGCAACTGGTTTTGGAAAATGATTATGACCTAAAAACCACCGACAAGAAATCTCATCGTAGCATCAACCATTTAATACTATCAATTCATGGAATTGGCCAAATTTTGAGCGTCAAACATGAAGCTATCGATTTTCCTCACTCGGTGAACGTACTTCGAAACACCATGAGAAAGGTGTTTGAATCAGATGACAAGTACCAAAAGATGAGCGGGGATAAAGATTCTAATACCGTTCAAATTTTGCCGATATCTTGGAGGCACGACATTGAGTTCAACCCACTTAGAGACTCTAATTCAGATACCTTCAGCCCTAGAGATAAGAATTTACCAAGCTTGGGACAATTGACTGTCGACGGTATTAAACCGATAAGGGGGATAGTAGGAGAAGTTCTTCTCGACATTCTTTTATATTACGAACCATACTACAATAGGTTGATTACAACATTTGTTGTCAGAGAGATGAACAGAGTTTACAAATTGTACAAGGAAAGAAACCCAAACTTCAATGGAAAAGTGCATATACTAGGTCATTCTCTAGGATCAGCCATTGCATTTGATGTGATGCTGTGTCAAAGCAACAAAGGCGATAAAGAAAAACAGCTTGACTTTGAAGTAGACTCCTTATTTTGTGTAGGAGCGCCGGTGGGTATGTTCGAGTTAATTCGGAGAAAGAACATCAAAGCACGCCTGGCTCTCGGGGATGAGTTTGATCCAGAAGACCCTGAGGGTGAATACGCTTCCCCTAAAGTTAAAAACTTGTACAACGTATTCCATCCTAGTGATCCAGTGGCTTACAGAATGGAACCATTAGTTTCACCACGATTTGCCAACTTCCAGCCTGAATTAGTCCCTTTTGCTACCAAGGGCTTCTCGACCCAAATTAAGGATCTTGGAGAAGGTTTACTGAAATTGCAGAATACGATATTTGGCAAAGGCACAGATTTAGCAGGGAAGGCCAAGAAGAAGATTCAAAAGAGTTCATTGAAGGAGAATACGTTGGGCGATATTTTGGCCGGCTTGGTTCTGCCAGAGGCAACTGCTGAGGCACATGAGGTTGACATGAGGGAGCGGGATCTTCTGGTTTTGAGGACACTCAACAATACTGGCCGTATAGATTTCTGCTTGCAACAAGGAATGTTCGATTTTCTGCTTGTTTCGGCGGTAAGTGCCCATGTACTGTACTTCGAAGACGAGGATACTGCAGCATTTGTAATGAAAGAGGTCTTGACCAATTCAGCAGAGGAGGAGCACAAAAAGGTTGCGGTGTATAAGATGAAGTAAAGCTGTAGTTCAAGGAATACATACACATGGGAATATACAAAGACTATCCAATATCAATCCAATTACAAAGGGACCCACATAATAACATTAGAATTACATATAACCATCCTAACTACTCTATCAATAAATCGTCAATGCTTTGTTCGGCATCGTGCTTAATGAGCTCCAACATTCCTTCCGGGAGGATAGGTTCACCATTGGAATCTACAATGTATCTGAAAGGCATTTCCGTGCTCTCGTATTTGGAGTATCTGATTTCTGGGTAGTCCAAAAACTTGATGTCCTCAAACTTGACCTGCTGCTGGACAATACGCTGAGTGGTACGAATAGCTGTGTCGGTGGTCATCTGAAGGGCTCCGAGTCTTCTACCAGCAAAGCCATACTTCTTACGCAAGATTCCAGTACGGTCGATTCTTGGATGGGAACCCAAAATACCGCCGAAAACAAAGTACTGGAACTTTTCGTTGTCTTGTGGCTCAAGGTCTTGCTCCGCAGCAGGGTCCAAAAGACACACCTGGTCTCTAGCGAGCCCACCGTTCAAGTTGACACACTCTTCGGTGGTCCACTGCAACCCCAAGTCGAGGAGTGCTTGAGGGATGTCGGACTCCGTGGTTCCCAGGGGCAACGACGTGAGAATGAGGTTCTCTCTTCCTACATCACGGATGATTTGAGAGTACTCAAGGATCACCCACTGGGAGAAGCCCTCCTCCATATGTTCGATGATGTAAATCATGGTGGTGAATAAAATTGAGATGAGCAAAATTCGTTTGGCTGCGAAAGACTACAGGAAGGAAGCAAAGGTGAGAGGATAGATGGATGGATCCTGGAGAGGAGAGGGAACGGGAGGAAGTCTGCTGGAAGAATGTGAATACTAGGTGAAGCAGAGCCTCCTAGAAGAATCTTCTTCAACATTGACCTGATGATGCGATGAGTAGACTCAAAGAGGAAACAAATTAAGGTTGCATGATGCACATAATAAATCTCGAGGAAATACCGAATGAAGACAATGATTACAGTAGCACCTATAAACAGGTGTTTTGAGAGCTTACACAAGCATCGCTATTTCTCATACATTATAATACTAATTACTTTTTGCAACAAGACTTGGTCTCAGAGAAGGCCAATCTCGAAGTCTTATCAACATTCAACAGGCAGGTATCCACTCCCAAGGCACCGGCCTTGACCTCGGTGGTGGTTCTAGCAAACAGAGGCTTGACATCCAAGACAGGGTTCTCAGTGAAGAAGTGTCTAGGACGCAACATGAGGTCGAAGATTTCGGTAGGCATGACTGGGAAATCTTCTGGGGCTGGGAAGTGGGTGATACCGAAAGTGTGGAAAAAGAGGATGTCGGTGTCTTCGACCTTGTCGTCACCTTCACCGATCCATTCTCTCATACCTCTGGCTCCGTCACCAGACCATTGGCAAACATGGTCTCCAGATGGGTAGAGACGTCCGTATCCGTGGTTCTCGTCCTTGTATGGAACCACCTCGGTGTGCCAGTTGGCCCATGGAGCTCTCTTGGAAACAAGGGAACCTTGCTGAGCAAGTAAAGGAGAGCAGAAGGTGGACACAAGCTTGTACAGCGAGGGCTTTCCTGAGTATTCATTCAAGACCTTAGGGTTGAAGATATCCCAAGTTCTGGCGGTGGACAGCTCGAAGTTGGTGAGGGAGTCCTTGACAGTCTTGAAAGTGGTCTTTTCACAGTAGAATCCGTTACCGTAGACGTTCTTGGTGGATCCGATAGGGTGTGGAGAGGACTTTGCATCGGAGGTGGCAGCAGAGTTACCGTCACCGTCGATTCTTGGGTGCAATCTGAGAGAGAACAAGTGCTGGTGGTTGTGGGCGTTCACATTAGGGTAAACTCTGGTGCCCCACAAGCCTGGAGACTCGTCCTTGTCACAGATATAGGTGTTCAAGATACCGGTCAATCTGACCTCGAGCTTGATGGTACCATCCTGGCGGAAAATCCAGTAGAGACAGTACTCATAGTTGGCGGCAGTGAAGATTTGGGAGATGATAAGCTTCTTACCTCTGGTAGCAACGGTGGTTTGGAAGTCGTCTCTGAAATCCGAATGCTTAAACAAGAGCCCGTCGTCTTCTTCATGGATGCAAACGGCGTTCTTGACCGTGGTTGCAGCACCGTTCTTGTCAGGGAAATGGGCGTCCAAGTAATGGATCACACCCTTGCAGTCACAGCCAAGCAGGAGAGGGTTGGTACAGTAACCAGCACCGTATTCACCGATATCAAGAGCATGCTTTCTCTGGTGGGGGAAGTCAGGACATCCGTATGGCACAATCATCTCAGAGAGAGAGATTCTGTGGAACATAGGGCGGACCTTACCGTGGTCGTTGTAGCTCATATCAGACAAAACGATACCTTCACGGTAGTTGAAACCAATATGGAAGTTGAAGTTAGACCAGTTCATGACATTGCCCTCCATCTTGAAAGAGACTCCGTTTGGCTGGGTGATGTTGATAGGAGTGTCGTCAGTTCTGAAACCCAGAGGGTTCTCAGCGGTTCCGAACTTCTCAGCAACGTGTTTGGGGTGGAAACTGGAGTGTTTGTGCTTGGAAACCTTTCTTCTTCTGTTTGGAATGTCAATGTAGATGACCTTTCCAGCGTTCATGTCAACAATAGGACAGAAATCCAAGGGGTGTGAGTAGTGGGAGTCGTCTTCATCCGAACGCCAGTACATCAAAGCCTGCTGCAATCTCTTGGAGGCACCCCATCTCTCATCGTAACCGATAGTCCAGGCGTCACAGTAGACCTTGTGCATTTCGTTTGCTGGAACTCCAGACAACACACACTGCTCGATAACGGTTGGGTCTGCTCTGACAATTTCCTCGGTAGTCTGCAAGTCAGCTGGGGTCAAAATTGGTTGAACAGAGTCGACAGCCTTCAACTCAATCAACAGCTGGCCGATAACATCGACAACACCTTCAGTGACACCGTTGATGCCCAGTCTGACGATAACGAAATAAGCAAGACGGGCTGGAAGTGCACCCCCCTTCTCCTTCCAGGCATAGTATGCATTTTTGGCAGGTTCACGAAGGGTCACAGTGTTGAAAACGACAGTTTCCTTAGGGTACTTGCTCTTGACAATAG
Source organism: Kurtzmaniella quercitrusa var. filamentosus (nom. nud.) (assembly GCA_020280135.1). Classification (NCBI taxonomy): domain Eukaryota; kingdom Fungi; phylum Ascomycota; class Pichiomycetes; order Serinales; family Debaryomycetaceae; genus Kurtzmaniella; species Kurtzmaniella quercitrusa var. filamentosus (nom. nud.). The sequence goes on from JAFIDH010000005.1 coordinate 487,647, forward strand.
CAGAAACGGACTGAATTTCTTGTGGAGAGAGTGGGTCCAAAGGATGTGCTGGGGCGGCTGGCGCAGCAGCCGAAGCGGTGGTTTGCTGGGCAATCTGTTGAAGTCTTTCCATGTTGCTCAGATGTAGTCTGACTTGTCTAGAGGGCCCACCGCTGAGCTTATATATTATCATTCATCAGATCATGGGAAGCAGCATATCTTTTATCAGTCCGAATCGGGAAAAAACATCCCACGCCTTGATGAGGTGCGGTGCGACTTTCCCAATCGGGGCAGCCGATACGCAGAGGAATGGGCTAAGCTGGACGAGCCAACCCTAAGAGCCTTGATTGGGTGGACTCGGCAGGGTGAACTACTGGCGAGGGAAGCTGTCAAGATGCGCACCGCTAGCGGTCTGCACTTTCCTAGATAGGTGTTGCGTTTGAGATTTGCGGATGTGGATGTCGATTAGGGCAAGCTTGGCTGGGACCATTTTGGCGAAGAGAGCCCTGACTGATATAGATAGATCGAGTTCGGTCCGTGTTGGGTTAGTGCTGACGATGAGAGTGTGAATCCAATGCAGCGAATCGTTGGTGGTGGCATATTGATGAGGTTGCTAAGTAGGATTGCCTTAGTAGAGAAGGAGATCCCTCAGGCAGAAGGACTATTAACTAGGGTTTTAGCAATAGACAAATTAGACACTTCTACGCCCACACATGAGCAAGTCGGAACATTGATAGGAATCTATGTTGCCAATGATCAGAACCACCGCTCTCATCCCATGCCTTAAAATTGTACTGGAAGCAATTTGCAGCCTATTTTCATGCAGAGGACATTTGATTTGAATTGAAGATCCACAGTTTCTTTTTGCAGATAGACCCCACCGATCGTCTCTACTATGAACTCTGTCAGAAACTCTCCAAATAGCAGAAACCCCCCCAAATACCTCTACAGGGACTCATTCGAAAATCATTAAATTGTATTACGTAACAGACGGGCAATCTTCAATTCAACCACCATTACCCAGATCACCAATGGTATAATCAAGAAGCAGAAACAGTTGAACACTGCCATGCTTGAGGCAAAAACCTGCCCGACCCAAACCTTGTCCACAGTGCAGTCATCAAGGCCCACACCGTCACAATTTTGTGCTGCATGTTTGACGAAGTCGACCACCAATACGCTGGCCGGAGACTGCGAGTATTCGTCTATGTCAAAGTTCTCCAGCATCGCATGGAACACATCCTTAGAGAGCCCCAAGAAGTAAATACTGATGCAAATAACAAAGCAGCTGTACAACCACGCAAACATGGTGACTATGGTAATGGCCTGAGGGAACGAGCTAAACTGCGGGTGGCTGAAAACCCGCAAGAATCTTAAGCACAGCTTCCCCAAAAAGAATGCCAATGAAGTGAAAAGGAAGTGGTCGGTTTTGATAAGTATTACCCCTTCGACTTCATATAATTTCGTGGTCGATGCCAATAAAAGCAGTTGTGGTATCATGAAAATGGACAAGCCAAAAATGCCTAGTACAACGCTAGCATTTTGCACGAATTTGTAGTGTCTTGGGCCTCCAGACAAGGAAATCGGGCGCACGCTAATATTGTCTTCTGAGTAGATGTATTGGAGAGTCTTTTCGTTAAAAGAAACGGTTTTGCGATGTCCGTTCTTTGAAGCTGGTATCTGACTGGGGGTATTGGGCATGGTTTCTATATCCACAGACCGAAGAGAGCACGCATACTCCATGATCATGATGATGCCTTTGTAGAACAACTCGTACTCGATCAATGAGAGCCACAGCGTCCCCACAACAAGAAGGTCGGATCCTTGCGAACGGGTATTATATGAGATAGCGTACGCTAATACCATGCTCCACGATATTGAGGAAAGGACGGTAACTGTAAAGAATCTGAGGCTATAACTGCGTCCGGCTTTAGGAGACAAACTGAGGTAACGGACGACACAAGCAACGGCTAGCAACAAGCCCAAAATGTGCACGACAACGTCATCAAAGACAAGTGGTCCAGCCATGGTTATCGGATGATGAAACTTAGTTAGCGAAGCACCTTCTTTATAAGTAGAAAAGGTTGGAATCCACAAATGGTGCCCATGCCACCTGCAGCGTATGTTTAGCCTTGCATGATGCAAAAAAAAAAAATCCTCTCCACGAAACGGGTGGTCCGTGCTTTAGCGGGCCGTGTGGGTAGTGGTCTAGACAGTAAATTTGGGTATTTGGGTATACTACACAGCAATACCACCACGGACTCCGTTTCCGAAACCATGTTCGTACTCCGGAATCACAGCCTCAGCTGCCCGCGAGGCTAATCCATTTGTGCCCCCCATGCGATAGAGACCCATTCCGCAGGATCCGAAGCAATTACTATTCCTAGAAGGTCACAATAGTCACGTGCCGCTTAAGGTCAATTGCCGACCGGTCCAGGCACAGATAGCCCGTTTCAAAGGCCGATGCCCTCTTTAACTTGCAGCCACAGCCTGGCACCAGCTACATATTCAGCAGAAACACTGTTACTACCGATTGCTATTTGTGCCATTCAAGAGGTATTCTATACCCCGGCCGTTTACAACATACTACTTAGCCCAGAGATGAGATGATGCTTTTGTCGTCGTTTCAATTTCTATGCATAAATTTTTGGATCCGCCAGTCTAATTCCCGGACCTTATGTGCGACGGCCGAGTCGGTATTAACAAGGTGCCACGGTAGCTCATGTCTAAGATGCTCCAACGAACTGTCGGCTGACTATGTCTCCGTGAACCAGGGGTCAACCAGGTACCGCAATGGTGGCCTGGCCGTGGACGAAAGGCGTCCTTGTTCGTGTGCTCGTGTTTTCGAATCGCTCAAAAGGGAATTCTAATTACTTTAGTGGCATTATTCGCAGCGTTATTTTTGAGGCTTATCCGCCCAAACGAGAAACGATGAGCCTAGTATATAACTGGGGCTCGAACAACCATATCAGATCGATCTATGATATAAATACAGTCTGACCTAGCGGTTCTGTCGAAACACATTGACAAAAGACAATAGTCGTGAAATTTTGAAGTGGTGAAAGCTACTTAGGCAGTTGTAGAGTGCAGTTCGGATGACATTACTCAGCAGTACGAGCCAAACGAGGTCTGACAAATAAAATCAGCAACATAACATCTATACGAGAGGGGCAGGGGTAGATGCTTCTTGAAATTGGGTAAATGCATGTCTATTTGGCAACCTGCAAATACGATATATCTTTACCCTATATTCAGAAGCCATTCACTTGACTTTACAGCATATGTCGTTTGGGGATTGCTCTGCCCAATTGTGATCATGTCGTGCGCCATTCCATCGTGCTGCAAGCAACATTCAGCATTATTTTAGCTCTATTCTCTTCTACGGGTTATTTAGAACAAATCAATTCAAACTATGTAGGAACTATTCAACAACCAACTTACAACTTGTCATAGTATTCTTCGTAACCTGGAACTTCAGACTTCATACCTTGTCTTTCTCTCTTAGCCTTGACAATGGAACCTGGCTTGGAGTTTGGATCGGTGACATCACCACCCAATACTTGCCAGTGGTCAAAGATCATTTGTGGGAAAGCTTGACCACCAGTGGCTTGTCTCAACTCACCGGTGAAACCGAAGGATTCGTTAACTGGCAAGTAAGCCTTGACGGTGAAAAGAGGAGTACCTGGTCTTTGTTCTTCAGAGATGACTTGACCTCTCTTCTTGTTCAAGACGGAGTAGATACCACCAATGGCGTTTTCTGGACATTGGATTTCAACCAAGAAGACTGGTTCTTGGATGGCTGGCTCGGCCAACAACATAGAAGCGTAAGTAACTCTTCTCATGGTTGGCATGATTTGACCAGCACCTCTGTGGATAGCATCAGCGTGCAAGGTGACATCCAAAAGGTTAACTCTGACGGAACGAACCTTCTCACCGAAGATTGGACCTTCGTTGGTAGCCCATTGGAAAGCAGAGACAACGGAGTCCTTGATTTCGTTCAAGTATTGGACGGCCTTGGTTTGGTCAACAACCAAGTTAGGACCGTTACCATCAGGACCGAAACACCAGATCTTTCTGGCGTCAGTGACTTCCCAACCGAATTCATCGGCAAGGATTCTAGCACGAGCCTTGAAATCGTCAGTTGGGTTGATCTTTCCGGCTTCAATAGCAAGAGCGACTTCCTCATCGATTGGCTCAGCCTTGACGTAAATTCTGTTGTGCTTGTTTGGAGACTTAGACAAAGCAACCATGGAGGATTCACCTTGGACGGTTTCTCTGTAAGAAACCACTGGAGGAGAGATCTTCAATGGGACACCAGCGTGGTCGTTTTGCAAATCTTGCAAACAAATTTCCAAATGCAATTCACCGGTACCGGCAACAGTGTGTTCACCGGATTCGTTGATGGCGGTCAAGACACAAGGGTCAGACTTGGACAATCTCTTCAAACCTTCGACCAACTTTGGCAAGTCGTTGGCGTTCTTGACTTCGACAGCAACCTGGACAACTGGGGAAACAGAGAACTTCATGACCTTCATGTTGTGGGCGGTTTCAGAGGTGGTGATGGTACCGGACTTAAGCAAGTACTGGTCAATACCAACCAAACCAACAATGTTACCAGCAGGACAGTCATCGATAGCTTCGACGTTACGTCCCATCATCAACACGGTTCTTTGAATGGCCTTGATGAACAAGTCATCCTTCTTACCGACCTGGTAGTTTGGACCTTGGATTCTGACCTTTTGACCGGACTTGACGGTACCGGCGAAGACACGACCGAAGGCGTAGAATCTACCCTTATCGGAGGTTGGAACCATCTTGGAGACGTACAACATAAGGTCAGCCTTAGGGTCACAGTTTCTGATGGCAACACAAGCAGCATCGTCAGATGGACCTTCGTAAAGCTGTTCAGCTCTGTAAGCTTGAGCAGTAACTGGAGATGGCAAGTGCAAGACAATCATTTCCAAAAGGGCATCAGCAGCTGGCAAGAACTTTCTCATGACAACCTTAAGCAAAGCCTTACCTTCCAAGTCCTTTTCTTCAGACTTCAAGTGGATTTCCAACTTTTCCAAAAGAGTTGGGATTTCCTCCTTCTTGAAGTTCATGATGGAAGAGAAAAGACGGAAGATTGGGTCCAAAACGAACATGTTGAAAGCACGCTCAAGAGCCTTTCCATCAGCGTCCTTTTCCTTGTTGGTCCACTTCTTAGTCTTTGGGTTGAAGTAAGAGTCACCCCACAATCTTTCCATCATCTTGAGTCTGTCAACACCGAACTTCTTGGAGTAACGGGTGGCAAATTGACGGACGGTGAAAGCCCAACCGTGCAAACCGGAACCGAAGGCAACGGTACCCTTTTCTGGGTAGACTTGAGCGTCACCAAGAGCTGGGTCAATGTAGGTGGAGATGATAACGTTGACGGATTCAACAGTTCTGGAGAAAGATTGGTACAAGTCTTCCTTGGTGACCTGCAATTCAAGCAAAGCACGGTCAACCTTGTTGATAATGACAACTGGCTTGATTCTTTCACCCAAAGCTTGACGCAAGACGGTCTCAGTTTGGACACAGACACCTTCAACACAGTCGACGACAACCAAAGCACCATCGGTGACACGCAAAGCAGCGGTGACTTCAGAGGAGAAGTCAACGTGACCTGGGGAGTCGATCAAGTTGATCAAGAAAGAGTTACCAACGGTCTTTTGGGTGATTTCCTTGACGTCGTCATCTTCCATGGCGGCGTAAAGAGAAATGGCGGTAGACTTGATGGTAATACCACGTTCTTGTTCGTCCTTTCTGGTGTCCATGAAACGGGCATCACCAGCCTTGGCGGCGGAAATGATACCAGCACGCTGGACCAACGAATCGGTAAGGGTGGACTTACCGTGATCGACGTGAGCAATGACGGACATGTTACGGACGTTCGTAACCTTGTCCATCAAGTCACGCATCTGTTCAATTGTGAAAGCGACTAAGGGATGTTAGTAGGAGTTTTGCGAGGAGCTCTGCCAGAGGGCTAGAGGGCAAACAGCCATATTTATGGGGCGACAATTAGCGGAGTTCTTGGTGGATTTCGATGCAGTTTGATGGTCACCATTGATGGTGTGCCAATTCTGCACCGCCCAGTCACTTATTTGCCCCCCTTAGACTTCATCTTTGTAGTGGTTTACATACCCATTTTTGATTTACTTGACTTGTAAAGAGTAAAAAAAAGTCTGCTTCTTTTTAAGCACGGGGATGTTGGCGATGCGAAAAATTTTTTGTGGGTAAACCAGGGGCCGGGAGGGGGAATACGCAGGGAGGGTTACCCGGAGGGGAGATAAAGCAGCAGTGAGCCAGAGGGAGGAAGAAGGTAGAAGAATGGCCAGGAAGGTGGCAAGGGGGAGTGCTGGAGGGTGTAGGGGTTACTGGGAATGTGAGGTGATCACGCAGAGGTAAAAGTTTTGAAATTTATGAGCAATTTGGCCCAATTCGGTGGGGCCGTCAGAGAAGGTCATTTGGCGAGGCATAGTAATTCTCCTCACTGGAAACGGCTCATTTTGGCTAATTTTCACGAATGGGAGGAAAGGCTACAAGGAGGAGGAATTGGCCACAAGCAGAAGGAATTGGCTATAAGCAGGAGTATTTGGCTACAAGCAGGAGAAATTGGCTACAAGCAGGAAGAATTGGGAGAATTGGGAGAAAGTAGGGAGAGTAGGGAGAAACAAGAGAGTGTAGGGAGAATTTTCGGATGCAAAGAGATTGAGGCGATCAGCGCAAAAAATAGCCTAAAAGGGCCCTGAGATGATGCTGTTTCAGTGAAGCTTCGGCCAGAGCTGGTTCAGAAAGCGTTGCTGGAACATGTATTTGAACAAGTGGGTGAGATACGTATGGAGAATCTACTTTTATGAACGACAGCAACATGCACACGCCATCCCCCAAAGCATCCTGGTTCTAGCCGATGCCCACCTGACTCCTTGGGCTGATGCATGCATTGGTAATCAAATTACATGCGGCCACGGGGAGAAAAGCTGACAGAGAAGCGCCGAAGAGAGAAGGGAAATCGTTTGATGGTGGAGAATGTGAAGAGGAACAGGAGCCAGGACGTTGAAATGCGTAGAAATGCGTAGAAATGACGTAGAGATGACGTAGTCTGAAAGAGGTGTTGGAATGTGGTAAATTGAACGAAGGTTGTAGCTGTGATACGGCTTGAGTAGAGACATTGCCAGAACAGTTCCTGCTTCTCGTTGGAATGGTAGCATTACTGATATTCCAGTGACTAATTATCCTAAACTGGTCTGTTTTCTTCATCCATTGTGCAGTTTTGTCAAGTTCACTACGGTCATGGGATCACTCCAATTTCCACCGAGTCTGGAGACAATTGCCCCGTTGTAGACTGCCTTTCTACAACTCGGAACATCTTCACGACGATTTCTGGCGGAAAATGCACGGCTGACGGAGTTCGTATGCAGGGAATAGATGGAGAGAGAAGGCAGAAGAGAGGAGAACAGCCCTATCAGCAGTATGCCGTGGTAGGCTGCCATGACAAATCTGCCTACATGCACTGCTTGACATCTAGCAGACCCTTTTTGTCCTCTCCACATCTAGCCGTGCAGAACTACTCCATCACTTCTCCTCTGGCCTCTCCTCTCTTCTTACCTCTCTCCCACATCTTCTCCGACTCACCGATGACTCTCCCACTTCTTCCCCATCTCATTTACTGCAAATTACTGCCTCCATAATTTGACTCGGCTTCACCTAGACCTCCATGACGAAGATCACCGTGCTTATCAGCGGATCGGGGTCCAACCTCCAGGCGCTCATCGACCTGCAGGCTGCTGGAGTCATCAAAGGTTCCATAACCCAAGTTATCTCATCCAGTGCAACCGCTTACGGCCTCGAAAGGGCTGCAAAGGCCCAGATCCCCACCAAGACTCATATTTTGAAAGACTACTACAAGGGCACCACCAAGGACCAAACTGAGGAAAGGAAAGCTCTCAGAGAGAAGTTCAACAGCGACCTTGCCCAGTTGATAATCCAGGGAGACATAGAGAAACCTGACCCGGACTACGTCAAGCCAGATCTCATTGTATGTGCTGGATGGATGCTTATTCTCTCACCAGCAGTGTTGAATCCGTTGGGGAAGGCGGGAATTACCATCATTAACTTGCATCCTGCTCTCCCGGGGGCCTTTGACGGGACCCATGCCATCGATAGAGCCTGGAAGGCTGGCCAAGAGGGCAAAATCACCAAAGGAGGAGTGATGATCCACAAAGTTATTGCTGAAGTTGACCGAGGCGAGCCAATCTTGGTGGAGGAGATAGAATTGGACAAAGAGGAGAGCTTGGAGGACTATGAAGACAGGGTTCACAAGGTGGAGCACAAGGCCATCGTCAAGGGTACGTGCATGGCATTGGAGGAGATCGAAGCAAAGAAGAACAAGGGTAAGAAGACAGAGACCGAGCTGACTGACGCTAGCGAGTTGCACGAGAAGTTGGACAAGTTGGACATAGGTAAATAGACTGATAAAGGCAAACTGAGATGCTGTAGAGCGGACCGTTAAACTGATATAAACTGTTGATTTAGACAGTTGATCTGGGATTACATAGGCCAACCATATGTCATGTCTTCGAAGGACCAAGAACTAGTTAAGAATACCTTCGTTGAACATTATCAAGCATGTTGACTGTGTTCTTGAGATCGTTGCTTCGTTTGGTATCTGATCTTCACTCTTTGCTAACCGGTGAAGTGCTGAAGGACATACAGACGCAGTAAGAAGTATGGAGTAGATACCCATGTTAAATGCTCCCTCCTCCATAACCAAACACCATTCCTTCGACTACAATTCATAATCTCTAGTTTATTGACGACAATATCTACTACAAGTTCTTGATGACCTGCTCAGTAAAGTGAGTGGTGCTGGCGGTTCCCTTCAAGTCACCGGTTCTGTTCTCTGGACCAGAAGCAATGGTCTTAAGCACAGCCTTTTCGATTCTGTCAGCATCATCGAAGAGAGACATGTGTCTCAACATCATACAAGAGGACAAAAGCAAGGCAGTTGGGTTAGCCAAACCTTTACCGGCAATGTCAGGAGCAGAGCCGTGGACGGCCTCGAAGATAGAGACCTTGTTACCCATGTTACCGGAAGGAGTCAAACCCAAACCACCGATCAAACCAGAGGAAAGATCGGACATGATGTCACCGTACAAGTTAGGCATGACCATGACGACGTCCTTGTAGTCGTTAGGGTCGGCAGTCAAACGAAGGGAGGTGTTGTCCAAGATCTCAAAGTCAAGCTTGACATCTGGGTACTCCTTACCGACGTCCTTGGCGGTTTGAACGAACAAACCATCGGACAACTTCATGATACTGGCCTTGTGGACCACTCTGACGTGGGGCTTACCGATGGTCTTGGCGTACTCAAATGCGTAACGGATGACCTTTTCCGAAGCAGGTCTGGTGATCAACTTGATGGATTGGACCACACCTGGGACGATGGTGTGTTCGATACCGGAGTATTCACCTTCGGTGTTTTCACGGATCAACACAGTGTCGACGTTAGAGTAGGCGGTTTCGTAACCGACAATGGATTTACAAGGACGCACGTTGGCGAACAAGTTGAAAGTACGACGCAAGGTCAAGTTCATGGAGGTGTGACCCTTGCCGACAGGGGTAGCCAAAGGACCCTTCAAGGCGACGAGGTTCTTGTTGACGGAATCGACGGCAGGTTGAGGCAAAGTGGTCTTACCGTCAATCAAGAGAGGGGTGACGTCAACAGGCTCCCATTCGATAGGAACGTCAGCGGCCTTGTAGATGTCCTTGACGGCTTGGGAGATTTCCACTCCGATACCATCACCTTCGATAAGGGTCACGGTGTACTTACCGTTTGGGCCCTTTTGACCGGTGAATTGACCAGCCACGGCGTAGGAACGGGTGAATTGAGGAACACGGACCTTGGAGAGCTGCTTGAACATGTTACCTACTGTGAAATGTTGTAATATCCTGGCAGAAAACACTGAACTTTCGTGGGAAAGGGAGGTTAATGAAGATCAAAAAAAGTTATTGCAAAGATGAACGGTTAGCGTTTGGGCGCACCCGGGAAAACAGGAAAAAAATGGAAATGAGAGCGGGAAATGCACACCAAAACAGGACAGGGACAATTTTTTTTTACCGAGAAGAGGGAGTATATGGCGGAGATGGTTGAGTTATTTCGACGGGACGGGCAGAGAGGACGAGGAAAAGAGAACGAGGGTGTTGCTGGAGGTCAACTCAGTAAGTCTCCAAGTTTGGGAGCGTTCTCGAAGTGTCTCCCGGTCATCACATGTGCTCTTGTATCGGTGCATCCTGTTCCCATACAAGAGAGGGCCCGCCGATGCCTGGCTCGTCGGAACAACCCACCACGCGCCGTGGGCCAATCAGCGCGCAAGGAACCGCTTCGGTTCCGAGCAGAGGTGCGGGTTAGAGAGGGTGCGGGCTAGCGACGATCTGAGCGGGTTATAAAAAATCGATGGAGGAAATGCGTGGGAAGCGGCCAACCAGAGGAGCTGAAGCTGGGTGAAGTAGGGTCCATTGGCACGATTGACACCAGCAGTAGCTCCTTCTGCTAATCGATTACTCTACGGCTCAATTGTTCCATCAGTTTCAGTCTCCATCGCTCCCTCTATCCTCCCTCTATCACTCCTATCTCCTCGACCGACTGCCCTCTCGACTCCCCTCTTCCTCTCTCTCTCTTCCTAGCCCGTTCGGGCCTCTCCTCGGAGTTGGCGGAGTGTCAACTAGCCGGTGCCCACATGCAGGTTCCGAAAAAGTCCGAAGGCCTCCTGATTGGACGGTGACGAAGAGCCGGGCGATGCACCACGACAGGGCTAGTTGTAGTGGAGGTGGCTGGATTGGTATGGGGATCACTTTGTATGGCAGTAACAACTTCTCGGCAACGACCAGGAACCGTGGATGCCCATTGAGGTGAACCCGGTTGTTCAATGTATACTCTTTTTGTTCCCACATTAAGCACTCATGAGCACATTAGCGCATTAGCACTCATTAGCACTCACACTAAAAGACCAATTCTGTACTACTCACACAAAACTAACCAATTCTGTACTATACTATCAAGACCATCCTGTTCTGTTCTCTCTACTAACTCCGTCCTGCTTTTCTATACTTCACCACCCTGATCTTCCTTCTATTGATGCTGTTCTCTTCTACTCACTCACTACTCACTATACATCTGAAATCCTTACCCACATACTAACCACACGCTAACCACATACTAATCACTCATCTATACCGCTCTTTCTCTACTTCTGATAGCTCTTTCTTCCAACTTTCTCTCCCACTCTTTCTCTACCACTCTCTCTACTACCAACAGCTCTTCCTACATTTGCTCTACATTTGCTCTACATTTGCTCTACACTTACCCTCTATAACTTCATTCCCCTATACGCTCATATTGCGTCCGGCCAGAGCAAGACTTACAATTTCAGGGCCGGCTGCTGGCTTTAAAGGTCAATCACAGCACGGATACAGTCTCCAGCATGCATGTCTTCAAATGCAGTGTTGATCTTGTCCAATGGATGTCTGTGGGTGATGAAATCGTCGACCTTGAGCTTGCCGGCCATGTAATCGTCCACAATTCCGGGCAATTGAGATCTACCCTTAACACCACCAAAGGCAGCTCCCTTCCATACTCTACCGGTGACCAATTGGAATGGTCTGGTCAGAATCTCCTTACCAGCAGCGGCAACCCCAATCACAACCGAGGTACCCCAGCCCTTGTGGCATGCCTCGAGAGCGTTTCTCATCACGTTGACGTTACCGGTACAGTCAAAGGTGTAATCACATCCACCGTCGGTCATTTCGATCAACTTGTCCACGATGGTGACTCCTTCAGGCAATTTGGCCGAGTTGATGAAGTCGGTGGCACCAAACTTCTTGGCCCATTCCTCCTTCTTGTCGTTGATGTCCACCACGATGATCTTGGCGGCTTTACGTTCAAGAGCACCTTGAACTACGGATAAACCAACACAACCAGCGCCGAAGACAGCAACATTGTCACCTTCTTGCACATTGGCAGTGATGGTGGCAGCTCCGTAACCAGTGGTGATACCACAGCCCAACAAACAGGTTCTGTCTGGCTTGGCCTCTGGGTTGACTGCAACCACAGAGATGTCGGCTACAACAGTGTACTGAGAGAAGGTGGAGCATCCCATAAAGTGCAAGAGGTCCTTACCCTTGCATTTGAAACGGGAGGTTCCATCGGGCATGACACCCTTACCTTGGGTGGCTCTGATCTTACCACAGAGGTTGGTCTTTCCAGACTTACAGAACTTACATTCCTTACATTCTGGAGTGTAAAGGGCAACGACATGGTCGCCAACCTTGACGTTGGTGACACCTTCACCGACAGATTCGACGATACCGGCACCTTCGTGACCCAAGACAACTGGGAAGGCACCCTCTGGGTCCACACCAGACAAGGTGTAGGCGTCAGTGTGACACACACCGGTGTGGAGGATCTTGATTCTGACTTCGTGGGCTCTTGGAGCAAGAACCTCGATGTCTTCGATTGAGAGAGGCTTTCCGGCCTCCCAGGCAACAGCAGCTTTACAGGTGATGGTCTGGGTTAGTATAAGAAACTAGGAGGATGAAGAGAAGCGTTGGAATGGATATGGGTCAATCCAGTCATATAACCATGTTATGGGATGTGCTTCAAGTGTCTTCGAGAAGCCACTTGGTGAGTCTGGTGATCTAGAACGGCAGAATCAGCTGGTTCTAGATCATCACCTTGCCACAGCATCACAGGAGCTCAACCAGAACCACCATAGACCTATGTAGACCAAATCTGCCAGCCAAGTTGTAAATCAACGAAAAGAAGCAATGAATAATCAAGGACCAGCAAATAGCCAATGAACAGGTGAAAACATGAGGAGTATCAACGAAACATGACGAATTTGGCCGAATACTGCCAGATATCAACCCTAAGATTCCTATTTACCAGCAGCCATTCACACTAAGTCGTTCACCTTCAATTGCTGACTGTCGTCATCCAGTCTTCCCTTATCATTGCTCCTTTGGCCCATCGCTCCAGCTCAATGCCCAGCTGAGCACCCTGGTGGTACTGCATCGATCTATACCAAGTATAAGTAGACGTCAGCCCCAATCAGTCCCCAACGGTGCCAGATCTCGATCCAGCCTTCTCCAGCTGCCCAATACATACTTTTCCAGCGGTTTCAGACATGATGGCTATGGCTTTTTCAATGAGAATTAGTCCAATTATATATAGTGAGCTATCTCTGGCGTCCCGATCGGGTAAAAAGATCCACCGAGTCCCCGGAGCGCCATGCCGCATTTGGCAGGGAGAAACGAGGCGAGCGCAACCGCTGGAAGTGGCCAAGGGCCTGATTCGGGTGGAAGCACAGACCAGATAAGTTAGGGCAGTCGATATTTTGCTGAACGGACCTCACATAGCTTTCTGTGCCTTCTGTCCCCTTCCGTGTTTTTCTAACCAGCTTCCTGATCCAGGCAGCTCTTCTCTGGTCTATTCCGCTCTTCTCGTCACCTGCACACAAGCGCAAGAGGCAGCCTTTTTGGGGAACTTTCCGCGGCATTTTGCCTCGCTGCGTATCTCTTTAGATCTCTTTAGATGATTACTGGCCAAGGTGGTGCACGTTTGGCGGTGTATGTTTGCTGGCATGGCATGGTAGATCTAGGTGGTCGCTCTAGCGAGACCAGAATTATGGGTACCTTCAAAATCTGACTGTTGGACCCATTTTTGCTTGTATTTTTGTCGTTTCAAGGAACTTTTTCATAGCCATTACAGAGCGGAATTTAAATGCACAGGCAGAAGACTTCGGTGCTGAAGAGAGCACTAACGCTGGTGAAGTGACAGCTGAAAGAAGTCACTGGTGAACGATTCAAAGTACATACCTCTGTAAGCAGCTCAGGTTCTCGAAAAGTGCTCTACTACTAAAATCGGTGCCCTTTCGCCAACTCTTCCACCCACTTCGCTCACCTGTTGTTCTCGCCTCATCACCCTCCGTTCTCCTCATCTCCTCTCTTCACAATCAGTTTTCAGTCCTCGTTTCTTTCGCTCCTCCCAATCCTCTCTTGGTCAGCCTCTACAGTCTCTCAAGTCTCTCTCAGTTTCCTCAGTTTCTCTGTCCCCGTTTCTCTGCTCTATCTTATGTTTCGTACCATCTCGTCTACCCCACAATTCACCAAAGAGGGCATCTGGACTGCCCACCACCAACTGAGCCCAATTTGCTCGGAAAACACTCAAAATAGCCAGAAATAGACTCTTTACTCCAGCACATCATTGAATACAATCACCTACAGCTGCTGTCCCTTCACCACAGTCCCCTCCCATCATCTCTCTGCCCCCTCGCCCTCTTCTTTCGGCTACAAAATCCACCCATCTCATCTATTATCTACAAAACTGCACCAAAGCCAAAAGTAACCTTGATGGAACGTACATAGTAACTCTCGAAGTTGTTTCTGACTCTGTCCTCTTCACCAATCGGAATTCCACTCCATTTAACCACCATCTTGGTGTCACTGGACCCTTGGACCAATTGGATGTCTATATGGGCGTAGTGACCCTCTTTCCAGTCTTCCAAACGCCAGTCCTGACCAATACGCTCGTTGGCAACCAAGTCGGTCAATTTCCCGCTCACAGACCCCCCAAAGAGCTTGAAAGTGTCTCCCTTGTTAGGAGGGAATTGTGGAAATTGTGGAGGTGATCTGGTCCATGCGGTGATTCTGGCTGGCTCCAAAAGCGTGAGGTAGAGCTGCTCGGCGGTGGTATTGAATACGGGCTCGAGATGAAGCGTGGCGGTGTTGTATTTGGGCACAGAGCTGGAGCTGGAGCTGGAGCTAGCTGTATTCACAGTGGCAGCAGCTTTAGAGCCAGAGCTTGCAGATGAGCTGACAGATGAGCTTGCATTGGAGCCTGCCACACTCAGACCGGTAGATGCTTTAGTAGACTTGGCGGCTCCTCCAGTGGAAGATTCCTGGTTTTGCTTGGTGAAGTTCAGACTCACCTGGTCCTTATCCAACTGGATATCACTACTGTGACTGGAAATCAAGTCTGTTCCAAACTTGGAAAGAACAGAACGGATCTGGGGCACCAATTCCTTCTTGGCCACGAGTCTCATGTCTTCGTTTTTGGAGTCTTCGTTGTAGATGGACACATCGAACTGGATTTCGTCCTCTTCGGTATCGTAAGCCAACTCTGGGACGGTAACAGAGCCCGTGAAGGGACCGTCCGAGTCTCCCGAGATGTTCAAGACCAATTTCAAGTCAAAGAGCGAGATCACTTTGCCCTTTCTTTGGCAGACTTCAACGTCACCTTCGACGGAGGAAACTGCAGTTACCTCGACGGTTTTCGAGCCAGATTCTGCCTTTAACCCGACAAGCTTGTCATTGAAGTACTTGCGGGACCAGTCGATACAGTTCTTATCGACCCAGTGCCAGTTGTTGGGGTTATTGACGACCATTTTGCTTTCTACAGAGATTTGGATCGGGATTTATATGTTGGCGCGGAAAATTCTAGAACTTTAGCACAAGAAGGAAGGAAGGAAGGAAGGAAGGAAGGAAGGAAGGAAGAAGGAAGGAAGAGGGCAGGAAGATACGATAAAGGGTAGCTGGGAAGGAACTTCAGTATATACAGAGTAACACAGTATATTCATTTTCTAGCAATGATGCTTGTTGCTGTGTGCTTATAGCTCAATCTGTCATCCATCCTTGTATGTCTCTTCTGGTATAGTTATACTCTAATTCTAGAAATAGATGTAGCCCCAGATATAGATACACTCTATTCTAGTAATCGAGTCAACTAATTCTGTTGATCGTTACTCTTATCCATCTCCAGCTCTACACCTCTACTATTCTCTAACAATTCGTTTATTACTCTACTCTCATGCATCCACCTCCATGGCATCTCCATACAGAATCACCGTCTCCTCCACGTCCAAGATATTCCGTACGCTCTCTCTCAACACACCGGTGGTTCCACGAGCAAAACGGTACAGTCTGGCCTTGGCTTCTCTTACGTTTGGAGTGAGATAGTTACGGTACAATTGTGCATCCTTGCCGACCTCGATCACACACACGTCGACATTGGATCCGGAACCCAAATCGTTCCAAATACCAGCCTCAATGGCATCAGCACAGAGCTTGACCGCCTCGTCACGGGTCAAGCCCTCCTTCCAGTGGGACTCGAGCACAGCCATGGCCGCCAACGATCCACTCCCCAAGGACTGGTACTGTCCAATGTCAGTGGATCCATGTGCTTGCACGGAAAGCAAGTGGGCTCCGGTAGGGTCTGCACCTGCCACAATAAGATAGGCCCCCAAATGACCCTGGTACTTGAACAAGTGCTGTTTCAAGAGCGTCAAGGCAGTTATCACTCGAGGCTGTCTGTTTTGCAGCAACAGATGCAACTCCAAGTTCAGAGCAATTAACTGGGTCACCATTTCGGTGTCTGCAGCGGTTCCTGCTCCAGCACACCAGATCTTGGGGGCCAATTGATGGAGCTTTTCACAGTTCTTGTCGGCCACGATGTCTCCTGCGGTGGCTCTAGTGTCTGCAGCGATGACCACTCCCCCGTCGAACTTACATCCGACGATGGTTGTACCGGTGGAGGTGGCGTTTGGTGGAGAATGGCCGTGGGTGGCGAGATAGTGGTTTCTTTGGTAGTTGTCGAAGCTTAAACCGGGCATTTGCGCAGATTCTTCGAAAGTATTGGGCCGGGTGTGATGGTCTGTGGATTGTTACAGGTTTCAGGGGATTATCGTTCCAATTCGGTGGATCCAGGGGTCGATAGTGGAAATTCGAAGGTAAGCTTGAGTGGAAGATTGAAAATGAAGAGAGATTAGTGGGAGGGGGAGAAGTATAGTGAGAATAGCGAGAATAGCGAGAACAGAGGAAAAATAGCGAGAATAGAGGGAAAAATAGTGAGAATAGGGAGGAATAGAAGACGTAGAGAGTAAGGATACACGGAAGCACACGACGCTAGAGCGTGTTGGAAGGGTTTAATCGTTGTCTATCAATTGATCTCCCAATGGCCCCTTTTGTCAACGAAGAGCTTCTGATTGAGCACGATTGACCGGGTCTAAACTGTCGTACAGCGGTACAACCAGCACAGAATTTAGTGAGACACTGTAAAACAGCGGTAAAAACCCCACTGAAATAGAGACGCAGTGAAACACTGTTGACAGAGGTAGCCAGGCCACGGACTATCCTACTTGGCCATTGATGGGATAATGCTATCCAAAAACTAGCAAGCAGGCATCCAATTCACTGACCGGTTGGTCTAGTTATATCATCGCTGCTCAGTTATATGTACCGTGTTTCTTGATTCTCTCTACTGCTCTCCACTGCTCTCCACCGCTCTCTATTGTCAGCCTGTCAACACCGTCTTCTTCCCTGACACTCTTCTCTCAAGCTCTCTCTTCACACCCTCTCTCCAGAATTCTCTCCAGAATTCTCTCCATCATTTTCTCCAGCATTCTCTCCAATGCTGTTCCCCATAACTTCACATTCTCTACTCCTCCATCCACATCACCTTCCCTGACCACAGCCTTCCCTTTCTCACCGGTCCACTATTTTTCAGCCCGCGCCTTTCTCGCTGGCTCCAAACCCATTTCCATTTTCCACAAAGCACCACCTCGACCTCCGTTTCCCCGTCCATTCCCACCTCAACCCCTTTTCTGCATGACCTATTCCTTCCTGGCCCCCGCCCGTGTCCGTGTGGGGGTGGTCCCCTTGCATGGCGCCTCGAAGGCCCAGTTCCGTCAGAGTACAGCCCAGATCATCGAGGGAGGCTCTGAAGTCCGACTCTTAGACCTACCTCTGATGCCAGAACTACGCTACTTTAATCCCCAGCAGTTCCCCACGGGCCACATCTTGTTCGACTTTGTCATTGGGCCCCAGCCAGACACTTTGTTCTTGGAAGACTTCGAGCCCTCCCGGAAGCTATTCGTGTTGATTGGTGTGGGCCCAACACCCCACGAGTCTGATTCAAAGGTGCTTGAAGACTTGAAATGCAAACATCGAGCGTGTATTCTGTACAATGCCATATACTTTGACGAGAAATCTGAACCATTGGGCCTGGGTGATATAGAGCATGATGTAGAGCAAGATATAGACCATTCTCTGGACAACAGCACTACCTCGAACCAGGTTACGAACAATCAAGAAGAAACCACCTCCAAGGAACAAAAGTCCAACGACACCTCGAAAAACGCCTCCAACGCTGTCGAATCAAAGTCACCGCCTAAACCCACCCGTACTTCACACCCCAACGTGTTCACGCTATCAGAGCACAACATCCAAACGATAATGTGTGGGATAGCTGCCAACTTCCTCAGCGCTCTAGACACCTACGCCTCGAGCTACACCAGTATAACCCTCCGGAGCCCCGTGGATACCTCAGTAAACTCTTCGCACCTCTCGAAGTCCATAGCCAAAGCCCAAAAGCGTATTTCTCTGGGGCTGCTAAAGGGCCTTCCCGATGCCAAAACCCGTGCTGCTAGACAGACAGGCAGACAGCTCAAACTCATGGGGTCCTTCTATCTCTTGGCTGGCCAATGGAGTCATGCGTTGCTGCAGTTTGCAGAGGCCTCAGTAGTGCTCAAACGGGCTGACGACCAGTTGTGGTTAGGTAATTCCTTTGAAGGGTTGGCCGTAGCCTCCTACCTTTTGCACTATGGGCCGTCCCTGAACCCCACGTCAACGCCTTTACACCCACCAGCACAATTGTCTGTCTCTGTAGCGGCGTTGCTGATCATTCAATTGAGTGAAGGGGGCACAAGGTCTCCAAGAACTTCTCTCTCTTCGAATGTGGCCCCAGTAGCAGACGTAGAGCAACTCATTTTCAGCTCCACGGAGAAGGCTCTACAAGCTTATGACCATAGTATGCTTGACTTCGATGACGTGGTACCGGACATTGTGTACGCGGAATGTATTTTACGTAGAGCCGCCTACTTGGTGAAGGCTCACCCGTTGGAGATTACTTCTCTGGCACCACAGTCGACTGGAACACACACGTCCTCGACCCATAACCAGAACAGCAGGACCTCCACATCGACTTTTGAGTCCAAAAGAAGCTCCACTTCCAGCAGAACCAGTGGAGAAATCATCACCCATTTGGGAATTTCTCACGTACTTCACACCATCAACCGAGTATTTTTGTTGCTGCTAGATGACCTTCCACCTCTAGTGCAATCACGTATATACTGCTCCTTAGCATCGATTTATTCACAACTAGGTCTCCATCGAAAGCGAGCATTCATCTTGCGTATCCTCTTGGTCCTGGTTCTACCTGAACTCCAAAAGCAACACTTCGATGGGATTGCAGAAAACGGATTCGAAGAAATTCTAACCGAGTTAGAAACAACATATGACGTGGAGAAGGCTACCTGGCCCCAACTTCAAATACCCTTGATCCATCTCTGTATCCGCATAAGCGAATCCATTTCTGATTTGGCCACAAGTGCTCGACTTTGCTCTATCTTGCTTTCCAAGTATACTCATTGTCTTACGGCTGCTGACCAGATCCAGATCAAGTCTAAGTTTGACTCGGTTGTGTTACAAGCACAGCGGCTGAATACGAAAGTGGATTCGAGCTATTGGGACCAGAACTTCGTAAGATCAGCTCATTTCATCCCATCCAAATCCATAGGCGCTCTCTTACCGTTTCCTGCTCAAGCCCTGTCATCATCACATCCCAAGGATGCCGTTTTCAACCCATACAACAAAAGCAAAGAACTTCCAGGCTTCAATAAAGATTGCATAGCTATCCAGGGGGAAGTGCAGCATTTGAAAGTCACCCTTCAAAATCCTTTTAAATTTGAAGTCGAAGTGAGTCTGATTCAAATTGAACTAGAAGACGGTGCAGAATTGGTAACTCTAGCGGCAAAACCAGTGCCCAATCCTGTAGCTCTGCTGCCACACATCCGAGGAAACTTTGCCAGTAATCAAGGGAAACGAATAACCACGGTCGTCTCCAATACCGCCCCGTTACTGCTAGCTGTTCCGGCAGAATCTCAAAAACAATTCATGGTGCCTTTCAAAGTTGACAAGACTGGTCCTATGACGATAAAACTGCTCAAAATTGGGGTCCTGCATTGCCGACCACAAAGCTTTGATATCACAGATACCCCTCCTATAGAGATTAAAGTAGTCAAAAAGCAAATTAAGGTGGCTCTCACCAACATTCTGTTGAAAAACGGCTGGTTAATGTTACTTACGGGCGAGAGGTATAATTTTTCGATTCAATTGACCAACCAACTGGAAGAAGAGGTAAACTACCTTTCGTTTTCTTTCTGGGATTCTACAGTAGACCAGGTTTCTAGGGCACTAGCTGCACAAGGTTTGATAGCACTGGAAGTCTACGAATTGGAACACCAACTTCTTAATAAGCCCTTCAAAGTTGTCAATAAGAAGGACATCAATAAAATCAAGGGCAATTCGTCTCTCCATTTGGAGTTCGAAGTGACAGCCAGAAAGGGTATTCGGGATCTGACAATCGTGTTAGAATATGCCCACAAAGACCCAGAAAACGTCCAAGATTTCATGAAGCGTATCACAATCCCCTTACAAATGACTATAATTCCAGGATTAGAGGTTATCGGATGGGACATTCATGCCTCTCTGGAGTGGACAATACAAGATTGTGAACAGCTCAAACTGGCAAAAAAGGCTATTGGAAAGAACCATTCCAAATTCTGTCTCCTTGTAGTTGACATTCGAAATTCATACAACCAGGCAATCAATGCCAAAATGCAATACAACTGGAATCAAGTTAAATACGAAATCCAGCAAGAAATATCCGCAAACAAGACCACGCGGTTCTTTATACCCATGGAAAAGATCTCTTCTGGTGACCTCAATCTCAAAGAGAGAATCCCTTCGTTGATGAAAAAGCAATTCGTTAAAAACTACTCTATTACAGACGAAGAGGAGGAGAGAATGAGAGAACTTTTCTGGGTCCGAGAAAACATTTTCGAGCGCTTGACAGGATCTTGGAGTCTTCAAGAAGAGGATGGAGCCCGAAATGGGATTATTGCTTTGAGGAGTTTGAAGCTCACGCCACAGATGGCGAACCGGATTATAGAGCAAAGCGTCACTCTTTTGCATGAAGTTCTTAAGGAAGATTACAGCATTGTTGAACGGAAAGGAAGAAGGTACCAGCTTATAACCGACCAGTTTTATATATTACGAACTCGGATCTGTAACAAGTCTACAGGTGAAGTCATTGGTATGTTGAGACACATTCCCTCACTCAGAGACGTAGCTGGAAGTGCTGGTGGTGGATTTAGTAGTCCAACCAAGAGCGTTCGGCTGCTGGCAATTATTGACCGAAAGATACTATACAATGGGGTATTACAACATAGCATACCTAAGGTACATCCTGGAACTGAGGTCAATATTGATCTTTCGTTTAGCATTTTAGAAAATGGATCTTACGAATGGGGGTCCGTGTTGGACGGGACGATTCAGATTGGGCCCCACGAGCCATTATATATAGAGGCACGTTCATAGATAATTCATGTAAGACTACAGTATTGGTATGTAGATTGAATACAGGTGGACATAGACAAAGGTCTCGAACGATTTGGGTGACGCCGGGACTGATGTTTGGGTTGATTCAGATGAATTGTGTATTTGCCTCCATGGTAAGGATATGGAAGACCACAGAAGACGATAAAGATAAGATGTTGGCATCAAACACCATATATTTGCAGGAAGAGACCAAAAACGCATCACTACACGAGCATTTGAACACTCTAGTGAATGTACACATGCTGCTATTCCCATGGTCCTCTTTGCTGTAAGGATCACTTCTGCAGAGAATTTCAGTAGGATATAAAGAGAAGGAACCACGAACATGTATTGAAGATCCGTCCAACAGCATGTACCCGTGAGTTGAGTCTGCTACTATGGACCCCAACGGGTATCGTCCGACCATCAGCTCTTGGCAACAAGAGCCTTTGCTGAATAAATGCTAAATTCACTCTCCTACATCATTTGGTAAAAGATCGATTTCTATATACAGTGGTGATCATCTACTACCAAGCTTGAACGGCAACTCCTGAGCTCCTTCAGCTTCCAATTTAGCAATATATCTCTGGCGAACCAAGTCGCTGAATCTCTTTTCCTGGAAGTATTTGAACCAGCTGGCCACACACTTATTTTGGAAGGCAGTTCTTTCGCTGCCACAGAGCGTAGCCACCTTTTTTTCAGACTTTGGATCCAACAGGTTGTCGATATTGTTCTTGGTCAAACACTCGAAGAAAATGTCTCTCTTTTCCCAGCATTCCTTCCTCTTCTCCTTGTTCGGTGGAGCCGGAGCTGGCTTTTCGTCACTGCTAAAGAATCCCATCGCTGCAGGGGAAGACAACAAACAAGCAATTTAAGAAATGACGGTGTATTGAATATTAAATTTGACTAGTAAAAGTTAGGGTGAGTATGGCAAAATTGCACTAAATTTAGCGGGAAATGGGGGGGGAACAAAACTGGGAGACTCGGTAAACGGAGGGGTCGAGGCGCGCAAAATCGCCGGCGCTCTGACTAAGCCCACTAGCAAATGCCGTACATGGCGTCATAGGTGATACACAGGCGGAGTTGTGAATAATTCCTGATAACCACCACCCTCTTACCATGGTTTTTGGATCCTTTGACGAAGCAACGGATGTGAAGACTATCGACAGTCGTGGTTTCACCATCCGGTACCGCCTGAACTCGGTCGTTTCTCTTAACTTCCTGGACCACTCTGCCGCCGATGAGCTCCCACTTATAAAGGTGTTGGGCACTGGCGGGACCATTGCCAGTAAGGGACTGACTGCAAGCCAAACCGCAGGGTATCAGGTGGATTTGACGATCGAGGACTTGGTTCATTCTATCCCAGACCTTCTGACCACTTGTAACCTTGAGTACGAGCAGGTTCTCAACGTGGACCTGAAGGAAATCGGTACCCCAGAGCTCTTGAAAATATACCAGTCTCTTGCTCGAGATCTCGCCAAGTACGATGGGTTTGTGATTACCCATGGCACCGATACCATGGAGGAAACGTCGTTTTTCTTGCAGCTTTCAATAGCCACCCTGAAACCCATTGTCCTCTGTGGTTCTATGCGTCCCTCATCAGCGGTTTCTCTGGACGGACCCATGAACCTTTACCAGGCTATTTCCATTGCCTCATCGCGCTTGCTGCATGGCAGAGGGGTCCTCATCGCTCTCAATGATAGAATTGGGTCTGGGTTCCACATCACCAAGCTGAATGCCAACTCCTTGGACACATTCAAGCTGTCCAATCACGGAGACTTGGGTCATTTCGTTAACAATGAGATCCACTACTACTTCCCTCCTAGCAAGCCCTTGGGCATCACCCATTTCGACCTTTCTAGCGCAGTCGCCTCAGCTGAAACCTCGCCAGCATTGGCACCTTTTCCAGAGGTGCCTATCATTTACGCCCACCAGGGCTTGAATAACCAATTCATTGAGTTGGCAGTACGTCAATTGGGGGCCAAGGGGCTCGTTTTCGCCTCAATGGGAGCTGGTCTGATGTCCTCCGTTACAAATGAGTTCACTGGAAGGCTCCTGCAGCAGTTCAACATCCCTATAGTGTACCTGAAGCGCACACAAGACGGGATGGTGCCTAAGGCATCGCTTCCCAAATATTTTGATAAGGATGTCCCTTTCGATAATGCCATCGCTGGAGGATATTTGAACCCACAAAAATGTAGAATTTTGCTTCAGTTGTGCCTCTATAGTGGGTACAATGTGAGCCAAATCAAGAAGGTGTTCCAAGGTGTTTATGGAGGTTAATCGATGAGGATATCTGAAGGTTAAAGAGTAGTTCTAGGATAATAATGCATTTGGTAGAATGTGTAGGTGGAGTAGCAAAAGTTGCAAGTGTTGAAATGAGGAGAGGCCGTGTAGACTCCATATCACTTCAAACGAGATTGAGATAACATGGAGGCCGCTGGAGAGGTAGAGACGATCATCTACGGTCTTATTCTCTCTACATACTTTAACTTTGCACTATCAGCGCATTGTCAAAGCAGATCAATTTAAACATACTTAAACATAAATTAACGATTTAGGCAATCACTATTAAGAGTAGGCTTCCTGGACTTTGTCCTCATACTTTGCAAGAATCTTCTTTCTCTGGAGCTTTTGAGCGGAAGTGACCAAGCCGTTTTGAGGAGTCCATTCATCGTCAACCAAAATGACACTTTGAACCAATTCAATGCCCTTCAACCCTTGCAGCTTACCGGTAGCTAAAATGGACTTCAATACAGCATTTCTGATCTTATCATCCTCACAAAGGAAGGACAAGTCCTTGGATTGAACTTGACTATCGGAGTAGATACCCTCCTTGACAATAAATTGCTTGAAGTGGGCTTCGTTTGGAATAACAATCAAAATAGGCTTCACCTGGTTCTGGTCTGCATAGGCAAGTAAATTAAGAACGACTGGGTTGGAACGGTAGGTGGATTCGAGTTTTTCTAATGCAATGTACTCACCATTGAGAGTCTTGACGAGGTTCTTTCTACGGTCAATGATGCGAAGAGCTCCACTGGCAGTCCACTCTCCAATATCTCCAGTACGGAACCATCCATCAGGAGTGAAGGCTTCAGCGGTTTCCTTTTCATTCTTGAAGTACTCGTTGGTCACTGGGCCACCCTTCAACAAGATTTCACCCTGGTTGTTTTTGGCAAAGTATCCTGCTTCTCCAACATCGACTAACTTGGCGGTAACAGATCCGACAAGGGTACCACAAACACCTGGCTCAATGTTGCGGTGGTCTACAATGGTGGTGTTGGCACAGGTTTCAGTAAGACCGTATCCGATCAACATTGGTGCAATCAACACACTAATGAAGTTCTGAGCATCAGCAGAAATTGGAGAACCTCCGTTCAAAACGACTCGGAGATGACCACCAGTGGCAGCTCTAATTTCCTTGAAAACTATGTCGAAAACACCTCCTCCTGGAAGCTTGTAGTTGGCGAGTGCCTGCTTGGCTCTGAAAGCGGTCCAGAACAACTTCTGTTTCCAACCAGGGAGCTTTTGCAATTTGGCCAAGACACCCTTTCTAACTGACTCCCAAATTGCAGCCACACCCACCATGATAGTGGGCTTGAACTCAGCCAAGTCTGAGGCACAATTCTTACAGGAAGTGTCAGTTAAGGTCTTGACATTGGCATAACCGAGACAGCCACCCCACCAGATAGCCACGAGTTCGAAAACCAATTCGAAAATGTGAGCCAATGGCAAGAAAGCAATGATTCTGTCGGTGTTTTTGACGAGATCTCTGCCGGCGACGGTGGAGACACCACCAATGGCAGAAACAACGTTTTCGTGGGTGATGACTACACCCTTAGGGTCACCGGTGGATCCGGAAGTGTACATGATACACAGCAAGTCGGAAGGCTTTGGCAAGTGTTCTGGAATGGAACTTGCCTTACCCTTGGCCACGACTTCATCGTAGGAGATGAATTCGATATCTGGACGGACTTCCTTAATCTGCTTGATAGCCTTGACTGCGTCCAGGTAAAATTTGCCCTGGTTACGCTTGTCCAGTTCAGAAACTGGCTCGGAATGAATGATGTAACGGATGGACTTTGCCTTCTGTAAAGGACGAACAAGGGTGCCCAACAAGGCATTGTCAGTGAAGATGGCATTGGATTCAGTCTGGACGAGAGAATGGGTCAAGCCGGATTCTCCGAGAGTGTCGTAGGCGGTGACGATAGGAATGTTCTGGAATTGGGAGGCAATGTAAGTCTGCAACCACTTGGGGGAGGTCAGGGCGTAGACGTGAAGCTTGTCCTCGGCAGGCTTCAAGCCCAATTCGACCAAGCCTCGACCGTAGGCCTTGGCCAAGGTCAAAAGCTCTGGGTAGGTGATGAATTGGTAAGGACCGTTTTCGTAGTAAACCCAATCTTTTTGAACTTCAGTTTCCTTACCCTTGACGAACTTGGTGATGGTCTTGGTCTCGGTGTGGACATCCAAGAGATCTCTCCAGCCCATGGCCTTTCTTGAGCCATTGCGTTTAACAGCTTCTTCGATGAACTCGGGCAAAGTAGTGGCCTTGGAGTCCAAGGGACGAGTAACAGTGCCATCCTTTTGTTGAGCACGACGGCGAGGAGCGGTTTCGCCCTTCTTGGCTTCGCCAACTGGGACAGTGAGGGCAACCATGATTGGAAAGGGAATTGGCTAGCAGTGGATTAGTTTAGTATCCAAGTACAATGGTCACTAATTTATTCAAAATTGACTTAACCCCTCGAATACAGGGAGGCAATAACAATCTATTAAGTTGTCAAAAAAAAAACCAAAATCCCAAACCAAATTCTTTTTAATCCATGCTTGGGTATTTTAGTTTGCAGTTTTAGGCAAAAAAAAATCTGTGATTGCGGCAGGAATAAAAGGCTTGATGCTGGTGGGTATATTTGATAATTGCCGCTTTGGGGAGGCAATGTTGGGTGGGGAAGGTGTTTGGGCAGCCTGGAGATGGAGGGGTTAGATGGTAGGGGTGGAGGGGTAGGTGTGATAGTTGAATGCCAGAGTGGCGAGGGTGGGATCGGTGTGGGCGGATGATTTGTGTTGAATTTGTCATCCCCGCTGATACGTCACGTCTATTTTTATGTTGTTTGTCTTTATGCCGTCTTCTGGTGGTTTGGTCTGGTCTACATATTCTGTATATTTCTTTATCTATGTTGCTTCTGCTATTCTGCTTCTGCTATTCTGTCTATCTTCTGCCATGTGTCAAATTGCTCATTTATCCGGGTTGGCTCCGGGTCTTGTTGCTCGGCTTGCATCACTGTAATGCTTCATTTCATTTCAGCTTGTGCTTCCTTCCTTATGCTTCCCTGCTTTCTACGTCATTCTACTTGTTTAGTCTCTACGAATTTTTTTTCTTGATTTTGCCCATTGCTCTTTTCTCGGAAACTCTGCACATGCCCCAAAAAACTAGCTCTCTGTTGCTCTTTGCTTAAAAAGATCTGCTCTCTACGTCCACGCTATGTTCTGCTCCACGTTCTGTCTATATCCATCTACATCCCCCTCCCTCCATCTATATTCCACTTAATCCCTCTCCCTCCCTCCTTATCTTCCTGAGCCACTCCCTCGGTTATCCTTGGCACATCTCAGCTGCAATACCCAACAAATGCTTCGTCTCGCTGTGAAATTGGCAAGTGCAGGCTGCGGAGTTGTTAGGGCCCTTTACGCCCAGGGAGGGGCACCATTGATAAATAGGTCCATGTGTGGCCATATGATACAGCGTAGACGGCACGGAACGGATACGCTCATGTGCAGAAACGACTTCTTTTCAGGTACCGGCTTCTAAATCAGCACCATCGGCAGTTTGCTTGATTCAGGCCCTGCAGCATATCGCTGTTGTGTGGCTGCTTGGCTTCCCACGGCTGATTTCTACTATCATCCCTACCTGACCAACCGATGCCAATGCTCCAATTGGCTTCCCCGCCATCCGATTCTCGTAACTTCTGCACTGCTTCCGTTGCCCCTACCACTACTGAACCTACTTTCACCCAGGACGTCTCCTGCTCTCCTCTTGTGACTTTCCATCTCTCATTTTCACGTCTCCTCTCGACCCCAACAAAACTCGGTCACATGAAATTCATGCGCCTGTCATTTCACGATCTAACCTTCTTTCTGCTGTCATCTCCTGCCACCTTCTGCCTTCCTTTGTCCCTCCTGCACCCATTCTGTGTAGATCCGTGGAAGAGATCTGGTGCCTGAAGGCGGGTGGGAGGCTGAACGGGGGTCAGAGGAACTCTCTCATCCACGGTCCTCTTCACTCCAGGCGTTTTGGGTGAAAAAAGCTCTAATATACTGTTTTCGGAAACCTTAACCCAACCAATTGTCTAAAATCGTATTGTTTATGTTTTCATGTCTGTTTCATCTGTTCATCTTTTACTGCTGTCATACTCTTCTCGCTCGTCTCACTCTTTCTCACGCTGTCTTTTCATGCTCCTAGGGTCTATCGTGGTGACATCTGTAGCCATCGCCACATCTGCACTATTAATAGATCAGTCAAGTAAAATTCACCTATAAATACCACCTAACCAATACCATCTTTATAATTGTGTCAACTCTACAGAGCCTACAAGCTGATCACCTCTTCTTTCTACTCATTCTAGAGAGAGATTGCATTCTCTTTCTACCTAATATACAACTCCTCTCGTCGCTTTAACTCCTACCACCAAGAATCAAATCGACTTACCCGCCCAACTTGAGGATCCATTGAAGATGAATCCTCTCCTCTCATGGCTTCCCTATTTCCATGCCGCTCCGTTCTTAAATTCACTTGTTTATTTGATACTGCTGCAACAAAAATTTTTATTTTCATACTGTAATGACCTTCAATCTACACCTGAACCTACTTCATTCGTCCCATATTATGACTTATTATTAAATATTATTCTTGATACTATACCAATCGCTCCTCGAATCTCAAATCGTTGTTAAGTGGCAATCCAACCAACAATCTCATCAAGTTCTCAATAGCAACTCTTTGTTTGTTCAAACCGTTAATTGGCTTGAATCCAGGCTTGGCCAATGGGGCCTTCAACCAGTAAGACAACAAAGTGAGAACTGGGTAGAGATTCTCGTACTTGTCGTCAGCATCAGTGGCCTTCTTGTAGTGAACTCTGGAGAAGAATTCGGCCATCACAACCAAGTCAATGATCAATGGAGTAGCCAAAAGCGAATCCTCACAAACATTGTGGATAGAAATACGGTTGTGTCCACCGAGCATCAATTCAGAGTAGTATTCGTCCATGGCGACCTTGGAATCTCCAACGGCTGGCATGTATTTGATAACAATACAGTGATCAATCTTGTCACCCTTCTCCTTGTTGTACAAGATTTGGTTACTCTCGATGATGTCATCGACCACAGATGCCTTCAGGATCTCCTTAGAACGGAATTGCAAAGGAGAAGACAAGTTGAAACCGTCATTGTTACCCAAGTGGTTGTATGAGGCAATCGAGGTTGGACGAATACCAGCGTCAACCAAGAATTGAGCCAAGACAGACTTCAACTTGGTCTGGCCAGATTTGAAGTCATCACCACCAATGAAAGAGTTGTGCTTTTCAGCCAATTCAATGGCACCTGGAACGAAAGTGTTCTGAGGAGAACCATTGATGTATGGAACACCTTCCAAAATACTGGCAACAGCGAAAACAGTGGAAGGAGAGATCTCCTTGTGGGAAGACTTGATGGCTGCAATCAAGTTGTCAGCGGTGTCATGAACACCAGGAGTGACTTCAGAGAATCTTTCGGTGTTGGCGGTCCACAACACAATAACCTTGTCAAGACCGTTCTTGGTCTTGAAGTCATTGATGTCCTTACGGACCTTTTCAACATCAGCCCATTTGTCAGATGTAGTGACTTCTCCAGAGGCATCAACGTTAGAAACGTTGTCGGCACGGGCCTTTTGGTTGATAGCAATAAAGTCTGGGTAGTAGACAGACTTCAAAGGAGTGATGTCTTCAATGTATGGGTACAATTGCTTTTGAAGAGTAACATCCAAAACCTGGGCTCTCTTCATAGAGGCGGCAAGGTTCAAGCTGGAAATATCCCAACCACCCACGACAAAGTCGTTGGGGGAAACAAAGGGAAGAACAGAGTTGAATGGAGCGTAAACGTCGTTACCGCTGGCGTCAACACCGATCTTGATGGTAGAGGATTGGGTAACAGAACCGTAGTAGTTTGGTTCCACCAATCCCTCCTTGGTCTCGAAAGACAACTTGTGCTTGTTGGCCAAAACAGAAGCAACCAAAGTGGTACCGTTGTTACCACCCAAGCCGACAAGCATGAGACCAAGCTTTGGGGTCTTCAAGTCAACCTTGAACTGGTAATCAACAGCAGTTGGTGTGACCAGAAAGGCACCGTCCTTCAGGGTTTCCACAATAGAGTTTTCGTAAGTGAACTTTGTGTAGAGGACATCGTCTTTCTTGACGGATTTTTCAGAGTTGACTTGAATAGAAGCAGACATGATGAAATGCAACTAAGGGTTAGAGTATACGGAGGAGAAAATGTGAATTGGGCCCGAATTGGGTGTCCTTATATAGTTTTTGTGGCGCGAGGGGGAGCAATTCTATTGGCTGCAACAATAGCACTGCCCGCCGAAAATTCGGCGAAATGGATTAGACCCGTGCACGCCTTCCCATGTGGTTAAGCTTTTAAGGAGGTCGGGGAAATTGGAGAGGGGCTGGATCGGAGGCGGAGAGAGCAATCCAGGGGTCAATGGATGGTGGAGGAGAAGAGAAATGGTATAGATGGAAGAATTGTGGGACTTCTCGTGGTAACTGAGCACCGGACTCTTGGGTTGTGTTAAAAACGGGGTCCCAAAATGGTTGGGTCCGTGGCAAAAAATAATAACATGAACAATAAAAGGGGTATTTTCTGATAAGAATGGTTGATTGGAGGGATCTAATAGGCGGATCATGTGTAGCCAACAGACTGGAATGCGTTACGTCAATACGAAGAGGGATCGGAATAGGTCCACACTAGCAATAATAGGAATGGGGTGATTAGGCGACAGGAGGATTTAAGCAAAAACTGTTTAAGCGATAGGTGGGAAGACGATGCAGAGTAGAGGCAATACATTAATGGTTACGAAGTAGTGACCACAGCAGAGGCAATGCAGTGTGGCTACAAAGTAGGTGCTACAAGAAGAATGAGCTCCCAAGGTGCTAAAAAGCAGAAACATGCGGGCCAGGTGAATGTGTGGCGGTGTTTGTATGTGTCTATCCAACAACATACATTTCGGGACCAGACGTAAATTTCGCCGAGCGTGAAATTTCGCCCGACAGTTTTGGGAAGAAATATCCGTTGTTGGCTGTCTTAACGTGTGGTTGGGGACGTGGATGCTCCTGAAACCGTAGTATAGGTGTTTGCCAATGATTTGCACAGCTGTATGATGGAGGTGCCTAATAGCTCAATCGGCCAATAGTTCAATTGGTCAGTAATTTCTGGTGCTATAATTAGATTCTTCAGGAAATGCCTCTACCAAGCAAGGTAACCAAGTCAATGTGAGCGCAAAGGTGGGCTACGGCCCAACCCCGGGTGGAATCTGAGCGATTTACTGGGTCACCCCTGTTGGCGTAGCAGCGGAGACCATGTGACACTCCATGAACACCAGCCAACAATCTCACCGTTATCATGCTGGCACTTGCACCATATGGGAATTATACTTGCTGTTTAACAGAGAGCATTGTATGCTGTGTATACAGAGAGCATTGTATACATTGGATGTGAATAACGGTTAAGACGTTCCACCGTTGCGGATCGAAAACAGAGTCACGCTACAGATCCTGGGGTAATGTCCAGACATAGCCAGCAGTCCCTCTACGTCATAGCACCGTATGTTCTTCCCCTAGTCGCTTGCTGTAATTGTTCTTCCTCTAGTCGCTTGCTCTAATTGTTCCAATTGTTAAGCCAGTGGCCTTTGTTCCGAGGTGTAATCCAAGTCACGTGAGCAAGGGACAATAAGCTGCGGAGTCAAACGGCCGAGTAATTCAACAATGCAACATTGGGACCAAGACTGGCCAAAACTGGCCAGAACACCCCTCATGGTCAAAGGCAGTATCGACAGCAAGCCATTCCGGTCCAGTTGTGGTGTGATGCGCCCCTATTCGATGATCATACCCCCACATTGAGCACGAGCGACCTCCGCCTAGACCCCAAATCGATTCCATATCCAATTTGGTTTCAGATCATCCCCAAATGGAGAATGTTAGATCGAATCGGTCGCAATAAAACCCATATGCAGCAATTTGCAGACTCGTTTAGGAGGTTCCATTTGGGACCACTCCGAGCTCGTCCAGTCCCAGATAGGCAGCGAAGCAGCCATTTACGGAACCGCAGGGCCATCAACCCAGAAGAAGAACGGCGATCCATCGTAGTTTGCCTTGCGGTGCTCTTCTCCCCACCGGAAGCGAGCTCGGCGTGGCTGGCTGTGAAGTCGTTTTAGTGAGAATCCACCTCCCCACAGTTCGGTTTAGTAGCCGCGCGTCT
The DNA here is from genome assembly GCA_020280135.1 of Kurtzmaniella quercitrusa var. filamentosus (nom. nud.). Lineage (NCBI taxonomy): Eukaryota > Fungi > Ascomycota > Pichiomycetes > Serinales > Debaryomycetaceae > Kurtzmaniella > Kurtzmaniella quercitrusa var. filamentosus (nom. nud.). Next base: position 519,639 of record JAFIDH010000005.1, read on the forward strand.
GCGACCATCGCGAGCGTTTGCGGAAAAAATAGCGAAAAAGAGCGGAAAATAGCGGCCCAGTTGTGAAAAATAGGGAGGAAGGCGCGCGAATTCGTGGCGGAAAAAACGCGCTCCAGGGTCTCCTCGGAGGGGGTCCACTTGGCTACGACAACCCTGAAACCGTTTGTGGTGACGACCATGCCAGGGGTACAGCCACTGTGAATGCGCGCAAGCCCTGAACGTGGGTCCTTCCAACATCAAGATCTCTTTAGTAGATGGTATCTACCTCTTCCAGGGTTCTCCTGTCAACCTCGTCGGTGCTGGTGGACCGTCCCAATTAGGCAACATTGCTGCAAAATCGATGCATCGATGATGAGCTGCAACCCTTCGCCGTTAGAACAAGCACCTCATTACAGCTAAAGATCTTCTCGAAACGGTAACCAACCAGCACTCGGAGAATCCATCCTTCGGTGCGTTTTATGCAAACGCGCTTTATTGTTGCCGATGCCAATGTCATCATCCAACGGTAATATTTTCTACATCGAGGTCTCTCCCCTCCATCATATATCGTATATATATGTACCTAATCCGGAGGTTGCAAAATACATCACCTAGCAATTAACAAGAAAGCCAACTGAACCGATTTCTCTACTTGACGAGTTCAACTCACTCCTTGATTCAAGCTACGCTCTATCCAACTTCAGACATTCCTTTGAAACAAACTTGTTTCACCAACAACCAACTTTATACAATCCTTTTAAGAGCACCAACTAGCTTTTGAACTCCCTTTGATACCTTCCTTTATATCCAACTTCAAGAAATAATGGTCAGTTGGTCTTTCGTCACCTCTGTTTTATTTAGTGCCGCCGCTGCAGTTGCATTTGATGCTTCTCTGAGCTCAAATGTTGCAGTTTATTGGGGCCAAGCTTCGGCTGGCTCCCAAGAAAGCCTTGCTTACTATTGTGAATCTGATGACCTTGACATTGTCATCTTATCATTCATGAACTCCTTCCCAAAAATCACTTTGGACTTCAGTAGTGCTTGCAAAAGCACCTTCCCAGACGGTTTGCTCAAATGTGACCAAATCGCTGCTGACATCAAAACTTGCCAAAGCAAGGGCAAGATCGTTTTACTCTCCTTGGGTGGTGCTTCTGGAGCTTACGGATTTTCCTCTGACTCTGAAGCTACAACTTTTGCCTCGACTTTGTACAACAAGTTCCTCGGTGGCTCTGACAGCGAGAGACCTTTTGGTGATGCCGTTTTGGATGGATTCGACATGGATATGGAAAGCCAACAACAAACCGGTCATGTTGCTCTTGGAACTGCCTTGAGACAGCAATTTGCCAAGGATTCATCCAAGAAGTACTACTTGTCCGCTGCTCCACAATGTCCCTACCCAGATGCCTCTGTGGGTCAATTCCTCGCTGGTGTTGATGTTGACTTTGCGTTCATTCAATTCTACAACAACTACTGTGGTTTAGGAAGCAACTTCAACTGGGATACCTGGGCCGACTTTGCCAAGAACACTTCTCCAAACCGCAACATTAAATTGTATGTTGGTTTAGCTGGTAGTACCAGTGCTGCTGGCTCTGGTTATGTCTCGACTTCGACCGTTCAACAATATGTAAACTCTTTGGATGCCTCTAGCCTTGGCGGTATTTCCATCTGGGACGCTTCTCAAGCCTGGGCTAACAAGGGCAGCTCTGGGAGCACCTTTGCCCATGAAGTCAAGCAGATTTTGAAGCAACGTGCTGGTGACTCTCCTTCTACGAAGTCTTCTGCCGCTGTCACTTCTTCGACCGTGAAGCCTTCTAGTACTACCATTGAACCCGTTGCTACATCTGAGACCGATACCACCAGCTACAGTCTGACTACGACCTCTACTATTGTTAAGACTACTACCGTCTTGACTAGCAGTGCCGGTTCAAGCACTCCTGTAGTTGTGACTACTACTCTCTCTTCCGTTATAGTTGTTCCTGCCTCCTCTACTGAGGGTGCCTCCACCTCATCTTCGGTATCCAAGGCTTCGGTTGCACCAAGTGAAACCCAGTCTACAACTACCGTCACTGTAGTCGCTTCAACTGGAGCCAGTGCAAGTGCAAGTGCAAGTGCAAGTACAAGTGCTGTTTCTAGTGCTAATGCTGTTTCTAGCTCTAGTGCCATTTCTAGTGCTAGTACTGTTACTACCTCCAGTGCTAGTGCTAGTGCCATTGCCAGCTCAAGTGCTGCTTCTAGTGCTGCTTCTAGTGCTGCTTCTAGTGCTGCTTCCAGTGCTGCTTCTAGTGCTGCTTCCAGTGCTGCTTCCAGTGCTGCTTCTAGTGCTGCTTCCAGTGCCAGTGTCGTTCCTAGCGCCAGTGCCAGTGCTAGTGCAAGTGCAAGTGCTAGCGCTGGAGCTGGATCTTCTATCAGCTCCGTGCCAACTACCCTTGCAACCGTCACCACTTCTAATGACGACGACTTTGATGTTGTCCATGTTACCAGAACTACCCACGTATCTGGAATGATCACTTCAACAGTTACCGAACACGGTCTGGTAAAAGTTGTCACCAAATACACTGGTACCAGGTCCCAGATCGTGACTGCCACTGGCACCAACAAAATTGTCTACCAGACCGTGACCAAACGTTGGTGGAACTTTTAACTCCCTCCATAAATATAATGATGTTTAGTAATGATTATTATGTAGATTCTATATAAAGGTGAGTAGTAGCTAGACTCGAATGTGATCGACGAGGAATTGAGCAGTTAAACGAAGGTCAAATGAGGTTGTTAATGGCTTTTTCTAGAGGGTGGGTGGACAATCTGTGAAGCTTGTCAGCAGAAACCTACATCTGGGACAAACCAATGCCAGCTTTAGGTATGTCAGATCTGACAATTAGATGTCCCAAGATATTATCATGACAACTAGGTCTTCAAGGTATCATTGCATCAGATAATAGCTAATTTCGATAATAAGTGTGAGTCTTTATTTACAGAGAAGCTGTCCCTCAATCCATCTTCAACAACATGTTTCGAATACAAGTCTGTACGTCCATATGAGATAACAATTTCACCGCCTGGGCATTGAACTCGAAAACCTCTATTTTGGGGGCTTCCCATGCATCTAATCTATAAGGATCATGGCCCTCCTTGAGGCTCAAGTGAGAGGTCTTGCAATATATTAAAGGATGACGTGCTGCGTTGAACTCTGAGCGCCCGGCTGGAGTCAAGAGTGATGGAGTGACAAGCACCATCAATGTGGTAGCTGGAACCGTCAAATCATGCAGAGAACTCAGTGGAGTGGTATGGTAGTTATATATACCATTCAACTCGCGAATGAGTTTACCAGCGACCTTCTTGGTGGTGTTTTTACACTGGACTAGCACGTATGGCAAGTCCACTGGCGGTCGCGCTTGGAGTGAAATTTTTGGCTGGGAAGGATCGGCTGATCTGGATGGAGCTAGCGGTGAATTGGGTGACTCGAGGGGTGTAATGGCTCCTTTTTTGATAGATGTAGCCTCGGGTATATCCTTGAGAGGATCATGATGCCCGCCATTGAGTAGAAGGTCTCTTAGAGCCCATTTACCTTGGAGATCAAGGCCCTTGTCGCCAGCGCCGCCTACGCGTTTTAGGCCCTGGAAACTGAACGCATCTTTCAAGTGCTCCCCCACAAGAAACTCGTATAACGTGCCACGGAAAACGGTGGAAGTGGGCCCGAGGCTTCTCTCTTTGGCATACTGAAGATATGAGCCCAGATTGAGGATCTGGCGGAGGTTTGCCGCCGCCCTTATCATGCTAAAGAACGCTCCAAAGAATGTGGACCTGGTGGGACTGGTACCAAAATTCGTGGAGATTTGCGTTCGTGTGGTGGTAATGGCGCGCATTTCTCGCTATTAGCGTACTTTGTCCCGCCATTTTCGCTGCCTACGAAGGTAAATTTCCCGCTAGAAACCCTTTCGCCCCTAGATATTCTCCACCAAAGTCCAGCAAAAAGTGGATTTTCAAAATAATTTCTGGATCACCTGGTCTGATGATTTCTCTGGGATTGATGGCCCTATTGATGGCCTTTTACCTCGCAATGACAGCAGCTGCAGTGACGTTGCAGGCACGGCCGTTAAGCGGAACTCCACCAGTCACGTTGGGCTCCTTCACCAAGAGCGGGTTTGAGCAAGGCATCTTTTTACCAGTGGGCCAGGAATATTGCATTGGGACTAAAGATTTGGAGAATCACGAGTGCTTTGGGGTATACCAAGCGCAGGACACCGACGAATTGTTGCATTTCGTGGTGTACAGCGCCGATGGCAACACAATTGATCGGATTCTGCTCAATCCAGCGGTCGATTCGCCCATTGTGACCATTGTAAGTCCTCTGAGTGGACCTTTGCCGAATATGAAGCCCGCAGTTTCAGCGGCCAAGAAGCCTGTAAAGAAGGGTGTGGCGAAAAGCGCTGTTGGTGGCGCGGACGGGGCTGAAGATGCTGTCGACGAAGAAGAAGAGGGTGAGCCTGAAGAGGAGAAGTCGTTTATCCAGAAGTACTGGATGTACATTGTCCCGGTGTTGATTTTGTTTATGATGAATACTGGAGAAGAGCCAAAGGCAGCGGAGTAAATGTTGGCGAAGTCGACCTAGAACACCAAGACAGGAGTGCTGCGAAGGAGAACAAAGAGTAAGAATGAGAGGATGTGTGGACCTATGTAGCGAAGAAAGTACGATAAACGAGAGATTTCACATAGCAGCGCATGCCAACGGTAGGATGTAAGGAGAGAATATGAAGCGTATATAAAGAGGGTCTTGAAGAGGGAGTAGTAAGTGATGTCCCTAAAATGGCGTAATTGGTAGAAATGATTACCTAAATTAGGGGAGTCAACTCGGACGTAGAAGTGCTTGACTGTCGCAGATCTCTTCTGTCCACCGTAGACGTAGACGACTGTGTTTCTTGGTGAAAGTTTAGTAGCAGATCTTCAGCTAAAGTAAGCTCAAAATATTATGTCTGCTTTTCATAGAGTTGCGGAGTTTCCACGCTGGTCGGGGCATGTTGGTGGAACATATCACAAAACTAGACAGAGAAGGACGAAAATGGTCGTAGGTGAGGTAGATGATGGTGATGGTGATGGTGATGGTGATGGTGATGAATGAATACAGAAGTGTGTTATATGTAGACAAAGCTAGAATATAGATGTAGATGAATATAGGATTAGGTGTAGATAGACGAGGATTAAATCGAATACTGTAGATTAAATAGATACCGATTTTATGGCCATAGATTAAAAAAGGTATAGATCAATTGGATAAATAAAAAATAGGAGGCAGACTAAATGAATAAAGGAATATAACCCAAAGGAACAGAGGCAATAACCAACCGAAGAAGACGAAAAGAGCAGATCAAATAACAGGTACAGTGCGTGTAGACCCTTCTTCCTATATCTCCCACTCTGTCCCAAAGTCTCCCACCACAACTCCCCTCTCACTTCCTCACTCTCACTGGCCCGCTTACCCGGCACAAAATAACCCAATCAGAGCTCAATCATTCGCATTACTATGCGAAGTGTATACAACCACCCTGGGGAATTTACTGCAAAATTTACCATCTACACCACCACCATGCTTACTTCTAGAGCCGTTGTCGGTGCTACGCGGTTGGCAAACGCGGCTGCTCGCTCCCCAGCTGCCCTCCGCATGTTCTCCTCCACCAGGATGCACAACGCCGAGGTGTCTGTCACCATTGACGGCAAGACAGTCCAAATTGAAGCAGGATCGTCGATCATTCAGGCCGCCGACAAAGCTGGCGTCACCATCCCTCGTTACTGTTACCACGACAAGTTGGCCATCGCCGGTAACTGTCGTATGTGTCTCGTTGACGTCGAGAGAATGCCCAAGTTGATTGCATCGTGTGCTATGCCCGTTCAAAATGGCATGGTAGTCCACACTGACTCCGAAAGAATCAAGAGATCCAGAGAAGGTGTCACCGAGATGTTGTTGGAGAACCATCCTTTGGACTGTCCCGTGTGTGACCAAGGTGGAGAGTGTGATCTCCAAGAACAGCTGCAGCGTTATGGCCTGGACAGAGGTCGTTTTTCCGAAGTGGTTGGTAAGAGAGCAGTGGAAAACAAGGCCATCGGTCCTTTGGTCAAGACTTCCATGAACAGATGTATTCATTGTACCAGATGTGTTCGTTTCATGAACGACGTCGCTGGTGCCCCAGAATTCGGTACTACTGGCCGTGGTAACGACATGCAAATAGGAACTTACATCGAAAGAAACATCAACTCTGAGTTGTCCGGAAACATCATCGACTTGTGTCCAGTCGGTGCTTTGACCTCTAAGCCTTACGCCTTTAGAGCTCGTCCATGGGAGTTGAAGAGAACTGAAACTATCGATGTCATGGATGCCTTGGGATCTAATGTCAGAGTGGATGCTCGTGGTATTGAAGTGATGAGAGTTTTGCCTCGTCTTAACGATGAAATCAACGAAGAATGGATCTCTGACAAGTCCCGTTTCGCTTGTGATGCCTTGAAGACCCAGAGATTGACTCACCCATTGATCAAGAACGGCGATTCTTTCGAAATCGCTACCTGGGATGAAGCCTTGCTGACTATTGCTGCCGCCTACGCTAAAACTAAGCCTCAAGGTGATGAATTCAAGGTTATCGCTGGTGCCTTAGCCGATGCTGAAGCCTTGGTTTCCTTGAAGGATTTGGCCAACAAAATCGGCTCCGAAAACGTCACCACTGATGTCAAACAAGCAGTGTCTTCCCATGGTGTTGACATTCGTTCCAACTACATTTTCAACTCCACCATCGAAGGTGTCGAGGAAGCCGACCAAATCTTGCTTGTAGGCACCAACCCTCGTCACGAAGCATCTGTTTTGAACGCCAGAATCCGTAAAGTTTGGCTTAGATCTGATTTGGAGGTTGCTCATGTCGGAGAAAAGTTCGAATCCACTTACCAATTGCAAGAATTGGGAGTCTCTGCTTCTGACTTGAAGAAGGCCCTCGGTGGAGAATACGGAAAGAAGTTGAAGGCAGCCAAGAAGCCTTTGATCATCGTAGGAAGTGGTGTTGCTGCCCTGAAGGATGCTGAAGCCATTTACAACATCGTAGGATCGTTTGTTGAGGTCAACAAGGCCACTTTCGTCACTCCAGAATGGAACGGTTACAACTTGTTGCACCGTGAGGCTTCCAGAACTGCCGCTTTGGATATTGGTTACAGTGACAACGCCACCAAGGGTAAATTCATCTATCTTTTGGGAGCAGATGAAGTCAAGGGTTCTGATATCCCCAAGGATGCCTTTGTGGTGTACCAGGGACATCATGGTGACGTTGGGGCCTCTTTCGCTGACGTGGTGTTGCCCGGTGCCGCATACACTGAAAAGCTGGCCACTTATGTCAACACTGAAGGTAGAACACAGGTTACCAGAGCTGCCACTAATGCTCCTGGTGCAGCACGTGAAGACTGGAAGATTGTCAGAGCATTATCCGAGTATTTGGGAGAAACTTTGCCATACGACGATCTTTTCGGCGTTAGACAAAGATTGAGTGAAGTTGCACCACATTTTGCTCGTCACGAAGTAGTGGAATCTGTATCTCCAGAGGTTGCTACTGTAGGACTTAACAGTTTGGCAGTCGGACTCAAGGGTGCCAAGGCCACTAGTGAGGCTTTGAAAAACCCAATTGAAAACTTCTACTTCACCGATGTGATCTCTCGTTCATCGCCAACTATGGCTCGTTGTGTGGCCACTTTCGGTTCCAAGATCCAAAAAATCAAGGATGAGCGTCCTGCCATTAATTTCTAGAGACACTACTACTAGATTAGTCTAATTTAGACGCCCCGGCTTCTTTAGAAGTTTAAAACTGGTATGAATATGGCCCATATTTCATCCACCCTTACGAGCGGAGAGGATTGTTAAAAGTTCGCTCTCAAGCATTATACAATATACGTTAGATAGAGAAAATGTAGGAGAAAATGTAGGAGAATAGAGATGAGAAGAGAGAAGAGAGAGAGAAAAGAGAAGAGATGGAGAAGAGATGTAGAAGAGATGGAAAAGAGATGGAGGAGGAGAATGTTGGCCGTAAGAGGGTTATACTGACAAACAACGGCACTTATTGACATAAATGGCACGTCGATAACTGTAACATTAATGGGACAGATTCGAGACAAGTCAAATTATCAATAGATCTGGTCCAGTCCACAGCTCTTCACATTTGTATCCTTCGGGAACGCAATGGTTTCATCCTCTACTATCTTGCACTCTGCCTAGTCATCCTTACACCAAGTCCTCATCAAACAGCCCGGGCTCGCAACATCGAAGGTTGAGGTCGTCGAGAAGCATCAATAGGCTGAAGGGGCTGAAGGTATCACTTTGAGTGGAAAAAGGATACAAATGGTTATCACCGGGCATGATACGGCGATTCCTGAGACCAGCTTGCCAAAAGTGCTATCCATGCCCGTGTTTAGCCTCCCCAGAGTGTCGGCGTTAGCTATATAACCTCACGGAAAGTTCCGAGATTTTTATGATAAGAATCCCGAGAGAATAAAAACTGAATGTGCAGAAATGCAGAGAATGCATCTAATAGAAGAAGCTAGCCACATTGGATAACATCAGGAGAAGGTACAGCAGTTCGTTGGCCTGTAGCATGTATGAGAACAACACAACATTAAACACGCAAAATCCAGAACCAGAAACTTAAAAACACTGCTTTTGGTGTACCTTCTCTCTCTACCCTTCTTTCTCCAGAGCATAGAGCATTAGAATTCAATTGGTGTACATAGAACAATTCAATCATCCACGCCTCTCTTCTGCGTCTCTCCCGCTTCTCTCATGCTTCCTCCTGCTTCCCACCGGCTGCTCCTGCTTCTCCTGCTTCTCCTGCTTCTTTCCCTGCAATCCATTTCTTATCTTCATTCACCTTCGTTACCATAACCCCCACCGTTCTTCCCCGTCACGTGAACTCATCAGAGATAAGCAAATAATTTTATTTTTATTAGTCGTTTTCGGATATCTCCACTGGCCTATCGAATTAACCCACCCAGCTCCATTTACCCTCCCCTCCAAGCCCTCGAGAACATACCAGGAGATAGCCAGAGCAACCGCCACCACAGAACCCCCAACAATGGCCGAAATAGACCCCAATGGCACCGACGATCAGCAGTTTTCCGCGAGCTGGAGAAAGCCGAGAGCGTGTGCCCGATGCCATCGACTCAAAATGAGGTGTTATTACACAGATCCCTCCCACAAAAACTGTTCCAGATGCTTCCTGATAGGCGTGCCGTGTCTGTTGGACGAAGACCCGACGGCCAAGTTCGCCAGAAAGAACAAGTCCTCGAAAGGCAATGCAGACTTGAAAAAACTTCAGCAGTTGACGGAGAGTGTCAATGAGACGGTAAATGTGATCATGTCCAAAGAATTTGGTAACGACGACGGGCTGAAATCCAAGCCAGAGGGCCATCGTCGTGCCAATAGCATCACAAGCAACCAGTCGTTACTAGAATCGCTCAGAGAGTCCCAAAGAAACCTTCAATTTGCCATAAACAAGACTATCCAGCTTCTGGGTGAGTTCGACGCCTACGGAGACGCGAGCGATGAAACTCAGAAATGGTATCCGAAAATCCCCTACTGGAAGAATATCGCCAAAGAGTTGATGTTCACCTACGAGTTGCTCAACGTCAAAGTTGCCCGGGCCCGGTTCCAGTTCTTCATTCATGAAATGGTCCCTTATTATCCTATTGTCTCCTTCTCCCATAACCTCAGGCAATTCGACTACTTGCTAGAGAAACACCCGATGCTTCTTATCTCATGTATAGCTGTAACATGCATCCATGAAAACGATTTCCTGGCCACCACTGGCCCGATCCCAGAGGATGATAAACTGATTCGAGATAACGAAGGATTGCAGAACATTTTATACTACTATCTTGACAAATATTTGCTGCATCGTATCTATAGTCAACTGGATCAATTTCTGTCCCATTTGATCGAGATTTGCATCGTTTTGCTGACTTGGCTGCCCCCTCCAAATAGACTTGGTCACTACAAAAATCTCATGAATGTTCTTGTGGGGTTGAATGTTCTGCTCTGCTTAGGGTTGGGACAACGGCACATGTATAGTGAACAGGCTCTGGCGGCTAATGGGGGCTCTAAAATCGATGATTTGCTGGACGAAACTAACGATATAAGAGCATTTTTATCGGTTTATTGCACCTGTGCCCTGTTGGGACTTTCGCTTCTGCGGTTCAAAGTCATTGCTTCATGGCTGAGAGATCATTTCGTAGCGGTCAACATTCTTTCGAAACTGACTCGTTCTGATGATAATTTTTTGGTGTTGTACGCCCGGCTACTCAAGCTAGCACAAGAAATTCACAACGCTTTGGACTTGGACGACCCCAATGTCCGTGGTGACGCTGGAGGATCTAGTTCATTAACATCGGCTCATACCATGTTCGTGTCTCTTCCCTCAGATAAACTTATATTTCTTGCTCGAAATTATGAAGAGCAACTCTCCCAAATTCTCCTCAACTCAGAGTTTATGGCTCCAGGGGTTCCACAGGGATACTTGTTACACATGACGTATTACCATGTACTCTTGGCCATATATGACAAAACACTTGCAGTCCAATTGGCTGAGAGACAAAATCAACATTCCAACACCCCTGTCCCTGAAAGCAGACTTATAGACCCCTTTCTCTTGACCAGAATTATCACCTGTTGTGAAAAGCTTCTTGATCAGTACATCCAACTCACCTTCAAAACATTCAATTACCCTACATTTGTCTATTACCGGCCAATGCACACCTTAGTATTGCTTATCCGGATGAGACTTCTTATGAAAACCCACACTGAACTAGAGGGAACAGCACAGGTCCGTGTTGAGTATTACTTTGATAAGATAAGGAAGAATTTTATCGACAACAAGTCGCTGTATCAGGCAGACATGTTCTCGTCCATGAGAGAAATCTTGAACAAGGTCCAGAAATGGATCAAGGTATCCGAAGAGTACACCAGCTCTCCCAGTGCTGGCCCTCTCAAAGCTAAGCGTAGCAGCATTCTCATAAATATGATGAACAGACGCAAACACGAGGAGATTGAGGCTCTCGAGGTTCCGGAAGATGTCAGTGAGCGCAAGAGAGTAAAGAAAGAGGTTCCTGAGGCCCATGTGACGACATCCCGAAACGTTGGTGTGTCTGGTATCCTCATTGATCAGCCGATTCCCGCTGTTGTTAACGGAGGTTTCCAAACAAGTGTTGGTCGCAATAGTACATCCACTAGAGATAGTCTTTCATTCACCCCGGCTGTCACTCCCGGTTTCGCTAATCCGGGAAGGCATCCTCTGCCACAGGCAGTACAAGGAGCACAGGGAGCAGCAGCAGCAGCCTCAGGAACGAACTTGGGGCCACTGGCAACAAACGTCATGGACCAGGTTGGCATGGAGAGGCTTTTCCAAGAGATAGATTTAGACATGCTGAAATACCTAAATGGTAACTACGATCCTATGTTTGCAACGGCACCAGACGCCTCCGCAACCTTCTTTCCAAATTTCCCGGACACGTTCAGCTAGGTCGGAGGCTGTCAGTTTACGTTAGATAAGAAATAGACGATTAGATTATTAATGCAAGTGTGTCTCTTCCGATGATGTAGTGCTAGGTCCTGATACTCTTAGAATTAGGACTTTCAGCTCACACCATGTCGCTAACGACCCTGCTACAAACAGTTCAAACCCAATCATTAATCTATATTTAACTTACTCCAGCTACTTTCATGAACATCCACACTTGGAGTTTCGACCCTGACATGCTGATACCATTCATACTAGAACTTGAACTTGCTTCGGGGATTCTTTTCGCTCTTTTGGCTCTTTTCCTTTCCTTCGTTATCTCCATGCTTGCTTTCCAATTCTACCGTCTCTTCACCACCTGGAATGTCGTAAACAACAGAGGAAAGTCCCTGCTTGGTCAGATGCTCCTCTAGAACTTTGTATAATTCTTTGCCCGAGCTGGATGTATCCCTCTTGGTCTCCGAAGTCGTCTTGTGTCCACCATATTCAGATATGGCTACCTTTACCGGACCATCTTCTTCCTCTCCCTCTTCTTCGTTCACGTTTTCTATTACATTGTCATCGATTTCATTACTTTCGTCCTCGTCTTCATCTTCATCCCCTTCTTCGTCGTCATACTCATCCTCAGAGTCATCTTCACCCAATACACCCCAAAGCTGAGCTGTGGGCGTCGCTTCCTCTCCAGGACGAATGTATTTGGTGTTTGAGTACTCTCCATCAACACCAGGAATTATTAAGTGTCTATAAGCCGGTGGTTTCCCGATTTGCTTCATCGTTTTGATCCATACTGGAGGGTTACCAGACATTCCAAGCGCTTCACGGAGTGCCCTTGACATTTTGCCTGGTCTGATCGACAGTAGCTCATCTTCATTCTCATAAGTGTTCTCTTTACCCTCGAAGTAAACGTCTCCAAACCCGTAGAGCCGTGGTTTTGTTTGGTGTTTGAAGAAGGCATCGTGAAGCTTTTGGTAATCTATATCGAGCTTCCCCATTTTTGGCTGCACTCTATCTCGTTGCAGCTGCTTCAAAGAGCGATCATCTTCTGTTTTCCTCATATCCTGGATCCCTGTGGCCAAGATGTACAGTGGTAGCTCATACATTTTACGTTCGATGCCCTTCCTTCCCGAAAGAAAGTCCTTCTTCGAGGTCCAATGCAGTGGGACCGGAACTACATTATGAGAAGACTTGATAGAAACAAGTAAATAGGGGTCCTTGGCATCGGCATCATACCATTCTACAACCTGGGGATACGGAGTACTTGTCTTGAGGTCCACTAGCAGGACTTTGTGCTGTTTCCGAAGCTGTCTCTTTGAAAGTGGTCTGTCTTTGTCGTCAGTGTCCGAATCACTTGATTCTGGGTCAGATGAGTCTGAAGATTCAGATTCTGAAGCCTTTGGGGACGATTTTGAAACATCTGTGGTATCTGATGCAGAAGGTACTGTGAATTTGCTGAAAACGCCTTCGAATTGTTTAAATAATGCATCGTTTCCCACTGGTTCTACCTCGATGAGCTCGGTTTCGATAGGCTTGTCAGGAAGCTTGGAGGGCTGGGAGGGAATTTCGGACTCCTTTGACTCGTGTGGAGGCTCCAATTTTCTTGCCTTGGCTTTCTCACGTCGTAGCTGGTTTTTTGACTTCCTTTTGGCCATTTTGCAGGGTTATGGGCTACAAGTAGGGAGTGGAGATGATGTGATGGAGCCAGGTGATAGATGTGGAGATGAGAACGTAAATAGTGGGAAAGAAGAGAGACGGTGAGAAATGAGGGAGGAATAGCGGGAAATTGGAGAGATGTAGCGGGAAATTTAAGGAAATAGCGAGAAATTAGCGAGAGTCACGAAAAAAGACACCGTGGAGACACTTTGACAAAGGTGATTCCCGGACATAGGATGTCGTTACCTCCACCATTCTCTGCTCTACTGCCCCTTTCTACACTGGCACATGCACATACATTCATTATTTTACTTTCTATCCGAAATAGCTCTAATCTTGTCCTTCAACCCGTCTAACCGTACTTGTATCTCTTTGTCCTGCTTCTCCACAAGTTGGTTCAATTCCAGTAATTGCATACTTAAATCCAGAGCAACGTCGAGGGGAGAAACCGCCGTCTCTTTGGCCTCGGGTTTGGATTCTTCGCTCGAGTTCTTGCCTGACGACCCAGTAAACTCACCACTGGTCAACTGCGGGGTAGTGAGCCCTGAAACCACCATAGGAGAGTCCATTCTGTGCCAATATGGTCCGGGTTGATTCGAATTTGGCTAAAAAATTACTGAGAACCTCGCCAGCACTTATCGCAAAAACTGTCCCTGAAATTTTACGGCCATATTTGCTGGCGCCTGGTTGACTATCGGAATCAAGCCCCATTCCAGTCCCAAAACATTCTTTCTTTGCTCTATTAGCCACAAGCGTTCTACATACCTCCAGAATGCAGCTCCTAAAGGCCCTATTGGCTTTTTCGGCGGCTGTGTCGGCTGCTGGTACAGCCAAACACAAGGTAACCTTCCAGAACACCCCGATCCACTCCAAAGATGCAGAGAAGCTACATTTCCAAAAAGGATTCCAAATCGTCAACTCCGACAAGCAGTACCTTTGCTACACGCCACAAGTAGAAGCAGCCATAGCTGCTGCAGAGAATTACACTGTGACTCCAGATCATATACTCCTCAACCAGGCTGTCTCTGTGCTTGAAAAGTCATTCAGATTGAACGAATGTGTTATCAAATTTGCTGTCAACGGGGAATATTGGACCTACGCCTACTGTTTTGGCGACAAAGTGATTCAATTCCATCACAATTTGGACCACTACCGCAAAACCAGGATTTTCAAGCCTGAATTCCCTGCTTATATATACAAATTGGGGTTGTTTGACGCCAAAACAAAGTTTATTACACCAGAAATAGCTAACCAGCTGCCCTGGGACCCCAAAAAGACCAACTTGAACGTCAATGACTTCGAAATCATCGATGATTTTGTCAACCCATTTTCCCGAAGCATTGCTCCAGCTAAAAGCTCAGAGTCGGAACAGAGACTGCAAAAACTCATCAAGCATGTTTTGAAACATGGAGACGTTTGTGATTTGACCGGATTCAGTCGTACTATTGACGTCATATACAAATGTGACCCAAGCAAGTCCACCCAAGCACAGATTCTTGATGTCCATGAGATAAAATCTTGTGAGTATCAAATGATAGTACATGTTCCACAATTATGTGAAATTCCCGAGTTCCAGCCAATTGAAGCGGCAGAAGAGATCGTAGAGATCACTTGTAGAAAAGTGGCTGCTGAAAGTAATGACAAAGAAATCCAGGTATTTGATTTCTCCGACGAGAAAGCAGACATTCTGGTGTTTTCAGCTCCTCCCGAACGGTACCCACTCCCTGAAGAACGCATTTTTGCTGTCGACCATGATTTTAAGATCTCTCTTGCAGATTACAACCTAATTCCCTTTGGAGACGGATTCTTTTCTGCTATCTCAAGGGAACCAGTGGGGTCCAACAATGTTTACTTTGACCACAGGCATGTCCTTTTGTACAATGGAGTTTTGGAGCCAGATAGTACCCAATTGCTTGACAAGTTCGGAAGGGTCCTTATAAATGCCGTCGAACGTAAATTGCTTGCACCTGTAGACCATAGTGAGGTTCATCCAACACAAATGTTCATACAATGGGAGGATTCGTTTATCTTGTGGTTTGAATTGTATGATAGTGTGGGGCAGTTTGTCAATATGATCAGGGTTCAGCGCGATGGCAAGGAGAAAGAGCAGGCTTTAATGATAAACTTTATCGATCCTGTTACGATGTTGGACGAACAAGGGAGACAATGGGCTATTAGAGAGTATCAAGGTGATATCTTAGGGGTCAATTATGAGAGGTTTGAAAGAGGTCAAAAGAACACAGAATCAAGGAAGGAGCGCAGAAGGAGGGCCAAAGAGGAGACCGAGACTCTACTGGAAAAGACCAGGACGGTTACTGAAACTTTGGTGATATATGCTACTGATGACGCCTTTATGAGCGACCCAGAAAAGTTTGAGGAAGAGTTGATTCAAAGAGTGTTGGGGATGTCGGCTAATGAGAAGAGGGAGATGGAGAAGGCGGAGAAAAAGACAGGGGACAACAGAGAAACAAAGCTTGACGCTGTAGCGGAAGAAGATCAGTTCAAGCACGACGAATTATGATAAAAAATACATACTTATTACAGATCAGAGAGTAAACACAGTAAGTAACACTGCAAGTAACACAGTAAGTAACTTAAGTTACACTAGCAACGAACCGCTCTTAAGCACGGCGAAGTATAATTCTATAGCAGGTCACCGCCAGTGTCACCGCCGGAGTCCATCATCAACATAAGGTGAATGACAACGATCAAGTGCAAGAATCACCAAAGGGTCAAAGAAATCTGCTATTTATGGTATCATGATGTCTCATCCGTTATCACCGAAATCTACACATATCTACAAGCATCGAGATGTCATCGATATGGCATCTATACATATTAAAAGATCAACAAATGCCATTCAAGATGTAACTAAGTTATCTGAGTTATCTATTGTTTGCTTGTTGCAAGCTGCACCCCGATAATCATAGAAGTACATCTCTATGCCCCTAGCTTCACCTTATTCTCTCATGCTATAAATCATAGTGCACTTCTCGGCTTCTCATAACTCAAGTAAGAATATCATACATCAGCTATTTGTAAGCCGATCCAGCTAACAAAGACCAGCAACTATACTCGTCTAGACCTACCCACCACCTCCATCACCTCTCTTCACCTCCACCATCCCTCCACTCTCTTTCATTGTGGTATAACTCCCTCTCTTAACGGCCCGGCCTTTACCATCTGCCTGCCTAATCGGGCCTCGCCGCCGCACACAGCAAATTGATTTTGAAAAAAAACCCACCCACAACCATGTTGGCATCCCAGAAATACACGGCTTTTGTGGCTGCCAGGCGGCCGTTTTCGCTTGTCCGTGGTGTGTTATCATTGCTAGCAATGAACGATGCAGACGCCACCACGGAAAAGCACAAAATGTACCCCTGGGACGAGCTGCCTTACGAAGATCTTCGGACTAGAGCTGCCTTCATTAGAGCCAAGGCTAAATGCCCTACAACGGGGAAACTGGTACAATATGTGTGTCCAATCTCTGGTATTCCAACCCACCACCTGAGACAGGCATGGGAAGACGACCACGAATACCAGACCAAGAAAACCTACGAGCTTTTAAAGAAAGTCAACCTTTATGAGCATGATCTTCGCCTGGGCCGTCAATTTGACGAGTTCGTGTTCCCTGGTGCACAAGAACGGGACTGTGTACCTAACTTGCTGAGCTGGGACGCCTTCTTCTACACCAGAGACTTTGCTCCGATGAATACCGAGTTTAACTTGGCTGCTGCCACCAAAATTTTGACCTATCCAATCACAGTGGCCAGCATTTTCCACCAGTACTCTCCTTATTTGCTTGAACCTAAGGGTCCATTGACAGTGGAAGGTCTCCGTTCTCTCTCCGCCTTGAGATATACCCTTTACCCTCCATATCTGAAGCTGCTGGAGGAGCTGACGGCCTTCAAAGATCGCCCAATGAGGATCTTCATTGTGGGCTCCAAGATGGAATCGATGCTTCCAGGTTACGTGTGGAAACAGATGAGTTATTTGTTTCCTGAGCTGCGATTTGAGATCCATTTTGTTGGACCCGAGTGCTACTTTGACCCAGCCACTCGCCAGTTCCTGCTGAGCTCAAAGGATAATGGACGCCCTGTTGTGGAAAGAGTGGATGACCAGCTCTCCTTGTTCTACCATACAATGTACTTTGACGAACTTTACGATTTGGGTGACGTTTTCCCGTTCGATCCATACTTGGACAGTTTCTTCTGCTTCCACCCTGGTTTCACCACTGCAGACGAGATTCATTGGGACAAGGCATTGAAGGGACTCTTGGAACTGAAATGTCCAATCTATGTCACTGGATACCACCAGAAGGATGCTCAAAGAGAGTTTAAGTGGTTACAGAATCATCCATTGGCTGAGGAGATGGACGTTTTGATGAACCCAACTGAAAACATTTACGGGTCAACCAAATTGGATTTGGTGGACATTAACCCTACAGAGACATTCCAGGCTAACAAGAATGTGTTTGCGGTCAGAGGAAAGCGATACCATGCGGTGAGGAAGTAGGCAAGAATAGAATCTTGTAAATAGGCTAGTATATGAGCAACTAAGAGATGTAGATGAAGGTAGAGAAGAAAGAGAGAAGGTAGAGAAGAAAGAGAGAAGGTAGAGAGAAGGAAGAGTGAATCAAATGGAATCATAGAATATCAGAGTGAAGAAAGAGAGAATCAGAGTGATGAAAGCATGGATCTGATAGGGATCAGAGGATTGTTATACAGAGGTTTCGGTAACTAATCAATAACAACAACGACAGCTAGTCAGACAACAATATGATAGTCAGACTCCATATATACTACCGGTTCGATCTCTGCTTCACCTTCATACAAATTCACTCCATATAGACTCACGTCGTCTATCTACATTCGTTCTGATAATTATTGCCTCAGGTTACACTTAGCTGCCTGTGACCACTTCTCTTCATTTGAGCTCCTCAGGCAGCTTCAAATCTCCTATTTTTACATCTTTGTACCGTTAGCCAGCTTCTACCTATCTATCACCACCCATACATCTCCCATTTTACGTTTCCTTTCCCTCTCCTTATCTCTTTTCACCTCTCTCTATATAACATGCATAAGCATTCACCAGCCCACATCGGCGAAACACACCCCAAAACCTGTGGATATCACCATAGCAATCTTCTCAAAGCTATACAGTATACCTGAATACACCAGCCAACACTAGAACTACCCCTGCTTCAAGCCAGTTATCTTTCCCAAAGCCTCCTTCTAGGTCATTCCTGCGTATTTTCTTAGATTGTCACAATCAGTTCCCCACATCAACCACCAATGCCCGTATCTACCCCGTTGCGGCTCCAAATCCCTGTGGAATGGACCAATGTCCCGGACGACATCGACCCGAGCTGGATGACATCCACCTTTGATGTCAACGTCACTCTCGAACACTCGTGGAGCTTCGTCAGAGAGGCCATATGGCGCTCTTCAGAATCGTACTTCCTCAAGCCAATATTTGTGAAATTGTACTTCAATGGCACCCAAGTTGCAGACCTGACCCCATTCTCGCAACTATGGACCGATATAGTAGACACTACAGACGTCCAGGAGTGGGCTGACCGTCTAGATTCGCTCAAAGCAGTGGTGGATCTCACCCTTATTCACAGTCCCGCCATCCCCAAAAGAGACCCAGTCGAAGAATGGTTTGATGTGAGTATCCGGTGGGTGGGACGTGAAATCAATCTTCGTGAAACTCTCAACTCTACAGTAGGTTCCTTAAAAGAGCACATAGATGCTGATCCTTATAACATTCGTATATATAGTCCTCAATACCGTCAGCAAGGAGACGATTCCCAGCTCCTCCGTGATCTCTTGCAGTTGGATGTCATTCCACTCACAAAAGTGGATCTATTAGCAGCTCCAGTGTATCCGTTGGCGGTAGAAACGGTAGAGATTATAGTGGGAACCCTCCATTTGTATGGATTGTCCAATAGATTCACGTTCCCACGACTCACCACCTGCAAAGAAGTGGACACAATGATCAGAGAAAGAGCCAACCTAGATCGTGATGCAAGAGCAAAATTCTTGTTCCTTAGTAGCCCATTTGAAGCGGATTCGAATGCCCCATTCCTCGATATGCTTAAGAAGGCAACGTATACCGGTGGCCATTACATAGTACAGTATGAGATCGACGTAGACCCACCAGAGATTCCCCCACACCCGACTCGCAAGAATCCGCATATACCCAAGTTGAAGGCCCCCATCGAGCCCTTGAGGATCGTCGTAGCCCCTGACTTGGAGTGGAGAATGACTGGTGAGACGTTTGAATACATTGAGGCCAATAAAACCAACCCAGCAGGGAAGAAGGTGCTTGTCAAACAATTAGAGCTTAACCCAGTAAAGTTTCGTTTCAATTATCAGGAGCTCGAGGAAACTTTAGGTGACAACCAATGTATCATTGTCGATAATGGAATGCACCAGCCCTATGCCTTGATCAATCAATCTGGAATTTCCCAATTGCATAGGAGGTTCAAGGATGA
The DNA here is from genome assembly GCA_020280135.1 of Kurtzmaniella quercitrusa var. filamentosus (nom. nud.). Taxonomy (NCBI): domain Eukaryota; kingdom Fungi; phylum Ascomycota; class Pichiomycetes; order Serinales; family Debaryomycetaceae; genus Kurtzmaniella; species Kurtzmaniella quercitrusa var. filamentosus (nom. nud.). The sequence goes on from JAFIDH010000005.1 coordinate 539,295, forward strand.
CAGCGGTGATACTTTGCTCCAACAGGTGGTAGTAGAGACTTACAATAGCGGTTTGGGGTCACCGGAGCCTATATGGAACGCACAAGTCAGGAGAAATAATCCGGTAGCATATGGGGAAGGAAATTCGGCGGAAGAAGCAGTTCCAGGAGCAGCAGAAGCAGTAGCAGCAGGAAGAGACCGCCCTCGGCCGTTGGCTACATTAATACAGTTGGCGATCAGAAATGCTCGAAATATCGGAACCCGATTCTTCCATATTGCTCTTATACTCTATTTCACTGGATTGATCGATCTTATACTTCAATTCCCCACGTTCTTCATCGCCCTTTCAACCATTAGCATCGTCATCTATGTGTTCTTTGCTAGTGGCGACAGGATCAGTGACTGGATTTATGATAACATTCTTGATGAATATCAGGAGGAGGACGAAAACCGCTTGGACTACAGGTTCTTATGGTTACTAGTGAGGACGCTCAGGTATACCAATTTCTTAAGTGTTGCTGGAGCAGAGGTGATACATGAATTGGTTGATATGGCAGTCCAGAGGAAGTTTGAGTTTGAGTATATAATCGATGAGGATTTAAACCAAACAGGAGTGTGGTACTGGATCAACGATTGGTTTACTAATTTATGGAAGGATGTCTTGCTCTACTTTTTGGCGCTTATACCTTCAGCTTTTATACACATGGAAATGAAGAAAGAATGGATGTTCCATCTTGAGTATGGATATTTGGAGGAAGCAGAGTCTCTGCTTCGGCTGCAAGTGGTAGAGAGTATTGAGATGTATAAAGTGCAGAGAGAGCAAGGAGGGAATGCTATTGACGAAGAACCTGAGGAGATTTTGGAGAAACTTATGGCGCTCAATCTTCGTCAAGGACAGCTGGTTGACTCCAAACTCGAGCCGGCCCACGGGGGCGATACTACGAGGGAAGCTGGCGCAGATGCAACATTTGACGAGATTGAAGGTGGTGACGAGTGTGAGCGTATCGAATTGCAGTACCAGGCCAAACTTGAGCTGTACCGGCAATTGCATTTCGTGAAGCGGATAATGTTAGAGAAGTTAGTGGCCCAAGTCTGAGCCGAGCCTGAACCGTGCCCCTTTGGCCGTTAACATGGAGCTAGGAGCCCTTTGCATGGTGGCCAGTAAAAAGGCGCCATACTAAGCGCGAGCTGTTTCAAGTGAGCTATGCTGCTGGGGCTTCAAAGCCTACAAACCAAACGCGCCTGCAAAGCAACGAGAAGTGACGCAAGCTAGAGAATCTGGCGTATGGCTATTTTTGCACATAACGTAGGGCCGAAACAAGAAGTCATAACAAAGAATGATGTAGAGGAAGTAGAAGCGGAGTAGAAGAGGAGAGGGGCATGGACGAGGTGGGGAGGAGAGGTGCTGTGCATGTGAAGCAAGCAGAGAATTCGGTGCTGGGAGTGTTGTCCACCTAGATGTCTCCCTAGATGTCTCTTTGTCTACCCCAGACCCTAGACCCTGAATCTGAATCTAGCCCTGGCAGTGCTACGCCTTTATTGTCTGCGGGAGAAAAAAGCGCCAAAAAAGCGCCAAAAAAAGGCCAAAAAAGAGCCAAAAAAGCGCCAAAAAAAAGACCGCCAAAAAAGCCGCCAAAAAAACGCTGTTTGTTATGGATAGGGGTACGTAATTTTCAGACCACCAGAGGGAACATTACTGGTCACAGACATACATTCACATACCGTTGTTGGAAACAGCAATCGAAAACACAGGCTATGTAACCGGCCGGCCAATTCCGCACTGCCCACATGTGCCTTTTTTTGGCTAAAAGCTCGGGCGGGCAGTCTGAGACCTTGGTGGCCGGCAGCGTCATCGTGGCCTCGACCCCACACCTAAAACTCCACCAGGCCATTGGGCCATTTTTAACCCACCGCTAAAACTCGTAGGGACATACTCGTAGGACCCTGATTTCGCCCGCAGCACCACCCTCCTCTCTTGACACCCCCGCCTCGGTCCCACTTTTCTCGGCCCCTCGCCCGGGACCCTGTCCATCTCCCCTGATTCTATTAGGAACTCTACCCCAAACACCACCGAATAACCGTCCCTTACCGTGTATCCAAAACGCGAAATGTGCATCGAGCCCGCATAAAACATAGGGAAGGGTATTTATTATTTTGGTTAGGTTGCAATATTTGGGGGAGCCGCATGAGACACCAAGCATCAGGGCTGGAGGTACATGTTGCAAGGGCTAGCGGGGGGGCCAGTGTTTCGAACGGGAGAATCTCTATATAAGTCTGGCCAAGACCCCTCTATTTAGTTCAGTATTATACAACCTACTTCCTACATTCGCTTACTATAATGCAATTCTCCACCATCGCCGTTCTCGCTGCCTCTGCCGCTGCCGTCTCTGCTGCTACCCTCACCGAGACTGAGTCTTCCACCGCTCACGTTACCATCACCTCTTGCGGTCCAGAAGTCACCGACTGCCCAGCCCACAAGACCACCGCCGCCCCAGTCACCACTGCTTCTCCAGCTGCTGGTGGTGCCGGTGCTCACGCTGAGGCCCACGCTTCTGCTGAGGCTCACGCTAACGGTGGTAACGCCGCTGCCTCTGCCGGTGCTGAAGCTGCTGCTTCTGCTGGTGCCGGTGGTGCTGCTGTTGCTTCCGCTGCTGCTCACGCCGCTGCCTCTGCCGGTGCTGGTGGTAACGCTGCTGCCACTGCTGGTGCTGAAGCTGCTGCTTCCGCTGCTGGTGGTGCCGCTGCCGCTACCGCTGGTGCCCACGCCGCTGCTTCTGCTGCTGGTGGTAACGCTGCTGCCACTGCTGGTGCCGCCGCTGCTGCTTCCGCTGCCGCTGGTGGCCACGCTGCTGCCTCTGCTGCTGCTTCTGCTGCTGCCTCCGCTGGTGCTGGTGCCGGTGCCGCCGCTGGTGCTGTTGCTTCTGCTGGTGCCGCTGCTGGTGCCTCTGGTGCTTCTACCTACACCTACGCTGCTGCCTCCACTGCCGTTACCGTCACCTGTACCACCGGTGCCTGTGCCAAGTCCCTGGCAGCTCCAGCTCCTCCAGCTCCTTCTACTGCTGCTTCTTCTGCTGCTCCACACAACTCTACCACCGTTGCTCCAGTTTCCACCTACGCCAACGGTGCTAGCCGTGTCGCCGGTGCCGGTGCTGCTGTCCTCGCTGCCGGTGCTTTGTTGGCTTTGTAAGCATGCTGAACTTTTCGCTGTACCCTTCATAAATTGAAGGTGCGTTCTGTTCAATTATATATCATTTTTCGTATAAAACATCATTTGACTCTTTTTTAACTGTCTGTAGTTGGCCCCTAGCCTCTGTAGTTCTACCTTAGTAGATCTAACAGAGAGGGCTTTGTGTTAGAAATTGACAATTCACTGACTATTCACTTATCTATTTTTGCTACAACTGATTCTCTCTGATTCTCTCTGATCATCTCTAGAAACAGGCCCTTCAATCACTTACTTTTAGTAGTCTAATCTTTGATGATTTGAAAGGGTTCATTTTAATGAGGTTTTGACTTTTTGATTATTTATACACTTTGATGAATTTATCCAGCGAGTCAAAGGCCTTCTACTACGAGGTGTACTCAGTTACGCTCAAGATTCCGCCCGGCAAGGTAACGTCTTACGGACACATAGCATACCTCTGTGGTAAGCCGGGTAATGCAAGACAGGTGGGTTCGGCAATGAAGAATTTGGCATACATTGTAGGTGCCCTCAATAGTGAACTCCCAGAGCCTGAAAAACTTACGCAACAGGTTCCCTGGTGGAGAGTATTGCTGAGTTCGGGCAAAATATCACCCAGAGAGGACCACGTGGGTGAATACAGACAGGCGGATAGGTTAAGAACAGAGAATGTAGAGGTCCTGGATGGGTTACTAGTAGATCTAGATGAGTATGGTTGGTTTCCTGACGATATATGAGGTTAAAGTGTCCAAATATAAGAATCTACAAGTTCATAAATTAATACAGTCCTTTTAATAGTCCTTTTAAATATGTACAAGATGCAGTCAATAACTCATAGCTTCTCCTACTTGCCATTAGCTTTCTTCTTCCTTCCTTTCTTCCCGTTGGTCTGCTTCTGTGTTTGTGATACGGGTGCATTTAATTTCTGAACTCGGGCTGCTTCCTCCTCCCACCACTTTGCAAACTCTTCCTCTTGCTGAATCTCTTGCAACGTCTTTTTGGGAGTTTTCTGCTCCTTCTCAATATCGTCTTTAATCGACTGTTGTGCCATTATTTCGGATAAGGTTGGTCCTGGGCTAGAAGCTCCTAAAATGGGCGATTTAGGAATCTTCAGCTTTTCCCCTAAAACAGGTGCATTGCTTGCCCACGACAATATACTACCTGCTGACGGGGAATTTGCCCCACCAGAGGAGCCAGATGATTGGGTATTTGACATACTGGTAGCCCACAGGTATGAGCTTCCACTTTCTGGTGCAGTTGCTGATTTAATGATAGGTCCTTCTTGGTTGAGGGAAGCCTTTCGTCGTTCTTTCTGAGATAATCGGGGCACCATTTTTATCTTAACGTGCTTCTTATCCACAACTTGAGGGTCATTACCAAAAACGGGTTGAGGTTTAGGTGAGCTTTTGCCATTCGAAGCCCAAGAATAATCCGTTCGTACTCCAGGTGACGACGAAACCGGGGTAAAGTCACTTTGAGAACCAGTAGGCGTGAAAATCCGGTCGGGCCTTGTTGGGATTGTAATGGACTCCACGGACGTATTCCTTGAGGATTTTCGTCGTCTCCGGCCAATCACTGGCTCAAAAGTGGCCTCAGACTCTTCTATGGCCGAGCTGGAAGAAATCAGACCATTGGAACTTTTAACAATTAGGGATTCACGGGATTCGTTCAACGAAGTTCTAACTTTTTGCAATGCGTCTTGTGTCCTCACCACAGACAGAAATCTTTTTGCCTTCTTTGCTTCCAGCTGCTCCTTCCGAATGTCGACCAAAGGTGCAAAATCGACAAATTTTTGGTTAAAAAGTTTAACGTTGTTTAAAAATTGACTCAAGAGAGATGTGCAATCTTTTTCGTATAGCTGGTTCGTCTCATTGATTCCATCAGAGAAATCCTTATCTCTACATTTGGACAATTGAGCAACACGACTCTCAACTTTGGCGAGAAGATCCAACGGAATTTCTCTGAAGTCTTGATCGAACACCAAAATGTCTAGATTGTTATATATCAACCAACAACAATTAGACAACAAAATTTGGGCATTTAAGTATTCTGCATGCATCAACAACAACCAAACGTTTTCCACCGTCAAGAAATGAGAGATGTAAATTTGGCAGATGTTTTTGAAATCAAGCAAAAGGAATTCATCGGCAAGCACCACCAAGTCCAACAAAGCATTCACAAACGTATCCGAGTTTGACACTTTCAATTGGCTCTCCTCCAACAACTCGTCGAACAACCTTTCAACGTCGCCATGCAAATACCTCAAAACTACTTTGAATGACCGAGCATTGACGTTTTCCAAGGTGATCTCCTTTAACCGGGATCCTTCTTCCCATCTGGATGAAAACAACGTTTCAAAATAAGCAGACCTTGCAAAGAGAATGGCAGAATAACACCTGACACACCCATCGTCTAGATTTACAACTAAATCTTCCAACCCTGTGGTTTGATCAGTAAACAGTAACATTTGATCTAAGTAATTCGAACCCCAACGATCGTTCAGTTCTATTTGAAATAAAGACAATAAATCGTTGTATGTGGTTTTGATTTTTTTTATCTCTGGAGGACATTGGTCACCCACTGGGTAGTCTGACCAAATATCCAACACATGGTCGGAGTAAATGTAAAAAAGAAAGATTAAAAATCCTTTGATGCTTATGTCACCTTCAATAGTAAATATTCTTGTGATTGTATCGAAAGATCCTTTCAATCTCCCCACCTCAAACAATACCACAGAATCTTTTGAGTCACCCGCTTCTTGCAACTTTTTATGGAAAACAGGGGACCGGACAGCAAGAATATAGCTGTGTATATATATGTCAATGTTATACAGCGACAAGTGAAATTTTGCATCACAATGCTTGTTGTCTGTAGCAGCCGAGAAAACATCTGTGAAATAATTTTCACCATGGCTGACAAACTCATGTTTCAAAGCTGGTATATAGGGAATCGATACAGATTTCTCAAGCATACGCTTCGAATCGATTGAGTCTTCGTGAGGCATTTCTCCAGCCCTGTCGAACCACCCTTGATCCTCCCTATAATCGATATTGAACTTAAGTACTCCGATATATGCTACACGGAACATCTTCGAAACAAAATCTGACCGCGAGCCTTCTTCGTCTTCGGAAAGCATCTCTGTTTGTTTCCTTTGAAAGTTCAGTGGGACACAGCTATGAAGGTAACCTATATCAGAAGTCATGGTACTGAATCCTATGGTTCCTGCTATTGCATCAACCTCATCTCTTAAGAAAGCAAATGAGTCAAAATCATTGTCGCATGACAACCTCAAGATTTTATTCAAGCCTTCAAGTTTTTTGAACTTGCTTTTGGCCCGTTTTATCGTTGAGGTTAATTCTGACATGGAATTCTTACGCTGAGACACACTTCCGAATGTTCCAGAGAGATCCTTCACAAAGACAGACCCACTTCTAGTACAGAGTATCACAGACCAATCATCAGATACATCGATATCCACAGCCATCATATCATAGTTGTGAGCTTTCCAAAGAGTCTGGTAGCGAATTTGCAGTTTTGGACCATGAATGCTTTCGCTTAATTGAATATATTTGATATCGCCATTAGTCAAAAGAAAGTAGACAACTTCATTATTTTTCATGACAACCTTTTTAATTTCTACAGCCCTAGTCATGACAGCGGGCTTGAAAACATCGAAATGCTTTTCAATTGAGCTACTCGATGGAATTCGAGGCATCTTCACAAATCTGTTTTGGTAATGAATTTGAATATCGTTTTCCTTGGTGACTATTACCGTAGCTATAGGGTTAGTTGCAACGAACTTAATTCTTCCGACGACCGTGAACTTTGCAGCGGAAGAGTGAACAGTGCCTTTCAACAATTTTCCCCTAAACCTATACTCAGCTGAGTTCGACGGATTCGATTGAGATTTTGAAACAGCCAATTGGCCCAAGCAGAGGCCCAAAAAGTAAACATCTTCGTTGGTGTAAACAAGGGTGTGTATATCGGAGACTGCTATACCAATAAAAGAAGCATTGTATACACCATCAATATCTATCCATCGTGGGTCAGACTCTGTCACATCAGATTTGAATTCATTTCCGTCGTCGTCCAATTGTATACCCAATTGATTGAAATCGTTGGCACCATAACCTCTTAGGTAATTACGGGCAAAGAACACAGTATGCAGATTAGATGTATCGAATAAAAGGTGTTGACCGTTTGCAATCTCTTTGAAGAAAGAGCGCTCGTCCTTCGATTCTTGTCCCACACGGCCCTTGGATCCACTTCCACAAGATAACAAGACACCTAAATTGGTCAACACCAAAGAGTTGTATTTGCCAATTTTGACATCCTTTATAGGGCTTTTACCGAATCTATTGTTGCAACTAGGACGACTTCCATTATCACGATGTCGGAAAACTTCATGATCCACTTTCATTGGGACCAGAATCGTTTTCAGAGTTTGTCCGATACCCAAATTGCAGTACTTGTTTGAACCTAGAACAAGCAAATCATATTCTCGACATCCCAACCACCAATCAGGACTACATTTGATGGAAGCTTTTTGGTAGATTTCCCAACGGTCCCAGCGTGCCTTAAAGTTATAAGAGCCCTTTGGAGAGATCAGCTTGGGGATTTGCATCAAATCTTTATAGTCGTTATCCCATAATTGGAGAGGAGTTTTCCGGTCTCTGTCCTTCAATTTGAGGAGCTCCAAATATACTGGGTTGCTGGTTGCCGCCAATGGAACGCCAGGGGGACTGAATGCCTTAAGATAATCCATCAAAGCACGTAGACACAGTAAGCGCTTGAAATATACACAGTAATGAAGACAATTCCACCCACTTTCGTAGTCAGCTAGGAAGATGATTGACTTGGCATCTGGATTTTTGAAGAACCGTCGAAGCAAGTCGTACTTGTTGGTCAAAATAAGAAGATGAAGGATGGTCCTGCCTTTGAAATCACGCTGGGACAACTCCTCCTTGGACATGGTCCCCAAGACCGAAGACGGCACCTTTCCCGGTCTCTCTTGAGACGAGGGCACCGTCTGTGCCGTAGTGTCGGCTGCCATAGCTACTCTTCCATGGCCAGGGAGAGTAGTCATGATTTACAGCTAAAATGGAGGTGGGCCGAATGAGAATAAATTTGAAAACGTGGAACAGTAAAGATAGCGATAAAGATAGCGATCAAATGTAAGCTTGATGAAAATAGGGCAGGTATGTGAGGAGATGGAAGAAGAAGGGTTATGGACTGATATTTATACATACATAAAGGAGTGAATTGCTTGATAGAAAGAGACGAAGAGACGAAATATGAGTCATTATGAATGGTGTTCTAAGGCGAATATTGATCGTGAGAATCAGCTAATATTGTATTACACTTGGTATAGATAGAGGGAAACAAGTAGAGAGGAGCCAGTAATAATTAGAGAATGGGTGGAATAGCAAACTCATGAGGATCAATCCACATCCATAGACCCTTCATCCTCGAGAAAGTGGAACTGTCTCTATGTATAGATGGAGTATAAAGTCTTAAAGTCTGAGTTGAAAGATGAGAGCGAATGAGCACCAAGAAGATCAGAGTAAGAGGGCCAGAAGAAGTACACAGACATACAACAAGAATGACAGTAAGTCCTTAGATCCTTAGACGCAAACGAAGATCTGTACTGCTGTTATCTGTAGAGTCAACCCAAATTTGATTCTACGCCACCCAATTACCCTTATTGATTGTCTATATACATCATCATTTCCACACTTCGCCAAAACTATTATCAACTTCACCCACAAATTGTTCCTTCGTCTTGTCATTAATACGCTGGCCAAACTGGCCAAAGTTCCGTACAAACGCTTCATCTACTAGATATCGGATTTGCTGGCACTGTTTCACAGACACACAGCTCTCGTAGTGCAAACGCTTTAGAGCCTTGGTCTGGAGTTCTATACATGAAGAGTTGCGCTGAACCTGTTTCTCGCAGAAGGTCAAGTCTGTGCCCTTCCAGTCGTTCAAACACTTAAGCACGGCGGCCTGGAGCTCAGCACAGTTGACGAAGGCCACTTTCTTGATATCCTCTTCGTTCTTGTACCGCTCAAATTCGTACGAGTAGGGCTGGTTCTTATGCTGCTGCACCGCTTTTTGGACTACGGCGTTCTCATTGGAGATTTCGAGATGGGCATCGTATTTCTTCTCCGGGTTTTCGCTCTTGAAGAACTCTTGGAGTTCGCCGGGGATATCCTTCTCGAGATCCGTGGTATCCTTGCTCTTTCCGCTACTGAATGGCCACATTTGAGCCACTTCAAGAGATGTCAAATCCTGATTTGAGCCAGAAATGAAGGGCCAAAAATGTGAAGGGCCGAAAATGGAACAAACCAGAGACTATCTGCAGGAAACGACCCCAGAGTCACCAAAGAACCAAGAGAACGGCCTTATTCCGAGCCAAATCTCTCCAAAGTGCCCTCGAAAACCCTTCCAACTTCAGCGTCTAGTACATTCAGCAAAGCCCGTGCCTGTGAACTCTTGCTGAACTGCAAAACCCGCCTCAATGGCTCGTATACATCGGCTATAGCCACCCGGATTCGGCCAGCCACCGGAGCTAGCCGTACGATTTCGGTTCTGGAGAGTTTCTGGACCAGGCCGTCGGTCTGTAGCTGGTACCCGTCGTACAAGAAGGCGATTCTGACGTCCAACTTCTGCAAAAGCTGGAAAACGGAGATCATATCGGCTCTCTCTTGGTTGGAGATTTCTGCAGAGACTGGGACCTCCAATTTGGAGATGTAGTCCTCCAAGTCGCTGCTGATCTTGATGAAGTAGTTAAACTGCCCAAACATGCCATTGTTGCGGTCAAAGGAGTACCAGAGGAGGTCTACGATCTTGGAGAGGTCCTCAAAGAGAGACACCATTGGGTACTTCAAGTTGCCGCCTTCAACGTGGGATTTGACGAATCTTCTTTGCACTGCAAGAAGCTGTTCATCTACGTAGTTGATGAGTTTACTCTGTTGTGCTAGCGTGAGCCGTTGATGAGGTTCTTGGGCCAGGAACTCCATCTTTAACATCTCCATTGCTCTTTCGAAAGTGGTCGTGAAGGATTCGAGTTGGATGGGTGAAACTCTCTGGAACTCTACTTCCGGCTCGTCGTTATCCACGGGCATACTGTCGTCTATCACAATCTGACTGCTCTGCTGTCTAGCAGTGGCTATAGCCTCCGACTCCATATCCTCATCGTCGTCCTCGTCGTACAAGTCCGGATTGAGCTCCAAATTCTGAAGCGTGGTTGACGGAAGCAGCTCTGTGGGGAGCTGGAGGACCTCCTGGTTGGCCGCAGGGTGCTCTGGAGTACCTGGAGCTGAAATCGGGCCGGACATCTCTCCAATGTGGGCCGTTTATAAGGAGAAGATCTAAAATTGTGGAGAGGAACTCGCATGGTCGCCTGCACATAGTCCACACAGATGTGGTACTCTCACGTGACCCGCATCACGCTAGGCGATAAGAGATCACCTTTGATTAAGGTAGCATCCCAGGGGTAACTATCACCAGATAAGCATGCCTGTGACCCACAAAGTGGAACTGTGCCCCGTTGTGGGGAAGAGTGAGTTTGCGGGAGAATCGATCTCTATGAACATGCCAAGAGACGAGCGTGGAGCCCGTTTTGGAGCCCACGACCCTTTGACTGGCCTGGACTCAGCAGCCACAGTAGAGACACCCCATGAGTATTCCAGCCCTGATGCTCTGAAACTCTACAAAATACGGATCAAGAAGACCAATGATAGACTGGTAATCGAACAGAACAACTTCGGTCCCCGTGGATGGTCTGTAAGAGAATCCGATCTCGGTCATGTTTCACCGGTTCACCATGAGTCGAAGGAGAAGGACCAGGTGGAACTTAAGACTTCCGAAGCCCAAAGTAAGACCTTCGAAGGAGAGATAGAACCAGAGATACCTAGACAAGAGATTAGCACAACCAATACCTCGAAAGATGCCAAAAACAGCAAGATATGGTCAGGACTAGACTATTTTGACGCCGGCAGTATGCAACAGAAAAATCACGTCCCCAGGTTTAGCAATAGATATCTACGGCCAAACGCCCGGTTCAAGGGCCAACAGATCTCAGAAAAGGGCACATTCGACGTACATGTGGAATTGAAAACGGTGGATTTGGTCAATTCTCTTGTAACTGGGTTTCTACAGATATGGGGCCTTACGGTAGGATGTAGAGTCATTACCACATTTTTCAAGGGAGAAATCATCAACAATCCCCTCAATAAGTTTGCGTGGAAGGACAGCGCCACTCCAGCTGATGCTCAGGTTAAAAGGTACTCATTTCTTACGGAAAACAAGGACTGGGGCTCATGTGAAAAGAATGACTTCGAACATTGGGAGATCCTTACCAGAAGGGATACTCTGGACTTTGCATTGCCAGAGAAGCTCCAGAATATCCAGACAAAAGACCACAAGAACCAGTTTGTGTATATGCGATGGAAAGAGGAGTTTTTGGTGCCAGATTCGAGGATCAAGCAGATATCCGGCGCTTCGTTTGAAGGGTTTTATTATATAGTTTTGAATATCGGGGATGGCCGCAGCCAGAAAGATGACTCAAGCAACGCCTTGAGCCTGCCTGGGTCGATTAGTGGACTCTATTATCACCAAGTTTCCGACAAGCTCCAAGCGTTGACCTTGGGATATATAGATGACGGGACGGGGTCCAATTCGGAGTTTGAGTTTTGTTGAGATGACGTTTAAGAAGGAAGAAGGTTGAGATAGCGACTTACGAGTTGAGAATAGAATTTAATGCACTTATGAACTAGACTGTCAGCCACGTAGATGGAATTATATCTGAAAGAAAGGTGTTGTGATTAGACTAACAGCGTGATAGATTGACGTGGATAGATTAACCAAGGATAGATTGACGTGGATAGAAACCAAGGATAGATTGACTGTGTGATAGATTAACTATGTGATGTGATACAAACCGTGTGAATAGATTCACTATGCTACAATTGAAGTGACTTCTTTTGGAAAAACCCATATAATTTTGCTATTTAGACATACCATCCATAACATGGCATCGAGATTTCGATCAGCTCCGTCGAGTATGTCACCTCATTTGACAAGCCTCGAACACCATGACCCTATACCTCACCCTTACGGGTGAGACAATCGATCCCTGTCATCTTTATTCCTCCTTCTTCTCCTTGGAGGCCTGTGCATAGATCTTGGCAGTGAAGGGCTCCTCGAAGAACAACGCAAATTTGTACATGTTGTACACGAACAACGTCACCAATAACCCGGTGGGTTTGCCGTAGTACAAAGCAGTTCCCAAGAAACACAAGGTGGACCCGTCGTACATGGGATTGTCAAAGTAATTGAAGGGGAATCCAGTGACTCTCTCTTTCATCAAAATTCCAAAATAGTCACCCAAATAGGTACCGGTGACACCCAATGCCCACATAGAGCTCAACACCAATACGTTACCACCTACAAACAGCAAAACAGCAATAGCACGGAACACTGGGTTCTCCAAGAATGGCTCGTAAGTTGGCTGATTCTGCAAAGCGTTGTGGTAGAGATGATCTCTGAAGATCCCGAGCAGGAAGATGGTAAACGCCAAAAGGTAGCACCCGTTACGGGCACCGCCGGCCAATTTGGTCAAGAAGTGGGTTTTGTACTCAGCTCTGGCCACAATGTTCCAGAAGATCGGATTGAAGGCGATCAGAGCAACGGCGTAACGGAAATCCACCTTCGATGCATCGACATAGTCTGCGAAGTTGCTGAAGAGAGCCTTTGTGCTTTCGAAGGCCTTGACCGCGTCCTGGGGGTCTATGAGCTTATCCATGTTGGTCTGCTGGTATATTGGCGGTAAAACTCGATGATTGACCTGAATACGACTCCTTCTGGTTACTTATATAGTCGCTACCACCCAACACGTCCTGTCCTGCATGGGCCCAACTGATGCATGTGAATTTGCCCCTCGCTGGGATGGCTCTTGCTGCAGTGTGTGGCCCGATCGGGAAATAGTTGCAACCTTTGAAACATCGACACACACTGGAGAGGTATAAAGCAGGGGGATGGACGGGGATGGACGAGGGTATAATCTGGGTGTGCTTGTTTCGAACAGAGATCATTCGCATCTTGTCTTGTTTGTTTTGGCCGTCTACATCGCTGGAGCCTTATCTAGCCTTGTCATCTAGCCTAGTTATCTAGCCTTCTGCCTTATCCAAGTGCGCCAACTTTTCGCACCCATTGCTTAAGCCATGCTATTGAAGACCCTCTTCACTTTCAGTGTCTGGAGAGACTTGTTGGTGCTTCTCCCAGGCGCCGCTGCCATTGTGGCCAGCTCGGTGGCTCCATCGGTCAACTCCGTTCTCTACGGCAAAATTTTGGCCAACTTGTCTCACCTCTACAGCGGCACTTTGGAGTGGGCCAAATTCATTTCTGAGGTGAGGACCTTGGTGGGTGCCTTGATAGCAGTAGCAGTGGCAAAAGCGGCAATCTACTGGTTGGGGATATACCTATGGCTTGTTTTTGGAGAAAAACAGGCCAACAGAGCAAGATCAAAGATCTTTGCCCGTTTGTTGCTGTTCAACCCGAGTGACATTGATATGAGCACAAATCTTACGGGTACCCTAGCTCAAGTCCTCAGGGCGGTCGAGGAACTCCGGGAAGGCTGCTCGGAGAACCTTGGGCTTTTGGTGGAAACTTTGGCTACTGTGATTTCTCTTTTTATCACGAGTATGTGCATATCGTGGTCACTCACCTTGGTAGCCCTTGCCAGTGCTCCACTTGTCGTAGCGAGCTGTTTAGTGTTTGGCCTGTTGATTGAGAAATATGCCACCGCGGAGAACCTGGCTACCGCCAACTGCTCCCAAATTCTCAATTGGAACATCAGATGGCAACAGCAGGTCAAGTTTTGCAATGCTAAATTCTATGAAATGCTCAGATTCAACAAAAAGTCAAACGAATCGGCTCTAGCCTACTATAAATTGGCTGCTTCCACCGCTGGAAATATGGCTGTACTTCGATTATGCGCTTTATTGCTTCTAGTTCAAGTATTTGCGTTCGGGACCTCTATGATGTCCAAGAATCGTCTACACATCAACCAGGTAGTGACATGCATCAGCGCATGTTTGACCTTGAGTCTGTCGCTTGGCCAAATGAGCCACATACTTGCAACTATCAACAAGTCTGTAGTGGCAGCCAAACTCATACAAGAGTTTCTAGATCACGTCACAATCAATGAGTCTGCAAAGATCGTGCCAAAGAATTCTGAAGTTGAAGTCGTAGAAACGGAAGCTTTGACATTCACTTACCCCACAAGGCCAGATGAGAAGGCAGTAGACAATATAAAACTAAAATTACACTCGGGGATATGCTTCTTGTTCGGAACTTCAGGGAGCGGCAAGTCCACTGCTGGCCAGCTTCTTTCTGGAGTATTGCAACCACTGCACGGTGTAGTGAAGATAAATGGCTACGACATAAATGCCTTGGATGAAAATTGGCTTCATGATAACGTAATGTATCTTCCACAATTTCCAGTAATCTTCAACGAAACCATATATGCCAACATCGCCTTTGGAATGATGAACCAGTACCGAAGCGTCGACGAAATCCCTACCCAGCTTGTCGAAGAAGCTATAGCGTTCGCCGGAATAACCCAGCATGTCAGCAATGGAAAACCTGCTGGTGTTCACACCATGGTTAGTACCTCATCTCTCTCTGGTGGACAGAAGCAAAGAATTGCACTAGCTCGAGCCTTTCTTCGAAATCCTTCGATGCTTGTAGTTGATGAAGCTCTATCAGCTTTGAATATGGCAGCCCAAAGAAATTTTATGTTCAAGATCCGTAGCTGGAGACGAAATAAGATGACCTTGATCATTCTGCATGATCAAACCAGTGTCAGCCCAGATGATACGATAGTGGTAATGAAAGACGGTGGAATATCTAATAAAACACTCGAATTGGTCCCAGTATCTCCTATGGATCCTACTATTGATCAAGAGAAAGCTCCCAGTAAGTGGCTAGAAAGCTCGTCGATCAGCAGTTGCTTTTCAGAGGAAATCAAACCGGAGGAAAAGGAAATAAAGGGTCCATTACCCATCACTAGACAACTCTTACTGGAGATGCAATCAAAGACTGTTTTCTTTACAGGGATTGTACTATCTTTGATATACACAACCTGCGTTCCTCTTTCTTCTTACGTCGTGGCAAAGCTTCTCTCCAACATGGTGGACACTTCAATTGGCCATGGTGATAACCTGCGCTTGTGGAAACTCGTTGGAGGTATCGCAGGGATATCGGTGGTGGATTCTATTACACATTTTGGCTCAAAGTTTCTTTTATGTTATGAAGCAGAGAGGCTTTTGGTTCGAATTCGTGGGGCTGCATTTGCAAATATTGTCGAACAGCTGCTGTCTTTCTTTGATCAAGATACTACCAAGAACGCAAATCTAATTACTCTCTTAATGAACGATAGCAGAGACTTGCGTTCCTTGATAGAGGTTTATTTTGCAACCATTTTAAATGTTGTCGTCATGGTTTTGGTTGGGCTCATTTGGACGCTTGTAAGTGGTCCCTTGTTGGCTCTTGTCGGGCTTTCATTCTTGCCAGTGGTTTTCCTAGTGACTTCTTTGTATTCTTGGGCTTTGGCAAGAGCAGAGACAAACTATAAGAACAAGATTGCTGCAAGCGAGGTTGTCTTGTTTGAAGCTGCAGAGCAGTTGGCAGCCATCAGAGCATTGCTGCTTCAAGTACATTTTGCAGCAAAATTTGATCAGACTTTGAAAGGTGTGGTCAACGCTGGCTTGTTGAGAGCTTCAACCGTGGGTTTTGGACTTTCTTTATCGTCACTTTGCTCTTCAGCGGCCATAGCAACGGTATTTTATTATGGTATGTGGCTCTTGGGCAAGCTCAAGTATACTCAGAACCAATTCTTTATGGTAGTTACCTTGCTCTCATTTACGTTGTCCAACGCCTCTACCCTCCTTCAGCAAATGCCAGACATTGCTAGAGCCCAAAGAGCAGGAACATTTATTATCGATCTTTTGGAAATGAAGCCACTGCCCTGCGAAACAAAGGGAACTTCCAGACCCTTCGCCAGCGCTGGAGACCCCATAAGCTTCAGCAGGGTCTCCTTTACATATCCAGATGGTCGGACAGTATTGGACGATGTTTCCTTCAAGTTGAGAGCTGGAGATAAGATTGCCTTGGTGGGTGACTCAGGATCAGGCAAATCTACTATTAGTCTCCTTGTCGAACGATTGTATCTGGTTGACTCTGGTGAGATAAAGGTATGTGGCTGCAACATTGAAAATCTCGACATTGAGTGGTTGCGCTCATATATTGCCATAGTTCCACAGCAGCCGGTATTCTTTGAAGGGTCGGTGTTAGACAATCTATTGTATGGATTGAATACTGATCGTGTTTCCAATGACGACATTTCTCTGAGTCTACAGAAAGCAGGGATATACGACTTCATCATGCGTTTACCTCAAGGCTGGCACACTAACATTGGAGAGGGAACAAGTTCTAGGTTATCCGGAGGACAGATGCAGAGATTAGCCATCGCTAGAGCTCTTTTGAGGAGACCCAAGGTCCTCATTATGGATGAACCCACAGCTGCATTAGATGTGGAACATTCAGGTAAAATTATAGAACTTATCATGACGATTGATGTTTCTGTTTTGGCGATAACTCATTCCCCGGAAGTTATGCAAGCATGCCATCGAGTTTTGCGTTTAAAGGACAATAGTCTAGTTGATGTTGAAGGCACATGGGGGGAGTAAGACGACTACAAAGTATTGAAATATTAGTACGGTGGAGGGTAGAAGAAACAAGCAGCCTGCTTTCAACGTTGTTGACAAAGATGGCAGATGTAATTAGGTACATAAATGGCCACGCCCAAACAATAATGCAATTTAAAAGAGCTTTTAACAAGATTCCTCTAACCACTTTTGTAAGTCTCTCTTCTTTACAACCACCCCTACACGGGTTACGAAATAAAGTCATTGCTATCTTTAACTTAAAATATTGTATTCGAAATATAGAATTCGATCTATTCTGAGATATTGACACACACATAAGGAACCTCGACATCCTCACCCTCTTTATCATCACAACAAATCTCGAAGATTAGGTTCGTCATGTGCGAAGGAATTTCCTTCTTGCTGACTTCCACGATCAATTCAGTCAACTTCAAAGGCAATCTATCCTTCAATTTCTTAGGTGGGAAGAACGATGCATACAACAAAGACACGCCATGAGACATCATTGTAATCTCCAAACCTTCTTCCTTCTCGAAGTGGTCGATGAACTCCTGTAAAGTGATATCACCACTTAACTTGAATCTATCCCAGATAACATCGTACTCCTTGTCGTTGTACTTGCCCTTCTGTGACAGAATTGGCTCTGAAAATCCAAAGAATGGCAATGCTAAGTTGATGAATCCATTCTTGAAGTCCTCAATCTTCTTTCCGCCATCGACGACTTTATATAATTCCAAACAAATCAAACCAGTGACCAAAGCGGTAGTAGTGGCAATGGCAGGAATGATTTTACCAGCAATGAACTTGGTCTTTGAAGCCTCCACAGTTTCGATGGCATAGTTCAAAGCCCTACAGTTCGAGGCAGCATTGATGAATTCAATGTGGTGGTTGGAATCGTCATCCTTCTCGAATTCAATTGGAGTCAATCTGAATCCAGCCAACGAAGAAGGTTCGGGCAAGCTTGCAGCAACCTTGGTAACTTCATCGTCATCCAATCCGGACCCAGACTCTACTGGTTCATCATCGTTGGCCTGAATCTTAACTCCACTCTTTGGAGTGAAAGGCTCGATTTTGACCGACTCTAAAACCTTTTGGTAGTGATCCTTCTCAGAGGAATAAGAAGGCTCCTTCAATCCATAAATAAAAGCCAACAAATTGGCACCTCCAGCAACGAAATGGAAGTGCTCTGGGTTGTTGAGATCAAATTCCAAAGGATTTGGAGCTCTCTTGGGACCAGACCAGAAAGGAGACCCATTGGAAGTAGTGGCATCTTTAGGAAAGTTGAAAAGCAATTGCTTAATATCATGGTTGAATTTCTTTTCAAACTCAATTCTGGCCCATTTAATACAGTCATCAAAACTGTATGGGCGCTCATTCAAATATTCAGCAATGCTCTCAAGTGTTCCCTTAACGTCAGGGTTCTGTTTTAAGGTGACCTCCACATAGTTTGGTTGGCTCAAATACAAGTTTACATTTTCAGGGGCTTCCACAAAGTAACCCTGGAAGAGAGACTTGGCCCAAGCAATGGTATGATCGATCTTGTTGGGGAAAGAACGCAAAGTACACATAGGAATAGATTTCTCTGGAGGATCCTGAGAACTAGAGTACGATTCAGTCATTCTTGGGACCACAACTTGAGTGTTACCCTTCGTTCCCAAAGTTCCAGATTCCAACAATGGCTTCTGGAAGAAAACGCAACGACGATCCACATATGTTCTGGCGTCTACATTATCCAAAGCATTGGTCACAAAATCCAATGAATTCCAGAATTTATCATCGAAAATGTGTTCGGTTTCTGGGCCGACTTTGTCCAATTTGGCATCTATCTTACCCTGAAGTTCAGGGTTCATCTGAACCACTGCAGCAGCGGCAACTTCGGACTTATTTCCACCCACATCCTTTGGTCTGAAGAGGAATTGTCTGTTTAAGTTGGATTTTTCAATAGAATCATTGTCTGTTATGTAGATTTTTCCCTCCGGACCAGTACCCAATCCCATCATGGCCCAATTCTTCAACATTTCACAACCAATGGCTCCAGAACCCACGAGGAAAACCTTGACATTGCTGATGTCCTCTTGGAATTGCTTACCGAAAACGGCAATTTGGCCATCATATCTAGTTCCCAATGGCTTACAACTTTCTTCAGATCGTTGGTACTTGTCAGGGGAAGGAAGAGATTCCAAGGAATCGAAATAAAGCCATTGCTTGATGGGTCCAAATTTGGCCAGGCAAAATTTCAACACTTCTTGAGCAATGAGACCACCATAGAATGCCACGAGACCCGGGATATTACCAGAAGCTTGGTAGGCTAATTCCTTAATCAACTTGGCGTCAACCTCAGCTCCTTCACCCAAAATGGAAGGTTGTTGAACAGCCAAATCCAGCACGATTTTGAGCAATTCAGTGGCATCTTCTTCATTATGGGGACGTGGCAACTTGCCCTGGTGTCTTGTTTGGAAGCCATGTAAACCCTGGAAACCCAAATGTAATTGTGGAGGTCTGTCGAACTTTGCAAAGTCGGAAAAGACATATTCTGGATTGGACAATTGCTGGCTCAAGGACTGGAACAGGAGATTAGTGGGCATCTTGACCTGCGTGTACAAACCGCCCTTCTTGTAGGTGCCATACGAGGCATCGATTGGAATCTTGAAGGCATAAGGACCCAAGACTTCCACTTTATAAGGGCCAGAATCGTTGAGTTTTTCCATTCCTTCTATTTCTGTGAACTTGACATAGTCGCCATCGGACAACCCATGACGGTTGTCGTCCAACATGGTAACAGTGCCCTGGTGGTCGATGTCTGAGACGATTCCCGTATGTGGTTCTTCACCATTCTGATCGATAACGGTGAACTTTTCGCCAAAGTCCACAAAAATCTGACCGAAAAGACCTCTAATATCAGCAGAAACGAAGCCAATGTCGTTTTTGTGGGTGAATTCGTTGAGTTTGACCTGGTCTTCCAAAGAAGCACCGGTGAGGACAATGCACTTGTACTCAGCTACAGTTTTTTCATCCAATTGGGTTACTACTTCAATGGGGACGTACAGGTTGAGTTCTCTGACTCTTTCAAGGGAGGCTTCAGCTCTAGATTTGCCCAGTTGAACGTCCAGTTCACGGAGGAAGAACTGGGTGGATAAGTCGGTCAATTGGACCGGATTGGGGTCGTAGAGGCCCAACAGCTTGATACCAGCAAGGGCCAAGTTTTTGGCGATTTCAATGCCCAACCCTTCAAGGCCCACGACAAGGACGCTGGCGGTCTGCATTTTCATCATCGCTTCTTTCCCCAAGACATACAACTGTCTGGAGTATAAGCCCTCGTCGATCTCGGCATTGTCGGGCTGTGGAGAGTCGATTTGCATCTTATCTGACATGGTGGTGGCGAGTTTGCTAGATTAATAATGGGCAAATGTGGAGGAGAGGGAGGTGGAAGAGGGAGAGAAGGGGATGGAAGGCTGAGGGTGGGAGAAAGAACGAGGGAAAATAGAGGGAAGATGAGGGAACAAAGAGGGAAGAAAAAGAAAATAGAGAGTGAGGGAGAAGAGAGAAGAGGGAAGAGCGAAGGAGAAGAGAGAAGAGAGAAGAGGGAAGAGAGAAGAGAGAAGAGAGAAGAGAGAAGAGAGAAGAGGCAAGACAGGGGATAAAGATATAAACATGTAGAAGATGATGGAGATGAGAATAGAGGTGAGGTTGCTGGCATGAGATTTCTGGGGATGTTACTGTGCTAGTGCAGTATAAATGTGGCCCTTCCAAGTAGTTAAGTCGATACAGAATTTGCATAGAGAGGCATAGAGAGGCATAGAGAGGTACAGAGCCTAAAAGAGATAGCAAGTGGAGAGTTCCGAGAAGGACAGATATATCCATGGACTGATGTATGGGTGTATGGGTGTATGTGTAGATGTATGGAGAGGACACGGAGAGCTTATGTTAGGCATGTTGCCTTTTCTACCTCTCCTTGCATTGGCCTCCTAAAACGCGCTTCTTCTCTGGTTGGCATCCTCTTGTATTGACCTTCATTGATTTAAATAGACAGTTCCTTTCAATACTCTCTGCTTTCTTTCGGCTTCCAACAGCTCTCAACAGCTTGAAGATATAGTTACACCCCACGAGCACCCCGAACCATACTACACTTCTACACTTCTACTCATATCTCTCTCCCCCTCTCCCCCCCTCTCTCTACTCTTCCCTATAATTTCTGCATTTTCTATTCTATTACGACGACTTCCATATCTTCCCCGCGTAATGCTTAGCAAACGCTATAGGGTCCTCGATCTTCCCGTCCTTAGGAATCTCAATGTCCAGCGCAAACGACTTAGGTGGCATCACCAAAAGGTCACTGGCAAGCTTTGGCATCTTCAATTGATGGAAATCCTTCCAAGTGATCTTGGTGTAGACGGAACTCTGGATGTAATCGTTCAAAAATGTCATGATCACATCGGTCCATCTTCCAGCACCGGTCCATTTCTGGATATCCAAGCCCTTGGTGTGTGGATCTGAGCTCAACTCCAATTTGTTTTCCGCCAATTTTTGAAGGGTGGTTTCGGTGATTTGAGCGATCATCTCTCGTAAAATTGGATGTCCTGGCTTACTCTGAATGATGAACTGGCCAAACTGGAGCCGTCTCCAGTACAACTGCTTCCAATTGGAGGCTGTTGTATCGACGTCTATGCCCAAAATCATCCCCAATTCGTTGGGCTCAACGTTTTCTGGCACCCAATTCGGCACCGGTTGAAGAGGAACCGTGTCTATGTCAGCGTAAACCCCACCGCGGGCAAACAAAATGAGGTAGCGGAAGAAGTCCATCCGGAGAATGACCTCTGGTAACGCATCGTACGCCTGGACCACTTCAGGAATTGCCAAATAAAGATGGTGGATAATGGCATTGGCAGTGTCGTCGTTGAATAACTCGTGGACAAACCCAGGGTTCCTTACAGCCCACTGGGTTTCTCCTTGCTTGAACTTCTCGTCGAACCGGTCATCGTTCAACCCGTGTTTCCATGTTTGCCAGATGTAGGCTGGGAACTTGACCAGACGGTCGTACGGGTATAAAAACACCAACTTTTCTCTGATGGATGCTTCAGTTGGAGGGCGTCTTAACGACTGGAGCTCCTTCTGCAAGAGAGCGTTCTGCTTCTCGAGCAACTCCATCCTTGCATCTTGCTTTTCAAGGAGCTTCCTGTTCAATTTCTCGATCTTCTTGACGAGTTCGTCCTCCTTGTTCAGGGACAAGAGAGACGACGAGAGAAGGGTCTCAGGAATGACCTCCTGGAGTTGTAAGTTTGTAGCCAGAGCATGCAGCGAGGTGAGTCTGGTCAAGATGAAGATGAACACCACTATGAGTATCGTGACCACGATCTGCCGCTTCCTGGAGACGCCGCCGGCCATGGTAGATGTGATGTTGGCGGTAAATGTGAAAAGTGTTCGTGCAGGGATCAAAAGGCGCGTATCGAGAAGGGCGAGGATTAGGGGAGGATAATAGTGAATGTGAGAGGAAGGTGGAAGAGTGGAGGAGGCGTGGAAGGGATTGTGAGTGGGGGTAGGGTTCACGACGCGTATTATGGCGTTCTCTGATGCTCTGTAGAGAGTGGCTACACTTTTGCTGTTTCTGGGCCTGTTCTTGTTGCTTCTACTGGTGTTTCTACCATGTGTCTTTCGTTCCTGAGAGTGGTCCGGCGCCGTTGTTTTGTGCGGCGGAGGGAGAAATAGCGAGAGAGAATAGAGAGAGAATAGCGAGAGAAGTAGGAGGATAGCTAGAGCAAGAGGATGGATACCTAGAGAGGAGGAGAGACAACGAGAGAAAGGGGACGATGCGTACAAAGAGATCTTGCGTGGGAGCTCTGACAGGTCCAGTCGTTCAGCATATCGCCTTTACCTCTGCCCAACCAGACCGACAGCTGTATCGTCTTCGGTGTGTTCTAGTGTATTCTTCTTAAGCTCTCCTGAGCCCTCACTGAGCTCTCACTAATTTCTCACTAAGCCTTACTCATTTCTCACTATCCTCTCACTAAGCTCTCTAGTTCCTCGCTATTTCTAGCTCTCATCTTCCCTCCCCTCCCACCTCATCTAAATCAGCTCTAGATCACCAGATCACCCCATCTGGACCCTCTGGACACCTCTGGCTCATCTCTAATATGCCCCGTGCTTTGTACGGAGATTTCGTCTCCGTCTCTCTCCCGGAAGACCTTGTCGACGTCTCCACCATCAGAGAAGTCCCCGACACTCAGGAAGTCTTTGTGCAAGAAAAGGGCCTGGATCCCTCCAAGGACATCTCCATCATCTTCGACTTGCTCGAGGCAGTGGACGCCTCAAACTGGCAACAGGCTCTCGAGATACATGCCCAGGAACTCGACCTAGAGTCTCCTGAGACGCCAGCCTACGAGTCATGGGAAAACCCCCACTTGGACACACAAGTGCATGCTGGTGTATTCTTCCAGAAGAGCCCCAAGAGAGACAAGTTGGCGCTGGCGACCGTGCTTGGTTTGATTAGGATTGCGCGGGTGGAGACTGATGTGCTCATTACTGTAAACGTCCCAATTGAATCTTTCGGAGAATCGTGGCCCTCCGTCTGTGAGCTCAAGGATGCTACGGGGACTCGATTCCAAGACGGATACCTGATCATGAGAGACGCCCTCACTAGCTACGAGGTTAAGGACTGGGGTCTCTTTGGTTGCGAATATAGATGAGCAAAAATACATAGGAAAATCAATAGTAGACATACATATCGAAGTAATAGCGAAGTAATAGCGAGTAATAGCGAGTAATAGCGACAGTAATAGTAATAGAGTATGCAATATATAGTACATTCAGCGAACACGGAATAGTACCGTTCCTTGAGCACTCATAATCAAAAATGTAACGCTCACTAATCAAAGATGTAGTACTACGCTTACTAACAGTTACTCCTTATTAAATATGTAGATACAATACTACAATTCAAAGAGTGCCAAATATCACCATCATCTCTACAACGATCATCATAAACGTTTATTAGTAGCAGCGCTGCGCTGGCAATATGTAAAAGAACGCATTGGGTTTATGGCGTATCAAAGCAACAATAGCAGTCGAGTGGGTATAGAAAAATATGGCTGGCCTCACAAGGCAGGGGCCATGGTCTTGAGGTTCCCGATTTGCCAGTTCATGTGCGAGTTCAAGGTGAGTTGGTTTGTTTGGTTGTGAACTGCAGTTACCACAGACTCTACGCCCTTCAGGATCTCCATGGTCAAGTAACGAAGGTCGTGGTCCAACACGGCCATGGTGGTCGGCAATAAGAAAGATTCTCCGGTCACGTAGAAGAAGAGACGTTGGAAAATGTACAGAATCGACGAGGGCATAATGCACAACACCCAGTAACACCACAAAGCGGCAATGCCAGCAACGATGGTGTGAACGAATGCCGCCTCACTGCTGGTAAGAACGGCTATTGGGAGGAAGTTGTTGTAGGTTCTAATGGCCTTGGTAAGCATCGGATTATTTTTATTTTGGTGGGAACGGCGGTAGCGCAGATTGGATTACCTATGCGGAGGGAGGGTAAAGAAGGGGGAGAAGAAGGGCTTTTCAAGGGTTGATGGCCCAGTAAGACGAATACAGTGGATATGCTAGCCCAAGTGGCATTGTCTGGTCGCTATATATAGAGTAAGTCCACCATTGCCGTGTTCCGTAATTTCCGGAACCGTTTTAGGATATGCATAAAGATGCAGCGATTATTTTCAAAAAAGGCAGCCTTGCGACGTCAAAAAGGGCTCTTAGAAACAACACTAAAGAATGCTGGCCACGGAAATAAGCGGTGACGTTTTACGTGGTGCAACACCACAGGTTTAGCTTCTATAGTGGCTGGTCCAGACCCTCTCTCAATTTTCTCTCTACCCTCTCTACCCTCTAACTCTCAGCTAAGGCAGGTGGTTGCAAAGGAATCATTGAGCAACTGTTGAGCAATTGAAGCTCATCATAATGTGGTCCCGCTGGTAGCAGCCGATTGCGGGAATTGGGAACCGAGCTTCGGGCCGGCTCTTGGTCCAGAGACTCGTGACTCGCCACGGCTGACTTAAACTTCATAACATTGCTGTTTGCAGCTATAGTTTTCCGATTCCGTGGTGCCGGCATGCTAATAATAGCGTGATATCCTAGTTTCACAAGAATAAGTGTATCCATGTGTGAAATTTATAGAGCAACACATTGGATTTAGAGTTGGCCGACTGTTTCGCTTGGACCACATCATTCACGGACCGGCAAGACCAATAAAAAAGACTCCACATTTCAGGTCTTGCCGTTCCTCCCGTGACATGGCTCAAAATCGTATTTCTCAGGTGCTTAAGATGTTCATTCTTGGCAATGTAATTGTTGCTGTATTGGGAGGTCTAGTGCGTTAGTGGGGGCCTTCTCTGGCTGGACTAATATTTCTCTCCACAGTGTCTTCTTCTCATTTCAGACCTGGTTACACCCAATTTCAGTTTCTTGCACCATATTCTATTTTCGGCATCAAAACACGCCAGAAAGCTTACTTTAAACGTTAATTTTATTCTCTGACTAGAGACCCCTAAAAGGAACAACAATTTACCCACCCATTCGTAGATCGATTAGATTCAGCCCTTGTTGATCGCATTCATCAGTTTCAATTTACACTGCCGGACACATCAGGCATACTTGCTCATTAGTCTGTTTCTCTCTAAATCTCACCGACCATTGGTACATAGACCATTGATTCATGCACCAGCTGTCTTCAACGCAGAAATTCTTTGTGATATAGCCGTGCCCTCTACGTGAGCTCCATGTTTTTGTAGTATCTCTTGCACAAAATCCTCTTTGCATCCCATTTGTCCCATTATTAATGCATAGTATACATTCACATGGACATGCAAGTCTGTTTCTGGGGTGGGTATGTGCTCTTTCAAGCGGTGGAAAACTACCTGTGCGGTCCGGGCATGGGCCGGATGATGTTCATACGCATCCAAAAGGAAAGCGAGCTCCACTAGTAATCGAGAAAAGTCCCAATGATTGTTATCTTCATGCTGCACGATGCTCTCGTCTATATCTCGAAGTACCAATTCAAAGCATTGGGCGATATATGGCTCAAATGCTTGGGATGCATGGGCTTGTAGAACCACTGCAATCTCTAAAACGCTGGTATCAAGCTTTCCTCCATCTAAATAACCCAGAATGTTTTTAGAAAGCTGGTGGGTGTCGATTTGAGATACCATATCGCCTGACTCCTTGAGGAGCGCTGACATCAATGAAATAGACTGAGGCTTATCCATCCTTTCACTGAGAAGCTGTAATGACAATGACGCATTGGAACAACTGGCCAAAACGCCGTTTAAAATGCCTTCTGGATCAATATTCTGCACCACCGAATTGTAGAAATCAGAGATCTGATCAATCTGAATATCCAGCAAACCATGATCTTTGTTTTGAAGCATTTCCTCCCCGTTCTTAGGCATCTGGTAATCCCTGAGCCGTTTTATGCATTTTGCAGAGATCTTGTGACCAGCACAGATCAACCCGTACAATGCAACCATTAAAAATGTGAAATTTATAGAGTTTCGATATCTCTTGGGAGTGTATTTTGTAATCCAGAGGTCTTCAATTGTTGTAGCTAGCTCGATGTGTCCCTTTGTACGAGTTTCAAGGTCCCATACTCCGATACATGACTCAATAATCGGCCAATTGCATCCAGATGTTAGAGATTCAGGCTGGAGCCCCGAAAGCAAATACTCTATTTCTTCGTCTCTTCTTCGTTTTTTGCCCAACTGTTGTAGATCGGTAGCATCCAAACCTGAAAAAGTGTCATCGTCTTCGTTGTCGATGACTCGAGAGGTCCGTGGTGGTGTTTCAAGGAAGCTGCGTTGCTCTCCATATATCTTTTGAGATTTGTAGGAGGATGTGGTGGAAGATTCCACTGGAAAGGGCTTTGAAATGTCTACAAAGCTGGATTCGGTCTCTGTTTCGACCTTTGAATATTTGCGTGGGGTTTCAGTTGTTTTGTAAGGGTGGGACCGCTCAGGAGTAACAATCGACCGATGCTGTATATCATATTCACCACCATCGTCTTCCCTATCTTGTTTATGTACTTGATCCAATTTCTTACGTCTAGCTATCCTATGATACGGATCATCGCTCAAGCTGTCATTGCCGTCATCGTCAGTGGCATTTTGATCGTCATTCAAGGACCTACTTCCTCCTACATCGGTTTTGTGGGGTGGTGCTACACTCTCCATACTGGCGAAGAGAGACAGCCATGCAGATGCTTCAAAAAGGTCACTTTGGAGCTCAATTCCAAGAGACGTGGACGCCTTCACATCCCGGACTAGACTAACACCCTTTACAGAGCCCTGGGCACTTGTGTCTACCTTCATTATGCCTTTCCCACTACCATGTTCAGTCAATGGTGTGGCTGGAGAAACACTGTCAGTGCTCGGCGTGAATTCGTCTTCATCGTCGGAAAACGGGGCTGAGTCATTAACTGCACGCACCGGACGTCTTCCATACGTCTTCATCTCGTTACAGCTTCGCCAGCGTGCCACAGGTGGTGTTGTTCTTGGTGGCTACGCCAATGGTCGGGTCTCACCTGCACATAAACGGGCCCTCTAGGTCGCGTCGCTGCCTGCATACAGTCCGTGATCTGAGCACCCTCCATGGATTACCTGCAGTCCATGTTTTCAGCTCAAGTCACAACATTGCAAGGCAAGAGATACAGCCCAAATGTCACTTGAAAAGAAGATTAGGAGCTTCTTGAAGGGTCCCCGTAAGGGCGAGACGTACGAGCTCAAGGCTGGACTTGTCTCGCAGTACAAATGGGAGCGCAAGGACGCCATCCAGAGGGTTATCCAGGCAATGACGGTGGGAAAGGACGTGCTGTCCCTCTTCCCCGATGTACTCAAGAATATTGCCACCTATGACATCGAACAGAAGAAATTGGTGTACTTGTACCTCATGAACTACGCCAAGCTGCACCCTGAACTCTGTATCCTTGCAGTAAACACCTTTGTCACCGATACAGAGGACCCAAACCCATTGATTAGAGCGTTGGCAATCCGGACAATGGGGTGTATTCGGGTGGATAGGATGGTTGACTACATGGAGATCCCTCTCCAGCGGACCCTTAAAGATGACAACCCGTATGTACGTAAGACTGCTGCTATCTGTGTGGCCAAATTGTTTGATTTGAACCCGGAAATGTGTGTGGAGTTTGGCTTTTTGGATGCCTTGAAGGGTTTGATCAGTGATTCCAACCCTATGGTGGTTTCCAATGCTCTCAGTGCCATTTATGAAATCAGGGATGCAAATGAAGATGCCTCTTTGGACATCTTCACCGTCGATGACGCTATGGTTAAGAACTTGCTACACTGTTTGAATGAATGTACTGAATGGGGTCGAATCACAATTTTGACCACTTTAACCGATTATCATACGTCAAATCGTGAGGAAATAATCCACATTGTGGAACGGGTGGTACCTCAGTTGCAGCATGTCAATCCTTCCGTGGTTTTGCTGTCGATAAAGGCCATCTTACACCATTTGGAGTCTTACTCTGGCTCAAATCTGGACCAATTCAAACAGAACACCTTGAAAAAACTTTCAGCTCCTTTGGTATCGTTAGTCAGTATATCTGTGCCTGAGGCTCAATATGTTGGTTTAAAAAACATCAGAATCATTCTCGAGAAATACCCCTTCTTGCTTCAAAAGGAGCTTCGAGTTTTCTTCATTAGATACCTGGATCCTCTCTATTTGAAGTTGGAGAAATTGGAGATCTTGGTTCGCTTGGCCAACGAACAGAACAGCACCATTTTGCTTGCTGAGTTGAAGGAGTATGCCATGGAATTCGAGCCAGCTTTGGTTTCCAAAGCCATCAAATGTATTGGATCTGTTGGGGTCAAATTGCCATCCATGGTAGTGAAAGCAGTTCATTTGTTGAGTAACTTGGTCGACCAGAGACCCGACGATTTGGTGGTGAATCAAACGGTACTGGTTTTGGTGAACATTTTGCGTAGATACCCTGGTAGGAATGATTTGACCACTCTTGTGGTCCCAGTTATTCTGAATCACGCTGATAATTTAACCGCCAATGATGCTCTTTCAAGCTACATTTGGCTGTTGGGTGAATGTCCAAAGTATTTCCGAGATGCAGAGACGATTGGAAAATTGACTGAATATGTGACCGATTTCTTGGAATATGAATCTGTTCTTCAATTAGACATTCTTACCACCATCGTCAAAATCAATCTCGAGAGACCTGGCCATCCAGAATTCCTGTCCCTTTTGCAAAAAGTCCTTGAAGCTGCCACCCAAGGATGTGAGAACGCCGATGTAAGGGATAGAGCTTACATCTACTGGAGGCTCTTGTCGTTGCCAGATTCTGAAGCTGTTCAGAAACGAGTTGTTTTGGGCAAATTACCTCCAATCAAAAGCACTATTTCTACCTTCAATCCGGCTGTTTTGGACACCTTGGTAGCAGAATTATCAACCGTGTCCTCGGTTTTCCAAAAGCCAGCCCTGACTTTCATTACCAAGAATGCTTACAAAAAATTATCTGCTAAAAGTTCCACTTCTTCCAAGAATCTGGGACAACTTGACGACTTAACAAGCAAAGCAAAGCAAGAGATCATCAACAACTCAAAGAACGAAAACTTATTGGACTTTGATGACGATGAAGGTTTGGCTGGAGGCACTGGTACGAATGGGTCGCTTCTTGACGAATTAAACGACTTATTCCTGGCAATTCCACAACAACAGCAGCAACAGCAACAGCAGCAAAGGCAACAGGGGTCTAGCCGGGGAATTCAAGGCTCCAATCAGGATATCTTGAGCTTGTTTGGGACCGGGAGTGGAGCCAGTGACACCGCCCAGGCCACTGCAGGAATCAACAACTTGAATTTGGGCGCCGCGGGGGCCGGAAACAGTGCTAAAAAGAGCAGCGGCAACGATCTCTTGGATTTGTTCTAGGCATTTATATATATAGAAGGAGGGGTCTGAGTCTGGCGCTCGTGGTCTATCGAACGTAATTAACTATTTCATGAAGAGGTGTAGGGTAGTCTGAAAGTACAGAGAAGGCAGTACTGAAGGTTTTTGGATAGTGAAGAAGGGTAATTAGGGAACGAAACGAGAGGTCTTGATGGTTCATCAAGAAGTGGTCCTATATGATCTGAATAGTTAATACCTAAACGAATCTTTGAAGTTATATGACACATTACCAGCGACGGAGCCGTCAGTCTCTCTATCTATATTTCTTTCTTGTGATTTATCTACCATATGTTAACATCATAAGCTGCTTTCGACAACTACACCACCCATTGGACTCCAACTTGCATAGGAAACCATAAAATCTACATTTTGTCTTAATTCGTGTTTCATTAATAGCTCATGCTGAGCAGTATCTGTTATACTATTTCTATACCCCCTTCGGTCTCGGAAGCATTGTCTACGCTCCTTTTATCTTACATTAATCCTTTCCGTTCTTCAACTCTTTCAATGCTGCTTGTATCACTGTCTCCAACAGCTTCACTTGGCTGGCGTCTTGCACCAGAGCCCTCGTCTCTGGAAGCTCGAAAGCCTTAGTGCTGAGCTCCTCGAGAGTCTTGTTGACTTTAGCCGTGATGGAGCTCGTGGTAGCGTCTATTTCTCGTATCTCCTGTTGCTTCTTTTCGATCTGCTTCTTCAACAACAATATAAGACTCTCTCTTGATTGATGTGGTCTATAGGAGTTCAAGAGGTGGTTCATGTTGATCAAAATCGTCCGGATGTTGTCTACTTTACCACCAAACTGCTCTGGTTCTACAGACATCACTCCTACGAGTTCCAAGAAATTAAGCAAGAGCAGATCTAGAAGTTTGTGGAGTTCTTTTATCTTGGCGACCAGTGTAATCCCCTCGTCGTTTTCAGGGTACAATTGCTGTAATCCCATCTGTTGTAGGCTTGGGAGTTTGTCTTCAAACAGCCAAACATTCCCGTAGCCTCTATAATGCTCACCGGCGGGTTGTTTTGGGGGCACTAGGAACTTCAATTCGCCTGGAGGAGGCTCGGAGGAGTCACTGGAGTTGGAGGCTGCAGACGCCTCCTGCCACTCTTTCAAGCGCTTGATGTTTTCATCGGTGTGGAAACGTACGTACGGAGGCGGTGGGGGGTACAATGACGAGATCAAGTCCCCGGAATCTTCCTCCATGGTATGGGAATCTGATGGAGAAGCTGATTTGTAGTAATGAACGAAAGGATGAAAAGAGTGAGCAAGAGAAATATAAATAGTGATAAACAATTAGAGATGAAGAAATTAGTGAGGGATTAGTGTGGGGTTAGTGATGGATTGGTGAGAAAATGGGAGAAACAGTAGGAAATTAGTGTAAATTTGTGATAAATAGTGAGCAATTAGTGAGCAATTAGTGATATGTTGGCGAGAAATAGTGATACAGTGATAAATATTGAGAGAGAGTGAGAAACAGCGCCAATAGCGAGCAGATGTGATTACTAAGTAGTGGTGAAGAGAGAGGTCCATCAATTCCTGGCCCCTGGCGTCTCTGAAGGCATTCGATGGCGCAAAACCAGTATTGGACCATCAAGCAACAAACTGTCTTAAAAACAACTCCAGAAGCCCCTCCTGCCATCAGTTCTCCTCTCTTTCCTTCCTCCTTCCCTTCCTTCCCTTCCTCTCCTCCTCAATCTCCTGCACACGCAACCTCTCAGGTAAGCAAATCGAATCAGAACTAGACAGCATCATCTTGAATCGAGCCACTATGAGCGAAGATCAGATGGAAATTGACAGTGGTACGTACCCGAGTGGGCATCTGGAAGCTGTTCCTTTACTAACCCCAGTTGTGGAGACCCCAGCCCCAGAGGCCGTGGAGGAAACTGCCACCAAGCAAAAGTTCGAGGTCAAGAAGTGGACGGCGGTTGCATTCTGGCTGTGGGATATCGTGGTGGAGACCTGTGCCATTTGCAGAAACCACTTGATGGAGCCGTGTATCGAGTGCCAGCCAAACACTTTGAACAAGTCCAACGAGGAGTGTATTGCCGCATGGGGTGCTTGTAATCATGCCTTCCACTTGCATTGTATCTCTCGGTGGTTGAAATCCAGAAACGTGTGTCCCTTGGACAACCGGGACTGGACTTACCAGAAGATAGGAAACTAGGGATGGTCTAAGAATGGAGCTAAGAATGGAGTCTAAAGAGAGAATGGCATGAATGTGGCTTCTTTGGGAAGATATGATCAGACCCAGACATGGCTGATTGATACAAAGGAGGATTTGAGTAGTTATGAATGAGTTAGATTCGAGAGGACATGGAATGGTTGGAAAGCTTGGGGGATACCCTGATAGCTTCTTGCCTTGGAGCTTCTTACTAAGCACCACCGGCTCCATATCAATCTTGAGTGGGCAGGTGCCTGTCTTATGAGACACGATGGGCACGGATGATTGCAGGCGATAATAATGCATAAGCTAATAGATTCGTGTAGTTAACAGAGGAGGATGCTGGAAGCAAGAAGCTGGAAGCAAGAAGCTGGTGAAGGTTGTTTGTCTCTACAATGTGCTGCCAAGCGACTTGTAAGATGGCCCTTCAGCTAGACTGTTTGATCGAACTTTGTTGGTGTACAGCCGACCATCTTCGTCATCTGAATCATCTTCATCTCGTCATCTTCATCTTCGTCATCTTCGTCATCTTCGTCATCTTCGTCTTCGTCATCTTCATCTTCGTCATCTTCATCTTCATCATCTTCATCTTCGTCATCTTCATCTTCGTCATCTTCATCTTCGTCATCTTCATCTTCGTCATCTTCATCTTCGTCATCTCGTGCGGACTACTCCAACATGTACAACTGTAAGTCTTTGTCTATATATGTATATACACGGCTCAACTCCTTGCATGAGTCTCTATTCACCCTGCTTTAGTACTCTCCCCTCTACTCTCCTCTCTCCTTCCTCCCGTGGTACCTCCAGTTCCTCTTAAACAGTCCCAACACAGTCAAATCACACACCTTTCCAAGCTCTTCTACGCCCTTCTTCACATTCTCCTCCTCCCTTAGATTGCCGTGCACCTCTGCAAAGAACACATACTGCCACTGCTTGAGATGTGACGGCCTGGAGTTGATGCTGGTCATGTTGACCCCATGCTGGCTCAACACGTTCAAAGCGGCACAGAGAGCGCCTGGATCGTTGTGATTCAAGGTGAAAAGTAAGGAGGTGATGTAAGAGGTGTCCTTATCTTTGTCTTTGTTGTCTTGATTGTCTCTCTCTTCACTGGCTGGTGGCTCGTTGTACCCCAAAACAAGGAACCTGGTGGTGTTGTTCTTGTCGTCTTCAACACTGGCATTCAATATCGGCAAATTAAAGAGCTTTGCAGCCATTTCAGACGATAGAGCAGCAGAGGTGTTGGTATCATCGTTGGCCACCATTTCAGCTGCCTTGCTGGTCAGAGAGACGTCTTCTCTACGCACATTAGCCGGCAATGTGCCCAAGAACTTACCCACCTGGCCCCAGACCTGGGGGTGTGAATATATGGTCTTTATTGTGCTGATATCGGTGGCCTTTGTGAGGAGATTATGGTGGATAGCCACGAACTGTTCAGCTACGATCTGGAACTCACAACCTTGGCCAAACCAGTCTCTGATAAGGTCGTAGGTGTACACCACCTGGCCGTTGGTGGAGTTTTCGAAGGGGACCACGGCGTAGTCGACGGAGCGGGAGTTTACTGCTTCAAAGCATCGAGCAATGGAGGGCAGAGGGATACACTCTGCCGTGGGGAACTGCTGGAGCACAGCCTGGTGTGTGTATGTCCCTTCGGGGCCTAGAAAGGCCACTTTGTTGGCGTAGCTCATGGTGAAAAATTAAGCCAGCGATTTGAGAAACATGTGGGGTGGAGAAGAGAAGGTGGAGAAGGGGAAAGAAGGGTGGAGGACGAGCAGGTATTGGGGGAAAGAGGGGGATATGGTCCGTGGAGTGTCTATGATGGTGAAGGAGTGTTATGTGAGCTGCTGTGAAGTTATAGGCTTGGCTAGCGCTGTCTTCTTGGTATCTTCTTGCTTGGTCTGATAATTAAGAGCGATCGAATGGTGGAAGCTCAAGAAGAGATGAAGCACCAGAAACACAAGAAACAAGAAGAGAGTGCAAGGCAAGCTGACTGGGTCGTGTTTCAGCCATGTATGGGATATAACTTTGCTTCGTTCCTTGCCGTTTTAGGGATACCTGGCCCTTTCAGTGGCAGCCTTCCACTGTTTCATCACTTGGCTCATGACTGTTTCATCACTTCTTGGCTCGAGATTGTTTCTATCTTCTTAGTTCATGATTGTTTCAGCACTTAGTTTATAATTATACCTACCACTTAACAGGTTTACGGTTGTACCTACGTCCATTGTAGTCTCTATTTTATACGTTGGCGTTCTTAATCAGCTAGATACCGGGACATGGTATATATTGAGCAGCTCTTCCACATCTTCAGCCTTCACGTCTTCTTTCATTGTAATCTAATGTGCTCGATTTTACCACATCTACCTCTACTCTTGATCTCCTTCTACATCTTTTCACATCCTCTCTCTTCTACTTATATATGTACAGATCCTCAAAGAAACTCCTTCGTCTTTCTTTTGAAGGCATTGCAATCCCGCAACCACTGTTGGTAGTCCTTAAGAGAGTAGATTCTCTCGCCGTAGTAGTCCGGAACTGGGTTCAGAAACAGCTGTGACGATGGATCCACTCGGTTGGCCTGGATGTGGCGAATGAAGATCTTATCCTTGGCCTTGAACAGGGCCAAATGACGTCCGTTTTTCACGTTAAACACCGCCTGCCCGAGAAATGGGCCAAAGATGTACCCCACGAAACCTCCAAGACAAACGGAGCCTCCAAGGACCATGATCGGGTCAAAGCCCATGATGGGCTTCTCGACATCGATCTCGATGTTTCCCAATACCGTCAACGTGGTGAAGGCACCAGCAACACCAGTCAACACAGAAGTGCCTACGTTGATCCTCAGGCTCTGCTTGCGCAACTTGAAAAACTCGACCCACAGCATGGAGGAGGAAGGGGCCGATTCTGCGGCCACTTTGGATGCTGCTGCGGAGGTGTAGGCACGGAGAGCGGCCATGGGGTTGGATCTTCGGATCCCCAACTGAAGAATGTGCATTATCGTGTGATTTTATCCAACAAAGCTACCTTCTTTACTGCTTTCTGGGTGCTTTTTCGAACTGGAATGATTTGGGCACTGGCTGGAGCGAAAGTGGGAGGAAGGTGGCGGGAGGGTGGCGGTGAAGGGTTAGTGGGAGGATCAGCTAGGAGGATTTGGAGGGTTAGAGAGGATCTGGGAGGATCTGGGAAGATAAAGGGGAGGTAAAGAATGCGTTTTTGTAGA
This sequence comes from Kurtzmaniella quercitrusa var. filamentosus (nom. nud.), assembly GCA_020280135.1. Taxonomy (NCBI): domain Eukaryota; kingdom Fungi; phylum Ascomycota; class Pichiomycetes; order Serinales; family Debaryomycetaceae; genus Kurtzmaniella; species Kurtzmaniella quercitrusa var. filamentosus (nom. nud.). The sequence goes on from JAFIDH010000005.1 coordinate 574,506, forward strand.
TCGTCCCTAGAACATCCCCATGTAGTTACCTCCATCATGCCCATACTATGCTATCTGCCCTCTCTTATCTTCTTCTCCTCTGCCTTCACCAAGAGCTACTCTTATCTGGGAGAGCGCCAGGCTCCTTCGCCAGTAGCCTCCCACTTACCGCGGTCCCCGGTTCACGCACGCCCTCTCCCAATTTTTGTTGACTTTGTTTTCGATAAATATTTCACTCCAGTTTTGGTGTTTTTGGCAAGGAAAACCGCTAGAATCGTGGCAATTCAGGGCTGAAATCAACAGATCAGAATCTAGGACACCTCTGGTTTAGTCTAGTTCTATCTCCTCCTCGTTTGATTCGAAAAAACCACCCGTTTTACTTCACAAGAGCGCCAATTTTCCCTTCATGAGTTACGCGGTTGAAGAGCCCATTGGCCGAATTGAGCCCGAATTGAGTCCCTTGAAAGTGCCTGGAACTCGAGCTGAGCTTGCCAGTCTACTCGAAAGATATGCGGACTTACAACGTCGTATAGACGTGCAAAAAAAGCTGTTTTCCCTGGAGCTGCAGAACCCCGATTTAAGGCTTTTGAATGAGGTCCAGAGGATTGAAAAGACCCTCAGAAAGGTAGCTCAGAGTCACAAAAAGTTCAAGAAAACAGAAATCGAACTTCTGAAGCATTTGGGTGCTCTTCTGGCTACAAATGGCCCGGCAGATCTCGATCTTCTCGAAACCCAAATTGTTGGCCTTCAATTGCTTCTGAAGGATGTAGATCTTCCTGAATTGGTGCAACGGAAGCTCGACAATGTAACAACAGTGAGCACCACCGAACATGTATTGGACAAGCCAGAATTACCGGCCAAGTTTGAGAAGAGGGTTGAAGCATTGGGACTCGCGGATGTTCATATGAAGACTGCTTATGATGACCCACTTGCCGCTCCATTTGGACATTTGTTAGGGGAACAATCGATTTCTCTGAAAATCCATAATCGCTTGACGGAATTGGAAAGCTTACCAGCAAATGTAGGGTCTTTTGACCGTGAGAATTTGTCAGGAATTCAAGACTATGAATCATTGAAAATGAAGGCTTTAATCGAACTCAAATCCTTAAGGGTTCTCCCAAAGCAGAAACAAGTTAGAAAGCTGTTAGTTTTTGCTGCTGCTGCAAGAGCTCATTATGACGTGGAAGATTTGAAAGAGTTTCCAGTTACAGTTTCCGCTCAAAGGGCCATGTACATTCGCCCTAAGATTATCCAACCTGAGGAGACCAGATTGGCAGAGAAATTGGAGGAAAAGAAGGAACTTGAAGCAAAACGTAAGGAACATGCCCACCATGTGAGAAAAGTCAATCAAATTTTGATTCTGCTGGAGAATCTCGTCAGTGAGAGGGCCGGAAAGCAATACAAAAGAGCCACCATCTCCCGGAACATCAATTCATTCCATTCATTCACCGAGAAGGAGGAGTCTAAGAAGTTAGAAAAAACTGCTAGACAACGTTTGCAGGCTTTGAAGGCCAACGATGAAGAGGCATATATCAAGTTATTGGATCAAACCAAGGATCATAGAATCACCCATTTATTGAAGCAAACCAATACATTCTTAGACTCTTTAGCACAAGCGGTGAAGGTACAGCAACAAGAACTGGGTGTCCCCATGCCCTTGGAAGAAAATGGCGATGAAAACAAGCCGGAATCAGAGGATAATGCCGATGAATTACGAGAGAAAATCGATTACTATCAAGTGGCTCATAGAATTAAAGAAGAAATTACCGAACAACCTACAATTTTGGTGGGAGGTAAGTTGAAAGAGTACCAATTGAAGGGTTTACAATGGATGGTGTCTTTACACAACAATAAATTGAACGGTATCTTAGCTGATGAGATGGGATTGGGTAAAACTATCCAACTGATCTCATTGGTGACGTATTTGATCGAAAAGAAGCACGAAGATAAGTTTTTGGTGATTGTTCCACTCTCTACTATTACTAATTGGACATTGGAGTTTGAAAAGTGGGCTCCTAGTGTCAAGGTCATTGTTTATAAGGGTTCTCAACAACAGCGTAGACTGATGCAAGCAGACGTCAGACTTGGGAACTTCCAGGTGATGTTAACCACCTATGAGTACATCATTAGGGAAAGACCTATTTTGTGCAAATTCCACTATTCTCATATGATCATTGATGAAGGCCATAGAATGAAGAATGCTTCTTCGAAGTTATCTATCACTTTGAAAACTTACTACCGTACTAAGAATCGCTTGATTTTAACGGGTACACCACTTCAAAACAACTTGCCTGAATTATGGGCCTTGTTGAACTTCGTACTTCCAAAAGTTTTCAACTCGGTGAAGTCTTTTGACGAATGGTTCAATACTCCATTTGCTAATACGGGGTCCCAAGAAAAGATAGAATTGACCGAAGAAGAAAGTTTATTGGTGATTAGAAGATTGCATAAGGTGTTGAGACCATTCCTCTTGAGACGATTAAAGAAAGACGTGGAAAAAGATTTGCCCGATAAGGTTGAGAAGGTCATTAAATGTAAGCTTTCCGGATTGCAATTCATTTTGTATCAACAGATGCTCAAGCACAATGCCCTTTTCGTTGGGGCGGAAGCTGGCAGTGCTAAATCTGGTATTAAAGGTTTGAACAACAAAATCATGCAATTGAGGAAAATTTGCAACCATCCGTTCGTTTTTGAAGAGGTAGAAGCGGTGTTGAACTCATCTAAATTAACCAATGATTTGATTTGGAGAGTTAGTGGAAAATTCGAGTTACTTGATCGAGTTCTTCCCAAATTCAAAAAGACTGGGCATAGAGTTTTAATGTTTTTCCAAATGACCCAAGTGATGGATATTATGGAAGATTTCTTAAGATGGAGAGATATGAAATACTTGAGATTGGACGGTGCCACCAAGGCTGAAGATAGACAGGATATGTTGAAGGATTTCAATGCCCCCGATCTGGAGTATTTCTGCTTCTTGTTGTCCACTAGAGCTGGTGGGTTGGGTTTGAATTTACAAACGGCTGACACGGTCATTATCTTCGACACTGATTGGAATCCACATCAAGATTTACAGGCTCAAGATAGAGCCCATAGAATTGGACAGAAGAATGAGGTTCGTATCTTAAGATTGATTACCAATGACTCTGTCGAGGAAGTTATCTTGGAGAGAGCTCACCAGAAGTTAGATATCGATGGGAAAGTGATTCAGGCCGGTAAATTCGACAATAAATCTACTGCTGAAGAGCAGGAAGAGTTTTTAAAGAAATTGTTGGAAGCTGAAGGCACTAAAGATGGTGATGAAGAGAATGATGCCCTTGATGACGAAGAGTTGAATGACATCTTGGCTAGAAATGAAGATGAAAAAGAGTTGTTTATGCAAATGGATAACGAAAGAATGGCAACCGAGAAACTTGAATCGAGAGAAGGGGGCTACAAGAACAGATTGATAACTAAAGAGGAATTGCCAGCAATTTTCACTGAGGATATCTCACATCATTTCGAAAAGGATACCAAGGAATTGAGTAGAAGCAGAGAAAAGAAGCGGGTCCGATATGATGATGGGTTGACAGAAGAACAATGGCTTATGGCAATTGATAATGACGATGATTCTGTGGAAGATGCCATCAAAAGAAAGGAAGCAAGAGATCGTAAGAGACGCAGAGGTATGAAGGATTCAGCCGAACCAGAGTCAGATGGCTTATTAGACGACGACGACGACATGTTTCAAGAAAATGCTGGCAACGGACGTCGCAGTCGTAGATCTAGAACCCCCCAGTCTCGTCTTGTTTCTGAAGGGGACGTGTTTGATGGAGTAGAAGAAGAAATTGATAACGGTGGTGATGCAGACTCGGACGAATTGCAAAGAGTGGGTAACGAGCTTTTAGATGAAATCTGCGAGTTGACTGCGGAGTCAGATGGACATGCCACCAGTGAAATCTTTTTGGACTTACCGGTTAAAAAGCACTACCCAGACTACTATAAAGTCATCGAGCATCCAGTTTCGATTAAGCAGCTTCGAAAGAAATTGAAACAGGACAAGATTGATCTGTATGAGACGTTGGTTGAAGAGTTGCGGATCATGTGTCAAAATGCAAAGACTTATAATGAGGAAGGGTCTTGGGTTTACACTGATGCTGAGCAGATCGAGGCATTCCTTGAAGGTAAATAGAGTATAATAGGATAAGATCATGACAACAGGAAGTAAGCAGAGGGGAGTAGGAAAGTTCGAGTAGATGAAACGACGATCACAGGATCTAGAGGAGACGCCGAGAAAGCGTCAGAAATCAGCTGATAACTGTCGGTCACCGTTACTTGTCGTGGCTGAATATGATGGGCTGAATATGATGGTGGGGACACAATGAGATCAATGAAGTATATAATACCATCCACAGAAGCGAAAGAGAGAGTTTAGGGAGAAGAGAGGGCAGAAGAGAGGGCAGAAGAGGGGAGGAATCAGTTGCAACCAAAGAAGAGTCAACGAGCAGAGAATGAAAAAGATCGATGGCTCCACAAAACCAGCGGGTGAAATGGAGACAATAGATGTTTCAGAATGGTTAATGGGCCCAATCCGACTCGCTCAGACGGGTACTGCCCGGAACCACCTCGGTGCAATGGCACCAGTCCCATACCAGCCAGCTCGTAGCACGTGCAAGGAGAGGGGATTAGCATTGAGAATGCGCCTATTGGCTGACACAATATGCGTGGAGAGGGCGCGTGCGGACGGATGGCGGGGCACTGGAGTCACGATAGTAGAAAGTGTTACTCGACCCTTCAATCAGGCCCAACCTGGCCCAACCTGGCCCAAGGTCCGTGTGTCAGCAGCGGGTGTTCTGGGCTGCAGACCCCATTAATAATCGAAGTGGTGCGTCACATTTCCAGTTCTAGAATGATTACCTGCCTACTTAAGAAGGTAATCAGTGGAAGGGCTGCAGGAAGTATGCAGGGAGTGACAAATCGGGATCTGGGGTCCTGATGATATTGTTGGCAGATAGAGAGAGCGGGGGGCAGGCGAGGAGGGTATAAAAGGGCCAGCGCCGCCAATGGCGTCGACGACAATTACTTTGGTTGGAAAAGGGTCGTACATAATACGTCCTTCTTGTCAAACTTAGCTACAACTTACTACATCCATTCGCGGGCCCCATTGACTGGTACTACTGTGTCAATAAACCCCTCAAGTTAGCAGGACTCACACATCTTACAAATTCCCGAGTTCCTAGTGGCTATCGTCGACGCGAGTTGCAGGAGTTTTTGTTAGAACGTTCAAAAATCGGTTAAAAATTAACAGGTAGCTCTTATCAGTATGTCTTCTGCATTGAGAATTGCACCTGCATTACGTAACAGCAGCAGCCAAAGAATGGCCTTGGGCTGGAAGGTTCTTGCCGGAGCCGCCGTGGTTGGAACCGGTGCCCTTTTGTACTCAGAGCAGACCAAGAATCTGCGTTTCGACGGAAACGGCAGTGGTAACAACAACGGCAACAGTGCCAAGTTGGGCTCCACCCTTCTTGGTGCCGCCATAGTCCACCGCGCTAAGGTTCCTAAAGAGGGCAACTACGAGGCCTACCAACAGATCTACAACGCTATCGCCGAAAAAGTTAGAAACGAAGACGATGCCGATGGCGGTGCAGGACGTTATGGTCTTCTCTGTCGTTTGGCATGGCACGCCTCTGGAACCTGGCTGAAGATTGACAACACTGGAGGTTCTTTTGGTGGTACCATGATTTACCCTGAGGAATACAAGGACCCTGCCAACGCCGGGTTGGAATATGGACGGGCCTTTTTGCTCTCGATCAAGGAGAAGTACCCATGGATTTCCTACGGTGACTTGTGGACTTTGGGTGGTGTTGTGGCCGTCCAAGAAGCTGGAGGACCAAAGATCAAGTGGAAGCCCGGTAGAAGTGACTACGGTGAATCCTGGGTGCCAAAGAACGGCAGATTGCCCGATGCAGCCCAAGGCGCAGAGCACATCAGAGATGTGTTTGGCAGATTGGACTTCAATGACCGTGAAACCGTGGCATTGATTGGAGCTCATTGTTTGGGTAAGTGTCACACTGACAGATCTGGATTCGACGGTCCATGGGGTCCTTCCTTCAATATGTTCACCAACGACTTCTACGTGAGATTGTTGCAAGGCTGGCACGTGAGAAAGTGGGACGGTCCTAAGCAGTATGAGGACGACGAGACCAACTCTTTCATGATGTTGCCCACTGACTACGCTTTGAAGGAGGACTCTGGATTCCTCAAGTATGTCAAAATGTACGCTGAGGACCAAGACTTGTTTTTCAAAGATTTCGCTGCTGCCTACTCTGCCTTGTTGGAGAGAGGCGTGAGCTACCCACGTTTCGGATCGGCCATGACTTTCAAGACCTTGGACGAGCAGGAGGAGTAGTGGATAAATAGGTAAAACATCAAAACTGAACATTCAAAGCTGAACAGTGTAGGCGAAGTTAGATGGTAGAAGAGAAGGGATAGAGATGATGGCAAAGGAGGTAAAATAGAGAATTGTGGGGTAGAGTGGAAATATGGATACCTTAGTTTACCCCAGAGTTCGAATTTTTAGCCAAAATATAGTTAGAGTAATGAATTGAACAAATGATGTGGAGTTGGCTATAGGAAATTTGACAAAAAGACAGTGCAAGCAGAGAAAAGGATGTGGAGTTGATTCTTCACCCCAAGGACGACCGAGTAGTTTCCTGGTTACCTTCTACTTCGAACAGTCAGTCCAGCTAGGGCTGTCTGGTGCCATATTTAGGGTTACAAAATGCATGCTTGAACAGTCCAAATGAAGCAAGATTGAAAAATATCGATACACAAAATGGAAAAATGGACTAAAAGGGAAAGACTGGATGACAGAAACAGAGAAAGAAACAGAGAGGAAAGTTCATATTGAAGTCAGGTTGGTCCAGCACTTACCGAAGTGATACTCAAAGGCATGGAATAACGTAGATGCGTTCCAATCCGCCAGCAGCGAGCTCTCTTGTCCATCATCTCATGCAGCATCTCACCTGTGGTCACCTGCGTACTTTCCAGACCGGTACATGTGAGACCACTTTACACCTCGAGGCATTTTGTTTCCACACGACCTGAAAAAATTTTTCATGCGCAGGGCCCTCTATATATTGAGAAGCATTCCTTTTAGTGAAAAATTTCTTCATCAACACAATGAAGTACATTCAAACTGAACAAATCTTGGAAATCCCAGAAGGTGTCACTGTCAACATCAAGGCCAGAACCGTCAAGGTCACTGGTCCAAGAGGTGAATTGACCAAGGACTTGAAGCACATTGACGTTACCTTCACCAAGGTCAACGACAAGGCCATCAAGATCATTGTTCACTCTGGTGACAGAAAGCACGTTGCTGCTTTGAGAACTGTCAAGTCCCTCATTGCTAACTTGATCACCGGTGTTACCAAGGGTTACAAGTACAAGATGAGATACGTCTACGCGCATTTCCCAATCAACGTCAACGTTGTTGAAACCGACGGACAAAAGTTCGTTGAGATCAGAAACTACTTGGGTGAAAAGAAGGTCAGACAAGTCAAGGTTTTCGATGGTGTTACCATTGAGCAATCTTCCGCTCAAAAGGATGAGTTGGTTCTTTCCGGTAACTCCTTGGAAGCTGTTTCTCAAAACGCTGCTGACATCCAACAGATCTGTCGTGCCAGAAACAAGGATATCCGTAAGTTCTTGGATGGTATCTACGTTTCCGAACGTGGTACTATTGAAGAGTAAGCGCTTTATCTGCTTGTTTTCAATTAAAAAAGCTTTTTTTTTGTAAGGTTTTTCATAAAAGATGGATTTTGCCCGCTAATGCGAGTTGAAGGGTATATAGTCAAGGTTTATTTGGGTTTACCGTTATACGGTCGTTACAGGCTCGAGCAATAAAGAGCCACCAACGAACCGTTTGTAGGGTCGTGGAGATTATCTGCGACGATAGTAGATTTGGAAAGCGGGACTCTGGAACATAATGACTTTGAGTGTTGTACTACTCTCGATGTCTATGATCTGGATGTCCTCATTTCTGAGTGTGTTGAGTAGTTGATGAATTCTATTGAATTTCTGTCTCTCTCTGCGCCAGTAGTAGTATCTCTACAATCTTTCTCCCAATAGTCTCCTACCTCACTCTACGCTTACTAGTTCCATACTTCCACACTACACATTTTGGTCTCATACAGCCTCTCTACGCATAATTCTCGCTTACATTCTGCTCAAATAGCTCAAAATATCTTTCGGAGTTTTGACTCTTCGCCTGCAACTATCGTTTGAAGACTCCCGTTTGTTCTCATTCTGGTGTCAATATACCTCGTGTTCTGTCAGATGTTGCTCTTTGCCGCTCTATACTGTTCTGTATTGCTGTCTTACTACTATCTTTATCTTCTTTGTTGCTACCCTTTGCGCTAATGAGTCCATGGTTACGGGCCCCGGAGGGCATGTGAACTCCGCTCCGAGAAACAAGGCCCTCAGTGATGGCCCACCGGGGGCCACTCCGATGACCACTCCGGCGGAATTGAAGGCTGCAGCTCCTCGGAGTAGAAGTGACAACCTTCCCGGGCCCCAGCAGCGGCACCGTGGCAGAATGACGCCCCAGCGTGACTGTTCAATGCCTTCTACGCCGTGGACCCCGGCAAGACTCGGAGTTGCGCGCGGCGATAGAGCGTGCGCGTGATTGGCCGAGGGCCGACGTGGAGAAACGGGCAGCAAGCAGTAAGCGAAGGGCAATGGAGGGAAGGGAGAGGAAGAAGATGGTGTGCTAGAATAGCAGAGTAAAGTAGAGCACAGAAGAGCACCGTAGAGCACCGCAGAGTAAGGCTGCGCCCAGACCGAGCAGGCCAGAGCGGAGCACCCGCTGAATTGGCCCTTAGCGGCCCATTACTCTTTCCCTGAAGAGCCCCGGCAGGATCGGGTGTGCATACAGGCCGGTCCTTTTTAAGCTCATTGATTCGCTCGTTCCAGCAACGGAATCTTAGTTGTTGAAACTGCAATAAACCCGCCGTAGCCACACTATACGCCGTTTAATCCACCATGTTTAGAGCCGTGAAAGCGCTTCGTGGCCGTACTGGTGCCATCGGCAAGCTTCGGACCCAATACGGTCCCGTCAGAGCCCTTGCTACTGATGCTTTCCTTCAAACCAACAATGCCAACTACATCGACGAAATGTACGCCGCTTGGAGGAAAGATCCTTCTTCAGTCCATGTTTCGTGGGCTTCATACTTCAAGAACGTCGAGTCCGGTAAAATGCCAACATCTCAGGCCTTCACTGCCCCTCCTACCATCGTTCCTTCCCCAGCTGACGGTGCTGCCAGCTTCAACCCTGGTCTGGACCCACACAGCGAAGAGGATGTGGTCACCCATTTGAAGGTACAGCTCTTGGTCCGTGCCTACCAAGTTCGTGGACACCAAAAGGCCAAGATTGACCCATTGCACATCAGTTTCGGTGACAACAGCGATATTCCAAAGGAGCTTACCTTGGACTTCTACGGCTTCACCGAGGCCGATTTGGACAAGCAGATCACCTTGGGCCCAGGTATCTTGCCCCGTTTCGCCGAGCTGGGCAAGAAGTCTTTGTCTCTTCGTGAAATTGTCGAAAACTGTGAACGTTTGTACTGTAACCACTATGGTGTGGAGTACATTCACATTCCTCTGAAGGAACAATGTGACTGGTTGAGAGAACGTATCGAAATCCCACAACCTTACAAGTACTCTGTGGATCAAAAGAGACAAATTTTGGACCGTTTGATCTGGGCCACCTCTTTCGAAAGCTTCTTGCTGACCAAATTCCCTAACGACAAGAGATTTGGTTTGGAAGGTGCTGAAGGTGTTGTTCCTGGTCTCAAGGCCTTGATTGACACTGCAGTGGAAGATGGTGTTGAGGATGTCGTCATTGGTATGCCCCACAGAGGTCGGTTGAACATGTTGTCCAACGTGGTCAGAAAGCCAAACGAGCTGATCTTCTCGGAGTTCACTGGGTCCAAGGAGTTCGACGAAGGCTCTGGAGATGTCAAATATCACTTGGGTATGAACTATGCTCGTCCTACTACCTCTGGTAAGCACGTGAATCTTTCCATTGTCGCCAACCCTTCCCATTTGGAGGCACTGGACCCAGTTGTCTTGGGTAAGACTAGAGCCATTTCCGAATACAAAAATGGCGATTTCAAGAAGGCCTTGGGTATTTTGCTCCACGGTGATGCCGCTTTTGCCGGTCAGGGTGTTGTCTATGAAACAATGGGTTTCCTGCACCTCCCAGCTTACCAAACTGGAGGTACTGTTCATATCATTGTCAACAACCAAATTGGTTTCACCACCGACCCTCGTTTCTCTCGTTCCACTTTGTATCCTTCAGACATTGCCAAGGCTATTAATGCTCCAATTTTCCACGTCAATGCCGATGAAACTGAAGCCATCATCTTCATCTTCAACTTGGCCGCTGAATGGAGAGCTACTTTCCACACTGACGTGATCATTGACGTTGTAGGTTACAGAAAGCACGGTCACAACGAAACTGACCAGCCACTGTTCACTCAACCATTGATGTACAGAGAAATTGCAAAGAAGAAGTCTGTCATTGATCATTACACCAAGCAATTAATCGAGGAAAAGAGCTTTACCGCTGAAGACATCGACGAACACAAGAAGTGGGTTTGGAACACTTTGGAAGAATCATTCTCCAAGTCCAAGGAGTACGTCCCTACTTCAAGAGAATGGCTTCTGACCCCATGGGAAGGATTCAAGAGTCCTAAGGAGTTGGCTACCGAAGTCTTGCCACACTTGCCAACTGCCGTCGATGCTGAAACCTTGAAGAAGATCGGAAACACCATTTCTGACGCCCCAGAAGGATTCGAAGTTCACAGAAACTTGAAGCGTATCTTGAACACCAGAAAGAAGACTGTGGAAACCGGAGAAGGTATTGATTGGGCCACTGGTGAAGCCTTGGCCTTCGGTTCCTTGGCCTTGGAGGGTTACTTGGTCAGAGTTTCTGGTCAAGATGTTGAAAGAGGTACATTCTCTCAACGTCATGCTGTGCTTCACGACCAGAATTCTGAGGCCACTTACACTCCTTTGCAACACTTGCTGGAAAACCAGGCTCCTTTCACCATTTCCAACTCCTCTTTGTCTGAATATGGTGTCATGGGATTCGAATACGGATACTCTTTGACCTCTCCTGATGCTTTCGTGCAATGGGAAGCACAATTCGGTGACTTTGCCAACACCGCCCAGGTCATCATCGATCAATTCCTCTCTGGTGCTGAATCCAAGTGGAAGCAAAGATCCGGTTTGGTGATTTCCTTGCCTCACGGTTACGATGGTCAAGGTCCAGAGCACTCCTCCGGTCGTTTGGAACGTTACTTGCAAATGACCAACGAAGACCAGCGTTATTTCCCATCTCCAGAGAAATTGGAACGTCAACATCAAGACTGTAACATGCAAGTTGCTTATCCTACCACTCCAGCTAATTTGTTCCACATCTTGCGTCGTCAAATGCACAGACAGTTCCGTAAGCCTTTGTGTTTGTTCTTCTCCAAGAGTTTGTTGCGTCATCCATTGGCCAGATCTAACTTGGACGAATTCACCGGAGAATCTGGATTCAGATGGATCATCGATGATGCTGAGGTTGGTAAATCGCTTGTTCCAAGAGAAGAGATCAAGCGGGTTGTGTTCTGTTCTGGTCAAGTCTACACTGCCTTGCACAAGAGAAGAGCCAGCATCGAAGACAAGACCACCGCTTTTGTCAAACTTGAACAATTACACCCATTCCCATTCGCTCAAGTTAGAGACGTATTGGAGTCATACTCCGGCGCTGAAGATTTGGTCTGGTGTCAGGAAGAGCCATTGAACATGGGAGCTTACGCATTTGTTGCTCCAAGATTCGTCACCACTTTGGCTGAAACCTCCCATAAGGGTAAGACCCTCAGATATGCCGGTCGTGATCCTTCAGCCTCTGTTGCTGCTGGTTCCAAGGCCATGCACACTGCTGAGGAGGAAGCCTTCTTGGATGAGGTTTTCCGACAGTAGAAACGTGCCCTGAAACGTGTTCTATAGGCTTGAAGATGTCTAAGAGGGACATTTAGTTAGCCACACATTTAGATAAGAGATGAATGATTTAGATATTGTAGAAAATGGAGATAGACATGAGTGTAGAAGGAGAGGTTTCAAGTAGGAGATCGTTATTGGTATATGGCTGGTGTTGAAATGCCAGTTCTGATTAACACTGTGAAGTGGATCTTTAGAAGTCAAGAAACGAAGGGCATTAATGGAGAAGAGCTTTAAAAGTTAGCATCAAAATCGGAACCCATTACTGATATTTTTAAGATATAGATGCAATGTAAACAGAGGAGGTGGGGGACCACTTACAACCTGATTCAGTCAATTGAATACCTCTCACCCCAGCCAAGTACGCAGGTTTTATATTGCAAGTAGGCATGGTTAAATAGTGGTATCCTGACCAAAGAGTCACCAATCGAGTCGAGGACAGAGATATACCAAGATCGTGTCCCCATAGCCGCAAGACTACACAGGGAGAGACAACGATGCTCGGACTTGAACAATACGCAATAATAGCTATTGATGATGTACTATTCTGCGACCGTTGTCCTGATAACGGAATGATCCGAGCCTGAAACAGATGCACGAAAATATCGCCTATACTTACTCTACAGTGGCCAGGGACAGAGTCCAAATTACCAGCCATAACCGCTTTGTGTAGGGGTCGCTGCATGTGAGATGACCAAATCTCTAACCCCCCCTGTCGCCATTTACCTCTTTAACACGTGAGGTAGTGGTAGCGATGAAGCAAACCAGGCCATACGCGAGCAGAATTACGTATTTGGGTACACCTCCAAGCAACGAAATATTCCAAGCGAAGCAAGAGGGTGAAAAAATAAGATGCATACTACGATATTTGGCCGTGAAACAGTGATGAACAGTCCCAGGTAAGAAAACGTCAAACTATGCGTAGGTACTAGAGGATTTTTAAGGTAATTTGGTTATTTTTTCAGCTGGAGTCAGTGTCCCCAACTTATACGAAAGCTACGGAGCGCTATAATTTCGAGTACGGTACAACCTTGGGCCTACCGAGGTGCCCAGGTGGCCGTGGGAGCGTTGTTTCATTGAGGGTCCACGACAAGAACAAGCGAGTTGGTGTACAACCAGCCAATGGATGTGGGGGGTGTCTCGGATTTATAAGATTTTGCAAGAATCCCACAGCACAATAGCATGCAATTAACTCCAGAGACGGGGTTAGTACCGAAACTGGATGCAGAGGTGAATTGCAACGTCTGAATTAAGAAATGCAAAACAGGATCTGGAAAAGTGAAACTTGGGTTTTAAACGGGTATACGGAAGCGAAATCAGAGACATCCGTGAAACTGGTCTGGATACTGGATAGTCTTGCCGAACGGCTGGTTCTTGGTAATCCTTCTGTTCGCCTAATAGCTTCTTAAGATAACAGAAGCCTTCTACGATAACAGGCGCAATTCTCGGGTCAAGGGCAACCGGACGAGATAACAAGACCTGGTATCACTGCACTTCCTTCTAAATCCGATGAAACATTGATAACTGAAAAATGATAGGAGACAAGCTGAAGAGTAAATACGAATAAAGAATGTGCTTCTTTCGAAGCTCGGAGAAAGAAACTGAAATTCCTCGGTTATCGGGAGAACAACCTGAGATGGCTTTGCCCTCTCCGTACAATAACTGGTGCATCTTTTGGGGCTTAATTAGAAGTGCAACTGTCATTACATTTCACAGTACCACTTCCTTTCGCTGTTAGGTGAGTTTGCTCAAAAAATATTCTGTTTGGACAGTTTTTGTTTTTTTATCAATGTAGGGTTTGTTGCTCAATAAAGTTTTTATTCAAATTTTCTGCGCCTAGTCCCCCCCTTTCCCGTAACAACAACGACACAGATGTACATGTACAGACTTACATGCATATGATAAATTGTACACATACATATCACAAGGGTATGTCACAACTATAACTGCGGCCAGTCAGTTCCACATTGGAGAGGCTTCTATCTGGCCCCGGCACCCATATGATGATATCAGCCTTTAGAGCCTTAAGATTCATAGTTTTTTATGACAAGTTCAAGTCACATATCGATAGCTTCCACTGACGTAGTAAAGTGGAGGGCAAAAAAAACGCACACGCGCATAGCCGAACAGACACCGATAGAAAAAGGTGCGTGAGCATAGATCAAAGGGTTTCATGCTGGCATGCGCTTCCATGCCAGATGTCTAGTACTACGTGCCATTTGAGACCTATTCAGCCAAAATTTCATATCCTCATGCTCGCTTCTCCATCATAGAACAGTAGTTGTGGTTCCCTCACATATCCTGTTATGAATTTTTTTTCCAATCCCGAGGGTCCTGGATATTCGTAAATCGATACCTAGTGCAAGAATATGTGGGTGTGTCTCAACTTGGATCATTTTAGAGGAGGCCTCAATTCTATCCCACCACCCCTCATGCTAGCCAATTTAATAATTTGCACGCTTTCAAGAATCGCCTAGCCCAACAATTGATCTGCTACAGTCCACTTTGTCGGCTTTCACAGTTGTAGCTTTTTGGCGCTGCTATGTATTTGACTTTCCAACAATCCCTTTGATTGTTCAACGGTGATTGCCCATCACTGGGCGCATCAGAGAGGCTTGATGGAGAGATCGATAAAAAAAAAGTTGGCTGTCACCATGAGGAGAGGACTGGTCCAGAGCGGTGGTAAAAGAAACTTTTAGGTTGATTCTTCCTAGACCTGAAACCAAAGAGAGGTGATACGGAGGAACTAAAATACTAGGAATACATTGACAGAGGAGCAGGCTGATCTAGGGGGGAGAACCAGAGGTCTCATCCAACACAGTACTAGTAGATCGATTCAATGACAAATGGACAGTAGCTCAGTCGATGCCCTTCCCCACATTTTGTGCTAGATATTATGGCCAGAATGCCGATTGGCGTCATGTTTGGAAATACAGAATAGTTCAGCTTTGAATTATACATAGAAGATCAAATAGGATATTTTTTTGCAAAAGTCAGACTCCAACTATAATAAGGTGGTAAAAATACTTTGTAGCTAAAAAATAGTCTCATAGGTGTCCAGTGTCGAACTGCCTAAATCGGAATATTAAAGATTCAAGAGAGCGATATGAACCTCAGTATATAGGACGTGCGTAAAAATAAAGCCGTGACCACAGGAAACGCCCCAGAAACCTATTTATTAATCAATTACGAAAAGTTAGTCTGACCACTTCTCTATGCAGATATATGCGGAAAGCTAAAGCCTTTCATAACAGGAGTAAGGTTTTCTTCAGAAGCGCAGAGTGATGGGAGAAAGAGAGAGAGAGAGAGAGCGAGAGAAAAAAAACCCCAATCTGTGCTCGTTTCTGAGCCAGTAAGCATCTATGACACCTATATAACGGTGATGAAGTGGAGATTTTCTATGTAGGTTTATCAAACCTTAAATATCAGAGAAAGAACAACCGATTCCCCAGAAACGGGTCTTGACCGCCTTAGATTAAATCCAGAGTTACGTTTTCGACAAATGTGTTAATTTTCTCAAACCAAACATTCAAGCAAATGACCAGAAGAGGAGGAGGAAATTCAATTGCTTTCTTAGATCCTAGAGAAGAAACGGTATTGCATAAGATTTTATTTGCTTTTGCCTCTCCTCTTTAATTGGCTATAGAATTAGTGCCGAAATTGGGGATACGTAAGCGGCTACGAGAAAACCAAGTGCAGTTTTTTCCTTCCATATGTAAGAAGGTTGGCGCTAATTGGGCCAGAATGTCGATGAATCTCTAATAGATGCAATTAACGGCGAAGCTAACACTTAAATAAAAAACACCACGAGATGGTCAAACAACAAGCTGAAAAATAATTGAATTGGGGGTTGTTTTAGTAAATTTCGATAAAAAATTTAGTTTTTGTTCGTCTTCCAAGCGCATCCTTATTATCGGGATTAATCATGTATTCACTATGTTTTTATGATTTACATGCATTTGCATACATATGGGCGATCATAAACTTATTTACGATGACCGTACCGTGCAGGATATCAAAAATAAAAATGTTACAACTTGGCTAGAAGATGATGCATGAAAGTGTTTGGAAAACCCCATATAATATTATATATATAATATATAATACACATTCCTGACCTAGTTGACTCCTATAGACCCGGTTGAAAGATTCAGGGACGTCGCTCCCCTGCAATGAATAACGTTGTATACCACGATAATAAAGCTGAAGTCAACTCGTTTAATTTACCACACATGAAAGGATATTATAATACTAACTTGAACTACCCGTCAGTAGGAGAGGAGGGCCACCAACAGCACCACTTACAAGGTGGAGCTGTAAACCCAAATCAACCTCAAGTTCACCAAATAGGCTCGCAGCCTCAACAGGCACCCTTGCAGTCTCAACAAATGCAACAGCAGCAGCGGGTAATACCACAACAACCACATCAGCAACACCAACAACCCCCTCAAAACCTGATGATGCCACCACAACAACAAATTGGCCAGTTGAACTACTCACAATCACAACAAATACATCCTAACCATTACGAACCACGGTTTTTTCAACAATCCGTAATCGTACCCCAACAGCCAATTCAGCAACCATACTACGAGGCATACCCGGTCAATAATTATCTCTTATTTCCCCCCTACCAGTACAACCAGCAATACAAAGATGTAAGACAGAGCATTGTTGCGAATACCGGGGTTAATTCGAACACCCCAGGACCCAATTCAACCGCGGGTTTACCTCAACAAGGTCACCAAATTCCAATTCCATCATCTCATGACCAACAACAGCACCAACAACAAATCCATCAACAGCAGCCCACCTTCCCGCAAGAGGACATGTCCCACGTTCAACAATCTCTGAATGTGTTGTACCCTGGGTTCATAGAACGATTGCGACTGCTTTTACCCCTTCCACCCCTCCTGAAGGCTACAGTCAGACCGGATCTTTCTTACAGCATTAATCAGAAGCGTGCCAAGAGGCGTTCCAAGTTTACCAAGGAACAAGACGACTTGATTGTTTCGCTCAAAAGAAAGGGCAAATCGTGGGTTGAAATTGCCGAGATCTCTAAAGTGGGCCTGTATTTGGCTGCGAGGAATAGATATCAAGTCATTGTTGGCCAACAGGGTAATAATAACCTGCTGCTGTGGCTGAATGAGGACAAGGATATCTTGAGACTGAAACTCGACAATGCAGAAATCGAAAAATGGCGATTTTTAGCGGTAGAGTTGAACAAGGCTACTGGCAAAGAATTCACCGCTAGAGAATGCCGTGAAGCAATTAGGGAACTTTTCTTTAAAAACCCCTTGGATTTCTCGGTAAATGAGGCCACTATTCAAGAGTGTGAAAAGGAGTCAAAGATCACCGAAAAGGCCAATGAACAGGAAACCAAAAATGGCTCTTCACAACCTTACGTGAACCTGCTTTTGGAAAGTCTGGGCAGTAATCCGAGTAGTGACATTAGCAGCGGCCGCAGTGCAGGAAACAGTGGTAGTAAGAGTGAAGGCGGAAGAGATTCGGAGGATGGAAGAGACTCTCATGAAACGGGCAGCCGCGGTGGGAAAGCATCCCATGATGGATCAAGCAATAGCTCAAGAAGTGGAGGAGTTATTCAAACCCCAATGAGCCATTTCAAGCAACCAAACCCTGTTTACGAACAGAATGTTCAATATGGCTACAACGATGATTACCACAGCCTGAGATCGTCTCAAGAGCCAATTGAAAACTACAAACTTAATCAGAACAATTATTATTAGAGATGCCAAACTGGGGTTCCTCCAGGAGACAGAAAGAGTAGAAGTTTGTCATCTATTTGTGTACATTAAACGTTAGAAAGTCGTGAAACTGGATTAGGCAGTTAAAAGAACTTAATACCACAAGTAATTACTAGGCTAAGACTGGTGTAGAATATAATAGGTAGAGTATAGATACAAAAAGAAATGGGGGATGCAAGTAGTAACATTCGATCTAAAATAAGATGAAGATCGTCTATTGAAGATGATTTATCCAATGACTCCAAATGGGTATGAAGTATCACCAGCCGGATTTTACCAACAAGACCAAATGAATTGGAGCTAATTGAAGCTAAATGGAGCTAAATGAAGCTGAATGAAGCTGAATTTACAGTTATGAATCCAGTTTGGTATGAATGGCATGAATGACGTGAATGGTATATAAATCAATCCTTTACGAATTTTACACCATCGAAGAGAGACTACAGACAACTGAAATTAACTTGACGCATATCTCGATCTGCCGCTGTTGACCAATCGTCGATTCTTCGATTCTTTCTTGGTGGTTTCTTTTTCACGTTGTTTGCTCTACAATCATCCTGTTGATTCACAGAGGTAGCGAAGTGAAGTGTGGGGCAAAGGCTGTTTGTTGGAATTTGTGGGGATATATGGCCTGACTTAGACACCAGCTGCCAATAGCATAAATCCACAGCCTGACTACCACCTACCAATTCTACACTGGACAGAACAGCCCAGACAGAACGGCCCAGACAGAACAGCCAGCCACCCTTGGGCTACAAACGATGGTGCCACAACAACAAATGTGTGGAAGAGTTTTCTCTTCGGGTATTCTAGCTTCTGAAGCTAGGAACGCTATCGGGGGACTTGTTTCGGAGTGCACGCGGGCTCAAAAAATAAGAAAGACAAAATAATAAGGCAGAGCTCAAAAAGCGTTGCCAGTAAAAAATAATGTGGGAGCGTCTCGATTCACACAAAGAGGGTGGCGTAGTAGTGTTACTCGCATAATAAGCAGTAGAAGGCGCTTTGGAGCAGCAAATAATCGTCGTAAGAACGTTATTAGCGAAACGTTCTATTACAAGATCATGAGCGATGGGGTTTTGACTGGGCCGTTTGTGGATATCATGGGCATGTTGAAAGTCTAGAGCCCTGATGCACCGACTCTACATCTCTTCTATCGTGGAAGAGACTGCGTGTGTGCGGCAAAAGATCACCGTCAAAAGGGAGGTTGCCATTAACAGCAACTAAACACAAAAGGGGTAAGAGTCACATTGGCCAAGAAGAGTCACATTGGCCAAGAAGTGTCACATTGGTCAAGTGGAGTCACAGTGGTGGCTGTCTCGCATTTTGCCACCGGCCCCATTTATTGTTTGCTGCCCATGTTTCTCAAGCTATCATATGGGCCACGTCTGCTAATGCAACCCATACAACTACCAATTTGCCCAAGACTTCCCCTTCCACTGGACCCATAAAGAAACTACACTCTATTAGACTATGGGGCGCATTTATTTGGATTTAGCTGCCAACTTGTCCTCCACCACTCTGATTTTGTCGGCCGGCTTCTGCTTCTTATCAATCCTAGTTCCAACTCTAATGTCAGATTGAACCCGCAAAACGCCTCTGTCATGGACCAATTGGTGCATTTTCCCAATGAGATCCATCACGTCGGTCCAAGGACCTGCTATGGTCGTTCCTGCACTATGCAAAGTGGTTTCAAGCTCAGATGACCTGGCCAACTCGGTAATAGCGGCAATCTCATCCAGAACGGATGCCAGGCCAGTGCCAATCTGGGGTTAGAATCAATTGGGTGACGGCATGATTACGCCAGGAGACACTATACATACCGGTATAAGGCATACGTCTGCCAAACAGTGAAGTGATACCATGCTTCGGAAGTTGGTGGAGTGGAGGAACGAGAAAAATTGATTCAATTAGTTACAATTGCAGGCTACAGGAACGGAGAACCAGTATGACTAGCTGCCAATCGAGCTGGGCAAAATAAAACTATGCGAAAGCAATGCAGTGCAGTGCAGTACACCAAAAAGTCAAATAGGGATAGAAAGCAGGAAAACAACGAAAAGGAAACAAGATTAATTACAATCTCGCTTAATCAGTAAAAAATGAATGTGATGTCGTTAGACGTACATATTCCAACAAAATGATCTGAGGTTTTAGGCGGTTCAATAATGATTTAGAAAGAACCGAGGAAAGAGGTTCAAAAGTAGAATCTCCACAATCAATTGCACAACAGGGCCTCGATACCAAGAGTCGCCAGTGCAAGGTTGATTAGTTCGAATTTAAACTCCATGATCACATTACCCGATGCGCTGCTGGGACACCGTTGAAAAATTTAGCTGTTCTTTTGATCCACCTCATCTGTAGGGAACCGGATACATGCAAAGATAAAGAATTTTTCGATGAAATGAGAGACAAGACTGAGTGTGGAGGCGAGGATTGTAAAAAAATTGTGAAAATTTTGATTGTGATGAAGCCGAAATATGAACAAGATTATGCAAAGATACAATAAAAAGGATCCTGATGATTAACTGTTAAAAATAAAAATGAAGCAAATGAAGTAGACAACGCTTGACTAGGAGATAGGAGAGATGAGCTTGGTTTTCTCCCTTGACGTACCATGTATGATGTAAGTTTCCACAGTAATCGTAATCGTACGTGTTTAGTTTACTGCGCAAGCTCAGATATCCCACTCAATCGTTTAAGATTACCTCCTTCGTTACAATAGAGTCTGGCCGACTCTTTCTATTAATCGAAAGCACGTAAAAACTCACAAAAAACAATACCATCATGGCATATAAACTTTGAGCAATCTGCATAAAACCCGTGTTGTCAGGATACCCTCTAGCTGGCTGCATGCATCCAGTGGTGAAGGAGTGTTATTTTCACATGTAGTGCGTCGTGATATTTCTCAATTTCTGCAACTTGATTCCATAGCCCTTGGCAGATGTCAGTGCGAAACTTTAATTTTGCCCTGGAACTCAATGCATATTCGGCGAAATCTCGGTGCATACTCAGCATGTCACTATGGTCCCGATCTGTCCAATGAAACGCACCAAAAAGCCATTTGATCTGTCACAGAGGTTATACTTGGTGTCAACCAGAGGAGGCTCCGATGCTATTACAGTTAACACAGGTAACCCGAGTTTGATCCACTTCTTCGGAACTGAGACGTTACTGCTAGTGTAGATATTTTCAAGGTTGTCAAGCACCAAATAACCTAAATTCCCCGACCAAAAGAAAACATTTTACTGGAATAATCTTAGAATGGAAGTGATGGGCATTTTGATCGTTCAGCGTAGAAGACTACTTCATAATTGTGTCTACAATGGAATAAATGTTAGTAGTGGCAAGTAGGGTTCGACCAGACCATTCAGACATCGACCAGTACAACTTTCTTACAGGAACGGCTGAAATATTAAAACGTAAGTATTAGAGTTGCAATATCCCAATGTACATCAGACAATGAATCAACGCATGAAGTACAACTATACAATGTTCGCAAACAGTATCAAAACAAGACTATCAGCTCAAACGGCTAAAACAATAATTCAACAAAATCACAATCCAAGGCTGAAAGCAGGCTCAAATGATATTAAGGCCTTAGTCACTTGATTCAGAGTGTTTGAAGTTGCACAGTTTTATCGAAAACAAGCCAATTCAATTCAACAAAAATCAGGTGTCACATTGGGCTTAAGAGATCATGTTAGAAGATATACTTCAGGCTCTTGGCATATTATCCCATTAGCATGGGTTCCCACTTCGTGCTCACCACCTCGTAGGCTTAGTAGCGAAAAGACAGCTCAAAGACGATTCAAGTCAGATGTTGAAGTAGATCGTACGGATGTAAAAGGACATTTCATATTTTAGCTGTAAGCACAGCAAAAATTCGAACACATCCAAATCGAATAGATTTCACCAACAAAGATCGAAACAAGTTTCTGTGACCAGAATCCTCTAGCTCTCCCCCCTGCCTCCTAAATTCTTTACTTGTCACCTGGAAACACCCGGAATGGCTCGAGAATCGCCTTCTGTTCCCATGGAAAGACAGCAGGAAGCGCCGAGTCTTCGACTGAACCAGAATCCAGAGCCACGCTCTGAGAATCATCCTTTTCCCAAGCATTTTCAGTCTTACCAAATTGTAAATTGTGAGCTTCACCCTTTCTTTTCAAGATTTTGGCTCCAAGGTCACCTGGAAAGTGCTTGTTGAAATGACTCCACCATAAATCATGATGTTCCAGCCCAGAAGAAATCTGGCTTCCACCGGTGTGCCATGGCTTCAATGCCCCGATGAAATGGACGATCTTGATGTCTTTGGAGAATCGTTTCAAAGCAGGAGAATACTGGTACAGAGCGTTGGGGGTGACATTGTAGGTGAAGGGTAATCTCTTCCATTGAGCGGATTCAGCAGCTGGAACTCCTGTAAAGAACTCATTCAAAATTCCCTGGTCGGCTCCATCAAAGGATTCCGTACTGGCAACGAATTCGGTGAGCTCTTGAAAGACTGGGGTCAGAGGTTTCAAGATCAAGACTCCGCTATTAAAAATGTCAGGCCAGCCTGCGTCAGGACTTGCAATGACTTCCCGGTGATCTGGGGAGTAGTCCTTGAATAAGTGGCCCAAAGATTGAATTGGGAGAGTATCAGCATCAAGGTAGACCAATTTGTCGTACTTGGTCAAACTCCAGAGCAAGATTTTGCTGAAAGTGACCGCTAATTCTGGTCTTCCAAGCAATTGGTGGACCTTCGAAGCATCACCCACAATGACATCATCCTTGATGTCGATAACGTCGTCGTAAGTTTCAGAAATCAATTGCAACAGCTCTGGAGACGATGCGGCTGAGTCTGCCAACACTACCAATTTGTGTTCGGGATCGAAGCTCTTAAGCACCTTGCCCAATGTGAGGACTCCGGGAAGGTACAGCTCGCCGATGATCAAGGTGACGTAGGCGAAGGACATAGATTGTGGGGGTAAAAGTTAAGCTAAAAGGGGTGCTTGTGTTGAAATTGGCAGTTTTCTATTCGAAAACGGCTGATTGTGTATGTTGTGGTGAGATCGGTCACGTGATGTCAATAAATAGGAGGTTATCGGGATTGATCTGGTATGGGGATCGATAGAACGATAAGCAAAAACGATAAACACGAAAGCGGGACTGAATCAGGGGGAACCAATCTGTTTGTGTATCTGGCTAGCTATGGCTGATGGAACACCTAATCGTAAACTGGAGAGCTGTATTCAATGTAGAGTGTAATCAGCAAATGTGTCCAGCGAATTTCGGGACCTCTCTATAACAGATCAGAGCCTCGCTTAAAAGATAAGAAGTGCAAACAGAAACGGGGGTGCTTTCGCTGACTATCGTTGAAAAAGGCAGCCGTGGAAGCAGCAGTAAAAGCAGCTCAAGTGTAAAATGCAATAAGTACCACAATTGGCCACTAGAAACGTATAAACAAGAAAAACCAAACTAGCCCCTGAGCTGATAAGAAATACCCTCATGCCCCACGGGGTTTTGTGTCATTTTGAGCCCACACCCGCGCTAACCCGATAGAGATGTGGCTACAAGAGACCACACATGGCACGGCCGTGCTAAGGGCAAAACGGGTAGAAATACACAGTGGTACAAGGCACTCTTCTTGTTTATGGGGCTCAATGTGGCATCTGCCTTACGCGTACTTCTGTACTTCGTTACACCCCGATTCAGTATCCTGCCGAGTCGTCTTGCCGAGTGATTTTTCAAGTAGCTCGTGCTCTTTTGCACACAACCAGTGAAACGGAATGAACCAGGTCATCTGATTAGTCGGTCCATGCATTCTCCAACTTCTTCTTTCCGTCAATGCACAGTCGTTATCAATTCTTTCCTAGGCCACATCTACCATTCCTTTTCCTCTAGGTCACTCTCTACGTCTCCGTTATCTGCTCCTCTTTTCTGGTATACTTCCTCCCTGCAACCAATTCTCGTGGTCCCCACGCCCCAATTCCGTAGTCAAGAGCAGCCAAGCTATGGATTTCCAATATGGCAATCATCTGAACAACGCAATGCATCAAAGGAGCCATTTGCGCTGTAATACAGAAAAGCCAGGTCATGAATGATGCAGAGGTGGAAGTATCATAGATTCACCAGCACGAATAATTGTAGAATGGTGTAGAACAATGGGAATTGTGCTACTTTGTATACTGATCACATAGTAGAATGAATTCGTGTGGCATTTAAGATAATTCACTAGACGACACTGACTAGACTACAGCCCTCAACCTCTCCCACACGGTAACCCACCTACGGACATACTAATGATAGCTACGGCCTCCTATTAATACCTATAATCTCCTATAATCACTACGGACATCTATTGACAGCTTTCCTCCCCGATTTAGACCTTCTGGGGCACACCTACATCACCATTCACAGCAGCAGAAGCTGGCTTGGTGGCATTTTCTTTCAAAGCAATCAACTGCTTCAGCCTGAAGCTCTCGTAATGAACCAAACTAGTGGTTTCAATCAAATCTTGCAAATGGGTTCTAGTCAAAAAATCTCTCAAGAACACAAACTCACACTGAGCAACATCTTCGACGTTTATAGCACCCCATCTGGTCTTTCTACCTCTAACATGCTCTCCGTTGATGACAATTTCCTTTTCCAGTCCCACAATGGCAAAAGGAATAAGCAGCTTGATGTCTTCGTTCAATTGACGTTCATCATCGTACAATTCCTCGCTATCGTAAGGGTAAATGTTGAAGTTGTGCTTAATGAAAGCAGTTTGTAAGGTTTTCTTCAATTCAGCTCTCTCGGTCATGGTTAAGGCATCGCTCTTGGCAATCACTGGTACAACGTTTGCAATTTCACCCAATTTCTTCAAGGCCATGCTGTCCAATTCTCCTAATTCCTTCTGGTGGGGCAGAATGAAGTATAAAATACAGTGAACTCTAGTGTCAGGAATGTATCTTTCTCTTTGCGCAGTCAACTCCTTTCTCAAGTACTGGGAGTGCTGTTCCTTAATGTACTTCACCAATGGTTCCCAGCATTTTTCGTTGTTGATTTGATCTCCAAATCCAGGAGTATCAATTACGTTGATGTTCAAACGGACGTTGTTTTCAATAAGCACATGGGAGGTGGTTTCAATCTCGGTGGTCTTCTCGATTGGGGCAGTAGCCAGCTCACGACCGCTGGATCTAACCAAGTTACTCAGAAACAAGGTGTTTACCAACGTCGATTTACCCAACCCTGATTTGCCCACCACCATCAAGTTGAAGGAAAACCCGCGTTTCAACAAGCGGTTTTCAATCTGTGTGGTGATGGTGTCAAACCCGACATACTTCTGAGGTTGAGACACTGATTCTTCGAACGACATGATCTATTTTCGGCGGCTTTCTGCTGGTCTGGAGTAGTTCCTTTCAGAAATGTTTTGTCTGTTTGTGCAAATGTTTTTCGATACGTGTTTGTGTGACAAGCGGGAATGTGGGAGAGACGAGGGGAAAAGTGGGAGAAACCACGGGGCCTTCCCATTTTAGCTCACATACCTTATTCTCATATTCAATCGAGTTCAAATTTTTCATCATGGCTTCCATATCCAGATCGGTTGGGTTCCCCAGCTTCCTTGGTGCTGCGGTGGGCCTCATTCCAAGGGTCGCCCTCCAGCGTACTGCGATCCCAGTCTCACAGCGTCTCGAGGAATACATTCGTGAAAAGCTCGCTCAGTTGGGCCAGACCCTCCCACAAATCGATGTTGGGTTGTGGAAGGCAGC